>JANHMN010000001.1:98023271-98096166 GCA_030674055.1 Rhabdomys pumilio
GAGAGAGAGAGAGAGAGAGAGAGAGAGAGAGAGAGAGAGAGGATCATTAATAAGACTCACCAAGATGGAAAGGCTTTAGGACTAAGATTGAGCTTAGTTATTACTTAGAAAAGATTCTATGTTTAACTAGCACATTGAAACATTAAATGTGAGATATGCTAATAAACTTGTAAAGATGCTGGATGTATTTACGACAAATACAAAAAAATAGCTCACAAAATAAGTAAATGAATTCTAAAAACCCACAAAAAGCTGAATCCTGTTCTCTATGTATGAAATCTCAATGAGCCTATTCAATGGGAAAGGCGGAAATAGTCCTATCCAGATGCTAAAAAGCCAGCTATCCGGAGCCCACAGGATACAGCAGAAACAAAAGAGATTCTACCTCAAAACAAGGTGGAAGGAGAGAACTGAATTCTAAAAGTTGTCCCCTGACCATGTAATATATGTGTGCCTGTATTCAGACACACACATTAAACACATGCACAAGTGCAAATAAACAATATATTTAAAATTAAACTTTAAGTTTTGTAATTTAAATATGCTTTGCCCTTTGTAAATTCACTTAATTAAAATATTTAAAAGTCACAGTACTAGAAAACTCATAGAAATACCAATTAATAGAATAATTTACTGTTAAAAAATAAAATAATAAAATATTTTATTCTTTAAAATATGCATACATATTTACTCAGGATTGTATATTTGTAATGCTTTAATGCAAACATCATTAAAAAAAATACCCATGAGAATTCTAAGATATAATTTGATATCTCAAACTTTAAGCAGATATTACAATCCAAGTGTTTTCATATCTCTCTTCAACCCTCTCTCTTCCTCTCCCTCCTCCCTCTTCCCCCCTGCATCTTTATCTCCTTCCCCTTCTCTCTCTTTACTAAGGGAAATAAAATTTACTTTTCCAAAAATGACTTAAAATTCCAAGAACTTCATTTGATGACACTTACTGATCTGTCTTTCCCAGATACTGACTACTGTTTAATAGAAAAATGTTCAAAATGGAGTGTCCTCATCCTCCTAAAGTCTTCATTCTGCTATATCCAACTACCTACAGTTTAGACAGACTTACCCTATACACTAAAGCCTTGCTTTGTGTTTTACATAGAGGTATCCTCTAATATATTTCCTATTCTACAGTATTCCCGGAGTACTTGGTGTAGGAAATGACAGCCCTTTTACTTTTAATATTTATACAGATACAAGTTTTATCTTTCTTTTGAAATATTGCCAGTATATTATATATTACCAATATTTTATATATTGGTTATTTGGGAACTTCTATAGGATTCTCTTCTTTAATAGATCAATTTAGCAAAACGGAGTCCCAGTCATCTAGTCCTGGAAGACTCCTTTGATGACAAGAGATGGCCAGTTGGGAATTTCTCATCTTCCTTATTAAGATGCCTCAATAGGATCATCTTTGTAGTTTTTAGGGAGTTTGTACTGCATTAAGTTTTCATATTATTCCTTAAATGCTTCTTTTTCAGTTGTTTCTTCCCCCATTGCCTCCTTCATCCCTATGTCCTCTTCTTATCCTCATCTGAATCTCCCATTTCCTTCCCCACTGACCAACAGTCTACCTATAAAATATGTTCCATTTTTTTCTCCCAAGGAAGACTCTTCTAGTCTCACTTCGGGACTTCGGGTCTACAAATTATGTGCTAAATATCATTTATTAAATTGCACACACACACACACACACACACACACACACACACACACACACACATATATATATATATATATATATATATATATATATATATATATATATATACATACATACACAGACTATATTGTGGGATCAGGATTACCTTATTTAAGATATTTTCTTATTACGTACATTTGCCTTTAAATTCCATCTTAATCCCATAAGAATTTTTTATTATTATTACTTTTTATTAGATTTTTTTTTATTTAGCTTTCAAATGTTATCCCCTTTCCTGGTTTCCCCTCTGGAAGGCCCCTATCCCATCCTTCCTCTCCCTGCTTCTGTGAGGTTGCTTCCCCACCTATCACTCCCACCTGCTCTCCCTGACATTCCTCAACACTGGGGAATTGAGCCTTCACAGGACCAAGGGCCTCTCCTATTGATGCCAGACAATGCCATCCTCTGCTACATATGCTGCTGGAGCCACAGGTCCCTCCATGTGCACTCCTCAGTTGGATCTGATTGGTTTATATTGTTGTTCTTCCTGTGAGGATGCAAACCCCTTCATCTCCTTCAGTCCTTTCTCTAACTCCTTCATTAGGGTTCCCAGTCCAATGGTTGGCTGCAAGCATCAGACTCCATATTTGTCAGACTCTGGCCTCTCAAGAGACAGCTATATCAGGCTCCTGTCAGAAGAACTTCTTGGCATCCACAATAGTGTCTGAGTTTGGTGTCTGTACATGGGATATATCCCCAGGTTGGGCAGCCACTGGATGGCTTTTCCTTCAGTTTTTGCTTCACATTTTGTCCCCGTATTTCCTTTAGACAAAAGCAATTCTGGGTTTAAAATTTAGAGATGAGTGAGTGGCCCCATCCCCCAACTGAGGGCCTTGCCTAACCTCTGCATATGGTCTCTACAGGTTCTCCCTCCCCTTTGTTGGGCATTCTAGCTAATCTCATCCCTGTTGTGTCTTGGAAGCCTCTTGCTTTTCTAGCATCTGGACTTGCTTGTTGCTACCCCAGTTCCCCATCTCCCAGTGCTATACACCTCTGTTAAATTTCCTAAGCTTCTGCATATCAACCCTGTCTCCTCTCATACCTGATCCTGCCTCCTCTCCCCATTTAAAATAAAATAAAAATTCCAAGTGACAGCTCATGTTGAAGAGGATGTGGAATAAGGGGAACAGTTGTCCATGGCTGGTGGGACTGCAAACTTGCAGAGCTACTATGGAAGTTAATATGGCAGTTCCTCTGAAAACTGAGAATCTCTTTACTTCAAGACCCAGCTATACTGCTCTTGGGCATATAACCAAAGAACACTTCATTCTACCACAAGAACACTTGTTCAACCATGTCCATTGCAGCTTTATTAATAATAGCTAAACCCTGGAAGCAGCCCAGATGCTTTAGCCTGTACTTGCTCCATATTTAATCCAATAGCTCGTTTAATCTTTCTGCCTACAAGGACACCCACTGTTCTTGTAGTCTTTGTAACTTCAAAAGCAAGGAAGCTTGGTGCTAAATTTTCTGTAAGATACCTACTTGAAAATAAATTAAATGATTGAAAATATAAATTTATGTGAAGTTAAACGTGGTTTGCTGAAAGATAGCATAAGAATATAATATAAATTGGGCAGAGTAGGCCTCTACAAATTTTGTAATGAGTTATGCTAAAAAATCATTTGTGTGACTAATTTATTTGTGAGGTCATTTTGTATTTTGGGGAAGGTAAAAATAATTAGATCAAAATGTTAGAGTTTGTATGTATTTCAGAAAGTGCACTGTGTTCATTCCCATTAATCACATTACCAGTACTCAGATGACAGCAGAAAACATGCTATAAATCCAGGTGGGGATGAGAGTAAGATCTATCAAATACACAGTGGGAGGGCCAGAGACAGAGAATACTGAGAGAGATGACTTGAATTGGGGGACATTTGGGGGCAATGTATAAAAGATGTACAGCAGAAATTACCAAGAATCTATGAGAATGACTTTTGTTAAGTCTGGTAGTAATGAAGGATACAGAGCAGGGCTCACCATCTTCTATAACCAGGCAGGCTCCAAGCAACAGGACTAGAACACCAACCCAACCAAAATCTTCCATCTACAATATGTCTTTACTTTAAGATGTACTGGATTAATGGTGGCAGGGAACTCATGGGAGTAACCAACTAATGAGTATCTCAACTTGAGGCTCAGAAGAGGGAGCCCATGCCTGACAGTGCCTTGATGGCCAGGAACCAGAGGAAGGACAACCCTGAAACTCAGGTTATAACCAAACACAACTGGCAAAGCAAAGAAAAGTAAAAGAAAAAAAGGTAGAAGGACTGGGAGATAATGAAATAATTCCTAATGATATTCTGCTATGCTCATAGAGCAGTACCTAGCCTAGTTGTCACCAACATCAGAGGAATGTTGTAAAGCAACTGATGGGAGCAGATCCAGACTCACAGCCACACACCAAACACTAGGCAAAGCCAGGAAACTTGCAGAAGAGTAGGAGGAGGGATTATAGGAGCCAGAGGGGTCAAAGACACCATGAGTCCAGGGCCCACAGAACCAACTAAGCAGGGCTAAAAGGGCTCATGGAGACTGATGGAACAAAGAGGGACCTTTTATGGGACTGAACTAAGTTCTCTGCATGTATCTTATGTTTATGTAGCTTGGTGTTATTGCAGAATTCTAAACAATGGAAGTAGGATGTGTCTCTCACTGTTTTTGCCTGCTCTTGAGACCCTTTCCCTGCTACTGGGTTGATAGGAGAGTTTTTGCCCAATCTTATTGTATAGCTCATATTCAGGGGATATTCCTGAGAGGCAAGTTATTTTGTTTTGTTTTGTTGTGTTTTGTTTTGCTTAGAAAAATAGAGGATGAAGAGTAGATCTGGGGGAATGGGGAGGTAAGGAAGGAACGGGAAGAGGGGAGGGTGGGGAACTGTAGTCATCATGTAATGTATAAGAGAAGAATAAAAGTTCATATTTTTATGATAATAGTTTTAACAGTTGAGTAATACTCCATTATGTAAGTATAACACATTTTTTTCATCTATTTTTCTGTTGAGGGATATCTATGTTGTTCAAAGTATCTGGCTGTTATAAATATAGCAGCAATGCTCATGGTTGAGCAAGTATCCTTGTAGTAAGATTAAGCACTTGATTATATATTTCCAAGAATGACCTAGGTGGATTGCGATGTAGATTGATTTCCAAGTCTGTAAGTAACTGCCTTATTGATTTTCATAGTAGCTGTACAAGTTTTCTCTCCTGCCAGCACAAGGTAAGTATTGCTTTTATTCCACATTCTCACCAGAATGAACTATCATTTGTGTTACTGACCTTAGCTATCTGACAGACCCTTGATGGAATCTCAAAGTTCTTTTTTGCATTCCACTGAGAGATAAAAATGATGACCATTTCATTAAATGTTTCTTAGCCATTTGTGTTTACTGAAATTTTGTATAAATATGTATCCTTTTTAAAAGCTATTTTTATCGAGGAGTTAAAACCTTGGATATTGAGACATATCAATGTTCAATAATTGTTTGTTTATTCTAATTACTTTGCAGATGTTATTTGTGGTGGTGATTGTGGTGGTAGTAGTGGTATGTATGTGTGTGACTGGGTATGTGAACGTGTGTGTGTATTTGTGGTTCCCTTCTTTTGGTTTTGCTAGTGTGAGATTATTTATTTAATGTATTTTCATGGGTTTAGCTAACTACCTTGAATAGGATATTTTTCTATTAGTACCTTCTGTATTGCTGGATTTGTAGATAGGTGTTGTTTAAATTTTGCTTTATCATGGAACATCTAACTTTTCTCCACCTATGCTTATCAAAAGTTTTGCTGGGTTTAGTACTCTGGGATGCTTCTGTGGTCTTTTATTGTTTACAGCACATTTCTCAAGCCTTTCTGACTAATGGAAGCCAGGTATTATTTTAATACATCTGGTTTTATATATTACTTGGTCTTTTTCCATTATATCTTTTAATATTCTTCCTTTCCTAAGTGTTTATTTTCTTTATTATTATGTGGCATGAAGAATTTCTTTTCTGTTCCCATATACTTGGTGTTCTGTATGCTTCTTAGACTTTTATAATCATCTCTTTAGTTAGGAAAATTTTCTTCTATGATTTTGTTGAGAATATTTTCTGTACCTGTCATCTGTGATTCTTCATCTATCTCTCTTTCTGCTATTTGTAGATTTGGGCTTTGTATAGTGCCCCAGTTGCTCTGAAAGTTTTCTATCAGGAGTTTTTTTCTTTTATGATTTAACATTTTCTTTCACTAAAATATCTATTGCTTCTATTATATCTTCAATAGCTATGATTCTCTCTTGCATCTCTTGTATTGTTTGTGAATATAATCCTTGTTTGCATTCCTAAAATTTTCATTTCCACAATTGCCCCATTTGTGATTTATGTCTTCTACTTTTATTTTCAGGTCATGAACAGTTTTATTTCCTACAGCTGTTTTTTTCTTTTGTTTTGTTTAGTTTGTTTGGATTTATTTATTTATGTATTTATTTGCCTTTTAAAAGGATTGATTTATTTCTCCCAATTGTTTGAGTTTCTCTGCTTTCTTTTGGGAATTTATTCTTTTACTTTTTATGAACAACTTTCATAATTGAAAGTTGTTCATAAAAAGTATTGTTTGTTGTATTGTTTGTTTTAAGGACTTTTTCTTCTTATCCAGCTATGTTGTAATATTGGCTTTTGTAGGATACTAGAGCTCTGCTACAGACATATTACTCTAGATGTTATCAAACCCCTCCCCTCAGCTTCTGGGCATCTGGGTTTGAAATGACTGTAAGTCTAGATGCTGATTTCTGTTTTGTCTTTGTTGGGAGTGTGTTTGTTCTTTCATTTCTGTTTTCTCTCTGGAGTTTCTGAGTGTTTTGTTGCCTCATAGAAAAGTATATTTTGAATTGATAGTTGTGGTCACTGGGAGTTGCAGGTAAAATATGTTTAGGAGAAGACATATTCAGCCTTTGACACAAGCATACAGCATTGTCAACTAGAAAGTTAATAGGGGTTTAAACCATACAATTGTGTTTCAAATAAAAAAATCACATATACGTCTAATAATGTATTTTAGAAGTGTTTAATGTTATATTGAAGATCCTTATAGATTTTAGGATATTTAATAGACACATTTTATATTCTAATTCTTGGTTTCTGCATTACATTACAGAGACTGCAACCCTATCTCCCATAAGCTTCCATAAACAACTTGGAGAAAGGAAGGTCTACATTGGCTGGTGAGGAGCAAGTCTCTAGTGAGTTTTTTTTGTTTGTTTGTTTGTTTATTTATTGCTGTTGTCTATTTGTTTTGTTTGTATCTGAGGAGTCTTCATAACTCCAATACTGCTTTATTGATATTTAAAATTTGTTTTTAAATGCAATTCCTATCAACTAAATTATACTTTATTAAAATGTCAACCCGCCACATATCCAGATCATAATTCTGCTTAATCCTTCCATGTGATAAAGAAACAGATATATTATAACTAAATGCATGAGTTCAACAGCTTCTTTTAAGTTTAATATATTCACTGCAGTAGTCTTCTAGGTACCCAAAAGCTTCAATATTCTTAAACACTGGCTATAAAATGAACAAAAAATGGAACATAAAATTTATTGCCCACTTTGTTAACAACTCTGTGTCCTCTGTGGTTATTTTGGTCCAAAATGAGTCTTCTCAATACGCTGGACATGAGCACAACTTTTTAAATTATTCTATATAATTCTAGAATGCCCTTTCCTAGACTTGCCTCACTAACTCTACTTGAGAATTGCGGAGGATGTTACAATGACTATTTGAGTTTTAGGGTCGTGCAATTGAACCTGTTTAACTTATGCTGTCACTTTGCTCTTGACTTGTCTTCTAGTTGGATTCACAAGCCATTAGTAGTGAAGATAGAGAGCTCTGTTCATTTCATGTACTATTTCCAAACTATGTTTTCAAATGACATTAAAAATACTTTTTCATGTTTAGGAAACTTGAGGCTCCTTCTTCCATTATTGCCATTTATTTTTCTCCACCTCTTTCTATCTCCCATTTTCTCTTAGTACTGGAATAAAAATGTATTCTTAAATGGTTCCAAAAGTGTACCAGGTATAGGATACAGTAAAATTTTAACACAGCCCTTCCCAGTCACGTCCACCCAAAACACAGCCAGTAAAGGTGAGTTGCACTTGCTCTCCTGACCTCCAGTCTCTAGCTCTGGGCTTACCCTTTAGTCCTGAAGACCCTTGCTGGTACTCTTCCTGTTGTCTTCTGGAGGCCTGTGTGGCAGGAAGACTAATCAGGCTTAAACCTTGTCCCACCAACCAATTGCCAGTAGGGATCACCAGAGGCACAACCAGCAGACTGGGGCAACCCCAAATCCATTGTCTGGCTTGGGGCTCACCTTCTCTTGCTGAAAAGTTCTGCTCTCCTCATGATTATCCAGCTAACACCAGAGAAAACCAGATGTCTAAAGAACAGGATAGGAACACAATCAACAAGACCAAGGGTAATATGGCACCACCTGAGTCCAGCTACAGAGCTACAGCAAACTGTAGATATTATAATAATACAGAAAGACAATGAAGTGACCTTCAATCCAATCTTATAGGATGATAGAGGCCTTTAATGAGGAAGTGAAGAAATCCCTTAAAGACATACAGGAAAGTACAATCAGATCCTTAAAGGATATAAATAAAGCTGTATAAAACGTGAAACAGGAAATTGAAGCAACATAGAGAACACAAACATAAGCAATCCTAGAGATGCAAAACAAAGGAAGGAAAACAGGAACTACAGATGCAAGCATCACAAACGGGATTCCAAAGATAGAATTGAGATTCTCAGGCATAGAAGACATGATAGAAGAAATCAACACATCAAATCAACACATCAATGAAAGAACATAAAAAAATCTAAAAAATTCAGGACATAAAACATCCAGGAAATTTGAGACAATATGAAAACACCAAACCTAAGAATAATAATGAATGAAGGAGAAGACTCTCAGCTCACAGGCCCAGAAAACATCTTCAACAAAATCATCAAAAAAAAAAAAAAAGTTTTCTCCAACCTAAAGAACAGAATGCCTATAAATGTACAAAAAGCCTATAGAACTCCAAATACATTGGACAATAAAAGAACCCCCCCACACACATAATAACTAAACACTTAAATGTACAGAACAAAGAATGACTGTTAATAGCTGCAAGGGAAATTCTCCAAGTAACATAATGGCATGAATTATACTTCATTTTTCAAGTGACACTCTAAAAGCTAGAAGGGCCTGGGCTGATGTTTTGCAGACCCTAAGAGACCAGAGATATTAGCAAAGACTATAGTAGCCAACAGCACTTTCAGTCACCATAGATGGAGAAACCAAGATACTCCATACCAAACCCAAATTTAAATAATAGCTTTTTACTAACCCAGACCTACAAAAGGTACTGGAAAGAAAACTTAAGCCAAAAGAGTCTAACTACACAAAAGAAAACCAGGACAACCACGTTCATAAGAGAAACACTACTGAAGCTTAAATCACACATCAAACTATGCACGGTAAGAGTGTGAGACTTCACTACCCCACTCTCAACATACAGGACATTGAGACAGAAACTAAACAAAGAAATATTGAAACTAACATAGGTTATGATTCAAATGGATCTAAAAGATATCTCAAGAACATTTCACCCAAACATGAAAGAATATACCTTCTTCTCAGCACCTCACAGAACCTTCTCCAAAATTGATCATATAATTAGTCACAAAGCAAGTCTCAACAAGAAAACTCAAATAACCCCTTGCATCTTATCAGGCCACCATTGATTAAAGCTAGACTTCAGCTACAACAGAAAGAAGAAAACAGAAAGGCTCCATATTCAAGGAAACTAAACAACTCTACTCAATGATTACTGGGTCAGAAAAGAAAGAAAAAAACTAAACACTTTCTAGAATTCAATGAAAATGACACCACAACAAACCCAAATTAATGGGACACTATCAAAGTAGTGCTAAGAGGATAACTCATAGCGCTAAGTGCCTTTATAATGGAATTGGAGTGTTCTCATACTAATGAATTAAAAGTACAGCTGAAAGCTCTAGAAAAACAAAACAAAGACAAACAACAAAACAAACAAACATACCCAAAAAGAGTAGAAGGCAGAAAATAATCAAACTCGGGGCTTTAATCAATCTATTAGGAAAAAAGAGAACAATACAAAAAAAAAAAAAAAAAAAAAAACTCAATGCAAACAAAAGCTGGTTCTTTGAGAAACTCAACATGATAAACAAATTCTTAGCCAAACTAACTAAAATGCAGAGAGACAATATTCATATTAACAAAATCAGAAATAAAAGGGAGAAATGACAATGGACACTGAGGAAATTTAAAGAATCATTAGGTCATACTTCAAAGTCTATACTCCACAAAATTGGAAAATCTAAATGAAATGAATGATTTTCTAGACTGACTCCAATTTCCAAAGTTAAATCAAGACCACGTAAACTACCTATAACCCCTAAGGAAAAAGAAGCAACCATTAAAAGTCTTTACCCTCCAAAACTCCTAGGCCAGATGGTTTTAGCTCAGAATTTTACCAGACTTTGAAAGAAGAGCTCATGCTAGTACTTGTAAAACTCCTCCACAAAATAGGAGCAAAAGATAAATTGCTGAGCTCATTCTAATAGGCCACAGTCATCTGTTACTTAAATCACACAGAGTCAACAAAAAAAAGAGAATTTGAGACCAATTTCCCTCATGATTATTGCTGCAAAAAATAATGAATTAAATACTCACAAACAATCGAAGAACACATCAAAGACATCATCAACCATGATCACGAAAAGATCATGACACATCTCATCTCATTAGATGAGGAAAAAGCATTTAACAAAACCCAACAACCTTTCATATTCAAACTGTTGGAGAGATCATGGAAAAAAAGATACATATCTAAAAACAATAAAGTCAATATACACGAAATTAAATGGAGACATACTTAAAGGAATTCCACTAAAATTGGGGACTAATATTTAACATAGTACTTGAAATTCTTGCTAGAGCAATAGAACAGCTAAAGTATATCAAGAATATATAATGTTGAAAGGAAGAAGTCAAAGTATTGCTATTCAGCAACAATATGAGAGTATACATAAGTGGCCCCAAAAATTCTGCCAGAGAACTACTTCGGCTAATAAACACCTTCAGCAAAGTGGTCAGGTATAAAATTAACTCAAAAAAATTACTAGCCCACCTGTATACAAAGGATAAACTGACTAAGAAAAAAGATAGGGAGTCAACACCTGCTGTAGTAGTTAATTAACCCACTCTAATCTCAGTGGCATGAGTTCCTCTATACTGAACCCAATATTCTAGATTCCCAAATGAAAGATACACACACACACACACACACACACACACACACACACACACTTACATGTATATGCATATGAATATGATGTATATGATGTATATGATGTATATGATGTATATGATGTATATGTATGTATATGTATATATTCAAAAGGTGTATATATATATACATATATATACCTTTTGAAGATATGTATATGTATATGTATATGTATATGTATATGTATATGTATATGCATATGCATATGCATATGTATATGTATATATATATATCTTCATAAGGTAAGTATTGCTCATGAAAATATTAGATCCATTTATTTCATGTGGCTATCAGCAAAAGAAATTTTATCTAAGCCCAATGAAAATTATGTAGCCTGGGCAGGCTATGAGGGTCCAAGAAGCATTTATATCATTTGGGTTTGATAATGAACTAGAGTAAGTTTATTATCCATATCTGAATACATACTGTAGGAAAAGAACACATATGAAAAAAACAAAAGCAAATACAGAATACAGAATATGCAAATGGTATCTGTATTTGATAATTCTGACCAGAACAAAACAAAATTTTGGGATAAAAGATTAATTTTATACACACATGAAGTTTAAAGTAATTCATGCATTTTCTGAGAAAATTTTCAAATGCTCATTAGCCTTAAGCAGCTTTTAATATTAAATGTCTCTGTTCAAGACTACTAATTAAATAATTTCTGAAGAGGAATCTTTTTGGATATAATCTGCTTTGTATCTAAATCTTCTACTTTGAACTTTCTAGTACTCAAAAATCTATATTCTTGTAACTAAAAAAATAAATTTTATATTTAAACATTACCTTTTTCAAACTGGATTGAACAAATTGACTTTTAAGAATTTTTTTCAACAGAACAAAGTCTTAAGTATCTTACAACAAAACCATATAAAAGATACTACATATACTAAATACGCAGACATACACACACATGCGTGCACATACATGTACACACATTTCCATTGCAAATACATATACATAAATACACATTTCAATTTCAAGGTCTTCTATGAAAATTAGCCTGCAAACCAGATCAGCTTTAGATATTAGTACAGAAACGATGCCTAGAACCATCTATGATCTAGTTAGTATAGGACAAATCATGTAAGACCTTATTATGGACATCATTTCCTGTTATGATATCTGGATCAATATTTATCTCTGTACAAAATTAATAATAATCTGTATGAAATTAATAATAATAAAGTAATAATCTATCATGTTATTATTGAGACATGTGCTAAGAAAAGAACAAATAAATTATTAGCAATTTCAAACAAATATACTGATTATTTGTAGTTCTACATTTTACAAGTATATGGTTTTCAAATATATTAATCAGAACTTATTAAAAACTCAATGTACTCAGTAACTGCAGTAAATCAAAACTGAAATAAAAAGAATCTACTGAACGAAAGTATATCAATATTTTGTTATAAAAAGTATATTAGGATAAATTACAAACACATAAACACACACACATACACACCTGCATATGCACAGTACATACACATGCATACACAGTATACACTCTCACAATTGTATGATACAATTAAAATTTTTATCTTACCAATATCATGAAAACTGATTGTAGTTGAGAGTGAAATCTCAGATGCAACAGAGCAACATTTTAACAGAAATTGGACAAGTAATAATTAATAGACAATTGTATGAACATGATCTACTTTTACTTTGCAATATTTGAGAATTTGTTATTATTGGTACTAGGATTTTAGAGGAAAACTCATTAAAACATGGGAATCAAAAACAAGAAATGGAAATAATTTTTATTTACTGATAAGAATGGAGTTTTGATTCAACCAATAAAACGTAAAAGTATTGTTTGATTTTGATTTCCATGTTAATTCTACCTAAGTAGGACTTGGCTAATGCAACTTTATCCTAATTTGTAGCAATCTGTGAAGATATGTGAAGAAGAGTCAGAGAAATTAGGCAAAGAGGCCATGTCTAGTCTTCAGATTATAAATCTGGAATATACATATGCAACTATAATGATGAAAAATAGAATTTGAAACATGATTGTAAAACCTGCTTATTCAAAATTTTGTCTCGGTCAACCAATGTGTTAGACACTATCCCTTTATATGGCACACACACACTCACACACAGTCTTACCAACACATGCATGCACTCACAAACACATGCCACACACAAACACATGTACACACAAACACATGAACACACATACACACACACACACACACACACACACACACACACACACACACATGAAAAATAACCAAAAAGTTAAGTTTCCAATACAGCATTATTGAACGTCACATCATGCATGGTATTTTCTTTATGTTATGACTTTTGGAGAGTTTTAGTGGAATGTCATTTCCATTTTTATCTTTCATTTTATTATGTGTGAGTGAGTGAGTGTGTGTGTGTGTGTGGGGGGAGGGGTTGCATATGCCATAGTGCCCATGGTGAAGCTAAAGGATAATACAGACTAAGTTATCCTCTTCACAATGTCCTCTTTCATTGTAAGAGAACTGCAGATTTAATTTAACTCAATTTTTAAAAGCAAAACTCAAGGGAAAAACTGTTCTCAATGAAACTATTGCTAATTCACATGAGACTGAAGAGGAACTAACCACAATTTCTCTTGCAAGACGAACTACTACATTTCCTTTAACCCAGTTCCCTTTTTTTTGAATTGTATTTTCAATCATTAAATCAAGTCATAGTTGAAGGAACTATATGCAACTCACAGAATTGATTTTTTTTCCCATGAGCTAAATTCTGCTCCACATGTGGTCTTGGATTGGCTTCATGGCCTAAAATTGAAATTTTCCTACCTTATAAAACTGACAACATGAGTCCAGTCTTTAAGTAAGATTTACCTCCTGTTAACTGATGGTTGAATTAGATATATCTTTGCTGTATGATGACAGGTTTGAGAGTCTGAGGGTTTTGGCTCAGCTGCTCTTCTTCTATGACCAACACTTTGAGAAAAGTACCTTTCCCATGTCAAAATACCTAATTTTCTAAGTAATAACTTCTTTTATTATCTTAAGTAATTCTTAATTTCTAAAACCTAAATTATTTTCTGTTGGGGAAGTTCTTAAGAAAGACCACTGACTGTTCACAAGAAGTTATTCATCCAAGAAAAGATTATAAAATAAATCACCAGAAACTGTCCAACGAGCATCATAGGTTTGTTGTATTCTATTCATAGAAAATGGATCAGAAGAAGACTAGATTAGAGCAACTACTGACATCATATTATATTTTAGGAAATAATTACACTGAAATAAACATGAAAATCTGTGGGTAGCCAATTACGTTGACATCTGACGCGCGTGAGATAACAAAACCGCGCATGCGCAGTGGCAGAGGAACGCCTAGTCACCGCCCAGCTTGGGACGTCACATCCGCCATTGGACTAGTAAAACTGCGCATGTACAGTGGCAGGGGAACATGGGAATTTGAGTAAGCAGTCAATCAGATATGTCCACCCCAAGGGGTATATAAGGCGGCGCCATGTTCAATTCCCTCTCTCTTCCTCCATGCCTGGGAATAAAACACGTGCTGCGGAAGGATCCTGTGTGCCTGCGTGCGTTCTTGCCGGTGAGAAGATTGCGCGGGATACAAAAATTCATAAACCATTCTTTTTAATATTTCTTTATTATGTATACAGTGTTCTGCTTGCTAGTATGCCTGAACACCAGAAGAGGGGTCCAGACATCATTATAGATGATTGTGAGCCACCATGAGGTTGCTGGGAATTGAACTCAGGCCCTCTGGAAGAGTAGCCAGTGCTCTTAACCTCTGAGCCATCCTTCCATCCTTCTTATTTTATCTTGTAGACAAGATATGGGTACCATGGTAAGCTTCAGGTTCAGTAGAAACCCTGTCTCCAATATTTAAATGGACAGCTATCGAGGAAGAAACCTACTATTAACCTGTGGCCTCCACTGAAACATGCACACACAGGCACAAATTCACACATAAACACACAGCCACAGCAAGCATACACACTTTCACACAAACTGTAGGAAAGAAACTTTCCCTTAGTGTAAATGTGACAGGTCGTAGATGAACATTTAGCTACTATTTAAATGAGAAGAAAGTGTGTCCTTTTTTCTCTGTGTTGAAGGTCTGCTGGCTATAATCTAATATTTTATATCTAATGCTGAGATTATTTAAAGCACAATGTTTAAGATGAGGTTCTCTGGAATGAGGAAATGAAAGATGAATGGATTTCTTTGGGAATGACTCTTCCAGCTTTGGTACATTCACTGAGTGTAAATTTGAGATTATGCAGATGGTGCTAGATTAAAATTTCTCTACAGGGTACTTTAGCTGCCAACACTGCTCTCTATCTTGGCTTCCCTATAATCACAGTCTTTTCCATTATTTGAATTTCTATACTCAAATTAGAAGAGAACTACAGGCAATTAAGGAAATCTGAGAGTGAGAGAATTAGGTTTCTCCTGAGAAGAACCTACCAATTACTTCTTCAATAACAAATGGTCAGCCTTAAAAACACACAAACAGATAACATTATATAGATTGCTATGCTGTATTTAGAAATACATATGGCATGTAATAAAAATTAATGAGGTTCCTTCCAGTCTAGGCCTGAGCACTGAGCAGATCCAGGACGGCAGCTCTGCCCCCAATCTCTAGGAATCCAGAGGAAGCAGGGCTCCCAGGTGCTCTCACCCTGGCATTATCTTAGGTAAAAAGAAAGCAACATCTGCCCCAAACAGGGAGTAACCTGAACCCACTAGGACCCAGGAAGTCACTCCTGGCCTGAGTAGATTTTGGGCATCAGCTCTTACCCCAGTAGCAACACCCACCCCACACAGTTTTGATAAAACCAAGATTATAGGAAAGACAGGCTCCAGTCAGAGGCAGGGCAGGAAGCACTAAGGAGATCCAGATGGCAAAATGCAAGAACAAGAACATAACATCAGCAACCCAGGGTACTTGGCATCATTAGAACCTAGTTCTCCCACACAAGAAAGTCCTGAATTACCCATAGTACTAGGAAGGCAAGATTCAGATTTAAAATCACTTTTAATGATGATGATAAAGCACTTTAAGAAGGACATAAATAACACTCTCAAAGAATTTGAGGAGAACACAGGTAGACAGGTAGAAGCCCTTAAAATGGAAACACAAAAATCCCTTAAGGAATTACAAGAGAACACAACCAAACAGGTGAAGGAATTGAACAAAACCATTCAGAACATAAAAATGGAAGTAGAAACAATCAAGAAATCACAAAGGGAGACTACCCTGGAGATAGAAAACCTAGGAAAGAAATCGGGAGTCATAGACACAAACATCAACAGAATACAAGAGATAGAAGAGAGAATTTCAGGTGCAGAAGATACAATAGAAAATATTGACACAACTGTCAAAGAAAATGCAAAATGCAAAAAGTTCGTAACACAAAATATCCAGGAAATTCAGGACACAATGAAGAGACCAAACCTAAGGATAATAGGTATAGGTGAGAGTGAAGATTCCCAACTTAAAGGGGCAATAAATATCTTCAACAAAATTATAAAAGGAAACTTCCCTAATCTAAAGAATGAGATGCCCATAAACATACAAAAGCCTATAGAACGCCAAATAGACTAGAACAGAAAAGAAATATCTCCCGTCACATAATAATCAAAACACCAAGTACACACAAAGAAAGAAAGAATATTAAATGCAGCAAGAGAAAAAGGCCAAGTAACATATAAAGGCAGACCTATCAGAATTACACCAGACTTCTCACTAGATGGTATAAAAGCTAGAAGATGCTGGACAGATGTCATACAGACCCTTAGAGAACACAAATGCCAGCCCAGGTTATTATACACAGCAAAACTCTCAATTACCATAGATGGAGAAACCAAGATATTCCATGACAAAACCAAATTTATACAATATCTTTCCAAAAACAGAGCATTACAATGGATAATAGCAGGAAAGCTTCAACACAAGGAGGGAAATTATACCCTAGAAAGAGAAAAAAAAAAAAAAAAAAAAAAAAACCTCTTCCAACAAATCCAAAAGAAAATATCCACATAAAGATAATTTCACTTCTAATAACAAAAATGACAAGAAGCAACAATTACTGTTCCTTAACATCAGTGGACTCAATTCTCCAATTAAAAGACATAGGCTAATGGACTGGATCCATAAACAAGGCCCAGCACTTTGCTGCATACAGGAAACCTGCCTCAGTGACAAAACCTGCCTCAGACTCTTACCTTAGAGTAAAAGGCTGGAAAACAATTTTTCAAGCAAATGGCCTTAAGAAACAAGCTGGAGTAGCTATTCTAAAATCTCCAGAAAGAGGATACAAAGGGAGGGACTCATGGCTCCACCTGTATAGGTAGTTGAGGGTGGCCTTGCCAGGCATAAGTGGAAGTGGACAGCCTTGATACCTAAAAGTTTGAATTCTCTAGTTTTGGGGAATTTCAAGAGCAGGGAGGTGGGAATGAGAAGATGGTGGGAGCACAACCTCATAGTAATTGGAGGGGGGGATGGGATAAGGGGTTAGGCATAAGTGAAGTAGAGGGCCTTGGTGGCTGAAAGTTTGGATTCCCTAGTGTTGGGGAATTTGAGAGCAGGGAGGTGAAAATGGGAGGATGGTGGGAGTACACCCTCATAGAAACTTCCAAAGTTATATGGATTAGACATGACAGAGGCAGGTTGCCAGAAGACTAGATTCCAGAATTCAAACAAAAAATTATCTTGATACTAAAATTTGTTTGAGAATTGTATATTCCAAAATACACAACCTCGGTGTATCTACTCATCAAGTAAGCTGAGCAGACCTGCTCAAACCTCTGATATCCTGGAATTCCAGCTGGATGCAGTGAAGACACAGATGAGGCTTATCAATTTACTCTTTCCCCTGCCCCTCTTGTAATATTTCAACACCCATAATCAGCCTGAAGAAGATAAAGAAGAGTTGGCGCCCCTATTCCCTGGTCTTGGGGACTAAGGTGGTTAATACTGGGCTGTCTTTCTATGGAAAAGTAGTGGTTTTGTTGGAACAGGGAGAATTAGCTAGGATTTATTGCATAGCCATAACCTATTCGTAGAAATATGTATAATTGTTATTAAGATGAAGTTTGAATTTCTTAAATGGTACAAAATTTACTTTGATTTCTAATTTAAAGTTTTCATTGGTTCGAGCTTCTTGATATAAAGTGAGATTAATATTGTTACTCTCATAGGCATTGTGCCTATATAACACATTTAGGAAAACAAGGCTTAGACCCAGTCCTTCTTTAAGTTTTAAAACTGATTTGAGATGGTTAGCCTGTGAGTTAAGGGCCTATAACAAATTCATGACTCTGAGTTTATTGTTAGGGTGTTTTCTATATTTTATTTAGCTGAGAGGAGCTAACAAACAATAGTCCAGATTGCCTTACATGGATAGTTGGTTTTCAAAACGTCAGAAGTCCACAGAATTGATGTTACAAACATTTCTGTATTAATGTCCATTTTGATTAGAGACCTGTCTGCTCCTGACAGCTTCTTGTCTTGGATTCTAAGAAGAAATTGAGCATCTTTGGAGTTACTCCACTTGTGGTGAGACAGCCACTAGACAAGAATTGCCTCTTTTCATCTACAGACAAATCACTGTCCAGAAAAGGACACACTTGTGGAATAGTCAGCTGATTATATCTGCCAAGACAGAGTAATCAGCCCTTAATAATTCTGCATCATTTGGTCTGTCAGATGATCCTGGGCCAGAGGGCTGAAGATTGAATGCTCCAATGTTTTGTAGTATAGGGAATGTCCAGGTGCTCAGTGGTCTCTATAATTTGACTAAGTTTTAGAAGCTATGCTTAGTGCTTCCCATAATTTCAGTTAACTCAGTCATTCTGGATTTCTGACGGGTTTGAAGACTTATAGTCTCATAGCCAATCCCCCTATTTACTTTGAGAGAAAAGGTTTAAGAGGATTGTTTTCAACCGACATTCATTCTAAAGCCAAGAAAAAAAAAAGCCAGGTTCAGAATTAAGTCGTCTTGTTAGGAGGGACAGTCTTTTAGTTAGAGGTTCTGTTTAGTCAACAAAATGGTGGACTGGATATTAGGTCTATCTTGTACCTTACTGATACAAGTTGGTATAGTTATGCTCTAATGGTATTCTAAGAAAAAAGTTTTATTTTAACAGCAACGGTGATATGTAGGAGGAGCTAAGGTGGGCAGAGTAAGGAGAGGAAGATAAGGTATAAGGAGAGGAGGAGAAAGAGAGGAGGAACTAGGTGACAAGAAGAGGGGGACACTGAGGTGGATGTTTTCGTGTCCCCGCCAGTCAAAGATAGTTGATATATCTAGCTTGGGTATTGGGTTACAATTCTGATTGATATTGAGCATTACCAAACTTATAAAGCCTTTGATTAACATTTAAAAAATAGTATAAAAGCAAAAAGGAGAAGTGGGGGTGGGAGAGGTGTTTTCTAGGGAGGAGAAATGGGGGAAGGGGATGGTATCTGAAATGTAAATAAAATATTCAATAAAGATTTTCACATAAATAAAGAAGAAGAAGAAGGAGGAGGAAGATAAAATAAAAAAAAAAGATTCTTAACCATTAGCTGTTTCAAAAAAAAAAAAAAAAGAAGAAGAATTAATGAAAAATTATGGTAGAAAGTAAAGGGGGATGGCATAATGTTAGATACTGAAAGATGCAATAAAATTTACAAAAGATTGTCTTGGTTCCATTACTTTTATTGTTAGCTAGCAATAAATGATAGTGAATTAAAAATAAAAAGAAGAGTTTTGTTACATTTACATTTATATAAGATTCTCAACATGCCCAGATTTAAACAGGGTTTTCCTTCATACTTATGCTAATGCAGAAGCACCTGGGTTAAGTTTAAAGCTCTATTGTCTTGGAGTTCTTAATCATTCTTGTAAAATTGCATTTTTCACTGGGCTCAATGCACGCATTATACACACAATCTGCTTTTGAAACTTGCCAGAGAATAAGACATGATTATAAATGATTAGATGCATTAATGTGGGAGACAAGAATTCTCAAGAAACTGGGAAAGGTTTAATTCAAAAATATTTA
Organism: Rhabdomys pumilio; assembly: GCA_030674055.1. NCBI lineage: Eukaryota > Metazoa > Chordata > Mammalia > Rodentia > Muridae > Rhabdomys > Rhabdomys pumilio. The sequence continues at coordinate 98,043,409 of JANHMN010000001.1, forward strand.
TTAACTCTGTGGTAAGCAAGTAAACAGCTGAGGCCTTTTCATTAGGGCGCTTCTGTTTTTGACAAGGGGAATGAAAATAAGCCAGGAAACTAAAGATAATTTACTAAATATTTATAAGTATGAATATAGAAGAGAAAATAAAAGAAAATATGAAAAAAGGGGCACTGCTCACCGAGACAGGGATGGCACATGACTGTCACATCATTTTTATTATTTATTATTCATTAATGTATTGTTTACAATAAATGTGTTATAGTATATATTTGTGTGATTTTTGTGCACATATATCCTGGGAGATTGTAAGGGTACATGATTCGCCAAAGAATGATACCCCCTAACTCAAATAGTATGCAAAAGCAAACAGTGTTTTATACTGCAGACATTCAGCATACTGGGGTCTATCATCTTCCAAGATGGAAGGACCTCAGTGAGCTGGCAGACCTGATTTAAAGCACATTAGGAGAATTCTGGGAAGGATTAGGTGACCTCTGTCTTAACCTATATGTATCTCCATTTTAGCTCTATCTCTAGAGACATTCCGGAACCATTGTTGGGTTATGGGTGCTGGAAACTATTGCCTGGGAAGCTTGGAAACTGTTGCTGAGTAAGTAAGTTTGGAACTGTTGCTCACCCATTGCTCTTGCCTCAGTCCAGGTGGGCATGGCAGCTTCTGATGATTATGACTAGTTGCCTGAGCCCTCTGATATTTACTTGCCTGGAATTGCCAAGTTCTTGGAAGCAGACATTGAGGCCTAGTCTCCTGCACTGTCAATTTGAAGCCTGTCATAAAGTCAGTGTAGCTTATCTCAAGGTCAGAAGTTAAAGTCTGCTGTTTTCTTCTCTCATTCTCAACTTTGTATTTTAGATGCATTTTAAAATTATACTTATTTACACAAGGAGGGGTAATGCACTTGTGGAGGCCAGATGACAATTTGCAGAAATTGGTTCTTTGTTCCCACCATGTGACTTCCAGGAATGGAACTAATGTTATCACATAGGCAGTTTCTTTACTGGCTGAGGTATCTTGCTTGTCTAGTCTATTATTCATACAAGAAAAAATGTAGAATTATTGTGTACTTTCAATTGTACTCACTATTAATTATATAAATCCATTACAAATGTATTAGAAGTAAAAATTTACACATTCTTTCATTTTATGCAAATGTTATATTGCTTTCTTGCTTCACTAGCTCAACATGTAGAGCTGGAGGACAGAACAAACTTTATTAAGTTTATGTAGTAAGTCAGTAGTTACTTGCATACTCGGTGGCTCTTCAAAATATTGAAGTGCTTTCTTTTCATCATGAACTTAATTATGTTTATACAACCCTGGCATTCTTAATGTTCACAGGAAGAATTGCATTTAATAGAAATGTGTATCCCCAATCAGAGGTTGAATTGTAGAAAGTTGAAAATCCATTCATATTAGTGGTAATGTCATCACATTTTGTATTTCTTATTAGAACACTAGCACTTTCATCAAACACTATTGCTTTAGACTGGATACCACCATCCCTATCATAGTGTATTAAGAGGTATGATCAGTGCAATGCTTTACCACAGTTGTTTTTATGGAGATTATATACTCTCATTTATGCAATCAATTTTTTTTATTATCTTGAGGTTATAATCCATTTCTTGTTTTGCTTAATGTTTAAAAAGCACCCATGATTTTTAGTTTACAAATCTCTGCCTTAATTTTTTTTAACATTGCTTCAGCTGAAGCAAAGTAAATTAATTTGCATTTTTATTTTCCGGGTAAGTTATGCTCCTGTTATGAAGTACTTTCTGATGTCTGCTTACCTGCCATCTGTTACAGTAACTGGAGGGATTACTGAAGTCTAATAAGGCATGCACGTTAGTATTTCTTTAACATTCTGACACTTTCATGGGTGAAAAGGTGCTGATATAATCACAAAGCTTTTACATTTTAATTTTAACACTCAAGAACAGTAGTGACAAAAATCTATCAAAACTGGAAGAATTATTCTGAGGTTTGAATTGGATGGTACACAACACTGTAAATCATTTTAATGCTTTTTTTTCATTTCATTTGATTCATATAATGAAAACCTCACAAGCAAGGGATGAGAATCTTTATAAACTCATCTCTAACGTATTTATAGTTTCTTTACTAACACTATACATGGTGAGTTCCTTTTATTAAAAACCCTGGAAGTACATAATTCAGAAGGAAATATAATGAAACAAACAATTAATAAAAATTTAAATTTAACCTAGTTACTAGTTAACTGCTTGTAGCTAGGACATCAAGATTAAAATGATAGTAACAAAGAAAGATTTTTGTTTCATGCTGTACTTAAATTTGCTTCCCCCTCTCTGCTCATTGTTTTATCGAAGCTCCCAAACATCAGAGGGAATTCCTTGAACCCCTTAGTCCACTCCATACAGGTTAACCAGGTAGACTAAGTGTAGAACCTCAACTTGCCTTAAATCCTCCAAGTCTAATAACCCAGTCTTATAAAAAGCTTTGCAGTGGACTACCTGCTGCAGCCTCCCTTGCTCTGTTCCTCTCATCTCCAGTGAATCACACATATTTTCCCTTCAAAATGGCCCACAACCAATTCATTACTTTATTCTAGCCTCAAAATTTAGAAGGCATTCTATGGAAACCCTCAGGCCACTCTGGTAGGCTAACTGCATAATTTAACTACATTTCACTTCTCCAAATCTAATCCCCTAGTCTTATCCAGCTATGAAGCAGGCTACCTACAGCAACCTCTCCTCCACCCCCACTGTGCCTGCTTTAATAAATATAATAGAGGTCTTTAAACATTGAATCCATTAACAAAATCTCTGAAAATACAAATAACAGAAGGAAATTAATAAAACAGTTGAAGATGTGAATCTGTATATAGACTAAATCAATAACACCCAATCTGAGGGAAAACAGGTAGTGGGAAATTTAGAAACTTGAATAGGAACTTCAGAAGCAAGACTCAGCAATGGAACACAGAGGTGTAAGAGAGAGTCTCATGTATTTAAGACACAATGGAAGAAATGCATATATCATTCAAAGAAAATGTTAAATTAAACAAAACAAAACAAATGAACAAACAAAAACCAAAACTCCTGACACACTCCAGGAATTCTGAATGTGATGAATCAGAGAAAGATTTGACAAAATGAGTCAGAGATAGAATTCCCAACTCTCAGAAGAACAAACAGGAAAAGAAGGCTATATAAGATCAGTTCAGGAAGAGAAAATGAGTCAGATGGGAATCACTTCAGTCAATTTAATTTTTTCAATGCAGTGAGTTTATTCATGAGTTCTGTTCATTTGTGAAGTTCATGTAGCTCTGATCAGTAGAGGTAGTTGAGGCCAAACAGCAATTTAGGGAGAAGCCCAGAGAAACCAAATTGAATCTGTCAGCCTAGAGAAGAGTTTGAGCCAGAACCAATGAGTTTGATCAGGCAACCAGAGTTCAGAGAGATCCTAAAAGGGTGAGCTTATTCATAGTCAAGCCTCTAAGATAAAAATTACCAACTAGATATTGCTTAAATTTTATTCCCCAATTACATTTTCTATAGTCATTTTAGTATCTGACAAAACAGAATTCAAACCCAAACTAATCAAAAGAGATAGGGAAAGGCACTGTTTACTTTTCAAAAGAAAAATCTTCCAAGATTGTATTTCAATTCTATATATTTGTGCCCCAAACAGAAGTGTACTTGAGTTCATAAAAGAAACACTGCTATAGCTTTTATCACATATTCACCACAATATACTCTCGTAGGTGACTCAATACCCCCTCTCACAACTGGACTAATCATCCAGATAAAGTCCAGAGAATTTTTAGAAACAACTGATAAAGCAAATGAAGTGAACAGATATTAACAGACTATCTCATTCAAACACAAAAATAAAAGGTTGCTTTTTGCATCTTAAGGAATGTTCTCCAAAATTGACCACATATTTAGACACAAAGAGAGAAACTTGAATTAACTCCCCTTAACTGCACACGTTCTATTAGATCATCAGAGATTAAAGTTGGATACTAACAAAAGAAAGAACAGAAAGTTTACAAACTTATGAAACTTGGAGAACTCATGACCGAATAAAATATGGATCAGGAAAGAAACTAAAAATTGCCTAGGTCCTTCCGGTCTGGGCCTGAGCACTGAGCAGATCCCACGTGGCAGCTCTGCCCCCAATCTCTAAGAATACAAAGGAAGCAGGGCTCCCAGGTGCTCTAACCCTGGCATTATCTTAGGTAAGCAGACAGCAAGGTTTAGCCCAAACAGGGAGTAACCTGAACCCACTAGGACCCAGGAAGTCACTTCTGGCCTGAGCAGATTTTGGACCTCAGGTCTTACCCCAGTAGCAACACCCACCCCACACAGTTTTGATGAAACCAACATAATAGGAAACACAGGCTACAGTCAGAAACGGGGCAGGTAGCACTAAGGAGATCCAGATGGCAAAAGGCAAGAACAAGAACATAAGCATCAGCAACCCAGGATACTTGGCATCCTGAATTCCCCATAGTACTAGGAAAGCAAGATTCAGATTTAAAATCACTTTTAATGATGATGATAGAGCACTTTAAGAAGGACATAAATAACACTCTCAAAGAATTTGAGGAGAACACAGGTAGACAGGTAGAAGCCCTTAAAATGGAAACACAAAAATCCCTTAAGGAATTACAAGAGAATACAACCAAACAGGTGAAGGAATTAAACAAAACCATCAAGGACACAAAAAATGGAAGTAGAAACAATCAAGAAATCACAAAGGGAGACTACCCTGGAGATAGAAAACCTAGGAAAGAAATCGGGAGTCATAGACACAAACATCAACAGAATACAAGAGATAGAAGAGAGAATCTCAGGTGCAGAAGATACCATAGAAAATATTGACACAACTGTCAAAGAAATTGCAAAATGCAAAAAGTTCTTAACACAAAATATCCAGGAAATCCAGGACATAATGAGGAGACAAAACCTAAGGATGATAGGTATAGATGAGAGTGAAGATTCCCAACTCTAAGGGGCAATAAATATCTTCAACAAAATTATAGAAAAGAACTTCCCTAATCTAAAGAACGAGATGCCGATAAACATACAAGAAGCCTATAGAACGCCAAATAGACTAGACCAGAAAAAAATATCTCCCATCACATAATAATCAAAATACCAAGTGCACAAAACAAAGAAAGAGTATTAAATGAGCTAAGAGAAAAGGGCCAAGTAACATATAAAGGCAGACCTATCAGAATTATAAAAGACCTCTCACCAGATACTATAAAAGCAAGAAAATGCTGAACAGATGTCATACAGACCTTAAGAGAACACAAATGCCAGGCCAGGTTACTATACCCAGCAAAACTCTCAATTACCATAGATGGAGAAACCAAGATATTCCATGACAAAACCGAATTTATACAATATCTTTCCACAAACCCAGCATTACAATGGATAATAGCAGGAAAGCTTCAATACAAGGGGGGAAATTATACCCTAGAAAGAGCAAAAAAGTAATCCTCTTCCAACAAATCCGAAAGAAGGTAGCCACACAAAGATAATTTTACCTCTAATAAAAAAATAACAAGAAGCAACAATCGCTGTTCCTGAACATCTCTTAACATCAATGGACTCAATTCCCCAATTAAAAGACATAGGCTAATGGACAGGATAAATAAACAAGGCCCAACATTTTGCTGCATACAGGAAACCTGCCTCAGTAACAAAGACAGACTCTACCTTAGAGTAAAAGGCTGGAAAACAATTTTTCAAGCAAATGGCCCTAAGAAACAAGCAAGAGTAGCCATTCTAAAATCTCCAGCCAGAGAATACAAAGGGAGGGACTCATGGCTCCACCTGTATAGGTAGTTGAGGGTGGCCTTGCCAGGCATAAGTGGAAGTGGACAGCCTTGATATCTGAAAGTTTGAATTCCCTAGTGCTGGGGAATTTCAAGAGCAGGGAGTTGGGAATGAGAGGATGGTGGGAGCACACCCTCATAGTAATTGGAGGGGGGGATGGGATAAGGGGTTAGGCATAAGTGGAAGTAGAGGGTCTTGATGGCTGAAAGTTTGGATTCCCTAGAGTTGGGGAATTTGAGAGCAGGGAGGTGAAAATGGGAGGATGGTGGGAGTACACCCTCATAGAAACTCCCAAAATTATATGGATTAGACATGACAGAGGCAGGCTGCCAGAAGACTAGATCCCAGAATTCAAACAAAAAATTATCTTGATACTAAAATTTGTTTTGAGAATTGTATATTGCAGAATACACAGCCTCAGTGTATCTACTCATCAAGTGAGCTGAGCAGACCTGCTTGAACCTCTGATGTCCTGGAATTCCAGCTGGATGCAGTGAAGACACAGATGAGGCTTATCAATTTACTCTTTCCCCTGCCCCTCTTCTAATATTTCAACATCCATAATCAGCTTGAAGAAGTTAATAAAGAGTCGGCTCCCCTATTCCCTGGGCTTGGGGACTGAGGTGGTTAATATTGGGCTGTCTTTATATGGAAAAGTAGTGGTTTTGTTGGAACAGGGAGGATTAGCTAGGATTTATTGCATAGCCATAACCTATTCGTAGAAATATGTATAATTGTTATTAAGATGAAGTTTGAATTTCTTAAATGGTACAAAATTTACTTTGATTTCTAATTTAAAGTTTTCATTATATAAGCTTCTTATTGATATAAAATGAGATTAATATTGTTACTCTCATAGGTGGTGTGCCTATATAACACATTTATGAATAGAAGGGTTAGACTCAGTCCTTCTTTAAGTTTTAAAACTGATTTGAGATGGTTAGCCTGTGAGTTAAGGGCCTACAGCAAATTCATGGCTCTGAGTTTATTGTTAGGGTGTTTTCTATATTTTATTTAGCTGAGAGGAGCTAACAAACAATAGTCCAGATTGCCTTACATGGATAGTTGGTTTTCAAAAAGTCAGAAGTCCACAGAATTGATGTTACAAACATTTCTGTATTAATGTCCATTTTGATTAGAGACCTGTCTGCTCCTGACAGCTTCCTGTCTTAGATTCTAAGAAGAAATTAAGCATCTTTGGAGTTACTCCAGTTTTGGTGAGACAGCCACTAGACAAGAATTGCCTCTTTTCATCTACAGACAAATCACTGTCCAGAAAAGGACACACTTGTGGAATAGTCAGCTGATTATATCTGCCAAGACAGAGTAATCAGCCCTTGATAATTCTGCATCACTTGGTCTGTCAGATGATCCTGGGCCAGAAGGCTGAAGATTGAAATGCTCCAATGTTTCATAGTATAGGGACTGTCCAGGTTCTCAGTGGTCTCTATAATTTGGCTACGTTTTAGAAGCTATGCTTAGTGCTTCCCATAATTTCAGTTAACTCAGTCATTCTGGATTTCTGACGGGTTTAAAGACTTATAGTCTCATAGCCAATCCTGGCTATTTACTTTGAGAGAATAGGTTTGAAAGGATGGTTTTCAGCTTACATTCATTCTAAAGCCAAGAAAAAAAAGCCAGGTTCAGTATTAAGTCTTTTAGTTAGGAGGGACAACAGAGGTTCTGTTTAATCAACAAAATGATGGACTGGGTATTAGGTCTATCTTGTACCTTACTGATACAAATTGGTATAGTTATGCTCTAATTATATTCTAAGAAAAAAGTTTTACTTTAACAGGAAGGGTGATATGTAGGAGGAGATAAGGTGGAAGGAGCAAGGAGAGGAGGAGCAGAGAAGGAGCTAGGTGACAAGAGGGAGTGGGGACACTGAGGTGGATGTTTGCATGTCTCCGCCAGTCAAAGATCGTTGATATATCTAGGTTGGGTATTGTGTCACACTTCTGATTGATATTGAGCATTACCAAACTTATAAAGCCTTTGATTAACATTAAAAAAATGGTATAACAGGAAAAAGAAGAAGTGTGGGTAGGATAGGGGTTTTCTAGGGAGGGGAAATGGGGAAAGGGGATGACATCTGAAATGTAAATAAAATATTCAATAAAGACTTTTCACAAAAAAAGGAAAAAAATTGCCTAGAATATGAAGACATAATATTCCCAATCTTGTGGGACAGAAAGTGAAGCTGATCTTAAGAGGCAAGTTTGTAGCTCTAAAAGCCAGCATTAAATAAATAAATAAATAATAAAATGAAAAAAAAATAGAAATTTTTCATATTCGTTACCTAATTAGCTTTCTTTCTGAAAGCTCTGGAAGAAAAAGAAGTCACACCTCTAGATGATAAGAAATAGTGAAACTAAATGCTGACAAAAATAAAGTAGAAGCAAACAAATAAACAAGCAAAACAACAAAGTATAGATGAAACAAAAAGTTGCCTCTTTGAGAAAGAGAATAACAAACCTTCATCTAAATTATCTAAAAAGAAGAGATAGAAATAACCATGTTAACAAAATTATTTGTGTAAAAAGACAAAAAAAATTGAGGAAATCCAAATAATCATAAGGACATATTTTAAAATTTTGTAATTTATCCAATTGGGAAATCCAAAAGAAATGAATACATTTTGGTATATCCTAATTAGCAAAATTAAATCAAGACTATATAAGAAGGTCTATATAAAGAGATCTTTAAAGAGATCTCTAACCCCTAGTGAAATAGAAGCAATAATTAAAAGTTTCCAATTTAAAAATAAAATTCAGGCTGAGATAATTTGAGCACAGAATTCTGGTAGACTTTAAAAGATGAGTCAATGTCAATAGTCCTAAAATTATTCCACAAAATAGAAACAGAAGGAATACTGGTATTTCATTTTAAGGCCATGGTCACTCTACTACTTAAACCACATAAAGAACCAGCAAAGAAAAAGAATTACAGACCAATTTCCCTTAAGAATATTGATACAAAATTTCTCAATACAATACATGCAAAACAATTCCAACAAGACATCAGAGATCCTTCACAAAGAAGCAGGCTTCATCCAAGAGATGTCAGAATAATTCAACATACAAAAAGAGATAAATGATATCTACCATGCAAACTGAACAACAACAACCACCACATAATAATCTTATTAGGTGCTGAAAATACCTTTAACAAAATTCAAAACTCCTTCATAGTAATGGTTCTTGAGAAATTATGGATACAGGGAAATACCTACATAAAATAAAGACAGTTTACAGTAAGCCAACATCAACGTAAATAGAGAAAAATTTAAAGTAATTCCACTAAAATTGGACTAAGGTAAGGTTGTCTGCTCTCTTTGTTCCTATTCATTATAGAGCATGAAGTCTAAGTTATCACAGGAACTAAAATCAACAATTAATCAATGGGACCACAAAAAATGCAAAGGTACCTCTTCATTCAGATGAAGAGGCAACCTACAGAACGGACAAAAGATTTTTACCACCTACACATCCCATGGAGGGCTAATTTTCAAAATACAAAAAGATCTGAAAAATAACTGAATATCAAGAAAACAAGTAAATCCATTAAACATGGGACACATATTTAAACAGAAAATTTTCAAAAGAAATGACACAAATGGCTGAGAAACACCTACAGAAACATCCTTAGCCATCAGGGAAATGCAAATCAAAATTACTTTGAGATTTCATCTTACACCTGTCAGAATGGCTAAGATCAAATTTAAAAAGTGACAGCTCTGCCATGTTTGGTTAATATCCCTGGGAGGCTTGCCCTTTTCTGAAGGGAAACGGAGGAGTGGATTGGTGAAAAGAGGAGGTGCCAGAAGGGACAGGGAAGATAAAAATCAAGAGGGGACTACAGCAGGATGTAATATATGAAAGAAGAAAAAAAAAGTCCCAAGTTAAGTAAAGTGACAGCACATGCTAGTTAGGATGTGGATGAAGAGGGCTGTAGTCCTGTATGGTCACTGTGGAAATCAGTGTGTCGTTCTTTGTGAAGATGGGAATTGATTTACCTCCTGACTCAGCTATACTAACTATTCTTGGGCACATACCCAAGAGTTGCTTTATCTCATGAGAGAGAATGGCTCAAACATGTTTATTGTTACACTGTTAATAATAGGCAGGACCTAAGAATGGCATGTCTCTCAACAGAGTAATGGATAAGAAATAGTGCTACATTTACATAATCGAGTAAGTACTCAGGTGTTAAAACAAATACATAATGAAATTAACAGGTAAGTAGATGGAACAACAACAACAACAACAACAAAAGCATCCTGAGTGAGGAAATCCAGATCCTGAAACATAAACAGGGTATATATTCACTTACACAAACATATTAGCTGTTAATTCAGTGATAGCCAACTTGAAATTCTTAGAAGAGCAGCGTTGATATACAGAGTGAGTCTTGGGAGGGCAGATAGCTGTCTTAAAAATGTAAATAGAATAAATATTTAAAAATGGATGAGGTGGTAGACTGTAACAGAGGATTAACTTGGGTGTAAGAAGGATGAGAGATACAATGGAGAAGATATAGGGAGAGCCAGCTAAAGTTAAGAGACATTTGAAAGCCTAATACAGTATAAACTTTCTAAAGTGCATATCTGAATGCAATCTAATAGAAATTGCCAAATAGTGAAGGAGATGGAACCCTAACCAGCCATCCCTTCTCACTTAATTAAGCTTCCAGTATTGGTATTGGGTTACATCTAATTTATCTGTAGGCCAGAGGGGTCTCTTGTGAACTCTCAAACAACCCAAGTTGTCGCCAAGACAGTAGGTAGCTCTCCACAACCTGATAGCAAGTCCCCATTGTGAAGACCACACCTACACAAAAATTTGAAAATGTAGAAGTCTATATGTATATAGAGCCTTCACTCTTCTGTTCTACAGTCTTTAGTATCAGGAAGTATTCTGCTATCTTACAAGGTCACATGTAACACCATACCAACCACAAACCTTATCATCTACATTGGTATCTTGTCTGCAAGATATGGATGGCAGTGCAATAGTGGTACAGAATTTGTGTGAATAACCAACTAATATCTCAATTGACAGAAGATGTATGCCACAAGAAGGACCCATACTCAAATGATTGAGTGATCAAGGACCTTGGATTAGATAGTCCAAATATTTAATGTAAAACCTATATTACTGTTCTAAACACAAACAAACAAACAAAAATGCTTAGCAATAAAATGACTCCTAATCACATTCTGCTATTCTTGTTATGATGGTTTGTATATGCTTTGTCCAGAGAGCTATTAGGAGGTATGGCCTTTTTGGAATACGTCTGTCACTAAGAATGTGGGCTTTAATATTGTTGTCCTAGCTGTCTGGAAGCTAGTCTTCTCCTGTTTGCTTTGGAACAAAATACAGAAACCCCAGATCCTCCTATACCATGCCTGACTGGATGCTGTCATGCAGCACCTTGATGGTAATGGACTGAACCTCTGAAACTGTAAGCCAGAAAAATTAAATGTTCTTATTAGAGTTGTCTTGGTCATGGTGTCTGTTCACTGTAGTAAAACCTTCACTAAGACACTCATAAATCAGTGTCTTATTCAGCCATAATCAGATCAGCTTTCTTTCTGCAATTATGGGGACAAATACAGAGACCCACAGTCAGACATTATGCAGAGAATAAGAAACCTTGGCTCACCCAAAGGGGGTTAAAAAGCCTTCTCTCAGTGCTCAGGGTGCCCTGTGTAAGAGCTAAGGACTACATTAAGAAAATAAGGCACTGTAAATCAACATGACTGATGTGCATGTGAATTCCCCAAAACTGAGGTATCATACACTGAACCTTCATGGGGCTCTACCAGGTCAAGTCCTAGAGATGAATGGCAAACAGAAGTGGATATATGGTTCCATTCTTAGCCTGGAAGCAATCTCCAATTTATATGTACTTGCAAATGATACATTTGTTGTTTCATAATTAACACTAACTTCATATGAATCATCCCTCATAAATTATTATATGTTTGTATAAATATTAGCATATAATCCTATTTACTGGAGTGTGTGTGTGTGTGTGTGTGTGTGTGTGTGTGTGTGTGTGTGTACTTGTGTTTGTGTTTAGGGGTGAGCCTTGGGATTGGCTATACCTGGAATAGATTGGGTCTCCATCTCTTACAAGTCATCAATTGCTTGTAACTTTTAATCTGGGGTTAGTACTGGAAGAAAAGCAACAGTGATATTTTTCAGAGAGTTGCAGCAAGAAGCATTTTTCTAATCCCTATAGGATAGTAAATGTCTCGGGACAGTATATAGAAAAAAAGTAAGCCTAGGGTCACCATGTGTATGAAAACATGCTACTTTCAATAAAATTTAATTAAAATTGGAAATTCAAGTTCTAAGAAAATTAAATTTCTACACAAGCTTCAGGTAATTTATCACTTTCAGTATGTATATTTTTTATATGTGAATAAATATTTTTATTTATTTATTTATTTCACTTTCCACTTTCTCTAAAGGAAGGTAATATTAAGTATTACTTCACTAGATTTCAAAATATATTTAAAAGAGTTTTCAATAAATTGATAGTTGAGAGTCCTCTCTGGTTATTGAACTTTAAGTAGTTTATTCAATCAATTATTAAAGAAAAATTATTTAGTGCCTTCTGAACATTAGTAGCCACAGTAAGCATTGAAGACATAGTTAAAGTAATAGTATTCACAAACAGATGTTCCCAGGCCAGCTGTTTCAATATAAAATGAGATCTATAGTAAAATCAAGTGGATGATATTACAGAAATGATAGGAAAGGCCATCACTCAAACTAACCACAAGGCTGGGGAATATTAACTTTCAGGCATCAGCTGTAAAACTTAGTACCTTGGTTAAAAGTGTCAATGTGTATACTATAGTGATTTAGTGATTCTATTATATTGTCATCAATTTCTGACACTCCTATGGGCATTCTACAACAAATTCCTAGTATTTAATAATGCTGATGAAAGGATGTATAGTTCAATCTTTCAATAGATGTGTCCAACTTATAGCCCACAGACCATGTTCAGCCAACAATAGCTATGAAACGAGTCAATGCAAAATCATAAGCCTACTTAAAACATTATGAGCATATTTTTATAAGTCACTGGTGCTGTTCTCACATATAAAGTTTATAGATAAAGATGTGGACTTATGATATGAAAAGGAAAGACTTACCTGGTAGCTTCCAGTATACACATCTAAAAGAAATGCTTATAACTGTAGGATTAACACATTGCATACATTACTTTCACATATGGATGTAGGTCCCTTCTACTGGAGGGTGTCCCACAATGATCTCCTGGCTTGGAACAGGGTGAGAGCAGGGAGAGTTTGCTATGTCTCCTCACTGCCTCCGGGCCTGCGTCTCCACTGTCTGTAGGTCTCTAGCCCGGCTTGATGTGGGAGGTCTGGGCCAAAGGACACAGAGTGCAAGCAGGAGGGGAAATTGCCTGCCCCTGCTGCTGCCTCTGTTTGCTCGCTGCTGCTGTGCTGCACCTGTCTTTCCGAGCTCAGCAGGTTCAGGCCCGAGTTGGGCCAATAAGAACCAACTACATAAAAGGGGGAAAAAAGTTGTTAGAACCAACATCTTTAAAAAAAATGTCAGCCCTCTAGGAAAAAAAAATTTTTTTCTTGATACTAAAACTTGTCCAGAGAATTGTATATTGCAGAATACACAGCCTTGGTGTATCTACTCATCAAGCAAAATGAGCAGACCTATTCAAACCTCTGGTGTCTGGGAATTCCATCTGGATGCAGTGAAGACACAGCGTCAGAATCTTATCGATTTACTCTTTCCCCCCACCCCTCTTCTAATATCTCAATGCCCGTAATCAGCTTGAAGAGGAATATCAGTTAAATAATCATAATAAATAATCAGTTAAAGAAGAGTCAGCACTCCTATTCCCCGGGCTTGGGGACTAAGGTGGTTAATATGGGGCTGTCTCTCTGGGGAACAGCAGTGATTTTGTTGGAACAGGGAGGATTAGCTAGGATTTATGGCATAGCCATAACCTATTGGTAGAAATCTGTATAATTTAGTATCAAGATGAAGTTATAATTTCTTAAATGGTACAAAATTCACTTGGATTTCAAATTTAAGGTTTTCATTGGTATAAGCTTCTTATTGATATGAAAGTGAAATGAATATAGATACTCTCATGGGCATTGTGCCTGTATAACACATTTAGAAATACAAGACTTAGACCCAGTCCTTCTTTAACTTTTATAACTGATTTGGGATGATTAGCCTGTGAGTTAAGGGACTATAGCAAATTCATGACTTTGAGTTTATTGTTAGGGTGTTTTCTATATTTTATTTAGAAATAGATGAGAGGAGTAACAGACAACAGTCCAGGTTACCTTACATGGATATTTGGATTTCAAAACGTCAGAAATCCATAGAATTGACATCACAAATATTTCTATATTAATGTTCATTTTGATTAGAGACCTGTCTGCTCCTGACAGCTTCCTGTCTTGGATTCTAAGAAGAAATTGAGCATCCTTGGAGTTAACTCCAGTTGTGTTGAGACAGCCACCAGGCAAAAATTGCCTCTCTTTATCTACAGACAAATTACTGTCCAGAAAAGGACACACTTGCAGAATAGTCGACTGATTATATCTGCCTAGACAGAGTAACCAGCCCTTAATAATTCTGCAGCACTAAAGTCTGTCAGATGAGTTTGGGCCAGAAGGCTGAAGATTTGATACTCCACTGTTCGGTAGTATGGGGGTTGTCCAGGTGTTCAGCGGTCTCTCTAAATTGACTAAGTTTTAGAAGCTATGCTTAGTGCTTCCCATAAATTCAGTTAATTTAGTCATTCTGGATTTCTGACAGCATTGAAGACCTATAGACTCATAGCCAATCCTGGCTATTTACCTTGAGAAAAAAGATTTGAGTGGAGGGTTTTCAGCTGACATTCATTCTAAAGCCAAGAAAAAGCCAGGTTCAAAACTAAGTGTTTTAGTCAAGAGAGACGACAGAGGTTCTGGCTAGTCAACAAAAGGATGGACTGGGTATTAAGACTATCTTGTACCTCACTGGTACAAATAGGAATAATTATGCTCTAATTGTATTCTGAGAGAAAAGCTTTATTTTAACAGGAAGGGTAATATGTAGGAGAAGCTAAGGGGGAAGGAGCACCGAGAGGAAAAGATGGAGTAAGGAGAGGAGAAGATGAAGTAGATGAGAAGCTAGGTAATGAGAGAGAAAAAGAGAAAGAGAGAGGGGGCATGGAGGCAGAAGTTCACGTGTCTCCACTAGTCAAAGATAGTTTACATAGCTAGGTTGGGTATTAGGTTACACTTCTGATTGAGCATTATCATACTTACAAAGCCCTTGATTAACATTTAAAAAAATTGTATAAAAGCCAAATGGAAAAAGGGGGGCACAGGATAGGGGTTTTCTGGGGAAGGGAAATGGGGAAAGGGATTGGCATCTGAAATGTAAATAAAATATCCAATGAAAAAATTATCACTACAAAAACACAAAAGAAAGAAAGAAAGAAAGAAAGAAAGAAAGAAAGAAAGAAAGAAAGAAAGGAAGGAAGAAAGGAAGAAGCAGGCTAGCTGGTAAAGAGGCAAAGAGGCAGCTTGGTGTCCCAGGCAGGTTCCTGGAGAGCAGATCTCTCCCCAATTGTTACAGCTCTTGTGACAGAAACTCTTGGACACCAGGATGATTATTGAGCGTGAGCCTTTACTTCCCCTAAATAGAGCCCTTATATACAGTTTCAGGGTGGGTTAGTGTCTGGCAGCAGATAATGCCTATTGGCTTGATCTGAGACTTGGAGATACCTCATCTGCATGTGGGAGAGCCTGAGGCATTGTTCCTGTTGACTGTTGGTCATAAACCTCTCTGGGGGAGGGGCTGTGGAGGGCTGAAGCTAAGTGAAAAGAACCAGGGCTTGGGAGCAGAGCTGAACTCCTGCCGTTCAGTAAGGTTCCACGGTTCCAAGCTCATGCTCGACCAAGCACCCAGCTGCTTCTCACAGCCCACTGCCCCACATATGGATATACCATCATCATTTATATTTATGCAAATGAAAGGGTTTTCATTGCCTTTAAAATTATTTTGAGGGTCTCTTTTCTACATTGCTCTGTATGTTTGTGTGCATATGTGTGTGTGTGTGTGTGTGTGTGTATGTGTGTGTATGTGTGTGTGTGAGTGTATGTGTGTGTGTGTGTGTGTGTGTGTGTGTGTATACTTTCATGTGTTTGCCTGCTTGTGGTATGTGAGTTATGTATTTGTGTGCCTATGTGTGTGTGATATAGTATGTGTATATGTTTGCATGTGTATGTGTGTGATATGGACATGTCTATGTATGTATGTGTTTGTGTATGTATATGTATGTATGTTTGTCTCTGTGTGTTGTGTGTGTGTAGTATATGTGTGTTTGTGGGTATTTGTGTACACGTATGTATATGTGCTGTGCCTGTATGTGTTCATGAATGTGTCTGTGTGTTTATGTGTATGCATATGTATGTGGTATATGTACATGTGTGTATGAGTGTACATATGTTTGTGTGTGAGTGTGTATGTGTGTGAGTGTATATGCATTTGTTTCTGTCTGTGTGACCATGTGTGTTTGTGTGTATGTGAGTATACATGTATATGATTATATGTGTTTTCTTGTGTGTGGTATGTGTGTATTTTTGTGTCTGTGTGTGAGCATACATGTGTATGTGTGTATGTATGTCTGTGTGATTACTCATGCGTGTGTGTATGTATGTTTGTGTATAGGCATGTGTGTATCTGTGTCTGTGTCTGTGAGTGTGAATATGTGCATTTGTGTCTGTACATTTGTGTTTTTGAGTGTATGTGTATGTGTGTGTGTGGTATGTGTGTGATTGTGTATATCTATGTGTATGTTTGTCTGTCTGTGTGTATGTGCACAAGAATGTGTTCATGTTTAACAGATAATGGAACCATTTGAGGCTTGGAGAAAAGTGGAATTGCATAGCTGAAAGCTGAGAGAAACTCTAGCTCAATCATCTACAAAAGTTGTGTTTCAGTCTCTTCCTAGTCTGTGTCTGAGGAAACTGATGAAATTTAGCTCCAACTTGGAAATGTCACACTCAGCAAGAGACTGTGCTATAACCCTGTGTATTTCTAGCTTTGTGTTCTCCATATAGAGTTCATGTGGCTCTCCTAAAGCTACTCCAAAAATTGGCTCAATGTTAACTTCACTTATTTTAGCAAGCTTTGTAATGTTTGGCATATGGAAAGAAACAATAACTCAGTATTGAATGTGTCCATGGATGCCATATGCTTAAAATTAAACAAACACTCTTCAGTTTGGGCAGACTTGGAGAAAACAATTTTAAACATTTTCTAGACAAATCTGAAGGTGTAACATTTAAGATATATAGGAGGAATTAAGATATTTCTGTATATAAAGTATTTATGCAATAAATTTCTGTACTAATTTAAAATTTTTATGGTGGAAATAAGATAGATTTAAAAATACTAACGACAATACAAATTTTTGAAGTAATAACACTAATAATGCATATGGTTACACATCAGATATTGTCAGGCTCAATATACAGTGATATAAAACATATTAAATCTTAGTATTTTACAATCTTCACAGGCATGCAGTTGTTGCTACCTTTATGAGATTGATGGGTATGTGGCAAGAAAACCACACAACTGAAAAGATAAAGAGAGAACTCTTTTATTTGCTTGATTTACTTTTATCATTAAAATATATAAATTAAAAGTATTGATCCAATAAAAATAATTTGGTTGTACATTGCAGAAAACAGACTGTTCAAAATATAACATGATGGTTTATAAATGGCTGGTGGGAATATTCTGAACTAAATAAACATAGTGTGCCTTTACTTTATGCACAATAAGAAAAAGAACTCTTGAATCAAGAGTGACAAAAACATTAGTGACCAGTAACTCATCATTACTTAGTTCATAGCTAGATCCATAGGACAAGCTGCACATAAGATCATGCCATCCTGCCAGAGCAATGAGTGGGACATGCTGATGCTGGAACAAAGAATGAGGCTGATCTGTGAGCTTGCTGAGTGCCCTGACATTGATGATTGGGAAGCTATATTGGATATATGTTCCCAACCCACCTTTGATTATCTATACCCCAGATAGGACAAGCTGCCTTGCCTCAAGTTTTTAGAACTTGTGGAACAGAGAATCAAAAAGAGAAATTATAATGACTCTTGTATTTTCTTAAATGTGACCAGTTATTTGGACTCAATCATGAACTGGTCTAGAAATCAATCCAACATTGGAAATAACAGTCTTCATTTGGAAGGTTGGTTCTGGACATTTTCGGAGACATATTTGGAAGTTAGCAGCAGTTCTCTATGATATTATGTTAGCAAGAGATAAAGATGGGACAGTATCTGGATTTCAAACAAGTGTTAGTACATATGTTAAGGCACTTTTAATTGTCAAGTCAAAATTACTTTTCTTTCTTCTTAAGTACTCAATGTAAATTGTATTGATTGTATACTTTTTTTTAAAGATTTATTTATTTTATACAAGTGAGTACACCACCATTACTGTCTTCAGACACACCAGAAGAGGGTACCAGACCCCATTACAGATGGTTGTGAACCACCACGTGGTTACTGAGAATTGAATCAGACCTCTGGAAGAGCAGTCAGTCGGTGCTCTTAACTGCTGAGCTATCTCTCCAGTCCAATTGTATACTTTCAGATTGTGTTAGTGTGTTGAAACCTGGCATGTCTGTTATGGAGGTCTATCAACCAGCTTTTGTTTTATTGCCCCGAGTATCACAGAACCTTGGTATTCTGAAAAAGGCTTGCAAGTATTGGAAGAAGTGAGTCAGGTCTTAAGCAGAAGAAAGAGGTTAGTGGGCTTGATTATTTCTGGGATAACAGCTTTAATTGCATTGATTGCTAGCACCACTGCTTCTATAATTGCCTTGACACAAGAAGTTAAGACAACTACTGTTGTTAATCATTAGCAAAAAAAAAAAAATGTGACTAATGTGTTGAATACAGAAGTGGATTTAGACAGGCATTTGAACAAACAGATTGATGCTCTTTATCCTATTCAAACTATGGAAAGGAGGTTCAGAGTTTAAGAGAAAGGAGCCATCTCGCGTATCATGCCAAATACCATTGCATTCACATTTATTTCTGAAATTTACAGTGGTAGTATTATAATTAGGACAAAGTTTAAAAACACTTGCACTATATTTGACACAATTCTAATACTTCTCTGGATGTTTTACCTTTACATAGTGAACTTATGAATTTCAAGAATGCTGCTCTGTTGAGCATTGATGCAGCAAATACTGCTGATAAAATTATTCATGGCCTGAGGTCAGTATTTCTAATTTGGTCATTTCAAAAATGGTATATATAGTTTGATCATGCTAGCCCTTTTTGTCCTGGGAATATTTCATTCCTGCTTATTGTGTTAAAGCTTGTCTTTAACAACATTAACATGTTGGCAGCCAAAGTACATGTCTTGAACCTATAAATGGACCCCCAGACAGAGTTATTAAGTTAACAGGTTGGCAAGCCAAGGCACGGGGCCTTTTTCAACCTAAGACATAAGTGCATTGCTTTTGATAATGCATATTCCATGACAGGTAAGGAAGGCATTCTTGTCAGAATGACATAAGACAGCCTTCATTCTTGTTTATGAAATAAAACAGAGGGATAAGCAGAGAACTGTTGGGGCTGCTTGGCAAGAATCTGACATTGGTCAAGGAGAAGGAAGTGGGTTTCAGTCAGGTATCTGATATTAGGCTAGAACAAAGAAGTAATTTCAAGCAGGAATCTAAATCTTGGCTAGAACAAGTAAGTAGGCTTCAGGCATGAAAATGAATTTAGGCTAGGACAGAAAAGTAAGCTCAGATATTTTGGTCATGTAGATAACCTCTTAGAAACAGTGATCAAGAGAATGTTCACAGAATTTTATTGCCTTGCTTATTCTTTGACTATTGTGTTTATTGTCTTGCTTGTTCCTTGACTATTTGCATCTATTGTATTGCTAGTCCTTCAACCCAGATCTGACCTTAACACTTGCAAATAATTAAAATGGCATAAAAGCAAACAGGAAAAAGGGAGATGGAAAGGGGTGTTTCTAGGGAGGGAAAATGGGGAAAGGGCATGACATCTGAAATGTAAATAAATAAAATATCCAATAAAAATAATGTTAAAAAGCTGAAAAAAAGACAGTGCCATCATTTTTCTAAATGTTTTCTTTTTAAAGCAATGATTCCTTGAAAGTAATAGTACTTTTACTTTTTTAGCTTAATTTTCAATTCTTGTGAAAATTATGATTATATATATATATACTTTAATAAATATATATATATATATTTATATATATATATATATAAATATATATATATATATAAATAATATATTTATATATATATAAATATATTAAATAAATAAAGTATATATATATATACTTTAATAACCCAGTGGGTTCTGTTATATATTTTTAAAATATTTAGTGAAGACATATACTACATTCTGACCATGAATTTAGTTGATGTGTATTTTAGAAAACCTCAAGTAAAGTGAACCCGACATTCATGTAAAGTAGAGCTTAATCAGCCTGACAAGTTAAAGAAGACTTTCTTCTAAGACAAAGGTTATTTTAACAAACTCAAATTAAGGTCCAAGCAGGTCATAATAAGCAGAAAGCATACTCAGTCCCTAACGAGTGTACAGATAATTAATACCTGACTTAAGGAACCATTGGGAATGACTAGGAGTGCCTTAATTGGTCTACCTAACTTGCCTGCAGGCTCTTTCAATTGATGAATGTCTTAAGTGAATTCTAGCTTTCAGCAAATCTCAGCCTGTCTCACATTTCTGAAGCCACCTTTATCATTTGGGACCCTAAGGGGAAATGAATTGTAATGAAACTTTTATCTTCCTTTGTTGAGAATGGTAAGTGTTTTCTGAGGACGAAAGAGAGAGCTGACTAGAAAGTCCAGAATCAATCAAAAGCTTTAAAAAAAAATAAGTGCACATGTATCTTTATGGGTCCATTTATACATGTGACCTACTTCCTTCATGGAAAATATAATAGATGGATGTATGTTTTAGTATAAAAGAGTTATGAAAAAGCAGTTCACAGAATCACTGGGGACACAAAGAGAGATGCTGAATCAGTATCAAGCTTTACATTGATTCTCACCTATTATCTTTATCACTTTCATAGCATTCTGAGGCAGAAACAAACTGAATGTAAACTTCATCTCAGAGGTGTGCTTATCATTGCTTACTTTGAAGAAAAACTGTAAGAGTTGTTATGAAAAATAATGGTATCTACTCGGAGTACAGATCTAGATGAAGACATTATCAAATGTGGCAGTGGTTCAGATGTACAATCACTAACACAGAAATAACTTTGTAGATGGTCCAGTCCTGTCTGAATGTCAATGAACTCTTAAGCACATTTTTTCTACTGTCAATTATTCCAGTTTATTTGAGTTATCATCTTTGCTGAATAAGTAGACAGCAAAAGTGATCTGTTGAATTTTTAAGCACTTTTTAAAAAAATATATGAAAGTAAATATGCAATTGCTCCTGAGGAAATGTAAGAGCTTGTGCATGGATTTGTGTCATCTTGTCTTTGTTTTCTTATCAGTGATAATATTCTTTTATAGAATATATTTACACAAATTTTACTTAGAATGGTTTACTTAGAATGTTTGCTTTGCTCATGTATGGATTTGCATACTTTTCATCCAACGTTACTTCATACAAATGCTAAATTTGTCCAAAGGTCTTAGATTTGTTTTGCTCTCTGTAGTTATGTAGAAAACAAGTTCAGAGAGAAATATTTAAAAATCTCTTTGGATGTAGAGAAAAAAAAACAAAAGAATAGTACCATGTTTTCCTTCTGATAATTTTCAACATAGAGATGCGTACACAAGCTCATACACATTTACAGGAGTCCTAGTGTTTCTGTATGCAGAGACAGTAACACTAGAATGAGTGGAAAGTGGAGCCCTGCTGTCATTAAGAGTACTTGAATCCCTCGTTCTGAATGAGTTATCTGAGTGTTGCCAGTGAGAATAAAGAAAAATTCATGTCAATCTGGTTCCTAATTGGATATACTTCACTCTATTTGTAATCTCTAGGGAAAAGCCCTCTCAGATAGCGGGCCTGAACCATTTATAATTAAGATACTTTTCTTCAAGATTTTCTTTCATTTATGCTGGGGAGAACTTTCTTCTCCTGCTGTGAATGAAACACAGAATTTCTTGCAAGTTAGGCAAGCCCTGTACTATTAAGATACATCTTGCAACCAGGTTATTTCAAGTTTCTTAGGAATGCACACCATTATCATACAGAGCATGCAGCAAAATCTATATAAAGTGAATTTATGGGGCTGTTGTTCAGAAAAAACTTTTAAATTTCTATTACAATAAACTATATGTCATCTAAGTTTTACCTGGGAATGTTGCTGATGAGATCTTTGTTTCTGTGTATTCATGATTAAAAGGGACATTGATCAAAACATAAAATTGTTAGGAGTATGACATGGACTTGTGGTGTGAGATGTGAGAATATATTCTGATTTTTACACATTAACCAGATTCATCACAATTTAAACAATCAATTGGTCATACTGCAAGTTAAGAGATAGCATTAGTATCTGAGAAAGTGCTGCAGATAAAATCATAAAGTAAATCCTGTCAGAAGTGGGGAGAATACCATATAAGATGAAATGATCAACATGCACATGACCAACCATTAACAACTTGAATGTTGGCAGTGAAACATAGTGGCCACCCTTCTCTGCTTCAGGAACACAACGGTCTCTACAGTCAGGTTCCTGTGGAGCCCAGCAAATGGCAACATAATATTGTACAGAAATTTTGATGTGATAATTCCTCAAGCCTACAGTTTAAATATGGTGTCTAGGCCCATTCAAAGGACTGAGAGCAGACAATGGGAACTTTCAATCATTTCTCCTTGCCTCTGGTGAGTAGTAGGCTTGAAATATAGCCCAGCTGCTTCCAGAGTCAACAAACTCACAACCTATTTCTTTTGATATCTTATTGACTTAGCTGTTGTCAAATCTCTCTAATTATCAATAAACACTATGAATACGAATGTTCTTTCATATGGAGACTTGAAAGAAGAGATGACCATTCCCCACACAGTAGGCAAACCTTGCCCAGTTCACAGTACTAACCCCAATCCTAACTCCTGTCAGAAACAAAACATAGCTGGCAGTGGTGATGGTACAGGCCATTAATCACAGCATGCCAAAGGCAGACATAAAGATCTCTATGAATTTGAGGACAGTCTTTTCTGTAGAGGGAGTTCCAAGACAGCCAGAAACCCTGTCTCAGAAAACCAAAACCAACCAAACAAACAAATAAAATAAAAGGAAAGACTATGATTTGAAATGAAAGTTACAAATCCAAAGAAAAGTTCAACACATTGGAATAAAGTGTGAGCCTCAATTACAAAGACTTTCAATAAGATCAAAGAAATGTGTGTTTGTGTGCATATGAATCATTTGTATATTTCATTTTTCATTGCTTTTAATACAACCAAGGTCCTAAAAATCTGCTGAGATGACATACAAACGTTGACACATACCAATTAAAGTAACTTCTATGTCAAGCTTCTTTTCTACTTGTAGACTGTAAAAAACAACACAAAAACAGAAAATGTTTTTATAAAAAATCAGAAAAAAAAAAAAAAAAAAAAAAAGATCAAGCAAGGAATAATATGTGATAGAACTGAGACCTTGAACTTGGAAACAAATGTTGGCATGTTTGCATTGAATGTGCAAAATAATTCTTATTTAGAAACATGAGGAGCATGTTATAATGTGAATGATGCAGGCAAACACACAGAAGCATAACATTATCCTATGAAAAGACCCTCAGAAGTCCCATAGAATTGGTCATAAATGTAAGACTTACGATATCAAATATGTATGTGTATGTGCATGTATGTGAATATATATTTTTTTATTTCAGTGTATATTTATGGGTTCTCATGTGTATCTGTGTAAGTATATGTGAAGATCAAAGGTCGATGTCAGGTCTCTTCCTATTACATTATCCATCCCACATTTTGACACAGTGTTTCTCAGTGAACATGTAGCTCACTGACTGGATAGCCACCAGTGCTCAGGGCATCTTTCCATCTCCATTTTGCAGCACATAGACATTGTTTGCTGCTTCTGGCCCTGCTATTTCTTTTACTTGGGTTATGAGGAATCCAAATTCAAATCCTCATGTTCACTTGGCAAGAACTTTAATGCCCATTCCATTTCTGGCTCCCTAATATCGTATCTTTTAAAGCTGCAGAAGGGATCCTAAGGCAGAACATTACATTAAGTAATATAGAAGGAACAAGAGAGAAAAAGTTGAAGAAATTTAATGAAAGAACTCATCATATACTTTACTAAGCTGATGGTGATGAAGAAGATAACTGGCCATAAGCTAACAGTAATTATTGATGTCCATAGTTTTCTACGTCTCTAAGCTCCTTTAATGTTCCCAGCTGATTAACCTTTGGACCTCTATTAAAGCAGTGTGGTTATCAGCACTTTGCAAAGAGGCAGGGAAAGTATAGGGGCCTCTTTGAGCTAAGACTAATGGCCAAAAACATCCATCATCTGCTTCAGTTATTCACTCCAGGGGCCTCTCAACCACACTCTATTGATGAAGAGACAGCTGTATCTTAGTAAATGAACCGCACCTCTGGAGTAGTTAAAAATGCCAGAGTAACCCATAAGGAATACACAAACACTACTAAGTCATACAATATCTAAAAGAAGAGTTGTCTCTTACAAAACAACTGTCAGAAAAGGTGAACTTATCTTCATAGGATATTTAACATAGAATCTGAAACAGATTGTAATTCAAAGGTTGATATATGAAGCTATAGCAATTTTTATTTAGTTCTTTAAGACATACTTAAATCCAACAGAGAAAAGCATATTTTACCATTTTGAACATGTTCGAAATAAATTTCAGTTTAAGTAAAAATAATTTATATACACAGAAGCTTTGGTCAAAGAGATTACACTTAACACAAACAACAGGAACTACTATTTACTTTTTAATCTGCAATAAATATTACTTAATATGCAACAGGTAGGTATGATGATATTAATTAAATCATTTATTCAATAATATTTATTGAGAGTCAATTATGTGCTGACTACTATAGATGCAACAGTGAAGAAAAGGTGTTCTTGCCTAATATTGCATTGTTCTGCATTTTGTAGATGAACATGAAACTTAACAATAAGTATGTTAGGTTCTGATGAATGCAAGCAAAGGAAGATGAGGAAACCCAAAGGTGACTAGCATTTTACAGAATACTGCAGTCACCCCAAAATGAGAGGAAGTGAGGAAGTAAGACTTGCACTTAGTACACAAGACCTTCTTCAGAAGAGGTAGTGAGAGCCAGGACCTGAGGCTAGAGTGTGTCAGATTAGTTTTTTTGAATGAAAGAATTGAATTAAGGAAGTTAGGAGATAGTATCAAAGAAACTGACTGAAGGCTAAGAATTGTCAAAAAGACCTCACATGCATTTATCCTGTACTCCACACCATCAAACTTGAACATGTACGTATGTGGCATGTTGTCTATCATGCTGAAGCTATTTGCTTACTGACCTTTTCAAAGAAAATATTTACTAGAATTTTGTAATGTATGGTTTTGGTAGATTTTCATTTTAGCATAAATATAAACTGAAACCATGAAATTTTTTAATTAAAAATAAACTTATTTAAACAATTACACACTTTCTAACATACACATATATTCATGTACATAATAGTTACATAAACAATTACATGCACACACATATACATACATATATATATGCATACATATGTATATATATATATATACATACATACATATACACATATTATAAATGCATACTATTGTGCTGCCTACCACATTACCCCAGAAAAACTGTTGGTGTATCAATAATAGCATAAACCACAGACCAAGCTCATGAATCTCAAGCATCCACTGATAATGTTGGCAGCCATATAGCTTTCACAAAAATGATTCAATACTCTCTTGAGTTCCTAAGAAAAGCAAGCTCCAGATTGCTGGGTAGCCTCTCTTTTCCATTTATGTATTCAACTCTTCTTTATTTCTTATCAATATTTGATTATGATATTAGCCCATCTGGAAATAAGTTTATTGAGGCAAGGGAAAACAGAAGAAAGTGGCTTCTGTGTGATTTGCATTTTTTCACTAAATTTGTTTCTGGTTTAGACAGGGGAGTTTGGTGTATGAGAACTCTGAGAGTTGTATGAACTCTGTGCATATTGTTTTAAAAAAAATCCTGAAAGAATTTGATACCTGATTGCAAAAAAGAGTGAGTAGGTAAAGGAATGGAGGCTAAGAAATTAAAAAAAAAAAAAACCTCACTTCAGATAACTTAATATAGAATTTCTATTTCCTGAGGTATATAGAAAGAAATGAGAGTATATTATTTAATAAAAAGCCCCCAAATAATTTGTAACTGAGAGTGGAATTCATTAATAGTAGAAGAAAATACTGTTTCCTTCTTGATACAGGCAGGTAGAAAAATGAGTTATGTTATTTTACAGTAAAATGTCACTATAGTTTTCAAAGTCCAGAATAAACTTCAAATCCACGATGAAAAATATATGTTTAGCTAAATAGAAGAGAAATAGTTCAAGACAAATAGCAAATAATATATATTGATTGTTGCAGGTCTGAAAGGTAGAGATTAATGGCCACCCGTGCCTGTTGTGTGCATGCTGTGCTAGGAAATGTGCCTGGAGTACAGAGGATGGAAGGGATGACATCCATAACTCAAGGTGGAATTAAAAGTGAACACCAAATTCACATGATAAGTGGTATGGAATGCAAAGTACTACTCACACTTATACATATACTGACATAATGGGGCAACAAGAAGAGTTCATCTCTGCCAAAAAAATCATCAGAAAAATCACATCTCTGGTCCAACAACAGAAAAAAAAAATATCCAGCAAACTGAAATGCAATGGTATATTACATAGGGCCTGTGTAGCATTTCTCAAAACCACAGGTGATAAGCAAGTAAATCTCCAGCAAGAGGCCTGAGGGTGACATGATAAGTGAGAGTTGCCTGACACGTGAGATTGAGCTGAAAAAAAAAAAATAAAAAGCAACAGCATAACTTAAAAAGATAAGAAAATATAAGCAAAATTACAAGTTAATAACAATTCAACAATTTGTTTTTTCATTCTGCAAATTACAATTTGGTGCTATAAGATGCTAGCAATGAGGAAAACTAAGAGACATATGAGAAATTT
Source organism: Rhabdomys pumilio (assembly GCA_030674055.1). Classification (NCBI taxonomy): domain Eukaryota; kingdom Metazoa; phylum Chordata; class Mammalia; order Rodentia; family Muridae; genus Rhabdomys; species Rhabdomys pumilio. Next base: position 98,070,546 of record JANHMN010000001.1, read on the forward strand.
ATTTAGTGTATTATTTGAAAGTATTATTCTTTATTTTTTATTTTTATTTTAAACTTTACTCATAAGGCTTGATCCAGAGCTGAACACACACCTTTAAAACTTCAACATGTGAGTGGCTGAAGGGGAACACTTGTCAGGTTGAGGCCACTAGAATTAATTACAAATTACTAGGAAATAATATATATATATATATATATATATATATATATATATATATATATATAATTTTTTCAAATAACTAACAAAAGGCAGAAGAGTGAAAAATAAAATTCATGAAGTTAAAAAGCTATATGAAATAAACTAGTAGGAACAAAGCATAGTAGGAACACCATAAATGTGATTGGCAGAACTACATTCACCTTCTCTGGAGAAGTAAAGTTTACAAAGAACATTTCTTAAGGGAAACACATTTTGAAATATACAACTCATTGTGTGGAATTAAAATAACAAATGGGAGACACATTATAAAGTTATGGTCTTAGATTCATCAAAGATCAGAGAAAGAGAATGGTCAATATGGATTGAGAATGTCAAGAATATGAGTTGTCAGTTTTAGTAGAGAAATGTTTATTTATAATCTTGGGATAACTGGTCATATCTTATACTGAAACATGCTTCTGGGGAAAATTTTTAAACTAAAAGTCTTCTAGAGGAATACACTTCCAGTAGTATGGAGCGTCCCATCTGATTTATGGATATGGATAAAACCTTGGGGGTGATTCTGGATTATAGGAATTGAAGACTCTGAGGGTCATGTCTCATGAGGTTTGAGTTCTAATATTATAATTAAAAACCCTGTTCTTTAATGTTCTAATGCAGGAGATGTTTGACTGCCTCTACTTGTGGGTCACAGAACTCTTATGTCATTTGATGGAAATACAACCTGACAAAAGCAGACACTTTACATTTAGTTACGCACAATGCTCTATAGATAAGGACACATATCTTCAGGAACTATTGAGTTAAATTATTATTAATTCAGCTTCTGATTCCCAATCCATGTGAATCAGATTGTCCTTATGCCAACCATAATCCCTCTAGCTATGAAATCCATTGGACTCAGCTGATTTTGTTAATTAAGTATTGTCCTAGTTACTGAGTTTAATTGTAGACTATTAGGTAGATTTTTAGCTGATACCATATTAGTCCCTTCAAATAATACTTAACTATTGTAAATTTGGCCTCAGATTATTCCACAAAGTTTAAAAATAAAATTAATAGTCTAAAACTGATCAATCAGACATTTTCTTTTATTCCCTTTATTTTTTATTTTCTTTCTAGACTGTGTCACAAATCTTTTGACTGTTTTTGTTGTTGTTATTGTTGTTGTTTCTTTCATACTCAAGAAATCAGTTTGCATCAACTTCTAGCTCATTTGGAGGAATGGTAAATTGCATAAAGCTAAGGTCACCGGATTAAAGTAAAAATAGAAAGAAAAGCAATAAGAGCAAATTCAAAGTACAACCATACATTTAGCAGGTTACATAAGCTTTTCAATTGATTTTTGCAAGATATAAAGTGGGAAATGTGATAACCTAAGTTTTCTAGAATTTTCCTAAGTATCTATTAAAAAACATCTTTTTTCAAAGTTTTGGCACCTCTGTTAGTATTTAAAATACATGAAAAAAAGGCTTTATTGCTGCTACTGGTTTTTGAAGCCCCATTGATTTTATTACCTCATTATCAGAATACACACATGACTGTGACCTACAATTCTCCAGGGTACATTCACCAAGATTCCCTGAGGGAGAGACTGTTGTTACTGTGAGGAGGCCAGGGCTGTCATGTTTCAGTCACTCTGGCTATATGCAATCTTGATCTTTGCAGAAATGAGTTCGGCTCTGAACATCAACTTGGAGTCAGTCCAGATCAGACTGCGGCCTTGGAAACACTGAGATACAATCCCACCAGTGTCTATTCAGAGTGGTCTATGTACTCAATGGTTTCCATATATCTTGAAGGCCTGGTCTTCTTATAGCACAAATGCCCAACTTCAGTTTGAAAATTCACATATATATGGGAGTCCTTGATAACGATCTAGTGCATCTAACTGGGAATCAACTTCAGATTTTTAGATAGTGGTCTAATATCACTAAGTTTCCTGACAAAACCCAGTTTTATAAAAACAAGAACAAAGAGTGAGGAAAAACAATAATTGTTCTAATGAATTTGGAGAGCTCAAACTGAGAATGATAATATTTTGGCCAAAGCCTTGATACTTAACTCTTGGAATCCTGGAAAATTCTTGTTAGTTTTGATGACTTTGTAAAAGCATTAAAAGAAAAACTGAAGTCATTTACACTTAAGAGATGACTTCAGAAAAGACCAAATATCATTTTGCACAGAAGGTGCTTCTGTAGCCTTCTCCTGCCCAATCTAACCAACTGAAGTGGTCCATCAACAGGAATTCAAATTGTGCCATGTAAAGATATCAGTGGAAGCTGTTATATTCACCAAACACCATTTCACAGCCTTTGGCATGCCATGGACAGTTTGATTCTGGGACTGGTTGAACCTCATCTTTTTAGTTACAGTTATATACTGTTAGTACATTTAGAGAGGTGAGATCTGGCTTCTATACTTAGGTTTCTGTAGCTCACTACAGAGAAAGTTTACTTGAACCAAATACATTGTTCAACTCTGGGGACTAGTTTAACCCATTTTTATTTCAGCTGAACACTTTTTCAAAAGTAAGAAAATAACTTACCTTTAAAAGTACCATTGACAGCCCTTATATAGAATGAATTCTGAAATAAAATTCAACTCTTAAGAACCTTAAGGACTCTGAATGAATCCACAATTAAATTTAGTTTATGTTATCATCAACTAAGGTATCAATGATACAGGAATCATGTATCCCAATCAAATCTTTAGTATCTTTAATATAAAACACATTTTTTAAAACAATAATAAAAATTAAAGAGTATAAAATATTTGACATCACATATAAGTTTATCAAATGCCATACAAACCCAAAATATCAAAATATGTGTTTGCAGTGGTAACAGTGGATGTGAAGTAACAAAATTGTTCCATTTCAGACCAAAATATTTGTACTACTTGTTTTTGGTGCTTACTTTTATGTCTAATGCTATCAATAATTAAAACCTGTGAGTAGAATTTTATGAAAACCATTTGAGACCACACTCATAGAGAGAATACTTATAAAGTTATATAGTTTTATATGACTCATGGTGACAGGTGAATGGACTCAGATTACTCCCCAGAGAGAAGAATTGTATCAATCTAATACATGTATGTAATAGAAAATCTCTACTCATTAAAAAAATTATTTAAAAATCATTTAATGTTGTTAGGAGCATAATTCACATATAACACTATTAGAAGAGATAACAGTTTTGAACATTTTGTGTTGAGTATGTCTTCAATTATTTTCTAAATTATTTAAAGAAAATTATCATGCAAAGAAGTTATTTTGTAAGGATTATCTTATGAATAGAAACCCTATAAACAGCTTCTTCTTTCTCTCTTTTTCTAGAAGATATAACAAAAATCTATAATTTCAACATCATTAGAATCTAGCTAAAACGAACTAATTTGTTTTAATAAGTTGAAATACTGTAGCAATGTCTTGACATTGTTATAGACTATGGCAAATTGATAGTGAAAATATTAAGTATATTTAAGAGAGTGCTGAGCACATAATAAACATTTATAAAATGACATTTTTTTCCTGACAACTGGAGTTTTTATTTTGTCCTGTGCATATTCCACAGTGTTAGGACTCTGGGAAAGATAGAGGGAGTAAAATTAGAAAAGTAGCTTTGGACACATTATAACCATTACCTTAGCAATTACTTTGGATTTTATAAAATAGGCAATAACATGTTATAGAAGATTTGTTTGATTGCATTTTTAATATCTCTACTTTTAAACTTTTTTACGTTGATTGTAAAGTGACTATAGAAATAAAAATCTGGAAAAACAGAGTATACGTGAATCTAAGTAAAATTCTTCTCCAAGGAAAGAAAATACAAGGCAACTTTGTGATATTTCTGGAATGCGATCACAGATATTTGTATGTACTTAGTTATCCCTTTCTGTATTGCGAAAGGGACAGAGAGGTCAAGGAATGTTTGTGGGACAAAGAATCTTGACTAACCTCAGGGAAAACAGTGATTCCATGATAATATGTTTTGTTTGCAATGTTCAAGGATGAACCCTTTCAAAAGCAAGATGAGCTCGCCACACATTATCTTTATCCACAATTCTCAATACAGTCTTCTTCACTTGTAGCTGTAGTACTATCGCAGGATTTTCCCAAAGTTACATCAAAGATTAAAAATTCTACGCTGCTTCTAAAGTCCAGAGTAAGTTTCCTAGTTAGGGATACTATTGCTGGGATAAAACACCAAGGCCAAAAGCAAGTTGGAGAAGGAAGTGCTTATTTGGCTTAGACTTCCAAATTTGTAGTCCATAATTAAAGGAAGTCAGAATAGAAACTCAAACAGGACAGAAATCTAGACCCAGGAGCTAATGCAGAGGCTATGGAGGGGTGTTGCTTACTGCCTTGTTCCTAATGGTTTGCTCAGCCACTTTTTATAGAATTTAGGACCACCAGCCAAGGAATGGTGTTACCCACAAGGACTCCCCATCAATCAGTAAGCAAAATAGTCATACATACGGACCTTATGGAGGCATTTTCTCAATTGAGGTTCCAGATAGCGAGTTAACATAAAGCTAGCCAGCACAGTGAGCATAAAATAAATGAAAATCAAACTTCCCATTGCTATGAACAGATCAAAAACAAATCCAAGGAACAAGGAATCATTCTGCATAGAAGCCAGTACTTTCTAAACTGCTCTTCTGTTTTTGTTGCATAGCTGAGCTAACTGTAGGTGAATAAATGAACAGATGAATGAAACTAAAAGGGAGCTTTGAACTAAACTTCTGATGACTGGTATAAAGCAAGGCAAATAATTATGTTTATGAGTATACAGAAAATGAAAATGAACCTGGGGAAACTGACCCAGTTAGAGACCGTTGGAAAGCAGTGCCTGTATTCAGTAGCATTGACTTTTGTCTATATATTTATAAAAACAGAAAGATTACATAAAGTGTGCATTTTCAAGCTCAAAACACACACAATGAGTAAGGAAGTGGGGTTATTTTTACAGTGGTTTTATTTTCAAATGCTGTATTGTTTTATTAAATATTAAATTCTAGGTTTTACAAAAGGTAAATTAGGTGAGAGACTCTCAGGACTCAAAGGGAGGGACCTTAGATGAAATGCCCAAAAGTGAGAGAGGGAACTTGTAGAGTCTACCTCCAATAGAATGACAGGATATCAACTGAGGGATGGGGCTACCATCCTACAGTCAAAAACTCTGACCAAAAATTGTTCCTATCTAAAAAGAACTACAAAGATAAAAATGGAGAAGAGTCTGAGGGAAAGATTGCCCAGTGACAGGGCCAACTTGGGATCCATTTCAAGGGGAGGCTCTAAGGCCTGACACTATTACTGATCTATGGTGTGCTTACAGACAGGAACCTAGCATGGGTGTCCTTCAAAGAGGTCCAACAAGCAGCTGGTTGACAGAGACGCAGATACTTACACCCAAACAATGAACTAAACTCTGGGACCACTGTGGTTGAATTAGAAAAAGGCTGGAAGAAGTTGAAGATAAGGGTGATTCCATAGGAAGACTAGCAGTCGCAACTTACCTGGACCCCCAAGATCTCTCACACACTGAGCCACCAACCAGGCAGCATACACTAGCTGGTCTGCAGCCCCCGATACATATACAGCAGAGGACTGCCTGGTCTGCTCTTAATGAGAGAAGATGCATCTAACCCTAGAGAAACTTGAGGCTCCAGGGTTAGTCCTTGAGGCCTGGAGGGTTGGGGTGGGAGTGGGCTTTGGGTGTTGGAGAGACATTCTCTTGGAGATAGGAGAGGAGAAATGGGATGAGAAACTGTCAAAGGGCACACCGGGAAAAGGATAATGACTGGACTGTAAAAAAAGATTAAAGAGAATAATAATTTAATAATAATAATAATAATAATAATAATAATAATAATAATAATAACAACATAAATTTTAGAAAAGTACATACACAGAAAAAATTTTCAAATTTTTAAATTAAGATTAATAAAAATAAATGCTAACTGCTTATATTACAGAAATTATTGACTTTCTAATAAGATCTTTGAAGCAGGAGATATTTGAAAAGGTGGCATGCGGCTCATCTCTGGCTACCTCCCTGGCCGCCAACATGTTCCTGCTCTAACCACGTCACCAGCTAGCCAGTGACACAGTCAGGGACCCACGAGGTTGGGATGACTGTTGCCTCTGCAGGTCAGCTCCGTGAACTCTATAACTCTAAGCATGGTCCTTGGAACAACTCTGCCACCCTCATAGTGCTTGGCTCAACCCCATACAATGTCATTCTCGTGGTACCCAGTAGAAATAAGACTCTTAATTCTTAAGACTATCCAGTGGAGTTATACATTAGCAAATGCTCAATACACAAGGTGCCCACACAATTAGAACTGTTAATCCAATATCTAACCTTTTGACATGACCTGAGACTCCTAGAGACACCTGCGTCTGCCTCCATCTTGCTTCTCCTCCTTCCTCCTCTCTCCTCCTTTCTCCACCTACCTCTTCTACTGCCCAATCACCGAGTTCCATTGCAAATACAATGGGCAGGAAAAATCCTGCCACAGATCTTTTCTTAATAAAATGGTATACCGTTATGATTTCTTTCAGTAATATATTACTTGGTACAATTTCTTGGCTATCAAGAAAACTATCATAAATAAGAAATGATTTTTTGGATCTGTTGTTATTCTTAATAAAAATACATGATAAAGAAATTTCTAGTTGAAAAACATTCATAAGTAGTTTATATCTTTAAAATAAGCTTACTTTTCTTCTAAATATAATCCAAAGTACCAATTACAAAGTTCTAGGGAATGAATATATTACTGTTTTTTAAAAAATAAATTAATGAGTGATACTGTTGTCAAACATTTATTTATAGTAAAGCTTAGAAAGGAAAAGAAGCAATGAACAGAATGTAAATTTTCTGGAATATAATGCAAATATAAAGCAATTGTGATTGCTATAGAGTAAGGGGCTAGAACCTTTAATCTGCTTGTTTATGACCTTTCCAAGATTATGTTTCAGTTGCTCTCTTTGTTGAAACAGCTAATAGTGAGATAAGTTCTAAGACTCTGGGGTAGAAGTCCTGGGCTATGCAGAAAGATTCAAGCAGAAAGTCACTGATAAAATGCCAGTAAGAGTCCTTCATGCTACAATAAAATATGCTATCCATATACATCCAATAATACTCATTTTTCTGCATAAAAGTCTCCAATCCCTATAAAACTTAATTGTTTAATGACATTTGTATATACTCATTCCAGATACTTATAAAACCCCAACTCTCAACTGAGAATAGGAATAAAATCCTGAAAACATTCTGAGTTCTGTATGGAGATGGGTTAGCCCACTGCCTGGATGTGGAATCATATTAGTAAGTTAACATTTCACAACAGAATGTCAATTCAGCTGCCTGAGTGTCTGAAATGTAAGACATATGGATCATTTTATCAACAACACAAAATATTGGCATTTCAGGCACTCATTAAAAATGTCAGTCATAAATTAACTGTGATGCCAAGAATTTGCCTGAGACATCTGATATGTAAGAGATAATTTAAAAGATAAAGGAAGCACAGCTTCTCAAAACCAAAGCTTAGATTTCCATGCATTCTGCCAGTTCATATGATTTAAAGAAATGTGTTTTTCTTACACCATTACCTCTTTACACTTGGAAAATAAGACTTGATGGTTGAAAGACTGAACTCTGTTCATGCATATATAGAGACTTATTGGCATCATAGGGTAAATTTTACATATTAAATGAACAAAATAAACTTTGCTTTTAATAAAAGAATAGCGTTGTGGACAAGAGTTTTACCTCTGCTCAAATGGAAGCTTTTTATCTTAGACAAATCCCACTACATTTAAAAATATCAATACTCTTGCTTGTGAAATAGTAATTCATAGAGTATACCCATGTCACAGAGATCTCAAAGTAATAAAAATAGGATATTTTAAAGATGTGACTGTAAATATGCTAAATATGTAACTATGGTAAATGACTAAGATGATTATGATAATCAAGTTGTAAGTCTTGCTAAGGATTTTTAACTTTTTATTTTAAATTTGTTATACCATGTAAGAAAAAGAAATAGTTGCACACCCTCTTGCAGTTTCAACAACATGGTCATCTTAGTATAAGTAAGATAATATTACAACCACAGAATTTATACTAAAATAGTTTCTGTCATTATTCTTGTTTTACCAGTTTAACATACACTAATTATTTGCGTTATAAGATTGTTTAATTCTATTAAAAACATACTGATATGAAATATTTTTGCATAGTTATTGAACACAAAACAATTATTTGAGAAATACATGACAAAAGACAATGAACTTTTTTTGTGTCATTAGCATTTCCATCCTCAAAAATTTATCATGGTTATATTTCAGGAAATTATGGATTGTATGTTTCCAGATATTTTGAAATATATTATAAATTTTAATAGACTAGAGTTACCATTCCATGCTATTTAACATTCAAACTAATTTGATTTCTAAATGCACTTTGGTACTTGTTAACAGAATTTAATATGCATCCTACTGGCTGGCTCATTCTTCTACTCTCTAGGGACGACTGTTTGCCTCCTTCTGCTTATAACCATCTGTAGCTTCCACAGATGAGCAACAATGTATCTTGTGTTTTGGGGATGTTATTTTAATAAATGTAATAATTTCAGGTCTAACTATGTTTTTACAAATGTCAGTATCCAGTTCTTCCATATTATCAATTGTGTTCAGTGTGCATATACACTATGATACATACATACATACATACATACATACATACATGCATACATGGCACTGATTTTGCTCCATTTCCTACAGATTAGTTTTAGCCTATAAAACAATTTATTTTAGCATTTTTAAAATCCACTCCTAAATTTTAAAGACACGTTGTCATTGTTATCTATATTTGGTTGTGTACCATTTAATATTTTTTCTCATCAAACATTTTTTTGTTTACCTTTTGGCTTTGTTTTACTTGTCCTTATGTGCTGACTAACATTTCAGGAAGTATGATAAGTAAGAATGCTAGAGTTGACTATCCCTGCCTTCTCCTGAATTTAGTGGAAAAGTATTCGTGTCTGCACCACTGGGACAAATCTGTCATGTTCAATATTGCAAGTTCATACAGCTGAGGCACACAACTTTTGAGAGAGCAGTCCTAACAGAGTACTGCAGATCGGACACAGTGGAAAGGGTTGTGCTTCATTTCCCATAGTGTAATTAGGCACTTCTAGATGGTGTATTCTGAATCTTCTTTTCTTGAGTTGCAATTAGTCGTTGATATGCTTGTGATATGGAATCTGCCTTAGATACTCAAATATTAACAGCAGGGGTGCTGATTGATTTGTGATGTGTGATGTGTGATGTGTGATGCTGTAGATTCGTTAAGTGATCCTCAGGATGTTACTGGGATCCTATCTCCTCCTTTTCTCTCCTTTCCTCCAACCTCTTCAGTTCCTCAAATCCAGGAGGCCCCTTTCACCTGGAATCACTTCTGTCTCCTAGTAAAGCCTCACTGCCACTGCAGACCCTAGAGAAACAGCGCTACTGACCATGAACTAGAAGCACTGAAAATGTGAGCTAAAACATATCTTCCTCTCTTTGAGCTGGTCACCTAAGTAAGGTTCTACTGTTGTTTGAAGCATTTCTAAAAGATCTGCCTCTCCCTTCTCCCTTGAGTCCTCCCTGTGTTTTTGAATAATGTCTGTTGCTGCCCGAGCTGCTCTATGCTTGGGGGCCAAAATGTCGGGGACTGCTCTATCAATCTTGGAACCTGCACTTCCAAAAGCCTTGGGGGCTAAACTGTTAGAGCCCGCATTGCCCCAGGCTGCTCCAGTCCACAGGTCGGGGGTTCAGCAAGAGAAAGACAGACTTGAGGAATGGAGACCAGAGAGAGTGTGATTCAATCCCGTTTATTCTTCAGTCTCTCTTCCTAGTCCAAGTCCTAAATCTTCAGTTCCTAGTCCCTAGTTCCTAGTCCCTAGTGCCTCCAAGTTCCAAGTTTCCAGTTCCAAGTTCTCTTCCAAGTGCCTGCTACCTAATGCCTAATAACTAACTCCAAGTTGTACTGAACTCTTCTGTCTGCCTCTTGCCTTTTATATGTCTCACTTCTAAATTGGGCCCTTAAGTCACGCTCTTAGGTCACACCCTTAGGTCTCATCTCTAAATCTGATCTCTAAGTCATGCTCTTAAGTCTTGGCTCTAAATCATACCTTTAAGTCTCACACACCCAAGGGAAGATTCTCAGTATCTAAAGCAAGATGTTATCAGAGTGTGCTCAGCTATTGTAATCAAGTCTCTTACCAAGGTATATGGCTCAAGATGGCTGCAAGGATGATAGCCTCCTTCTGTCGGCTTCCCAGAAATGTCCCTCCCTGGTGAGTCTCTGTGTGTAATTAGTTTTAAGATTCCTGTGTATAAAATTTTCACATTTCCACTAGAGAATTCAAGTTGTCGATACTATATTAGGCAGTTTGTACATAAGTTCAAGTGATTTTGTGATATGAAATATGATGAAATATCCCCTAACATAGACTACAAAGAGAAACATTATAATATGAAAAAACTCACTAACTATTGCTTTACTGTATTTTTTATGATGATATACAGAAATTTTAGCACTGTGTTCAGTGGACAATGATATTCAGTCTAGTTGCATACTAGAAGTTAGAATCTAAAGAGCACAAACCAATATAGACCTAGGTTTACAGCAGGCTATAATATATAGATGACATTAAATTTAGTGTATAACGTTGCTGTTACAAATATATATAAGAACACATCTTACAGTGTATGTGCCTAAGTGGTGTACAATTTCCTTTGATATACTCTATGTCTGCAGTTTGTCACACCAGCTGAGTAGATGAAGTTGAAAGTACTTCTCTTTTCTATGATATCTTTTAAATTGTGTTAATTATTTTGTATTATTCCCTAGGAAACTCTTGCATAAAAAATTCTTGTTCAATGTGTTTGTAATTGAAAAAAAATTAATTCTTTCAGTAGTTTCGGGACTATTCCTGGTATATATCTTTCCTTGTTGAATTATAGTTGTATGTAAGCAGTGCTTCTAAATAGTACAGCATTGGGGTGTAAGATTACTCCTGGTGATCACTGCTAAGTCATTATCCTTCTGATGCATATATAGTAGGTTAGGAATATTCTTCCTCATTTAAATATTTGGTATTGAGACTTCTCTCTACCTATGTTTATGTTCCTGAAATTAAAGTTTTACTGATTTGTTTTGGTATCTAGTTTTTCATTTTGCTGATATCTATTAATATCTTTTCTTCAGTTTTGCTGCCCTTTTTTAATATATTATTTTCTCCCTTCTGATGACTTTGTGTTTGCTCTGTACTTATTAGCCTTTCTGAGAACAGATCACAGATAGTTGACTTTATATTTTTCTTCCTTAAAGTGAAGCTTTCATAAACATAAACTTCAGTAATGTGCTAGAAAAGGAGTACCTATAATTTACATATTGTATTTTCTTTTGTGAGTTTGCTTTGAATCTGTTTATTATTTATATATTAGTTATATGTTGGTACACAGTTAGATATTTCTTCTCTTGACTTTCTGCTAGTTATTTCTAGGAACTCACATATACTACCTAACTTCAGCTGTTTCCCCTTTTTTTTTTTAAAGATATCCTCCATAGTGTCAGATAATCCTTGGGTGCTTAAAATATACTTGTTATTTTGGGGTTGCAATGAACATTCCCATGTCAACATTTTTTTTGTAACTGTTTCTGTGATCCATTTATTATATCTCATATGCTTTGAAAGCTATTAACTACTGAGGGGATGTTTGGGGGTGTTGTTAATTTTAATTATTGGTTATGCTATTTTCCTGTAGTTCTTTGCTCTTCTTTAAGCTCTTCATTGTGTGCATCTAACTACAATATTTTTTGTCTTGTTGAACGTTTAATCTTTTAAATCTTTATAAGAATACATTTCAATTAAGATTAATAATGGATAATTAGTGATTTTGTCTGGCACATTGTATGAAAACTTAGGCAGCACAGTCTAAACCAAATAACATTCAAGCAGAGCAATTAAACCTTTGTCTAATAGTAGTTCTATTTTTTGTTTTATACAAAATGACTTGGTATCTATCTGTTTGTACTGATATCAATAACTATGTCTTTGTCAATTTCTATGCTTATGTCTATATCAATATCTCTAGATTATATTTCAACTTCTGAACTGTGAAAATACACACGTTTCTCCCATAAAACAAAGTCATTACTGATCTTGTCTATTCATACAATGGTGAAATGGTGACCAGGTTTGTGTGTGTGTGTGTGTGTGTGTGTGTGTGTGTGTATGTGTGTGTGTGAGAGAGAGAGTTCAATATATATATATATATATATATATATATATTGAAATTACTATATTCAATTATTATTATTATATCAATATAATAATTATTATATCGATATATATCACATATATTCAATACCATATATATATTGAATATATATATCATATATATTCAATATATATATGGTATTGATATATATATATATATATATCATATATATTCAATATATATCAGGTATTGAATAGAAAAAAAATTATAAGTCAAATAGAAAGCTATCATGCCTAGTTATATTTTATTTTCTAACAATTTCTTTCCAACAGAATTATCAGGAACTTCTTGGACCAAATGGCATAAAGTATAAAAGCTCTAATTCATCATCATCATCATCATCATCATCATCATCATTATTATTATTATTATTATTATTATTATTATTATTATTATTATTTATTCACTCTACATCCCACTCACTGCTCCCCCTTTCTGGTCACCTCTTCCCAAAAACCTTCCACCATCTTTATTTGCCTTCTCATTTGAGTGGGTGGGGATACCCCTTGGTATCCCCTACCCTCGCATATCAAGTCTCTGTGAGACTACTTGCTTCCTCTCTTACTGAGGCAAGAAAGGAAACCCACATAGAAGAACATATTGCTCATACAGGCAACAACTTTTGAAATAGGTGCTGCTCCAGTTGTTTGGGACCCAAATGAAGATCAAGCTGCACATCATCTAGATATGTGCAGGGAGACAAGGTCTATGTGTATGTTCTTTTATAGGTGGTTCAGTCTCTGAGAGCCCCATGGGTCCAGATTAGTTGACTCTGTTGATATTCCTTTGGAGTTTCTATCACCTTAGTTTCCACAATCCTTCCTTCTATTGTTCCAAAACATTGCTATTGATAATGCATATTCCACTACGGGTAAGGAAGGCATTCTTGTCAGAACAAACTAAGACAAGCTCTGTCTCTTGTTTATGAAATTAAAAAAAGGGGAGATGTGGAGAGCTTTTGGAGCTGCTTGACAGGAATCTGACATGGGCCAAGTACAAAGAAATTCGGCTTCAGGCAGGAATCTGATGTTAAGATAGAACAAAGTAGTAATTTCAGTCAGGAACCTAAATCTTAGGCTGGAACAAAGAAGTAGGCTTCAGGCATGAAAATGACTTAGGGCTAGGACAGAGAAGTAGGCTCAGATATTTTGGTCATCATGGTAAGCTTTTAGAAACAGTGAACCATGGGAGTGATCACAGGACTTTGTTTATTGCCTTGCTTGTTCTTTGACTATTTGTGTTTATTGTCTTGCTTTTTCCTTGACTATTTGTATCTATTGGATTGCTAGTTCCTCAACCTAGAACTGACCTAAATACTTGTATGTAATTAAAATGATATAAAAGCAGATTGGGAAAAAATAAAATTTAAAAAATGTAAAAGAGAAAGAATTCCATGGTCTGTACTCACTGATAAGTGAATTTTAGGCCAAAACCTCAGAGTACCCATGATACAACCCAAAAACTATATACAGCATAAAAAGAAGGAAGACCAAAGTATAAGTACTTCAGTCCTATATAGAATGGGGAACAAAATAATCATAGGGGGGAGGAGAGGAGGATGAGGGAAAAAAAGGTGGTAGGGGGGAGGAGACAGCAACAGGTTTTGGATGAGACAGGAGAGAAGCACAGAGGGTCAGGAAATTGAATAAAAATATGTAGCAGTGGGGGATGGGGAACTTGGGGTAGCCACTAGAAAGTCCCAGACACCAAGGAAGCAAGAGGCTACTAGGACCCAATGGAGATGACTTTAGTCGAAATACCTAACAAAGGGTAGATACAACTTATAGAGACCACGTCCAGTAGATAAGCATGACCCCCAATTGAGGGATGAGTCTATGTACCCATGTCAAAAATTTAAACCCAGAAATGTTCCTGTCCAAAGGAAAGACTAGGAAGAGAGAGAGAGAGAGAGAGAGAGAGAGAGAGAGAGAGAGAGAGAGACTGACTGAAGGAAAAGCCCAGATACTACCCCACCTAGGGATCCATCCCATCTGCAGACAGCAACCCCTCACACTATTGCTGATAGGTGCCTGATATGGCTGTTCCCTGACAGGTTCTATCAGCATTTGACCAATACAGGTGCAGATACTTACCGCCAACCATCTGACTGAGTCCAGGGACTGCAATGCTAGGGGAAGAACTGAAGAAGCTGAAGGGGATTGCAACTCTATATGAAGAACAATATCAACTAACTTGACCACCTAGAGCTCCCAAGGACTAAATCACCAACCAAACAGTGGATGGATGGAGCCAGTACTCCAGATACATCTGTAGCAGAGGATGGCCTTATCTGATATCAAAGGGAGGAGAGAAAGGCTTGATGCCACAGCAAAGGGGGATGCTAGAGGGGTTAGGAGGGAGTGGATGAATGGATGGTGGAGCACCCTCATAGTGGCAAAGGGGAATGGGTAAGGGGAGATGAGATAGGGGTGTTGGTGAATGGGTAACTGAGAAGAGAAATATTATTTGAAATGTAAATGAATGAAATGGTTATTAAAAAATATAGAAGAAGTAGAAAATAAAAAAAAAATCCCCAAGCTTAATCCACTGTTTGGCTGTGGTTATCTGCATCTGAGTGAACTGCTAGGTGGATCCTTTCAATAGGCAGCCATGCTAGACTCCTGTCTGCAAGCTTAACACAGTATCATTAAGAGTGTCAGGGAATGTGCTTGACTATGGAATGGGTCTCAACTTATTTAAGCTCTAATTTTGATCTCAGTGTCTCATGTTTATGTTATACATTAATATCTCTGGAATTAATTTATATTTTCAGGTATTAAAAATTATATATTATATATATAATATATATATATATATATATATATATATATATATATATGAATTAAAAGAAACTAGTCTAATAATCAAGCTAAGCCATTTTTATCCAGAGTTAACTTTTAAGTGATATTAATCACATTAAGTGTTAAAAAATTCAGTATGCAAAACCATGTCCAAAGTAATGGCATGTGTCTGTAATCATGCTCCTGGGTATATTATTAAGTTCTGGGACAGTCTGATCCACAGAGTATGTTTGAGACCATGTAGAATATGGAAATGCTGTCTTAAATAATACAGGACATTTATATATACTATGTAGAATTTCATGACGTACTATGATGACATCAGTGCTGAAGGACACAGATTGACTTGTCTAAATCCTGTGAGCCACATCTTCGAATGTTGCAGTATGGCATGAGTTGGAACAACTGTCTGTTTTGAGGAAGTGACTGACACAAGAATTACTCCAAAATAACTTGTTATAGATGCTGCAAAAATGCCTTTGTTCATTATCTAGCTATTGTGGATCTACCTTAATTTCTGTGTCTGAGGTCTCTCTGCATCCCAAATCAAAACATTACAGCTTGCCTTCTGAACAACTGAGGAAGAGGGCAAGAAAATTCACACATGACAACTCAGCCCCCTTTTGCCTCCTAGTATTTAAAATGTTACCCCAAATTGTTTGTTTCAGACCATCTGCTTACACACCTAGTCCAGGTCTCTTTAAAGGAGGTGTCACAGGAGGACATGATTATAAAGAGAGGGAAAAAAGTCACTTGCAGTACGTATCAGATGCTACGAATACCCATAGCATTATTATTACTGCTTGGGGTCTTCAACTTATTCTCCTTAATATTCTATGTGATTTTTCCAGAGATATATAATTAAAAAAATAAAGTGTAAATTAATGAAATTCTAATTATGATTGTGTGTATATGATAGTAAGAAAAGAATATAAAATAGGTTAATATAGATAAATTCAACATATGTGCTCTCTCTTTCAAAATACCACTACATTTCAATGTTCAAAAATAGCAAAAGATTCTTTGTTTTTTCTAACGCCGTAAGGAACAAACAATTGTCAAAGTCTGTATTCCAAATGCTTGCAAAAGTATTGCCAAATATAAGTTTATAAATGATCATATACACATATATAGGATCTTATTTATAGGATTTAGTCTTTTGGGTTTTTTTAAATATATTTGTTTGTTTTGTTACCACTGAGTTGTAGTAACAGCCACTCATATGTTGCACAAATTACCCCATTAGTATGTATATGTTATTATGTTTGTAAATGTTTTCTGATTCTACGGGTCATACTTAATTCTATTGAATAGTTCCTTTCCTGTAAAGTTTTATGTCTAGTTCTACACGGACACTAGTGTTTTTATGGCACGAAGTTACTAGTAAAATCCAAATTATGAGGATTACCCTGTGCTTTTTTCTAGGATGTTTTTGAATCTACTTTGAGTTGTTTTTAATGAATAGTAGAGTATTGTCATGATTTGAATGACAATGACCCTCATAAATTTATATATTTGAGTTCTTGGCCACAGTTGATGAAACTGTTTTGGAATGATGAGGACAGATGGACACACGGAGGGAAAAGATATGTCACTGGGGATGAGCTTGGTGGTTTCAAAAGCCCAAGCCATTCCCACTTAGCTCTGTCTTGTGTCTGTCTAGCTCTGCAACTTCCAAGTTAACCTGTTCTTTCTCTTCTGCCTTGTACTGATGGATCAGATATGAACTCTAGGCTAGTACCTAGCACCATAAGTGCATTCCTGCTGCCATGCTCCCCACAATGATGTCCATGAATTTAGCCTCTGAGATTGTGTTACTCCAACAACCTGTTTCTTCTGAGTCATGGTATTTTAAAGTAGCTAAAGACAATATAGAGTTCACATTTCCTGAGTTTTTTAAGATTTAATCAATTTTCTTAATTTTGTTGAAATCAATATGCCTTTTCTTTTTTTGAACTGCTGGCACTTGATAACAGGCTTACCAGACAAACATGGGTTTACTCCTGAGAGGTCTGGCACATTCTATTGTTTTATATTGGGGTTTGCTTTTACATTTTATCACACTACTGTATTATTCAATGGCCATAGTTTTACAGTACATCTTGAAATGAGGACATATGACACTACCTTCCTCTTGTTCAAAAGTCTTTTGTACTTGAGATCTTTATGCTTCTTGGTAAATTTGCACCATTTTTTGCTGTTTTGTTTTGCTGTAAAATTTGATTAAAAATGTTGATTTAGGTATAGGTTATATTGACTCTACAAAGTGGCTTTTGTGATATGGTTATTTTTAACAGAAGATCTTGAACCAACAAAACAACACACCTTTACTTACGTTTTCTTATTTCATTGAAATCACTTTTTTCATTAAATGCATTCAATTCCTTAGTTAAGCCTATTACTTTAAGCATTTTTATCTTTGACTCTCTCAGTTTACTCTTTGACATGTCAATGTCCTTATAATTTCAGTTTTCATTTTGGTAATATAATATTTTTCTGCTACATATATAGATATGTATATGTATATATGTATATATGTAGCAGAAAAATATTCAAGATATATAATATATATACATATACATATATATATCAAACACTTGAAAAGTATATGCTGCCTTTTATATTCTAAGTTGATTATATGTGTTCATGTTTTCAAACAGACTGTTATTTTGTTATAGAGATGCTAGGTAGGTCAGTATACCAGGACTCTTTGGTCTAAAAACAGAGGTAATCACATTTCTTCATTTCTGTTTATAAGGTTGTTTGTCCATTTGTCAAATGTTTCTGATGAGGCGACTTAGTGACACCAACTGAATAGAGGGTTGCTGACCTGTCCCTCATCACAGATTAAATACATTTTTGTTATTGAGTATGATACTTGCTAAGGGCTTATATATAAATTTTGTTCTGTCTCATGTCTAGACTTATTATGTCAAAGTATTCGTTGTTTTAAACTAATGGCTATTTAATATTATTAAATATTGTTCTTGCATCTATTGAAATTGTCACATCATCACAATCATTTGATTCCATTAAAGTAAAAATCATTCATATTTTTAATTTACTTAGCAGTTTCTGAGACAAAGTCTCATTATATAGTTGTGTCTGGCATCACATGCATCTTATTAGATAAAATCAATTATTTTAGTGTCCCATTCAATTTTGCTATGTGTCCTTTGTAAAGTAACAATTCTGTGCTGGTTGTTGATGGTGAGGAATTAAGTGTTCTGCCAAAAAGATCTGTTTAGTATTGGTACAGATTACATTAGTTTGACAATGAGTTCTGAAATGTCAATTTTCTCTAACTATTAAAAATAATTTGAGTCTTAGCATTAAATATTACTTAAATGTTTAATAGAGTTCACCCTCCTCTGAAAAAAATTTTGTCCTGAGGGCTTACTTGATTTATTCTCATTATTATTAATTAAATATCTTTATTTATTGGTCAGTGAAGAGTCTCTGCTTCTTTATCATTTTGCCTAGGTAAGGTTTGACATTCTCAGACTTTATTCATTTATTCTAAGACCAAGTCATTCTGTTGTCCTTTATGTAACAAACTATAGCAGCGTATGGTCCCTTTTATTTCTGTGGCTTTAAAATGTGTAAATTATTTCTGATTATATCTGTTTGATATCAGTATCGTTCTTCATTTTGTTAAAAATTTCCAATACATTCATAGCCTCAAAGCAGCACCTCAGGTTTTAAAAGTCCGTTTCTGCTGTGCAGTGTGTACATTGTTCCCTTACAATAGCTAAGTAACAGAACCAATGTCTTTCAGATGGATACAGAAAAATATGATACATTATAGACTATATTATGCAAGACTGTAAAAAGTAAACATGAAAATTTGTAGGAAAATTAATGTAACTGGAAATTATTAAGTGAAATAAGCCAGACTCAGAAAGACAAATTGTGTGTGTGTGGGTGGGTATGTTTTTGTGTGCGTATTAATGTATTTGTGTGGAGGTTATGAACCTAAGAATGACATCATGAGAGAGAATGGGAAAAAATGGACAGAATATCAGAATGCATATGACAAGGTACTTTTTGTGGGAAGAAAACGAAAGGGCTAGTAAAAAGCAGAAAGCATGAGAAAGGGCAACAGTGACAAGGAAGGAATGAGAACACGTATGCATGAAGATGTTATGATAAAACCCACAGAACAGCATACTAAACTAAAATCAATTGTTGAAGAAGTATGTGCTTTTACTAATCTTATCTTTATGTTTGAATTGTTTTTTACTTTATTGTTTTCACACGGTACTAGGTTTGTACTTTGCTTCTCTCATTCTTTATGGTATAAACTTAACTCATTTTGTGAGAATTTTCTTTTATAAATGCTTAATTCAATAGAAAGTAAATATATGAGCATGAGATTTTGTACCAGTTGAATAATTAAGTAGATATTAACCTCAGAATACAAGTGCTTCAGATATCAATTAAAAGATGTAGTAAGTAACTAATGACCAAGATGATGGAGATCAAACTAACGAGATAGCTCCTTGGAATCTACTACTAGCCTATAAGAAGGCTGGTTGTAAAGAGACGAAGGTAGTAAACCTTTAATGAGGATATAACAATGGTAGAGCCTTGATCCACATTGATAAGTATTGAAATATGCAAATAGTGTGAAGACACAGATTTTGTCAATCACCTGTAAGCAGAAAAAATTTCCTGCTGTGAACTTATTTAGAAGAATTTATGTTCTTTTCTTGAATGGAATCCTATCCATTTTCACTATGGGGCACTCATAGTAGCCAAGAATTATAAGCTGTGTAAACACATACTGACTGAAGGGTAGATGAATGAATTTGTTACATACTTTCAATGAAATAATCCAGCCTCAAAATTAAGGAAATTCCACAATATGATAAAATATGAAACAATCCGAAACCTTTACAGTAAACGAATATAACAGAGACATATGGGCAAATATTACAAAACTCCCTCGTGTGAAACTATTAAGTAATAAAACTTATAAAAGCAACAAGTTAGAATGGCTGCCAGAGACTTAGGAAGATTAAAATGGAAAGCTGAATTTCCTGGAAAGAGTTGCAGTTTTGTGAGATGAGTATGTCCTGAGGAATTGCTGAACCTCAGAACTCCATTTAATTATATTAAATTGTAGTTAACAAACCATTAGCAAGATGGAATTCACAGTATTTGTGCTCACCACAATATCAAAAAAGAGAGTATTAGTAGGATCAGAGAGATGGCCCATTCAGTAAAGTGCCTACTGCAAACATGAAGCCCCAAGCTTAGATCTCCATAAGTCACTTAAAAATAAAGCAAGCAAGCAAGCAAGCAAGCAAGCAAATCCTCAGCTGTAATGGAGGAATAGAGACATGCTCATCTCTAAAGCTCATTGGTCAGTCTAGCCAACTAACTTTTATACTTCAGTAAGTCTATATTATACTGTTTCTAAATTCCTGATCTGATGTCCTTAGGTAATAATGTATTCTATTAGCTGAAACAAACCTTTTCAACACAGTTGCTTTTGGTCAGAGTAGTTTCTTACATCAACAGAAAGAAGAGAGAGAGAGACAGACATTAATCGTCCGTGTCTATGTACATAGAGAGGTGTATTGACCCACTTAAGAACAAATGAACCCACGACATGAATAAAAACCCACACATGCACAGACGTGCATACAAACACAAAATTTAAAAAAAAAAATTAAACACTTTGGTAATATTTACCTGCTGAAATTTAACCCTTGTTTGAACAAATTTGAAAAGCGTTTGTATTTTTAATTATGACATTCTACCATATCAGAGATTCAGAATGAATGGATTGAAGGTGTAAAAAGAGCATGATCTACACGTACTGTGAAGCAAACTCAATCATACCATTCCCCCTACCAAAGCACTATGTATCCAGTTTCAACAAATGCCAATTCATTATAATTCTAAAACATCCCTTTACTATGTGTCAAAGCAGAGGATGGTTACAATTACAAACAATACCCACCACACATGACATTTCTCTATTTTATGGCTTTATGTTTTAGAATTCAATATTACACAAATTGATTTGTTTTCATAAAATCTATTATTAACAGTGTGTAAAATATTGAACCATTGAATCCATTCCCTGGTATAGAATTAGATGTGTAGCCATTGTCTTATAGTGAATATGCTTCCTAACAATGGACTGCCTGATAAACATAACAATAACATTTGGGATTTCATCATTATGAAAGATTAGAAATGTACAATCTAATTCCCAGGGCTTTCACGTTAATGCAACACTAGCAGAAATATTTACATTTTCTGTGCCAGTTTAATTAAGCATATTCATTGTCTCGAATCGAAACATAATTTGCACTGGGTTTAAATATTTCAGTATTTTGTTTGTACTGAGCCTAAACACTGTCAAAAGGGGTTCTCAGAGTGCATTTAAAATTCCAACGAATGAGTCATTTTCAGCTAACCTCGGCTTCCTAGTTCCTTCCAGCATGGCTTTGCATTTCCTGGAAAATTGAATTCCAGCCAGGTGTCACTCTTTAGAATCCCCAAGGTTTATCTCTGCCCTTTTTGCTCTGACATATGCTTTTGACATACCCAGAAAATTGTGTGATAGAAACCTGTGGAGTGGTAATACCCTCTACAGCAGGGGTCAGCTGTAAAGAACCATTAATGAGGACTCCTATAAACAAACTGTGCTGAACGATGACTGTAGCAGGGGAAACAACAAGATATGATCTGCTAATACATATTGCATACAGTGCAAGGCTCTTTTATGGCCGCTCTTCGGGGTGCTTTTCAAAAAAGTAAAAACAAGCTAATCTTGTCCACATCCTCCATGAGAAAGTTCTTTGGCTTTCTTTTTTTTTTTTTTAAACATTTATTTTATCAGGTCTATGTGACATTTATCCAGTGTTTACCTTTATTGGGGATCCATAATAGATACATTGTCTTTTGCTTGTGTCATCAAAAACTTGTGTCACTGTAGAAAACATAATGGGAACATTTGAATACAAATAAATTACTACTCTCATAGTGTTCAATGAATTTTATCTGGAAGGTTAATATGATGTATGAATAGGATAGAGAAAACATATCTACTAAAAGGGAAAAGCCATGAAAAGGGTTAATGTATAGCCCATAAGTTTCTCCTTAATAAAACCAGAGGCAAAGAAAGATTATATATAAAGTAAAGCATTCCATTATATCTGAAATGTATTCAAATTACTCAGAGGATAATGAAACGGCGAATCTGAAATACACAGAGTGCGGCTTTGGTGTCTGAGTGGAGATTCTCGGTAATCATACAGTGACTATCTACAGTTAAACATGTAAGGATTGTGATGAATATTTCTAGTTTATGTGTTTGTGGATAATTAATTTTGTACTTATTCGTAGTATGTGTAAATACATTCTGTACTTTATAATACAAACTATGACATTAGAAATTACAGTCAAATTTAACAAAACAATCAAACAGTTTGAAAATCTGTAGTGTTAGATTAACATATGCTTCACATTTTTGGTATGAGCTGTATGCTCTTGTAAGTGTTTTAATAAAAATAATGTGTGCATCTATTTAAATATGCCCATAATAAAACATATGTACATAGAACACTAGCTGTGGAACTAATCTGAATAATTGGTGAAATGCTTGCTTAGTTTATGAAGATACCTGTTACTTAACAATGATGTAAATCTGCTCCATAGATCATTTATGTTTTTGTTAGTAATTAAAGTTAAAAAAAAAAAAGGTTTATGAAGTTAGAACATAAAGCGGTACTGCTTCCAGAGTCATCCCAGCCAAGGAATCTACACTGCGCATGCTCCCCACATCACCTAGCCTGGCATGCAACAGTCAGCTTGTCTAGTCCTAACTAAATTTTAAGGACTCTGAGACTAACTGAAATTAATGAAAATAATCTTCATTTATGGGCTCCTCTCCCACCTCTCTCTATATTTTAATTTAATATAATTCTCAGGAGCATGGATCTGTGTCAGAGTTACAAGGCTGTGAGGAACTGTGTGCCTGGCCCTGAGCTTGTGTATTTGTATATTTATCCACACATTTTATGCATGTCTTGGTGTGTGTGTGTGTGTGTGTGTGTGTGTGTGTATTTGTTCACCTGTCACTACCATTGGCACATAACGTTGCCACAGAATTTTCACCTTTAGGCTTTAAAATTTTCAAGTTATCATTTGTAATTATTACAAGGCTTTGATAGGCGAAGTAAGCTCAATTTGGGTAGACAAGGTTTTAATAGAATTAGAAGCAACCATGGCTCATTTCTCCTTTTCTCTGTTTACTAACAAAGGATGCTACTCACAACGAGACAATTGCAGATATCATTTGAAAGTTTGAAATGCCATTTTCTCTGTGCAAAACCAATTTTTCAGAGCTAAATGGAATACTAAGCCCAAGTGCCATGTGAATTCTCTCCTCCAATTAATTCTCTGTATCTCTATAATTAATGTGCTATAGAAGCAGAAGAATAGGAATTATCTCTTGACTACTCTCTTCTGAATATCTTACACTGAGCATTTGTATAAACACAGTGACAGAGAAAATTAAGACTTCCTGAAATGTCCCTTTAAGACTGAGTGGAGTGTCTTGGAGAAGGTTAAATATTAATTGCTTACTTTTACTTCACGACAGGACAGGCACAATATAACAGAGCACAATGTTGTCCAGCCTGAGCTATAATAGCTAGATGGCACGATTGTGGAAATTTACCAAATCTATAGTATTTAGAATGGAAATTTGCAAGGTAGAACATTGAAAACCCTGAAGTTTGGTTTCTCCCGTTTTACAAATCACGTCCATGGCATCATCCCTTTGGGGACGTTAAACAACATTAACCTCCAGGTGGAGTTAAGGATGTGAAGTTGCATATAAAAAGTGTGGGTCTTCAGTCCAAAACAGTTTCATGCACGGGAGACTTCATTTAACATAAAAGCGTTTGTGAAATGTCAATGTTATGAAAATGAATTTAACTGCGTATGACTCCTAAGTATCGCGTCATTTCTTTGTCCTTTTATTACTCTGTACTGGTCAGTCTCGTGTTAAGAGGACAAAATATCTGAGGTAATTAATATATAAATAGAAAACCGTGTCTTCCAGAGTCGATTTGCTAGATTTCGTCATAGGATGTGATGAATGCCTCACTTTAAGCCTGGGGTTGAGCTACAAGTGGAGGAGGAATGAATTTGTAAAAGGACAAACTGCTCACATAACTAAGGAGAAAGCAAAGAAGACACAGATGCGGTTCAAAGACCCCTTTGAAGGCCCGTTTTCAGTGGCTCAAAGACTTCCCACAGGGCTACACCTCCATAAATGTCCACTAACTCCAAGAGCAGCACTGTGGTGGAGAAATACCCTTTCACACAGAGATCTTAAGTCAAAACATCTCCCTTGCTCTTCTCCCCGTCTGCCCAACTTAACACAACCCACAGTGAGTCAGGGAAAGCTATACCTTGAACCAGACCCGGTTCTGGTCCCATGGATACCGTTGAAATGCGCCCTAAGCTCTTTCTCTTTTAGAATTCTGCCAAGGTCTTTTGTCACTCGAAAACATGTGTCCTGAGTAAACTTAAATGTATATAAAAGAATGACATCAAACTTTAACTATTAGAAGGTAAAGTTTAGATGGATTGAGTCTGCGAATGTTTATAACTACAGGCTGCCATGGTTACACTATGCTTTGTGTGATCCCATTCCTATCGCTGAAGCAGCTTTTAACTGAGCTTGGCAAGTGCAAAGGTCGGCAAACAGACATTCTATCTGTGGCTTTTAATCATTTGTTTCCCTCTTACCTGATACGTTCTTCTCAAAACCTGTATCCAAGTTCATATGTACTTCAGAGTCATGCCTTGCGTTCTCTATAAAGAGTAGGGAACGACAGAGGGACAATAATAGACTAAGTGGGCAGGGCTCAATACTGGTGAACACAAATGAAACCGTAATGTTACAGTTAGACATCTGGAGTTATATACCCATGCCATCTAGATAGTAAATTATGTTTAAGGAAGTATATTTCGATATTTCCCGTTATGCACCATTAGCAATGCCATTCAACTGTTGGAAGTTCACGGCACACGCCGTCAGCACCAGGTGTGTTCCATGCCTCCGTGTCCGGATAAATGCTGTCAAGATGAATGTATAATAAACATTTATAGTCATGAGTTTAAATATTTTTACATCTGTATAATATTTATTAGCGTTTGAACTTGATCAGCTTATGAAATACAACAGGATTTGAAATGTCATTATTATGAAAATATGCACCAAAGAAGAGATGATGTTTCATTTTTATTCTCAATGTATCAAAGATTATTTTTTTTT
>JANHMN010000001.1:98096176-98115558 GCA_030674055.1 Rhabdomys pumilio
TGGTATGTGAGACTGGTACCAAATTAATCGTTCAATAATATATTTTGGAGACTTTTTGTTACAATTAAATTTTCTTATGTTAGATAGATAGTGTCAATAATTACTACAAATATTCAAAATATATTATTGAAGTTTTGGGTGGAGGAGACTTTATTTTGAGGCCAGAAAAAAATCCAGCACCTTGCTCTATTACTCTGAACTTATTCTTCTGAGACAGTCCTGGCTTAAATCTATTCATGTTTCTGCTGATTTCTAAAATTCTATTTTTGAAGCTGAGCAGTATTTTACTATGTTGTTTCCAATTACTAACTATAGAACATAAACCAGTGATAGGTATGGAGGTGCAAACATCTCTGTGGAAGGGTGTGGGGATCTCTGGGTATATATATACAGTAGTGCAAAATCAAATATTATTTTAAAAAATAGCATTCCCATATTATTTTAAAAAAATAGTATTCCCATCATAATTTAGAAAAATTTCAGAGATAAGTCAGATTTTGATATAAGAATTCTAATTATTTATATTCTGATTTACATGGGCTTCATTATCACTCAGGAAATCATGTTTTGTCTTGCTCTTCGTTTCTAGTTTAAAGAGATGGTTGTTGTTACAAGTCTGAGGATGAGAATCAATTGTATTGAAATAAGAAGGAAAGAGACATTGGCTTGCCTTGTTAGATTTGAGCCTATACATCTAAGTGTTAGGAGCACACAGAAGTAGGAGCTAACGAAGAGGACGGACGGGGTCGGGTGAGCGACCAGCAGAGATAGAAGCCAGCTGTGTGTGATAGGTACACAACAGCATAAAGAGAGACAGGCTGCGATTCCTTATCAAAGTTTAAAGCATCACACAGAGCTTCTAACATATTTTGGAAAATGTGGGAGTTTGCTTTGTTAAAGGCAAATTAAATTTTAAGCAAGTGTTCAAAAAAATCTTTCTGATGAGGCAATCTATTTGATTAAGAATTCAGGGATGAAACATTAAAGCCTGGTTGTTCAAAGTGCTCGGCTGGCTCGGAGAGGCTTTGCTCTGAGAGCATGCATGGGCTGGATTCCACGCACCCTTTCCTTCCCTGTTGTTTTTATATTTATATAATTTTCATTTCAGATGAAGGTAAAGAGATTCTCACATTAGGATCTCTTATTTTTCTGGATGGAGAAAGAGTAAAAGGCATAGGCTTCCAAATACACTATAATTAAAATTTTAAATGTTCAATTGCCTTATTTTTGTCTTTAATTTTTGTGTTTTCTATGGCATTATCAAAATTTAAAACTTTCCATATTTCATGTTAGGTAATCTGGCTCTTTCTAAAGAAGAAAAATCCTAACAAAAGATTGTATTATCATGCAGTCTGGGGTTATAGACCCCCAAGGTCCTCAGGGCCTCTGTGATGGCATGTCATATCAAGATTGCACCATAAAATGCCTGCACCCCTCTTCTAACAAAAAGAGCCAGAAAGAAAGTACAAGGCCACTTTCTCAGCCTGAAGCAAGACGCTTAGGTGCTAATGTTTCTGGATGGAAGGGCTTTAAGTGCCTGGCTATTTTAAGAACATTAATGCTCAAAAAGCCAGTGTGTTATTAAGGCTCCAGTGACTCACTTTTAATACAGCTAGTCATTAAACAAGACACACTTCGGAGTTTTCCATTTTTAAAAGTAATTTATAGCTTGGTCTCTAAAACTGAATGCTTTAAATTTGAAACCCCCTCCCCAAAGCATTTCTCTGTTGAAAGGTACGAAGGTACGAGTGCTATAACTGGTAAAATTCAGCAATGATTTCCTCCTATAAATGCTATAATAAATATATTTTTAATACATTACCAACAACAAGATCCCACTGAAAACACTTTTATTGTTGGTTTTGTTTATTAAAAAGCACAAAGATTCAAGTAGTGTTCCATTCTTAAGTTTTTTGGGATACATTAAAACATATTTTTAAGCATCGACTTTAAAAATTAGTGATGTAAATAGTTTATCACAGCTTGTGTTTCGAAGATAAGAAACTGCAGTCTTACCGATGCTAAGCATTTGGCCAGTAGGTGGCAGCATAGCTCTTTGATTACCTACAAGAACTGCCCCAATTTTTAAGCAGTTGAAAGAACTCTTTTTATAGGCAATAAAAAAAGAAAAGAGTTTCTCTGTGGACTTATATGCTGCGTTCATCTCTAAAGCATTATAATGCATGGGTGTGTAACAGTCGGGCATGCATCCTGTGGAAGATAACCGATCTGCACTGCCTTTTCTAATATTTTTGGTGACATGTGTTCTGTTGACATCATTTTCACTTGCAAATCACACTTTAGAACATAAGGAGAAATTCGCAGATACTCCACTTCATCCATGTTAGTTTGTAGGTGGGAAAATCAAAGAGGCTCGGGAGAAATGAGCCATGTGTCCATGTTCACTCACAAGAATATTAGAAATCAAATTTTCTTCAGCTAAAATTATACATCATTTTTTTTCCTCACACATGGTGAAAAACTGACATAGAAAATATAAACACCTGTTTGCCTTTTGTTTTGGGGTTTTTTTTTTTTTTTGATGACTTTCATGTAATTTCCAATCTGATAAAGTTGTGGGAAACTTTTCAAAGGTCATTGATAAACAGCAGGTGATTTTGCTGACTGCTGGCAAGGACTCTCACTGGATAACAGCATTATTTGGAGCCACCAGGTGATTGGATCATTTTAAAAGGTGATACTGCGTCTTGGTCACTGTGTGTCCTTCAGAACATCCTGTTTGGAGCACAGAGACCAAGCTGCTATGCTGACTGCTGAGTGTTGCTCAGATGCCCCTCTTCTCTCCATCCCTAGCCTTCATCCGTACTCTATGCTGTTACATCTCTTACCTCGGGAATCAGTGCTGCTCTTTAAAGGCTCCAAAACAGGGCTCCAGTCTGATCCAAATTTCACATCCATGAGTACTCAGGCCACACCTATTTACAAAGATTTCTTGCCTTGTTATCTTCAGATCTTGACACAAATGTCTCCATTGCCGTTAAAGTTCCAGATATTTCCCAAGCATCTTCAACGAAATTACAGCCATAGCTCCTCTTAGCCATTGTTACTGTCCACAGTCCCCATGTTACTTTCCCCAATACTTACAGACATCAGTAAAGCTGATTTAATATTCTTTTGTTTCCTGCCTTTTACCTCAGAGATTATAACTCTGCAGATGTCCCAGGTCCAGTTTCCTCCTGTTTTCTCCAATATGAACAACAGGCCTTGAAAAAATAACAATAATTCAACAGCATAACTGTTAATTTGGGTCTTTTTAATGAAGCCTGTGTAGTGCTTTAAAATTTTTGCAAGCAGCAAAAAGATTTGCATTTAAGGTCTGACTGGCGCAGAATGTGTTTTCTAAGTTACTTGTAGTTCACACAAGGTATTCTCACGGTTGTGTTGACAGGCTCCTACGTCTTAGAAATTGATGAACATTCTAGGAAAAGTAGAAAAATAATAACAGCACAAATATAAAAAGTATTTCCTTTTCTCCTCCTCCTCCTATTCTCCCCACCACCCTTCATATTTTGTTCTTTCTATTCTCCATCCATTTTTATAACTGTATATTAAGTACATGAATCTAGCTGGTGAATTATAATTCTGAAATTTAACAGGCATTCATTAAGTAGAGAAATAGAATAGAAGGTTTATTTTTTTTAGCTTGGGAAATTGTCTTAAGTTTCTCATTACAAGTCGTTAATTTATTACCCACCAAGATGGATATGTTTTGTAGACATTTTTTTTTTTTGGACAATTTGACCATTACTTGCACCTGTGATAGATTCATGGATAACCAATGATCATTGATATCTCATGATTCTGTGGCTATAAAGAATAACGGACAGTTTGGTGAGAAGACAGTTAATAAAATACAATAATAAGGCAGGGGATCTCCTCCGTTGATTTCTCTATCAGCGTTTATCTCGGACCCTAACACCAGTTGAGAAGCAGATTTTCATTAGATGATATGCAGGATACCATTTAGAAAACATACATAGTAGATCCGAGGCTCTAGATTTACACAGCACTGGAATAAGTGTGCACCGTTAAAATATTTAATGTACCCATACATTGTGGTAGCCATCGTATGAGGTGGCTTGTAGAATTTTGTTGTTACAAAGAAACGAAGTTTCACCTGTTGATTATCTAGGAACACATCATTTGCTGTGTCTTAGTGGTTTAGTTACTGTTCTATTGCTGTGAAGGAATACAATGTCTCAGGCAATTTTTAAAAGACAGCATTTAATTGGAGGCTTACTTACAGTTTCAGAGGCTTTGTCCTCCTTATTAATGGTGAGAGCATGACAGCAGGCAGGCATGGTAAGGAGCAGTAGCTTAGAACCTACATCTTATCTGCAAGAGTAGATTAACTGGCTTAATGGAGGGCAAGCAGATCCAAATACTTCTTTCTCTCGTGTCCTTTTGTGTGGACTGCCAGCAGAAAGTATGGCCTAGATTTAAGGTGTATCTTCCCTGAAGAGAAACAGAGAGAGGCAAAGAGAGACTGAGATGGATAGAGAGAAAGAGGAGAAGAGAAGGAGAGAGAAAGAGAAAGAGAGGGAGAGAGACAGACAGAGTCAGAGAGAGAGAGAGAGAGAGAGAGAGAGAGAGAGAGAGAGAGAGAGAGCTAGAACCTAGGAACCATTCCACTATCTAGGGACAAAGCATTCAAATATATTAGCAGCCTCATAGGGGAATTTTCATTCAAACCACTACATGCTATAAAATTTGAACTTCCTTTTGGACTGCTTCACCAGGAACCGGTGAAATAGCTCACATTTCCACAAGAGTAAGAAGCAGTAAGATGTTTTATAGTATTTATTTAAATAAAAAAAATGAATGTGGTGATTTTAGTTTCACTTCTGATGCTACTCCAAAATTCCCTAACAAAAACTAACTTAGGGAAGAAAGGGTTTATTTTAGATCACAATTCCAAAGTATAGTCTCTGTCCTAGTAAGAAAATAGAGCTGGCTGGTATTTGAAACACCTACTCACATGACACTCACAGTCAAGGGTACACAGAAATGAATTAAAGCGTACATGCTTTCAGTGCTTAACTCTTTCTTCATTTTTCCACAGTCTTGAAAAACCTAGGAAATAGTGTCAACCAAAATGACCAGGGTCTTTTTCCAACAGTTAATGTAGTCAAGGAATTTTTCCACATACTGTCCCCCAGGCCACACTGGTCTAGCAAAGCTTTCACTGACACTATATTCATAGTTGACTCTAAGTGTTGTCAAGGTGACCATTAGCCTTCATGATTGTACAGAAAAAAATGTTTTTCTAAATTAGGAACAAAGATGAAAAACAGTCAACAGGACAGACGATTTCACATACATACATAATCCTGGCTAGTTTCTTTGAAAAATTATGTAGAGGAGAATAAATTACTCACATCTCTAAAATCGTTTATGTTGTCCCTAAATAGATCTAGACATTTTAAATAGGTGTACAATTAACAGTCATCTGATTACAAGAAAGATAGAAAAATAAGTGAAACATATTTTTCAAAAGCTAAAGATTTCCATTTTACCAAAAATCCAACTTGTCTGATACTTGAAAATGAATTCACAATGAAAATATTTGCATGACAGAAGTGTGTGAGTTTATACTGGTGTTTACCATGTGAGTGATCATATGGTAGATTGTGACTCTAAACATTTTAGTAGGTAGTTCTGTGTAAACCAGCCATATGATGAAGAAATAAGCCAACAAGACACCTGTAGTCTTGTTTGAACAACAATGAGACACACATATAACCGATCTCCTGATTTTAGACATCACAATCTGTGACTCTTCTGTACAAAATGATGAGTATCTGAAGACAGGCTTCGTTAGTCCCAGCTGTGAGAATTCAGTGTTTTAGGAGCATCCAGCTCAAATAAGAACTAGGATTCTACACGGATGTGATGACTCCGCACCACACTAACACCTTCTGAGTGTTTAAAATATGCTCTTCAGCTTGAGCTGTGAGACTGTCTTCTGTAGGAAACATAATGATTTCCTTAGCTTGGGAACTTTCACATAAGGTTTACTATAACTGATCCATATTGATAATATAATTATCAGTGTGTTTCTAAACAAATGTATAGACAAGGTCTTTCCTATTCATGCATCTCTGTACCATGTTTTTGAGTGTTTGATTTCCTGCTGTTTTCTGTTTCGCTCACCCAGATAGAGTAGTCATTCTTTTTCACAGTGACATATGTCTTTGTTTTAATCTTCTGCCAGTAGAGTATGAATTCTTGGGATGATGATGGTGGTGGTGGTGGTGGTGATGATGATATTATAAGGTTTTGCTATTTTTATGGTATAATGGATATTTGTCATGTGAAGTTTCTGCCATAGGTGATATAATATAGTTTACAGTATTTATTGAATTATCATGCATACTATGCATTTTTCTTATGAAAACTGTACATGTTTTATGAATGTAAGTGACAAATTACAGTGGGCATGCACAAGCTCTTTTAGTTTAAACAATACAGTTCTATGCTCACAAACTATATTTATTTGGTCTTTAGCTGCTTTTTTACTTCTCTCATCATTTTTAATAAAATGACAATATTAGGGCATTTTGATTAAGACATTTAAAGTTTTTAAAGTAATTTAAAGTTTTTATTTACAGTGGTTTTAAGAAATACATGAAAAAGCAAAAAGAACTATGAGCTATCTCCATATAGTATAATAGTGATTATTTACACACACACGCACACACACACACAGCTGAATATATACATGAGGTATGTACTCAGGGTCTTGTGCATTGCTACTCTACCATGCTACCAGTAAGCCACACTGCCTATTTTCTCTATTTTCTGAATAATGATGGATAGGAACTTCTAATCTCTTTTTAATTTTTCAATGTCAGCAAAAAAGACTCCTGAAATCATTGTTTATTTTTTTCCTGAAATGCCTTGTGTTTGAATGAAAATACTCATAAACTTAGCTATTGCTTAGCATAATTACATCAATATGAAAATGGGTTCCTTTCTTTTGTTTTTTTCTAAAGACAAGGCTTTCTGCAACAATCCACTCAGAACATGAGCATCTTGAGTGTAGAAATAACACCACTTATGGATAGTTTATACAGTCATTGGAAAAATGAAACATTTGTCTTTCAATCAGTTCATTACAAAGGTCTTCAGAACAGACAAATTTGAAAAAAAGATTAAAAAATTAAACTGTTGTATCATTATCCATTCTTGAAGATTTTTCATTTTATTATTTTTGTGTGCCTGTGAGAGTTTATGTGCACGGTGTACGTAGCAGTGGCTAATGCTACAACAGAGTTTTGCAACTGAGGATGGATATGTAGTATCAGGGAGAATGAAGACACTGACCACTAGCTGACATTCAAGTAAGTGGCACCTAATAGCTCGAGCTGTCTGTGTATAGTCAGTTGCCTGCTTGCCTGAGCAGTTTAGCTGTCTCTCTTTTCTTAACTGGAAGACATCATAACATCAGCATTACAAAACCACCATCACTGTAAAATCCCTATATGTTCCTTATAGGGATTATATAGTTTTCCTACCTCCTTCCCCTTCCTGTGGGTAAATCACTCTCCCCAACCATATTTCACACTACAAAGCACAATTTCAGCAAGCCAGAATTAAATGTCTGGTCCTGTGGATGTGAACACATTACTGGCATGCAGCAAATGTGGTTACACAGGAGTGCAGGCTTAAGACAGTTTAACCATTTTTGTGGGTATAAGTCCATCTCCCTCAATCTTCAAAATTACATTTTAAAGTTAGTCTTCCCCCCAGTCATCAAATAACACCCCTCTGTCATAAGATTTCTTTAATTACAGAGAAATATGTAGAGAGATTGTGTCAAGCAACCTTTCCTGATATGTACCCATCAACTCCTGATACTGTATTTGTAAAATGAACTATTTTTTAATAGAGACATAAGTAATAAACTAATCCAGTGTCTGTATTTCTTTACCCTTTGCTAGTCTCCAATAACTACACAGAGAAACCTAGATGTGTTTCAAGCTGCAGCAATCTACCTTAGCCTCTAATCTAATCTGGGTACCTCCCAACCATGATCCCAATATACTTGCTTCTTCCTATTGGTCTGGCTCTTAGGGCTTCAAGTGTGTTTCCTTCATCTCTCTCCAGACTGCTTCCTCATGGCTCCATTTTCTCCATTTTCTTGGCCGATCTGAATCTTTCTTCTTCTTCTTACACCTGGGTGGAGGACACCTCACCCTTATTCTTTTTTCTGCAGAACCATTGCATGATCAATATTTATTGACAAGGCAGAGAATAAATGGTAAGTTGTGGGATGATACAAAATCTTCAGGCAGGATATTCTTGATATAAGCACTTACAACGCTGAATCCCGATTGAAACAAGATATGAGAGCAGAGAAATCAATAGTTGAATAACACAAGGGAAAGCTTTACACAGTGTACAAAAACATGCAACACATTTGACCAAGAACCATTTTTATGTCTCTGTTTATCAAACCCAAGTATCCCAGAAGGATTATGCAAGCAGCACACATTGCTCTCAACAACTGTTACAGGCTTACTCAGTGTGACTGTAGCTGAGTCTCTAGGGGCATGGTTGATTAAGGGTCCCAAAATACCCAGGATTAATAGATACATTTACAGCAAGTGTAGGTATCTTAATTTTATATCAACTAACTCTAAAATAAGTTATTTAAAGTTAATATAAGGAGCTTTGAAGAATTAAAAACAATATTCAATAAAATTTAATTTATATTTGTACATATAATAACTACAAGTATGTATGAACATATATCCACACTGTATTCATGATATGTCTTACAAATATCCTCCCTGAAGGTGTACACCTCTCACTGGACTTGATGTAATACTCTGTCCTCAGGGATTTACTCAGATCCTCTGCATGTCTGTCTTCTCTTAGCTCTTCCTTGTATCTTCCACCTCTGTTTTCCCGAGTTTAGGGTGGAATGATTACTTAGGTGAAATGTGCACATAACCATTCCATGACATTAAAACAGCCATATAATCTGTTTTAAATAATTTCACATACATGTTCTCAGTTTTATTGAAGAAAGCTAAAACTTCTAGAAATCTAAATATAGAGTACTTTAAATTCTATCAGGAGTCATTTTAAAAAATTTTTTAGCTTGTGTGTCATAAATTTAGAAAGCACAGAACATCACAGTATAAGTTAAAGGATAACCAGTTTTAAAGCATTATTGTCAGTTCCTTAACTGATATAGAGACTTAGTTTGATAACAAGTAGATCATTAATGCAAAAGTACATACAATGTCACATTGCAGCTTTTCAGTAAAATAAGAATGACTTAATGACAAAATAACATTTTAATATCTTCTTGGGAAATGAGGTAAATTGATACTCTAGTATTTTAACAAAAGTTGCTCCAGAGGATAATTTATAATGTTTTGTATATTCTTAAATACAAAGATAACAAACCAGTGCTAGTATATTATGCTTTTTCATAAATTGCTTCATCGCCATTCAGTGAAAGAGCTGATTTTCTTTCTTTCCATGTACTTTTCAGAGGCATATTTAGTTAGCCATTGCGTGTTTTTAGTCGGTATTACAGGGATGATTGATTGATGGTCAGTGACATTGTGTAAACTGCAGCCTGTGTTAAGTTGTGGCAAATACATGGAAGGAATCTTCTCAGTGCTTCACCTTTGCTGTAATGCTGCTCTTATCTGAGTGCCACTTAGGTTAGGGAATGCAAAGAGATATACAATGCCTATCTGCAAACTAGATGTGGGGAAAAAAAGAAAAGGAAGGAAGAAAGAAAGGAAGAAGTGAAGGAAGGTGGAAGAGAAGGAAGAATTGTGCTTAGATTTACTATCATCTATGAGCTACAGTTATGTATTCTTATTGTCTTTATCTTCTGGTCATGAACATACAATAGACATACTATTTTTGGCCAACATTTTTATCTGTAATTATAGTTTTATATTACTAGTACATAAATATAGTGATATAGATGGACTCTTTGTGGGCTAAAATAGAATGGTGCCTATAAGTAGCCAATATTGTTACAAGCAACGATTTGATACTTAAACAAAAAATAAAATAGTTCAACTTTGTGGGGAGCCGACAGAAGGCGGCTATCATCCTTACAGCCATCTTGAGCCATATATACTGACAAGAATCTTGTTTACAATAGCCTACAACAGCTGAGCACACTCTGATAACATCTTGTTTTAGATACCCAGGATTTTCCCTGGGGTGTGTGAGACTTAAAGGTGTGTGACATAAGGGTGTGACTTAGAGGTCAGATTTAGAGATAAGACTTAAAGGCGTGACTTAAAGGTGTGACTTAGAAGTGAGACATATAAGAGGCGAGAGGCAGACAGAAGAAAGCATTATTTGTCACTTGGCACTTGGAGGAAGAACTAGGAATTAGACACTTGGATTAGACACTTGGAGTAGGCACTTGAGACTCGAGATAGGCAACTAGGATTAAACACATTAGACACTTGCACTTGGATGAGACTCGAGACTAGAACTTGGAACTGGAAACTTGGAACTTGGAAGCACTAGGTACTAGGAACTAGGGACTAGGAACTCAAGACTTGGTACTTGGACTAGGAAGAGAGACTGAAGAATAAACGGGATTGAATCACACTCTGTCTGGTCTTCATTCCTCAAGTCCGTCCTCACTCTCTCTCTTGCTGAACCCCGACCCTCGAACCAGAGCAGCTTGGGGCAGTGCGGGCTCTAACAATTTAGCCCCCAAAGCTTTTGGTAGTGTGGGTTCCAACATTGACAGAGCGGCCCGTGACATTTTGGTCCCCAAACGTGGGCAGAGTGGTCTGCAACACACCTTCATATGTAAACATGTAGTTATCAGGTGTATATTCAATTAGATTTACTTGTTCATTTTCAAGATTTAAATAGAGTAAAATAATTGCAGTTTGTTTGGGAGAAAAAGCCACCAGTAGGTTAATTCTTGAGTTATTGAAATCTGAATAGTTAATAGACATAAACGTGTCTAATTTTAGTTACTTATAATAGTTAATATTAATTGAGGGGATAGGGTGGTACTGACATTTTTTAACTAACCTACACTCACATGTTTTCTAGCTAGTTTAACTGTAATCTGGATACCATATATGCTCAATACTACTATTATTTTTATAAAAATTTTTGTCAGTAGTTTATAAAATGATCACTTTTCAAAATTATGTAAAACTTTTATAGGATTTTATTTTCACAGCAATAAAATGGAAATTTCTATGGCGAATGAATTCTTGGATCTTGGAGGAGAACCCCCAACTATTACTGTACTAAACTAGAATAAAGCTTACTTATAGTGTAAGTATTGTTCTTACACCCACAGAAAACTGTAGACCTCACCTTTCATCAATGAAACTCCTGTTTACAAAAGATGGATATCACTACAGAAAGCCACAATCAATCAAAATACTGAGTTGTCGAGCCCAGTCTCAATGGATTCATCTATAAAACATTTCCAAACTGCAGGATCAGAGAATATTGGAAATGAGGAGGTGGAAAGCCTATAAAAACCTGGCATTTGCTGTGAGACTCTGTCTCCTAGTATTGTCAGAAGCAACACCCTTAAAATCTCACCAACATGGCTGCCTGTTGGCATTTATATTGGCATCTATCTTGAGATTTAACTGATGTCCATAAATCCATCGTGGTGTGGATGGGTCCATTCCTTAGATAAAGTTTTCTGGACTGTGTATGTGCAAAGAGGGTGCTGAACATGAGAAGTCTGCATCCGTTCATTGTGCTCTGCTCTTGAATGTGAATACCTGCTTTGAGTTCCTTCTTTGATGCTCCTACAATGATGGACTGAAACATAAAATTTTAAACCAAATAAACTCTTTCTCCCTAAGTTATTTTGCACAGAGGTGTTTTGTCAAAGCATCAGGAAATAAAATAAGAGAGAAAATCTGGAAAACAAAGGGGTTTTTGCTCAGCCCAGTGAAAGGAAACCTTGCTGTAACTTCAGGTTTGATTTTAGATATGCCAAAGTTTGGTGTAGTGAAACACATTATACAGCCCTACCTTTGAAGAACCTTCATAACTTAAGGCAATGGGTGAAAACTGACGTATCTGTCCAAAAATAAGTAAAATTAAGTGTGCACATTAGAAAATGATCTTCATAATTTTTCTTCTTCCTGAACACAAAAAAGAATCCTTGGTGGAGAATATTCTGGCTACTACATATTATCTAAAGCATTCAAAAAGCAAGAAAATATAGTATACATTAAAGGAGCAGAAATTCACAGCCTACTATTATAACATGAGCAAATATACAAAGATATGAATAAACGTAAGTAATAAATAAAATAAAATTATTAATAATCTTAATAACAGAGAAAAGAGAAAAGCATAAAATTAGTATAGGATAAATAACATGCATTATAATTCAATTGCATTTGATTCATTACATAAAACAGAAAAAAATAATAAAGAATAATAGACATAAAAGTAATTTAATCTTGTATGAATTTAACTGAATTAAAAAACATACCATATCTGAATACATACAGATTTCATATCTATAAGATCACTGAAGATACAAAGATAAACAGTATCAGTAACCTAAGCATAATACATGTATACTGTATATATATATATTTTAGTAATATATATATATTACTAAAAACATATTTGGACATTTAAAGTTCCAGGATTTATAGGTATCAGAATAAAAAATGAAGTAGTTGCTATTTTTCTTTAATTTGTTAAAAGTTGCTTAGCATACTTTTAGAGCCAGGCTGTTAAATAACTTTGAAACTGAAAATAGAAAGTTTGAATACCTGTTGTGGATAGTGTGGATTACATTTTTTTTTTTTTACATTTCCTGCTACAAATACCTCCACCATAAAATATCTTAATTAAACTAATGAAAAGTTGAGATGAAGAAAATCTTTCAAGGAGAAATAAGAATTGTGACATAAAAGGGAGTAGGTATGATAACGATAGTAGCCATTCCATGAGAATCTATATCAGTAAAAATATGAAA
The DNA here is from genome assembly GCA_030674055.1 of Rhabdomys pumilio. NCBI lineage: Eukaryota > Metazoa > Chordata > Mammalia > Rodentia > Muridae > Rhabdomys > Rhabdomys pumilio. The sequence continues at coordinate 98,109,171 of JANHMN010000001.1, forward strand.
TACTATTTTTAAAGCAAGTTAAACTATCTACATTTACACATCACTCAGAAATGCTGTGTGATAATATGCATAAAATCATGCAGTATGCTTCTTATTAAGATTGCCAGGGCTTCTTTTTCCACAGTTATCCTTTTAAAGCCTATTAAAATGGCCCAACTGGCATAGTGCAAATGAAAAAAGTATCTATTTGAGAAAACCTACAGTTTTCAGAATGAAAATCTAAATCTGCAATAACCGAACTCAATTTATTAGACTCTTCACACATGCACTGCTCAGTTCAACAACACAGACTATCTACTCAAGATTGCCAAAGTTCGGGATCTCCTCTTTTCCTGATCTCTAGTTACAACGTTTATCCCATAGGAAATAATGTACTTTATTGTGTCTCGTCAGGCTCCCACATACCTGTAGCTGAATCTCTTTCTCCAAATCCACTGATAGCATAAGGAAATAATATTGACTTTAGAATGCTCCAGATAAAGGGTCCTTATGATCATTCATCTAGATTGCCAGGAGTTGGAGTTTTAAGTGGAAAGATAAACAACATGAAAACACAGTAGAGTTTTACCTCCGCTTCCACAGAACAATAATCTGCTAAGGCAGAAGTTTTTCTTAGAAAGAAGTTACCAATGTTTTGCTCCCTTACCCACCACCAGAGCCCTGAAACAAGGCTCTGGGATATAAGCAGAATGTGACAGAAATAAGTCTTCATCTTTTCCCAGGAAACCCATCTCTTTTGTAATAGAGAACAGAGAATCGAAGTTTAAATTTAATACCATTTATAACAGCAATGAAAGTAATTCTGGAGGGAAATTGGGGAAAGATTAATGTTGAGGACTACTCAACCTATGCTGTCGGCAGGGTTGTTTGCATGGAAAAAGTGGAGGAAAAGACTAGAAAAATCAGTTAGAGAAAATACCAAACACTGAATGTACAAATTTTTCTCTTAAGAATTTAACAAACATGTAAGTTACAATATTAAGTACACAAAAGAGGACAGGACCAGAGTCTACCTAGAAGATGTACAGGATTTAAAAGTATGTTTTAACAAAACAAAAATAACTACAAAAACCATGGAACAACTCAGAAGTAGGATGCATATTCTGAAAAACACATTCAAACAAGTAAACAAGAAAGTGTCCAAGAGAATGAGTGGCCATTTTAAATAAAAATATTAAGAAAGATTGCATAGCATCCATCAACGGCACACTTAAAATGATGTCGCTAGGAGATAGAGTGGGATGTATTAATCATGGTCAATAAAGTAGAGAAATTTATTTTATAGTAACAACATATAAATTCTAGAGTAGAGACTTTTATATAAAATGCTGAACTATTACTAGGAAGCTTCAGTAGCCAACTTGAATTAGAAAAGATATAACTTAGAAATACAATGTCCCACTGATCAAGATGATTTATAACAAAAAAGTGAAAATAAAGAAAAATTAAGAAAATTAAAACTAACTATACAGATTAGATATAGAAATGAAGGAAGAATAACATAAGCTTCAATGGATTAAAAATTGTTGACTTACTTATTGCGGAACTTCAATAACAATGAAAAGTTTATTTAAAGGGATTAACAAGTAGTCATATCAAAGAAAAATTTCCAATAGAAAAGAAAGGAAGACATTTTGAAAACAACAAAGTGAAAATGATACATTGTATACCTAGAAGGCTTAATTAAGGCTGCTTTTGGAAGAGAGCGAAGGGGTCACTATATTCACAAAAAGTATCATGTAACCAGCTACCTTCTGTTTAGTGGAGGTGAAATAAATACCAAAATCAGTCACACTCTGGTTTTAAAATTAAGACACCATAGATGTATGTCGTAGTTTAAATAGGTATGGCCCCCATAAACTCATGTTTTGAACACTTTATTCATAGGGAGTGGTACTATTAGGTAGTATGTCCTTGTTGGAGTAGGTGTGACTTTGTTGATGGATATATGTCATTGTTAAGGGGCAGGATTTGAGGTCTCCTATGCCTAAGCTATGCCCAGTATAGCAAATAATCTCTCATTGTTGTCTGTGGATAAAGATGTAGAACTCTTAGCTCTACCACTCTGTCTGCCTTCAGGCTACCATGTTTCTTACCATGTGATAATAGACTAAATCTCAGAACTGTAAGACAGCCCAGTTAAGTGTTTTCCTTTATATGAGTTGTGAGGTTATGGTGTCTTTTCACAGCAATAAAATCCTAAGACAATGTGTGAGGTCCTAATTGATTTTCTTTTTAAAACTTAAGAAGTTTACACAGAAAAAAAAAAAAACCACAAACTGCCTAAGAATATAATTGTACATTTGAAAGACTTTTTCTTATTAATTTAAAGTAAATAATATAATATTAACATATAATTTATAAACAATACATTATATTTATATAGAATATGTATTCATACATAATTTTAAAATATATAGATACATATTATTCATGTAATATATATTATTATATATTATATATCATGTAATATATATATATATATATATATATATATATATATATATATATATATATGATTTCAGCCAAATTTTCAGTCCTACAAAGTATCCTGAATGTTCATTAAAGGGGAAAACACAGTATCTTCATTTATATTGGCTGTTCATCAAAACAAACCATGGTGTTTATAACAAAATAAATTTTTAAATAGAAAGCACTGAAATCATACTAAGTCTGAGTTTTGTGTACAATGGGATTATCCTAATAATTAGTAACATAAATAGAACTGGAACATTCCCAGATATTTAGAAATTAGTAATATGCTTATATAAAATTTGGATATAGAAAACACATGCAGGGATCTAGAAATATTATAAGCTTAAAATAATTAAAATTTATAAAATTGCAAAATTTAGATAAGCAATCCAATGGGTATGTAAGTAGAAATGATAAAATAGAAAAAAGAAAATAAAACATTAGTTGGGTATTTAATATTAATAGAATTTCTAAGCTTCTAGCTTATTAGAATAAGAGACAATGTAAGAAAATGTACATTTTCAATATTAGTAATAAAAGAGGTATTGTTACAATTGAAAAATTTTGCACTAAAAGAACAGTTAGATAAAATGACAATTTTTCTTAAAGCAAAACACAGTTGTCCAGGAAGAAGTACAAATGAAGAGTCTTTTTTAAAAAATGAGATTTGAAGTTTAAAACATCAGCAGGAAAACTCCTGGCTTAGGTGTGTTGAGTGGTGAACTCTACCAGACATTTAAATATTTGCATATTTGAATATTTGCAAATATGACAACACATTTAGAAAAGCAACGTGACAGTTAATCTTCATTGTTCACCGTATATCATCTTAGGAAATAATCTAATCATACAGTTCCTAAAACAAGGAATTTAGAGTCTCATTCACACAATTCTTACATAGATATTCAAGTATATGCCCTTGTGGTATAGGGAGTGCATCTTTACAAATTATTTTATTCATCTTTCTTTCTCCCCAAGTTCACCTTTGACTACATAACCCTAGTAATGACTGTTGGCTCCATTAATGGGACTACTTTCTTAAAAACTGTGTCTTCAGAGCATTACTACGATTTTAATCCAGCTGCAAAATCCTACAAGTGGCTCTATCCCTCTGTCCAATCTGAAGTTCTACATTCAAACATGCCTGTATGATAAGGACTGTTCAGTAAGCTTTCAGCACTGAAGTCTCCGTTGTAAATTTTGTTGTCCTGAAACCCAGAATAAAAATATTCGTGAGCAAAAGTGATGCTTGTTTAAAAAAAAATGTTTTATGGGAAAGCAGTGCTATAGTTGAGAGTCTAATTAGTTTAGTGCTTTGAATATTGGATAGAAGTTTCACAAAGAATATGAAATGTACCAGATGACCCAGGACTTAGTTGAGCTACTGAATATAAGCAATAAACACATTTGAAAACGTTTCTCAAAAATTAACTGTTAATCACTAAATAGAAGCAAAAAAATCTCTTGCAAATTGAATCTATTTTAAAAGCAAGTAGAACAGAATTGTCTGATTATTCAATAACAAGATGTTGATCGTCAAGTGCATTCTACTGATGCTGGCAATGAAGTAGGAGCAAATGCAAAGAGTGTGATAGGGAGAGCCGTTGCCAAGCTAATGCTGAGAACTGCTTAAGGTAAATACTAATGTATTTGCCTCATAATAACGTAAAAGGATGACTAGCATTTTACATAATAAACATGTCACATACGACAATAATTTTTGAGATCCACATTCATCCTTGAGTATTCCTCTTCATGTTCATCATATATCCCCATGGCAAATATTCTTAAACATCCGCTTCATAAAACAAGAGATTTAGAGTCCTATTCACAAAAATCTTACATGGATTTTTATGGTGCATGACATGTTGTTTGTCACCCCTTTACAAATAATTCAAAATATCCTTCTCTCTTCCCAAATTCATTGCTGACTCTAACCCTGGTAATAAATATTGGCATTTTATTAGGAAGGACTGCCTTCTTCAAAACAGTTGCTTCTAAGCCAAAGTAAGATTTCATCAAGAATTAATGATCTAAATACCCTTTACTTTTAAAGATATTTTAGTTCAGTCTGAAGTCACTTCTTCGGTTGTTTAATTTTCCATTGCTTCCCAGATTGCTATCAGTTAGCTATCAAATACTGATCTTCACATCAGAGACTGTGTCTTAGTTATATTACACTATTTCTTGTGGAATTTTCCAATTTCCACCCTATCTCTAAGATTTTTGATGAGATATTGATTGGGTATGTAAGCCTTGAAAGACAGAAAAAGTTACTTTTGTTTTCAGAACTCTTTTCATAATAAAACTACAAGTCAACACATTGTCAGGACTGTCTAGAAAATATACACACAATTTTTAGTACTCAGTAATATAGAAATAGTAGTTAACTCAGGTTTCACTGATGTTTACTGAAGGCTGTGTAATATAAATTAGTATCATTTTTAAAGCACATACATGGTTTTGATTGCAAAGATCTTCTCCTAACTAGACAGCTTCTGAGAGTGATAGTGTTACACAAAATATATGTCTATAATACTAACTAATTTGTAGGCATTTTGTGATAGATAAAGCAAACCAGGAATTGTGATATACACCCATAAACAAAGCACTCCTGAGGTTTAAATAGGATGATCATGAATTTTAGAACAGCTTGATTTATACAGAGAGAAGGTAACACAAAAATAAAAATAAAATACAATTTGCCAACAAATATTCTACCAATAATTACCCTAAAAAAGCAAAATAAGATTTATAATATTATGTAATGTTTGCATATAAATGCATGTGATATGACCATTTTTGAACATTAACGGTGACTTTTCAAACAAATAAACCTTTAATCTGAACCTGCAAATTGAATTAGGCAGAATCCAGTTGGTTTGAATTTCTTCCAAGAGTAAGATAAGAGAGCATTGAAATTCACGAATATTAAATAAACCACACCGAAGATCTGTTGCTTGGCTATTCCAAGAACCATTTAAAACTGAACATCTAAAAATAAAGTTGAGCATGAATATTGCTAGTAAGCTACCATCCAATTCCCAGGTAGAGTTAGGAGTGACCAGATGAATTCAGGAGCAACATGGTGGCCTCAGCTACCTCCGGCTAGAAAGACTGCTAATGCAGTCTCCATTGTTCCTTGTCTTTACTAATCGGGAACGAGGTATTGCAAAGGCACAGAGAAAGAAATGGGAAGTCTCTTTTCACCTCTAGAAAATAGTGTTCTGCTGAGTCCTTATAGACTGACAAAAGAATCTAGGAGAGTAACTGAACTCCTTAGCAGCCACACCTTCACATTTCTAGCCTTCTCACCTTGATAAGGGTTCTGAAATGCTTAGAGATAGCTAAAACTAACCTACCTTGAAATTCCAATGTGCTTTAAAGAAGCCTGTGAGCTCACTTGGTTGTCTCTCTATCTCAGTAATGGGAACTTCTGCAGAATAAAACACTTCTTGCATTTACATACTATTTGAGTCAGGAATATTATTCTTCAGCAAATCATGGACTCTTACAATATATATAAACAACTATTATTGTAAAGGATCCAAAGATTAATGTGAGAATATAGCTGATTGGGTAAATTGCTGTACAAGATGGAGGCTATGAAGTTTGATTATCATAAGCCCTGTAAAGCCAGTCTAGGTACAGGGTGTTCTTTCAGCCTTGAACTCTGTTTGTGGGATAGTGGATGAGACAGAAGAACCCTAGAAGTTCATGTAATAAACAAGAAGCTACTCTCTTGAAACAAGGAAGAATGTGAAACAAGGAAGCATGGATAGCATGTTTGCTCACACCCAAGGACATCACTTCCTCTCACATGTATGCTCACGAACACACACACACACACACACACACACACACACAGAGAGAGAGAGAGAGAGAGAGAGAGAGAGAGAGAGAGAGAGAGAGA
>JANHMN010000001.1:98115568-98158380 GCA_030674055.1 Rhabdomys pumilio
AGAGAGAGAGAGAGAGAGAGAGAGAGAGAGAGAGAGAGAGAGAGAGAGAAGAGAAGGAGGAGAAGGAGACAGGAGGGAGGAAGAGAGATATTTAAATAAAAATATTCATTAATATTAGAATTTAATATCAATTGGAAATCCACATCTCAGCTTTTTATAACTAACTTTTGAATTTCTATAATAATCTTCATCTCAGGTTTTTTTCCAAATACAAATAATTATTTTCAGAGACCTTTTAAAGTCTGCATATGAAAGTCTGCATTTTCAGTAAAGGTTGCTCAGGATTGATGTGAGTATTCAGGTCCTGAAATCAGCTTAAGAGGAGATGTGTGCATTTCCAGTTTTGCATTCTGAAAAGACAAAGGTAGCTAACAGATGGAGCAACACTGAACTTTACTCGGTATTCCATTCATCTTACACACAAGTCCACGCAGCGAGCAAGCCAACTTGACAGTTTAATTCCACATTAGGATAATGCTTGGAAGGGTAATCCTATTCACACTGCAGGATAAGGATGCCTGCATAGAGGCTTTGGCCTCTAAAATTGTTAGCTATAAATTCTGAGCTGGCATTATGAGCTTCTTAACTTCTAAACCAGCCTTTTCTTAGCATCCATTGCCAAGCGTGGGTTATTTGTCCATAAATCTATCTAACCCTTTGTATTTTTCTTTTTGAAATAATTTTGACAAATGTCCAAAGTAATGCAATCTGCATTAAAAATGGATTATCATAATCTGTACATAGTGGCTGCGTGCATGTAAAAAATAGAAAATGAGTTGTAAATTGAATGCCTGTTATGTGGTTAGATTTTAAAAATATGGGAGAAAGCATTTTTTCTTCTTTCAAAATAAATAAATAGCTAATTATTTAGTTTTTTTTTTAATAAACTACCACTTAGAACTGATATGTGTGCTCAGCTTTGTATGAAGCTTGTGCCGCATACAATAGATTAATGTCTGTATTCTGGTCTTGATACAGGACTGCAGAAAACACAGAAAACAGGACATTGAGCTTCAGGGCCCCTGAAAAGTATCTACCCTGAGTTCTCCTTTGAAATACTAGGAAATTATATATTGTCTTTTAAAAATATTTTACAATTAATTAAGAGAATGTAATATATATCTGCATAACTGAGCTTCCAAACAACCACTGTAAACACAATTTCAGATATAGAGTGCTTATTGTTTTCCTTTCTTTCTTTCTTTCTTTCTTTCTTTCTTTCTTTCTTTCTTTCTTCTGGTTTTGACTTTAGTTTTGGGTGTTTGTTTGTTTGGAGACAGTATTTCTCTGTGTTATAGTCCTGGCTGTCCAAGAACTTGCTTTGTAGATCAGGCTGGCTTTGAACTCATAGAGATTTCCCTGTGATGTTTCCATTACTGAGCTTCAGTTTTCATATGTCCTTGTTTCATGAAAATGGAGAACAGGCCTGAAGTATTTTCCAGCAAACAAGACCATTAAGTCCTCAAAAGGAACCTTGTTGAGTCAATTTGCAAATGTGAGGAAACAACTGAGCTCTGTATCCTTCGTGCATGCATATGTGAGTAGGGTTTCTACAATTAGGCACATGGAATATTCTTACTCCCTCCTGTGGAAGTCCTACAGGTCTGGCCTCAGTGGAGAGTTTGCATCTAACCCTGCAGAGACTTGAAGTGTCAGGGTTGGGGGATAGCTAAGGGGAACTCCATCCTCTCAGAGGAAAAGAGGAGGCAGGGAAGAGGGGAAGGACTTTGGCAGGGGGAAACAGGAGTGAAGTCAGCAATTGGGATATAAAGTGAAATAAATAAATAAGAATATTCTTACTCTGTGCCAGTTGTACAGACCTCTCCTACCAGTCTGGAAATAGGAATCATGAACTCTTCTGTTGTGAACTTGGTCAAAGTACGAATAATTATTTTTCCAATAAATTCACTATATTTTTTATTTTAGAACAGTTTACTGTTTAAGAGGCAAAATAAACAACAGCATAAAACTCGACAACAACAAACAGAAGAAAATGATCTGCCTACAATCCAAACTCTTGGATAGACGTTAAATCTTAAACTCAGTAGACACTCTCATGAGTTATTGCTCAGAGTTTGATTGTGTTTTCAAACCAATTTCTCACCTTTAGCTGTTTGTGCCTATTTTGTTGAGCTATACTTATTTTTCAAGTAGTTATCATAGTAATTAAATTAATATTTTATTTCTTTTTTCTTTATCAGCACTAAATAATCCACAAGGTATATTTTCAATTAATCATGATTTATATGATTCTGACACCATAACATAAAGTTTATATTTGGTCATACAAATAAACAATGCTTTGAAGACATCACTTAATAGATGACTAAATATATTTATATTCATGGAAGAATTAAGAAAGGCATTAAAATTTGCACTAGCTCAAGTAAGTACATAATCTACTTAATGTAATAATTCACCACATTTCTCCACAGCCCTCCCTTCAACTACTGCTATGGAATTTTTCTCTGATTTCAGAGGAAATTTTATCTGCTGTAATTCTTTTGAATGTCTGTAATACATCAACTTCAGCAATGAACTTACAACAAAGATCAAAACTATACAATCCCCATGGTCATCACATGGTCATTGTCCCTATTACACCATGTGGCATGATTATTTTCAAAACATTTTAACAGGGAATTCAATCCTATAATCTACAATGAAATAATTATCATGTGCTACACACAAAACCAAATTTCACAATGATTGATAAAAAGTTCAAGTTGACATGTAAAATGCATCAATATTGAAGTTCTCATTAAGAAGAAATGAAAAAAAAGAAACAAGACAAATTAATAAAATATTATTAAAATGTACTGGAAATTCCTCTTGATATAAATCATAATAAGCATTGATTATTTGAGGGCAGTACAATCTAAGACGTAGAGTCAATTCCTGAGACAATATTAAACCCCATGTCTCCTAGTCGTTTTCTTTTAAGTAAACAACTTTGATAAAATGTAATCAATATTAGGCACAGTACGAGTCCAACAACAAATAAGTATGAAAATATGTAGTTAGTAAACTTGCGCAGTTGTGGTACTTTCTCTATTGTAAAACTTTTATTGGACTTTCCCCTGGCACTTCATAGCTTCTCATTGTTATATCTATTTTTTGTTGCATCGGTTACACTAGCCACTATGTAGTGAAACAAAGAAAGCTTGAACAAAAGTACTGAGCCACACAAGAGTCCCTCTGAGAAACTGTGTGCAGCTCATATACAGAGTGGATTCCCTGCACTAAGGGTTATGGTGTGTCTCTGACAAGATGAACATGCCTCGATTTTATCAGGCCATTCACAAGATAGGTTATTTTAGACCTATAAATCATGTATTTCTGGAAGTTTCTATTTATTAATTTTCAGACTATGATTGGCAGAAGGAAATTTCAGAAACCAATGCTCAGACCAGGAAAATTGTTAACTATTCAACTTTCATCAATACATACATATTAGGGTTTATATAGGTGTTTACATGTAAACTATAATCTGAATTGGTTCCTTATCTCATTATTGCTGGGCATAGGTACAAGACTATTAGCAGTTTTGGTGTGTAGTACTTCATTTCCTTTTTTAATTCTTTCAATAAGCATCAAGGCTTACTAATAAATATGCTATATGTAAATAGATATTTTCTAACATGACATAAAGTCGGGTAAAAACTAGTTTACAATTTAGTATGATTATTCTACTCTGATTCTTACATCCCTCTTCATAATGATACTTGTCTCTCACAATGTGGAATCAATAAAATCCTGAACATACTTCATATAGAATGGTATACAATCTTGTTCAATTCATTTAACATATGCAAATTGTGAAAGTAAATTAGAGGTAAGAACCAAATGCCAATAACAAAAGTTTGAACAATAAAATGCTCTGTCCTTCTGTAATAACTAAAATATTTAAAAGAACAACCACATAATTATAGATTTTACAAATTCCAATGGCTTCTCAACAGCACAATAATACTCACAGTTGGTGGCTAAGAGAATGCTTGAGAAACTGTTGTTTCTATTTCTAGTAAAGTCGTACTTTGAGGAACAAGGTGCAGAAAACTGCCAGAACAGCCTGGGGGATGCACCATGGATGTTTTTGTGTTTCTGAGAGCATCTGTAAAACTTCAGACACTCTCTCATGCCCATGAATGTCATGTACACCCCAGAATCTCCCCTTGTCCCCTTCACTTGGGTACCTTCAAAAATAAAGACACTTTATAGAGAAAACCATTTCAGGACAGCTGTCTTGGGTGTTATGAATGGTGTTCTATACTTTGTTAAAACCCACTTAACTAGGTCTTGATGGGAAGCCCTTAGAGAAGAGGAAAAGTTGTGAGTTCCATGTGTGACACAGTTCTAACAGGGAAGCAGTATCTGCTAGGGAAACCAGGAAAGGTACATAGGGATTTAGAGCTGAGGATATCACTACAGAGACTACATTTTGTGATGTTCACATTATTATTATTATTATTAATTATTATTATTATTATTTATCATTAGGGCTGTTTTCAAGTAAAATTTAAGTCAATTCTTCTAGCTCCCTATGAGGGAAATTTATATTTAAAATGATCCCTTTGCCTGTCATGCCTACAAAATTAGCGAGTATCTAACAAACTCTTTTGACAATATTAAAATAAAGAATGTTTTTATAAAGGCATAAAGTTATATAAAGCAAATGGAGAATCATGGTGTGTGAAATTAAAGCATGTGAGATAATTCTTTAAACTTAATGATGTATATATTTTACAGTAGTTTTTAGACTACTCACACCTAAATAGGTACATATAAGATTCAAACAGAAATGTCCTTTTATTGTTATAATGTTCTTTACAATCACTTGTAAGAATTTAATGGCCTGATGTGGGGGACAGAGTGATAAAGAATAGAGTGTGAACTGAGAAGCTGGGTGGGTGATAGCTTCACTGCTACAAGCTCTTCAACCAATAGATTTTCTTCAATTTATATGTAGGTACTATTTAATATATGAAATTGAACATATAATCCCATAAATCATACTCTTATGAGTAAAAATTACACTTCTTTTATAAAAGACATGATGTATATGTGTATATATAGGGTGTGTGTGTGTGTGTGTGTGTGTGTGTGTGTGTGTGTTCACTAATGACATAAATTTGTGTTAAGCTAGATAGTTTAACAAACAATTTGAACGGATTTCTGAAGGGTTCACATTCAATCATGTACTAGCAAAAAAAAAGTTTTCATTAAAAATATAATTCTACATTTCACTTCACATAATAGAATCAGTACAAGCGAATAAAAGAACCAGTAAGCAAGACCATGAAGAACATTAACAGATACACTTCAAAGTATGCAGATTTCCATAAGCATAGTATCACATAGGCTAAATGATTAAATGTTTTAATGATTTAAATGATTAAATATAAAAATATTAGGGGAAGTAACACACTGTAGCACAAGCACACTGTAGCTTGCTTGTTTCCTGTGCACTTGTTCTCTGTTTGCACTTAGACCACATCCCATTGCCCCAGGTGGTAAAGGCTTCATTCCCCTGCTTACTGCCACTGGATGGTAAGACATTTGAACGTGGGAGCATTAGTAATTGAGTCTCATTGAAAATCATGGAACACTGGTCTCTATTTTACATCCCATTTGATTCCTATGTATGAGATGAGCTGTCTTGTTCCACAATGCATGTCCATATTAATGGACACACCCTAAACAACAACTTCAATTGAACATAGGCTGAAATTTCTAAAGGTGTTAATTCCCCCCAGCCATTCTGACTGGTGTGAGGTGGAATCTCAGGGTTGTTTTGATTTACATTTCCCTGATGACTAAGGATGCTAAACATTTCTTTAGGTGCTTCTCAGCCATTCTAGTTTCCTCAGTTGAGAATTCTTTGTTTAGCTCTGTACCCTACTTTTTAATGGGGTTATTTGGTTGTCTGGAGTTTAATTTCTTGAGTTCTTTAATATATTGGATATTACCCCTATGTTACATGTAAGGTTGCTAAAGATCTTTTCCCAATCTATTGTTTTGTACTATTGACAATATCATTTTCTCACAGAAGCTTTGCAGTTTTATGAAGTCACATTTGTCAATTCTTGACCTTAGAGCATAAGCCATTGGCGTTTTGCTCAGGAATTTTTCTCCTGTGCCCAAGTATTCAAGGTTCTTCCCCGCCTTCTCTTCTATTAGTTTCAGTGTATCTGGTTTTATGTGGAGGTCCTTTATCCACTTGGACCTGAGCTTTGTACAAGGAGATAAGAATAGATTGATTTGCATTCTTCTACATGTTGTCCTCCAGTTGAACCAGCACCATTTGTTGAAATTGCTGTCCTTTTTCCACTGGGCAGTTTTAGCTCCTTTGTCAAAGATCAAGTGACCATAGGTGTGTGGGTTCATTTCTGGGTCTTCAATTCTATTCTTTGCCTTTCTCTGTACCAATACCATGTAGGTTTTTTTTTTTTTTTCATCACTATTGCTCTGTAGTACAGCTTGAGGTCAGGTATGGTGATTCCTCCAGAAGTTCTTTCATTGTTGAGGATAGATTTCCCTATCCTGGGTTTTTTGTTATTCCAAATGAATTTGAGAATTTTGCTTTCTAACTCTGTGAAGAATTGAGATGTGATTTTTAATGGGGATTGCATTGAATCTGTAGATTGTTTTTGGCAAGATGGCCATTTTTATTATATTAATCCTGCCAATCCATGAGCATGAGAGATCTTCTGAGATTTTCTTCAGTTTCTTTCTTTGAGACATGAAGTTTTTGTCATACAGAAATTTTACTTGATTGGTTTGAAGTTCTCTTTCTTTGTTGGTTCTTTGTGATGTTCAGGTATAAGTGCGATTGTAGCTTCATAGAACAAATTGGGTAGTGTTCCTTCTGTTTCTATTTTGTGGAATAGTTAAAAGAGAATTGGTCTTAGGTTTTCCTTGAAGGTCTGATAGAATTCTGCATTAAAACCATCTGGTTCTGGACTTTTTTGGTGGGGAGACTTTTAATGACTGCTGCTATTTCTTTAGAGGTTATGAGACTGTTGAGATGGTTTATCTGCTCCTCGTTTAACTTTGGAACCTGGTACCTGTCTAGAAAATTGTCCATTTTATCTAGATTTTCCAGTTTTGTTGAGTATAGGTCTTTGTAGTAGGAGCTGATGATTTTTTGAATTTCCACGGTTTCTGTTGTTATGTCTCCCTTTTCAGTTCTTATTTTATTAATTTGCATACTGTCTCTGTGCCCTTTGGTTAGTCTGGCTAAGGGTTTATCTATCTTGTTGATTTTTCTCAAAGAAAGAGCTTCTGGTTTTGTTGATTCTTTGTATAGTTCTTTGTTTCTACTTGGTTGGTTTCAGCCCTGAGTTTGAATATTTCCTGTCATCTACTCCTCCTGGGTGTATTTGCTTCTTTTTGTTCTAGAGCTTTCAGGTGTGCTGTCAAGTTGTTAATGTATGCTCTCTCCAGTTTCTTTTTATAGGCATTTAGAGCTATGAGTTTTTCTCTTAGCACTGCTTTCATGGAGTCCCACAAGTTTTGATATGATATGTCCCCATTTTCATTAAATTCTAAAAAGTCTTTAATTTCTTTCTTTATTTTCTCCTTGAACAAATCATCACTGAGTAGAACATTGTTCAGTTTCCACATGCATGTGGGTTTTCCATTGGTTTTGTCATTATTAAAAACCAGCCTTAGTCTGTGGTGATCTGATAGGATGCATGGAATTATATCAATCTTTTTGTATCTGTTGAGGCCTGTTTTGTGACCAATTGTATGGTCTATTTTGGAGAAGGTACCATGAGGTACTGAGAAAAATGTATATTTTTTTGCTTTAGTTGAAACGTTCTATAGACATCTGTTAAATCCATTTGGTTCATTACTTCTGTTAATTTCAATATGTCTCTGTTTAGTTTCTGTTTCCATGATCTGTCCATTGCTGAGAGTAGGGTGTTGAATTTCTCCACTATTATTTTGTGAGGTGCAATGTGTGTTTTAAGCTTTAGCAAAGTATTTTTTTTTATATATGTGGGTGCCCTTGCATTTGGGGCACAGATGTTCAGAATTGAGAGTTCATCTTGGTAGATTTTTCCTTTGACGTGTATGATATGTACTTATGTACTTCTTCCTTATCTTTTTTATTTCTTTTGGTTGAAAGTCAATTTTATTTGATATTAGAATGGCTACTCCAGCTTGGTTCTTGGGACCATTTGTTAGGAAAATTATTTCCCATCCTTTTACTCTGAGGTAGTGTCTGTCTTTGTCACTGAGGTGCGTTTCCTGTATGCAGCAAATTTCTGGGTCCTTTTTGTGTATCCAGTCTGATAGTCTACATCTTTTTAATGGAGAATTGAGTTTATTGTTGTTAAGAGATATTAAGGAAAAATGATTGTGGCTTCCTGTTATTTTTGTTTTTAGTGGTGAATTATATTTGTGTAGCTATCTTCTTTTGGGGTTGTTGGAAGATTACTTCCTTGCTTTTTCTAGGTTGTAGTTTTTTTCCTTGTGTTTGCATTTTCCATCAATTATCCTTTGAAGTGCTGGGTTTGTGGGAAGATATTGTGCAAATTTGGTTTTGGCATGGAATATCTTGGTTTTTCCATCTATAGTGATTGAGAGTTTTGCTGGGTATTGTAGTCTGGGCTGGCATTTGTGTTCTCTTAGGGTCTGTATGATATCAGTCCAGGATCTTCTGGCTTTTATAATCTCTGGTGAGAAGTCTGGTGTAATTTTTATAGGTCGTCCTTTATATGTTACTTTACTTTTTTCTCTTACTGCTTTTAGTATTTTTTCTTTGTTTTGTGCATTTGAAGTTTTGATTATTATGTGACAGGAGATATTTCTTTTCTTGTTTAATCTATTTGGCATTCTGTAGGCTTCTTATATGTTTATGGGCATCTCGTTCTTTAGTTTTGGGAAGTTTTCTTCTATAATTTTGTTGAAGATATTTACTGGCACTTTAAATTGGAAATCTTTGCTCTCATCTATACCTATTAACCTTAGGTTTGGTCTTCTCATTATGTCCTGGATTTCCTGGATGTTTTGAGTTAGGAGCTTTTTGCATTTTCTTTGACAGTTGTTTCAATGTTTTCCATGGTATCTTTTGCACATGAGATTCTCTCTTCTGTGTCTTGTATGCTATTGGTTGATGCTTGCATCTATGACTTCTGATCTCTTTCCTAGGTTTTCTATATCCAGGGCAGTCTCCCTTTGAGATTTCCTTAATGTTTCTATTTTCATTTTTAGATCCTAGGTGGTTTTGTTTAATTCCTTTACCTATTTGGTTGTGTTTTCTTGCAATTCTTTAAGGGATTTTTGTGTTTTCTCTTTAAGGGATTCTACCTGTTTATCTGTGTTCTTCTGTACTTCTTTAAAGGAGTTACTTATGTCCTTCTTAAAATCCTCTATCATCATCATGAGAAGTGATTTTAATTCTGAATCCTGCTTTTCGGGAGGATATGGGGTGTCCAGGGCTTGCTATGGTGGGAGAACTGGGTTCTTATGATGCCAAGTAGCTAAGGTTTCTGTTGCTTATGTTCTTGCACTTGCCTTTTGCCATCTTGTTAATTTTAGTGTTAATTGCATTCACTGTGTCTGACTGGAGTCTGTCTCTTCAGTTATCTTGCTTGTGTCAGAACTCCTCAGGGTCCAAATGTCTCTGTTATCCTGTGATCCTAACCTCCTGGGTGGAAGAACTCTTGGAACTCAGGCTGTCTCTGGGATCCTAAATTCTACTGCTCTGAGTGCAATGGTTCCTCTAGGATGGTTCAGGATATGGTGTCTTCACAGGAGCAGACCAGCTAGGTGTTCACTGGTCTGAGTGGAGTGACTCCTCTAGAATGACTTAGGGTATGGTGTTCGCTGCTCTGTATTCAGTGGCCCTTCTAGAATGATTCAGAATATGGTGTCTTCACAGGAGCAGACAGCTAGGTGTCTGCCGCAGTCAAAAAGACCAGTGCTGAGAGTCCTCAGCACTCCTGGCTCCCAGTTGTAACTCTGGGGAGTAGGGTAATGGGAGAGGTTTCTTTTTCACTGCTCTGAGTGCAGTGGCTCCTCTAGAATGGCTCAGGATATGGTGTCTCCACAGGAGCAGACCAGCTAGGTGTCTGCCCCAGCCTAAAGGACCTGACACAGGGCAGAAGGGAATTGGTATTCTGGGGGGGCAGGGTTTGGGTGGCTGATGGGTCTTGAGAGCCCTGGCTCTCAGTTGTAACACTGGAGAGTAGGGTATTGGGAGAGGGTTCTTACCCATATTTCTGAGTGCAGTGGTTCCTCTAGGCTGGCTCAGGATATGGTGTCTCCACAGGAGCAGACCAGCTAGGTGTCTGTCCCAGCCAAAAGACTGAATCATTTTTCTAAAATATACAAAGACTTCCAATTTTTGAAACTTTTTGCATAGAAACTATAACATTTACTTTTCCCTCAGATCAAAACTTCTCAGTGAAATCTTGATATATATGATAAATTGTAAATTACTCCATTTTAATAAACTGGGTGTGTCTAGGGCTATCTGGACTTTCAGATAAATAAATAGGCAGTAATGAAAGGTTAGGAGCCTGCCTAACAATGGGGAAAGCCACATAACTCTACAAATATGTAGTAGAAACAGTTTTATTACAAATGTAATGTTTAATACAAAAACAGTAAAAGACATCATAATATTAAAAACATATCTAAGAAGATTGCATTATTTATGAGAAAAAAAGACCAAAATAAACCAACTTTATAGTATTAAGGTCCATTTTATAATTTTATACTTCTAATATCTAATTAAATGTTTGCAAACATGTTTTAAAAGAAATCTGCTTCTGAAGTTAAATACTTAAAGAAAATGCCAAAACATCCCCCCAAATCAGCAGAACAATTACCATGTTTTATTAATAATTGAATTTCAATACCACAATACCATTTTACTTATGAAATCTTTACAGTTGCATATTACCGACAGGGATTTATTATGAAATTTAAAAAGAAAAAATGTTCTTCTATTTCTATACCAATATAATACAATTAAAGTTTTCAAAGTAAAAGAAAGAAAATATTACCCTTATAGTCTCTAACCTATAAAAATCAGGTGAGTTGTGTTAACTTGTGTATATATTTAAGTATCTTATTTAATTATATCCAGTGAATAGCAACAAGAACAATAAAAATACAAACTGCAGTATACAGTTATCATTTCAACTTCAAAAGTATGTGTTGAGGAATTCTTGGCCTTTACAATTGGTATGTGTGTGAGAGAGAATAAATAAAGTGGTAATACTCTACTACTCATGTCTCCTAATTATAAATGTAATGGCCATGGGACCACTCCACACCTTCTATTTGGACTGGCCCAAAGGCATGGGTTTCTGGTAGGAGTGACAATGGTGAGAGTTTGTAGTGTTATTGTAACTGGCTGTCACACTAACACAGCAATTTGAATTAAATGGCTACTCAATGCTTAATTCATTTTAAAGCCATTTGTTTTTCAAGATATAATGTTAATTTCTGCTTGTGTGTAGATTCACACAAAGTAATATAATTGGTATCATTTATGAAATGTGAATAGATAGATAGAGGTGGGTGGACTGACACGGGAAAGGAGCATAACAAAAAACATTGCATACACCTCTAAGAAGTATCCTCAAGCTTTGTTACCTACTTCAACTCAACTATAGTCATCATAATTAGCATGGGGTAGCCCACAGAAAAACAGTTCTACTTCTACACTGTTATACATTTATTCTTCTTATTACCTATATTTAAATCTAAGGTGAACAGTCATTGGATAGAAATTGGACGTTACTGAAATATCTATTTGTTTTATTTCTTCAACCTATTGAATTATTATACAAAATTTAGAAAGCTGTAATTCTTCACTATTCACATATTTCACATGAGTACATAAAAAATACAGGCTTTGAGGGTACTTATATTGAAGTGGCATTTAGTGTGATCTACTGAAGGATTCCTTGCGTTTTAAATCAAGCTGATAGGCACCTGTTTAACCATTGCTACATGCATCATGTACTCAATACTAAAAATAAAGTCATTTAAGAAAAATAAACAGCATATGATTATATTCCCTGTATCTTATCTTTACAATTTCACAGAACTTTCACTTGATACTCTGTGATTACAAACTAAGCATTTGGAGAAGGGGAGGGATTGGAGACATGACTTGTTAACCATTCAGAGCCCTTGTTGTTCTTGAAGAGGACCTGAGTTCTAATCTGAGAACTCACATACTGGTTCACAGATTACTCTAGTTCTAACTCTATGTGATCTGAGATCCACTTCTGGCTTCTTCTAGCACCGGGCATACATGTGATGACCTTAAACACATTCAGGAACAGTACTCATACATGTAAAAGGCAAAAAAGCTTAAAAGCAAACACTCAGAGCATATTTCTTAAAAATGGATAAAAATATAACTCTTCCTCAGATCCTGAAATTAGACTAGCTGTATGTACAGTGCCTCTGCAGGTTTTCTGTGGCATGCCATGCTGCTTACTCCTCCCTCCACTGGAAAATGGGAATGACATTAACACTTTGCAGAGCTGCTGTGATCACTAAATGGGATGATTGATTTTAAGTGCTTTGAAAAGGGTCCAGCATTTCCTTAAAGCTGAAACTTATTATCGATTCTTCTCTAACTCTTCTATTCAATCAGCACATGTCTGCTATCTACCACATGGAATGCATTAAACCAGGCCCTTCCCAGAGCTAGCCTTGCTTAGCCAAGTAAGCTCTTTAGCCACATACCAAGGTTCTGACGATGAAAATTTATTTTGCATCACATCAGAGTAAACTCACATGGCTCCACATGACACTAATAAATTGCTTTCAAATATTATGTGTCAAATAAAAATAGGATAGGCGTACTTAAGAAATTTATCAATCTCTCATAAAGAGTGTAATAGCATGCTTGCTATATCACACTGACAAAACGACTGATTTTGTGATAATTCAACATATTAAGATCACTGATTTGACTAACTGTAAGTAAGAGATAAGACAACTTGATGTGAAATTCTAGAGAAGGGAGGTGTAAAGTGCTCACTCAGAGTTTTCTTTTCTTTATTACATCATTAATGGGCTATAGCATGGGTCAAAGGTCAGACATAGTCCATATATTTAACAAAAGAAATGACCTAATGGAGCCATAAATTAATCTCTGGTAAACCAAAATTAGAGAAGCACACACATATGGACATAAGCTTGTGACTGCTGTATGATTTAAAAATGAAAATACACAAACAACAAATAATTGCCTGTAACTTTAAGCTATTTATCAGCAGTTTTTTTTTTTTTTTTTCGAGTATGTAATTGTCTTACCCAAGAACCATTAGGAGAAATAAATTTGCTTGGAAGTTATTTCCAACATGGTCACTGATGACTGAAATTTTTGTGATATTCAAATTGGCATTTGCCACCCACACTGTAAAAAATAAGCCTTGTAATGCAATTATATCAGCAATGGCCTTATAACAATAGAGATGTTATATGGATTATAAAATGAAAAATATGACTCTCTTAGGCTCAGTACTGGCACACGTGATATGAATTCTCTCTGACAAGTGTTTCATCAGAGGAAATTTTGATGAAAATTTTATCTACCCACAGAATGAATGGTCCACCAAAATGTATTACTCATTTCAGAGTCAACACACAAGGCCAGATTATTCACATACGTAAGATTTTGAAACTTGCATGCTTTGTGGGTACAAGTAAAACCTACCTTTGCCTTATTTGCCCTGTTGGATGGATCCTAAACTAGAACATTCTAGAATCTCAATAAAAAAATAATCCTCTTATCTCAAAGGTGGTAAAGGAAGGGTGTAACTCTAGAGCAAATTATGAAAACAATTATCCAAGGATATGTATTATCATTTCCTCAATTTATAGGTTTCAGCGTGTTAATAGTTGGAAGATTGTTTTTTAGTAAAAGAACAAAAAAAAGTTATAAATTAATTATCTTTTGGTGGAACCATCAGGTAAGAGGATTGTGGCAAAGGGGAGAAATCTCAGCTGTAGGTAGCATATGCTGTCAGACGGCATCCTTAGCCCCTTTGTATAGTTCAAACAACTTATTTAAAGGTCACAATGATGTTAAGTCACAAATAAAAGTAGGCAATATGTGGATATGAGGGAGCTAAAAGTGATCCAAAACAAACTGTAACTAGGCTCTGGAGATATGACGTTCAGACTTCACCACAATCAGTTAACCAGCGAAACGCTCAGTGTAGGATGTGGTTCTCTCCAGGAAATTACCTGCACAATAATTTAGGTAAGATCTTCAACAGTGTAGAAACAGTAATTTTCTCCTGGACTAAAATAAAAACATATTTCTGGAGCTGACTTTCAATGAATCTATCTTTATGCATCATTCGACAAAACATATGTTAACCTGAAAGCAATTCAGAGAATGTCATGTGCACAGGTTTCCATGGTTTGCCACTGACCAACTTTTTAATGATGGCATGTTTCCTCCCTCAAGGAACACTTGATGTTGTTTCCTCTAGAGATAAAAATTTTGCCTTTAGCCTTAAAATCGTTTGCGATTATAATGGGGGGTGAAATGCGTTCTCCACGTTTAATAATATTATAATCCCAACCTTCCCTCAGAATTCGGAGACAAGTCCTTCAGAATCACTCAAACTACTATGAGGCCATTAAGGTAGACAGAGATCCCACAAGAAAAGCATCCTTATTAAAGTGGAGAATTGAAGAAAAGGATCACCGTAAGGATGATGTCACGTGAAGAGACAGCAGAGATGAGGATGGTCTTTCTATAAAGCATAAGGCTACAAAGACTTCCAGCAACCCATCAGACTAAGAACTAGGAACAGACAATTTCTCATGGTCGTATGGAGAAGCCAAGCCTTCCATAACTTGACCTCACAGCCTGACCTCTGAGCACAAGTTGTCTATAATGGTTTTATCCTTTCCAACAAACCAGATACACCGATCTAACAGGGAAATAGATGTGCCTTGTTTTGTTGTTATGGCTTTTACAAAACCACTTTGTTCCCACCACGGATTCTGTTTCTTACCTTTAAGTGATTCCCGTCAAAAAAAATCAATTAATGATTTGGGTCACTTCAACTGCCTCTTAAAATTGCCTTCCACACTTCTTTGCAGGTGGGGGCTGAGAGCCATGCCTCTCAACCTTGTTGACAAGCTCACTAACTGGAGCTTTTGAAGATTAATCTACTCATCAGGTCGACTTCTTCCTGCACATGTATCTTAAAGGTCTCCCGCGGATCCCAGCAGTTCCACACTAATTCAGTACCCTAGCAAAATTAACAGCAGGAAACAGACCTTTGTAATTTTCTTCCTTTATAAATAGCATTGTTCATGCAGTAAAGGATAGCAGTTCCTGCTGTAATTGTTTCTTCACTGAAAAGATCCTTTCTTCCACGGGTGTTAAAAAAAATCAATCAAAATGATTGTACATACAATTAACCAGCTTACTGGGAAGGGCTACATTGCCTTTATTTTGGGATTTTTCTTTTTTTAACTATGCGTGTTCTTAGGTGTAACGTGGCTCAGTGTAATGGCACTGTTTAGGGAATAAACAAATAAGTGTGTTTAGTACACTCTGCTCTAGGGAGACCACCAGAGACAAAGGACTCAGAGCATGAAGGGAACAATGCCACCAGACTTCCATCCTTGGTGCCTTTAAACAGCTTTGTTTCCCCTCCTCTTCTTGCTTCCTCGTCTTTCTCTCTGTCTTCCTCCTTGCCTCCTGTCCTTCCTATTTTGAAACAAACATCTGTTTTACCTCAGCAAAAATATGTAATGTTTAAAATTAACTGAAGGTTCATTTGTAAATTAAAATTTCAAAATGAACTTAAAAATCCCAAACTAATAATAGTGATAAGTACGGAGAAATGGTGTAGATGCAGATTAATTCTAATGCCTTAATGTACAAGAACTTCATCTTACAGGTTCTGTGAAATGGCATAATACTTCTTTATTTGTGAGCCTTCAATTCTATTTGTCTGTCTTTGTACCAATAACATGTGGTTTTTGTTTTAATGCTTTTCACTGTTACTCTGTACAGCTTGAGGTCAAGGAGGTGATTTCCACAGAAGTTCTTTTATTGTTGAAAATTGTTTTGGCTATCCTGGGGTTTTTTGTTTTTCCATATGATGATTGCTCTTTCCATGTCTGTGAAGAATTGTGTTGGAAGTTTGATGAAGATTGCATTGAATCTATAGATTGCTTTTGGTAAGATGGTCATTTTTACTTTAATCCTACGGATCCATGATCATGGGAGATTTTTCCCTCTTCTGGGGTCTTTTTCGATTTTTTTTTCAAGGATTTGAATTTCTTGTCATACAGATCTTTCACTTGTTTAGTGACAAGAAAAATCATAAATATAATTTAAAACAAGTACTTCCAGGTATTTCCTTCAGACACTAGTAATAGCACAAACATTAGGTGCAAATTTTTTTTTATAAACTTTAGTGATGAAATAGAATATAAACACATAGTTACACATTCATGCATTTTCTAGTATATATGGAGTTAAAAAGAACACACCCTAATTGATATTTTAATAGTGTAATAGAATTCCTTCATGAGCCTTTCTTGAGCTGTTTTCCATGCTTTAAGCTAGCCAGTGTTTGTGGGGATGAAGCAGAACTGAAGTGGCCAAAGAGTTGGGATCTCTTAGAAAATAAAGTCTTCCAAGGTACTGCCTTGAATATAAGTCTAGATTTAAAATGTCCTAGTTTTTCAATTCTCTGTTCACAATTTTTTATTCTCTCCCACTTCTCCATATAATTCTGTGTAATATTTGTCTTAGAAGTATGTGTATGTATGTATGTATGTATGTATATGTGTGGATATATATATATATATATATATATATATATATATATATATGAAACCTGTTTATGTGTGTGGAAATTTTTTAATTAAATTTTCATGATGAATCTAAGAGAAACATCATTTGTGTGATGCATGGAACCAGTGCTGTTTTCTTGAAAATCCTGGATCCAGTGAATATCAGGGCACTGAGGAACTGAGCCTCGCACTGCCACACAGCAAGCATTTCCAACTCTGGTAATACATGCACAGTGATGATGCTAGGTCATCAAATAATTTGTATTTTGACAATCATCTATAGGAACTCTTGGTGAGCAGTTGCTGACTAAATGTGTATCGTCTAAATATGTATAGCCTTATGAAATAAGTCAGATTTCTATGCAAATCTAATCTTAAATTACCTCATTTAATTCTATAATTTCCTGTGTTACATGAAAACTTACCTTAGTATAAATTATAAATAAATATGATGAAATACACCAACATTTTTGAAAGAAAATAATTTTGCTTCTGGTTTTTGAATAAATGTAAGCATTTTTTCCCATGAGATTTGACATTATTCTTCAAAAAACGACACCAAAAATTAAAAAAATAACTAGGGATACATTCAACAATTAAATTAATAGTAAACTCAAAATGCTCATAATAAATGTGATTAAGGATCACTAGCACTACTTGACATTCTCATATTTCTGTAAGCTTCCAAAACAGGCCACTTATCTTACCTACAAGATTATTTTGATACTGGCAAAAAGATGATACTTTTTCATTATAAAGGTGTATCATGCATATTTATAATTATTTTTTCAATACATATTGTATTGTAAAAATTGATTTAATCTATCAGGTGAAGAGGAGTGATAAATCCTGAATTTCAAATAATTAAAAAATACAGTTTTTGTTCAAACTCTACAATCACATTTTAGCTACAGTTTCTTGTTCATATATGTGTATGTGTGTGTGTGTGTGTGTGTGCATGTGTGTGTGTATGTGTACAAGATTTTATTTTATTTATTTTGGCTTCATAAACTGAGCCAAAATGGCTTGCTATTTATTAATATTGTTCTTATTCCATCTGGTTGGTCCTGTTGATTCGAACAAAATGGCATGAATGAGATCCTAGCTGAGATTATTTATTCAAGTGAAAACAGAATTAGAAAGGGCGGTGACACATACATCATTGCCACTGTAAGAAACCGCTTTGGAAATTTAGTCTCAGTCGAGTGTATTAAAGTCTATGAATGACTGGGCAGGCAAAATTATAGTCCCCTAGGATAATTACAGTTCACAGTCGTGTCTAATGGGATCTGCATAAATCAGGGTATTGTTTGCCTCAAAAGTGTATTTATACTTGTCAAATGATTGTAATTGGACATTTACAAAGGACCATTTCAATTTATAAACATGACTTTCTAAATGAATATTTATAAAGCACTTGTTAAAGAAAATAAATTTACTCAGGTAATTTTGAACTGTGTTTTACAACATGTAATGTAAAACCGTCTCTTACTAAGAAAAACCTCTCCTAAATGTCTGTTGGTGATAAAGCTGAAAATTAAATAGAGATAGATAGGACGCTCTCGGCTGTTCCATGCAAAACTGTTTCAGAGTATCTAACTATGGCAAGAAAGTAAACAGTAGCTTGAGTTCCTAGCTCTTGCCGTCAGTTTGTTGGAGTGAGAGGACCACACGCATGCCTGAGAACTGCACAACTGCACAGCTTATAGAGCTGCCCACATTATTCAATTTATACTGTAGATAAGTTCAAAACAGAAAAAATATTAAGTTAATATAAACACAATCAAGAATATTTGTTAACAAAACAGTTGCATTCTACTTGTCTCACCTGGAAAATCTTATTTTCAACTATTTTAACACCTCCACAACTCCACAACTCACTCCATACCACAGCTTCATTGCTAAGTTAGTATTAGACTTCTGACTTTAATACACATTAACAGTTGGGGTGCATACATGGTCTACATAGAGATGTGATTCTTCAACATTT
The DNA here is from genome assembly GCA_030674055.1 of Rhabdomys pumilio. Lineage (NCBI taxonomy): Eukaryota > Metazoa > Chordata > Mammalia > Rodentia > Muridae > Rhabdomys > Rhabdomys pumilio. The sequence continues at coordinate 98,134,374 of JANHMN010000001.1, forward strand.
GACAAAGCATAGTCCATAGGAACAAAGTTTTCTCTGGTAATTTTTTTTTTTTTACATATTGAAGACACTTCTGAAAACTAAAAATTAGCCATTATTGCTAAGACAGGATCCATTAACATTCTGTGAGTTTTTCTCTTCCGCTGAGTTGGGCTAGACCATCCCAGCAAAAGTCTCCCATAGGAACTCGCACATGTCAAATACTTTGTAGTAACATATTTCTGCCTCGTGGGATCTACTCCAGTTATCCAAGTCATTTCCCTTAAACTACTCAGGACTCTGCAAGTCCTTTTAGTCAGTTGAGATGTTATAGAATCACAGCAAATGATGAAGTCAAAAGAATACACACCACTTTAGTTTTGGTGTTGCTATACTTTAGTCTAATTACAAAATTCATCCTACCAGCCAGCACTAAAGTTGAGAGTTGTATACCTTTGGTGTTTTGAAATTCACATCTTTTTCCAAGTAAAATGCTGTTTAACCTCCTTAGTGAGGGCAGTGTTGAATTTTTTCTGGAGAATGGAATGGAATGCAACCCACCTCATCATCAACTTTGGAGTTTATTATCAGTTACTGGTTGCTCACTGATGGAAGCAGGTGCTCTCACAGATATAATTAACATCTACTTTCTTCTTACTCTATCTCTCCCATTGTCTTTGATTGCCTAATTTATTCTAATCAAGATTCATGCAAACCAACATGTTGTATGTAAATTTTTTTCTCTCATTGCCTACATTAGATTCTTTTTTATAATATCTTGTATGTTCTTGACTATTCTTTAAAGTATTATAAAGAAATTCCAACATAATGAAGTGTCTGTTTTCAATACCCAGTCTGTCCCTGAATCATCAGTATAAGGAGTATTTGAATATTCTTTTGTAAAGCCTCAATAACTAAGAACAGTGTTCTACTTTTTAACAACCTCACAGTGTTGAAACATCAACCAATAAACACAGTTTATGTAAATACATAGATGATGTAAGAGGTAACTCACTGGGATAATGAACTTAGAGAAGAGGGAATTAGCTCAGGCCATCTTTCTCAGAGAACGTTCCTAGGGCCCTCTTTTATTTCAGGTGGCAGTTAAGTGTATGTCTTCCAAGGTTTCTTCACTATTGTAACAAGAGTCCTGGTAGTTTATTATTTATATTTGTATTTATGCTTATTTATGCATACATATACATATTGCTGTTTATTTCTATATTTGCATTTTTTCAGTATCCTTATATTGCTAACACAATAACACTTTATTTGGAGAAAGGAAAGGATTGGTTTCACTTACACTAGTAACACTCAAACACAAGCACTGTACAACATCACCGTGCAAACATTTGCAATAACTGCTTCATCTTCCCTATGTGAATATTAGGACACCGTTATGACTAATAGCATATCTGGGAAATCAAACAATACTGGTCTTTCTAGAAATATTGCAGGTATTTAGTTGATAAATAACCTCTGAGAATACGTTTCTAGCTTCCCTATTATGCAAAGGACTTCCTTGTTTCTTTCAGATGCTAGGCCAACACCTGCTTCTTCTGTGTACAGCTTGGGCTTTCCAAGGAGAAGCACATGTTCAAAAGCCTTTATAGAAACTCCATATGTAATAGCGTAGCTCAACCTAAAGTGGACTTCCAGAGTGGAAAAGAAACTATACACAGAATTAGGACAAGTCTATTCTCAGATTTCCATTGCAGGTGTTTTGTTGCTTTGTATTGTTTTGTTTACTTATTTAATCCAAGTGAGTGTTCTGTCTGCATGTTTGTCTATACACTATGTGTATGTGTCTGGACCTACAGAACACCAGAAGAGGATATCAGATCCTATGAAACGGCAGTTACAGATGATTGTGAGCTGACAGTTGTATACTAGTAATTGAACCCGGGTCACCAGAAAAGAAGTAACTGTTCTCTTTACAATGGAGACATCTCCCAGTCCCCTCAAAGCTGCTTGTGAAAATGACTTAGGAAAAATGGTCAGCAAACTAATGCTCACCATTGAGAAAAAGAGATACAGTTGAATTCCAACAGATTCCTTAAGGAAGCGTTTAACTTTTAACACCTCTTGAGAAAATACAACTCACTGATCATATGACCAGTAAATTCTCCTACCTTTTATATTTGTAAGTTAAAATCAAAGTGGCTAAATATAGCCTAAAGCCAAGGTAACATAAATGCTGAGTGGAAGAAGAAATAATGAAGGCTTCCACTTGATTGCCAATTGGGGGTAAAAAAAAAACCTTAAGTATCTGGGCATATTTTAGCCTTTTTCTTACCTCATTGAGTATATCTCTTCATATATTGTCTACCAAAATACTTCCCTCCATTTTTATATATGGATTTACATGAAGTATTAGTGGCTCATATGAGTTATTTTAGAGTTTAAAGATATCAAAAACCAACCAAACAAACAAAAAACTGGTCACCTCTGAATTTAAAGAACAATGACCATAACATAGGGCCAGGTTAACAGATAATAAAACTTTGAATATAATATTTAGTTATAAAAAAGAGAAAATTTTCATATGATTAAAGTTATGTGTGTGTGTGTGTGTGTGTGTGTGTGTGTGTGTATTCATGTATGTTTCTGTAGGTTTCCATTTTGTTCTATTGACAATGTCCTTTGAATTGAACTGGTAAGTTTGACAATTTAAGAAGCATAAAATATCACCAGAAAATTTAATTTACAAGGGCCTACATTTAAGTACAATTGTCTTCTCCAAAATTGTATTAAAATATATTGTCCATCTAGAAGAATTCTTAAAGAATGAAAATATTCATCTAGGTAAAAAAAAGTCTTAGCTGTTGGCATGTTGTTTACTATTTTATCTATATAATCCCCAGTTTACTTTATCAGTAAAACATAAAATACAACACTTAGCTCCATGACAGCTATGATAAACGTATAGTATGTATTGTTTTAGTGTGTGTGTGTGTTTACCTGTGTCTGACATATGCATAGGTGAGCAATGTATTGGTTGGTGCAAATTTCAACAGGTTTTTAGACCATAGTCTATTTCTATGCCTTCAGAGCGATGAAGTTACGAGTTCATGTATATTTGCATACTTAGTTTCTGAGATTTTCTGAGATTTGACAGTTATTAAACAAGAACTCAAGAGCAATTTTGCAATTATATGTGCAAAATTTGTCAATGTGTTATTAAAATCTATTTTTTCTGTACCAGCAGAGAGCTGGTACTCTCTGGACTTTGGAATTATTATTTGAGTCACCAAGCATCTGCTTCTCCACCACCATCTGATTGGTTTCATAAATATTTGAAGGCCAGGACAGGAAAGGAGATGCAGAATTTCCTAGCAGATATCAGAACTCTGATAAGAATCAGACCCACATGAATTCACCAGCTTGTCATTCAGGAAGTTGGATGTTCCTGGACATAATGACTGGTAAGTGGCCACGTGGTAAATGTGGACTAATATATACAGGGTTAATTAAGTTATATGAGCTAGATGAGAAACAGCCTAAGCTAAGGCCTGAGCTACATTAAATAATAATTGTCTCTTATGTCATTATTGGGAAATGGTAAGTAAGTTGAGACAGTATGATGCTAATTTTGTCCATGATGTTTAATTTTGAAGGTAACTATATTATAGATATCATGATAGACATTTGCAGGAAAATTCTAAAAGACTATTTATATAAATTAAAAAAATGATCATTTTAGTACAACCTTATTTTTATATGATTAGACCAAATACATGTATAATTAATATTGTGATAAATTTCAGTTAAGTTTTTCTATCTCAAAGGTATTAACCTAAATAAAGAGGGAAATATCCTCTTTATTATAGATGTGTGATTCTTCAGAAACATTACATAGAAAGATCGTTAGTGCCACAGGGTACATCTTCTGCAGCGGACTGAAGAGTGCATGGATTTAATCATGTGAGCATTCAAGTGTGCTGTAAGCTATGATGAGAGGAATCAATTCAGATGACCGTAAAACAATGTTTTATGGTAATCTGGATTAATAATCACAAGCCACATTAATGTCTATTGTTCTCTTACATTTGAAGAAAAAATATTGTGATGTATTTGCTATGTATTTTAATTGCAGGTTTTAGTAACTTGGCTTCTGTGATTGAAGATTTGCAATATGCATTCCACTGCTCTCTGTAAATCCCCTCTCCTGTGCTGCCAAGTCCAACCGCTCTAATTAGAGTGTGTGTGTGTGTAAAGGCCCGAGCTGTAAACTGTAATGGACCACTCTGGCCCACGTTTGGGGGCCAAACTGTAGCGGCCTGCTCTGTTCCGCAGGACCGGGTTTGGCAAGAGAGAGAGTGTGGGGGGGGGCGGAAAGAAGGGGAAGAGACACGAAGAATAGAGACAAGCCAGAGGATCTGTAGTAAAGTCTTCTTTACTGTCTCCACCATACACACACCACTACACCTACTACTACTACACCACACCCACACCCACACACACACACATACACACACACACACCACTACACCTACTACTCTACACCCCCACTCACTACAAGGGAATCCGGGTTATTTATAGGCTTTTGCCACATGCCTTGTAGGCGTGTGGATACCATGTGACTTGCAGGTGTGGATATGACATAAGCCTTACAGGCATGCACAGCACGTGCGCCTTATAGGCATATATGGCGTGGATAGCACGTGGACAACACGTGCACCGAATGCCTTGCAGGCGTGGATACCACATGCTCCTTGCAGCTGGGGGCACTAAACAGCAAAACAAGCTATGTGGGATATCAGAGTGTGCTCAGCTGTTGTAGGCTGTTGAAAACTAAGTCTCATGTCAGGGTATATGGCTCAAGATGGCTGCAAAACTGATAGCTGCTTTCTAGCTGCTTTCTGCTTAAAGTCGGCTCCCAACATGTGTGGGGGTCCTTTCATGTCCTACTCAACTTTACCCCTGGAGTGTCTCTTTCTGTTTTGGACTTTTTACTTCTGTTTAATATGTATTCACTTGCTTCTCAATTTTGCTGTACATGCCTTTCAAAGAGACACCTCACCAAGGGATCTTTCTTCCTCTGCCACGCTCTTATTAGCACCTCAACAATTTTGTCTCCTTTTTCTTCAAATCTCTTACATTTTTCTTTCAATCTTAACTTGAAAAATATTCATACATATGTTCTCACATGCATGCTTTTATGCTTGTGTGTGCATAATCTTTTACCAATGATTCCCTGGCTATGTACACACACAAACACACACACACACACACACACACACACACACACACACAGACATATGTGTGTGTGAGAGAGAGACAGAGACAGAGACACAAAGAGTAAAATAGATACTATAAAATAAAAGAAAAAGATACATCATGTAGACAGATATTTCCTCTCTCTTTAAAATATATAATACCAGGGAGTTCCAGAAAAAACAGGAGTTTCATCATTGTATATTTTTATTGCTGGAATATTAATAAAGAAATTTGTTTATTTTTTTTCCCTCTCCTCTTGGCCCTTTGCGTTCCATGTCTACAAAGAATGAGTAAAGTGTGTGTGGTAGGGTGTGGAGGTCATAGAATCATTCTACATCATTAGCAGGTATTAATTTCAACTGCTTCTTTTTCCCCACAGTACTTAATCCCTTCGACTTGAATCAGTTTTCCCATGCAACATGGTTTCCTCCACTTGTGCACTTGCCTTTGTCACCAGCAATTCCATGTGCATGGTTTTCCTCCTCTTCCTCCTGAAGTTTTTCATGAAGTATAATATCGATAAGAATTTGGAAGAAAAAAGGGAAGGAAGAACAATGTTTCTTGATTTCCTACTGTGCTGTATTTCCTTCCTGAATTAATACACACACTCTGAAATTCTAATGATTTATAAAATTCTCTCTGTATGTACAGATGTTTTTCAGTAATATAGTTATGGAAAACCATATTCTTGTCTTATACATACTCTTTGCTCCTTTTAAGTTTACAGCTGTAGGGAGTTTGGCTGGGTGTTCCCAGTCAACTGAACCTGCTTGCCATAGTATACTCAAAGTTTTTATTTGCTCTCTATCATCCCGTTCCTTTTAGGCTAAACTTAAATAAATATGTCATCTTTATCTGCCTAGCCCCTTAATCCAAAGATAAGTTTTACCTGAAAGAAAATAGAAAGATTGCTTTGATTGATTTTCTCATGAATATTTACTATATAGTGTAGACATTTACCTAGAATTTATTATATAACTTCTGTAAATTGCTGTTATATGGTGTCTCCAGGTAGTTCTTGAATTCTTATAATTTTGAAGCATAAGATACATTAAAAGTCCATATATTCAGCAATATATACAACAATTAGAACAAACGGATAAATAATTTAATAAAGGCTTATTACTGTATAAAATTCAGCTAACCACTGAAATTTTATGCAAGAGATATAAATGCTTTAAATAATTCATTTATGGTTCTTAATTCATATGGGGGCATTATCATAGAACCAATTAATTTTTTAAAGTCTCTTTGTTAAAAATTATGTCTTATGAAATACGATAGCTATTTCCTTTCTTACCCAATCTTTAAAAAACTCATTTAATGTGGCAAAAGTCAATAGTGACCTCAGTTAGTGAGATCCCAACAATAATTTTATTAATTGGGAAACTGCTGGCAGGAACTGCTTATAGACCTCATAATCTCTAGAAATGGTTCCTTTTTTTTATATTGTCAAACTAATTATATGTGCAGTAGGCTCTTATCATATTTTTTCAATTTAAAAGTAGTCTTGCCATATGATATTACTGAGCAGAAATTTCTCTCATAGTCTTAAATAATTACTCTACTGATGTAAAAAAAAAAAAGGCAAATGAGGAACAGCAGGGATGGACCAAAATAAGAGTGGCAGTCAATCGCTATGCAGTGCAGTCATTGGTAAATGTGAGTGATGGCTGGCCAAGTAATCTTTAGCCTTTGTGGTCCAGCAATTGGGAAGTGTGAACTAACAATCCATGCTTCTGGTAACTTTTGCATTGCTCATAGAATTAAATATTGTGATGAATATCAGAGCCACTGCTGAGTGCTTTCTACTCTTGGAAATTTTGTGCGTGCATTCCATAATTTCCAAGGTTCTTTTTCTATTGCTGTCTTTTTGTTTTTAAATTTCTTCCTTTTCTGGTTTTACAACAATTTCTCCCCATTTTGTGAAGTCTTTTAAATGTATAAATGTAAGCTTATAAATATGGCTTTGTATACATGCATAAATCAAACATAAACATATACTGTTTCTGCATATGCATGTGTGCGAAGATAAATGCTATAATGAGAGCACACCATTGCTTTGCCAGCTTATATTTTCATGTGCTGCTCCTCTTACCTGTGCCCCCTTTTCCCCTATGATATGAGCAAATCATATCATACTCTCAGAAGACTGGACATAAAGGATATACTAATTTGACAAATGTAAACACAATTCAGAGTAAATACATCGGTATAAACAACAGTAGGGTAAAATCACTGGCTTTGAACGTAGCCCATCCTAACCTCAGTTGAATCGTGGTACATATCTCACAAACACATCAACAAATGCTTGTGTAGATTTGTATCATTCTCTTTGAATTTTGAACTAAAACAATGGCATGTGCTCATATCATGGTATTTTGTCACTTAAAAATGAAAATCCTCTGTACTCTATGATAGATACACAAGTAGAAACCACGTTATGCTTTGAGTTTAGATATTTTCTCTAATAACGAGGTCAAAATTGGTGAAAACTTTATTTTTATTCTGCTTAGATTGATCAGGCTCTTTCAACTCTGTCCTGCTTCCAAATGATGGAAATTACTGGGAATGGGAGCATTGTTAAATTTCAGTTCAGACGTAGAACATAAGTTTTGTAGGTGTAGTTTTCTTGTTCTTCCATGCTCAGTCCTGTGGATATACTTAGGAAAGATCTCCACCCTGCATCCTTAACAATGTGAAAACCTAGGCTGTGTGTTACTTTGGGATCTTTCTATGTACCATGTGATTTACCCACATCACATCTAGGAGTGACAATGGGAATCAGCTTCTTGCACAGGCTATTATTTTTTTTTGCGAGTTTATTTCTTAATTTGAATATGTTTGTTGTTTGACAGTTTCCTACCAGTTTATAACAGTCTGAACATTTTCCCCCATAAACTCTTTCCTTTCTCACAACCATGTTCTTTTGTTTTGTTCTGTTATTCACTGATTTTGGTCAGGTTTACTTTGTGATCACCGGTTGACAACTATCCACTGAAGCCTGCTGGGCTGATCTTTACATGCACAATTTAACACACCAACTGTTTCCTCTAAAGAATCCATCATTACCCTCAAAATTGCAGCAAGGAGATGCTGGGTCCCATGAGCTGCTCCCTGAATGATTGATTAGCTATAGACCACCACTCTGTGCAGGCCGAGTACAGGCACTCTCTTACTGTGTGGTCAGCTGCCTTAAAGACAGCTTTTTATATACTTTCTTCTCCACTTCTGGTATTTACATCCTGTGTTCTCCTGAGCATCAAAGGGAGGTATGTAAATGTCCCCTTCAGAAGGTACATTCGATTAAATGAACATTCCATCATCACTATTCACCTTTTCACTAAAAAGACGATGACCTCTGATTTAAATTGTGTGTATCATTTGTCTATGTGTACAAACGTCATTATTCAGATGGTAGTTTGGAACCATGTTAATTATCTAAACAACAGTATTAAATTTCCTCACTAGGGCTTATAATATCCCCAGCTGTGTGGTTTTGCCTAGATTTACTGAGCCAGCATGCCTTCCGTCTTGTTGAGAAGGTCTTACATTCAATTCAGAAACAGCAGGTAATCCCCATGGCAGCCATTGCAATATTGTACTAGTGGATATGTCAGTCAGAAAAAAAAGAAGATCAAATGCCTGTAGATGAAATTCTTATTCATTGTTACTGGAGAAATAGACTAATATAGCCATTGTGGAAATCAATGTGGATGTTACCTAAAAATCTAGGAAGAGAACCACCATATGGTCTGGCTAGATCACTCCTTGAAAAACACCCCAAAGTCTATATATCCTATTTCAGAGAAACAAGCCCATGAGTGTTCAACACTCCTTTATTTACAGTAGGTAGGAAATGAAAGCCAAATATTCACCAACAGATGTATTGATGATGAAAATGTGATAAATATACATGAACGAATTTTATTTGGTTATAAGAAAAAATGTAATTTGCATGTAAATGGGTGGAACTGAAACTTAGCCCAGATAGGAGAACACCACATGTTCTCTTTCATATCTAGAGCCTTACTTTGAATCTTTAAATTTGTATATCTATCATGGAGGACATGTGGCAGCCTTGGGATTAGAAAGTAGCTATTCAGGGGAGATAAGGATCTTGCAGCACATAGGTAAAAGTACAAAAGTACTCAGGGGGAATGCTTGGTGGGGAAAGGTTTAAAAAAAAAGTTGGGAGTAAGAATGGGAGACAACAAAGGAGGGAAAGCTAACCAAAATAAGGGGTGCAAAAAACTCGTATGGGATCTTACTACTTTGTAACCCAATTAGAACATATAAGATAAATAAATTAGGGTGCTAGAGAGATGGTTCTCTCTCAGTTGAGAGGCTGAAAGCATATATTATTCGTACAGAAGACTCTATTTCAAATGCTGGCACCTACCTAGAATAGCTAACAAAAAAGCCTGTAAATACAGATCACGGGATTGAACACTGTCTTCTGTTTTTTTTTTTTTGTTTTTTTGTTTTTTTTTTTTTTCTGGGCACCAGTGCACATTAGCATTTACCGAGAGACAGAAACATATGCATGCATGTACTTACTAGGGAATTTATGAATGAGTAAGATGAGGGATATGCTTGACCAGGAAGTATTATAAACCTCCATAACTATGTAGTCTCTTTGGTTTTCCATTAAAACTAAATGGCAAGACCCTATTTCACAGGCTTGAGATGTGTAAGGATTTGAGGGGAGTGCCATAGATAAGGAAAATGAATACTTTAATTCACATCCGAAATCCTGCTATGGTCTTTCTTAACTCTTTGATTCATCATTTCTCTGAATGTTTGAACAAAAATAGTCTACATTATTTTCTAGAGCTACACTGGCACAAATTTGTTAGCTTTTGGAAGGTTTCCATGAAGTGTTGATGATAATACAGTCATGATTATATGTAACATACAATATAAAACTTGGTATTGATAATTATAGATATTACTCTTTCTATAGTGGTCCCCCAGTCTAATTCATATTAGGACTCCATTTTGTTTTTTTTTTTTTGTTGCTATTGTTTCTTGTTCCTCTGTGTTTAACCCTCTTCTTCAGCAACTGTGTTATCATCTAGAATATTCTACTTCCTTCTTCTCTATTTCCCAGTTTCTTTTAACATACTCTTCAGAGTATCAAATAAAATACAAATTGATGAATTTCTCTAGTGCCTGAAAGTAATGTTTCCATAATTAATATCTTTATCTTCCCCTGATACGTTACCTTTCTCTTCAGTATGGAAGTGTTATGACCATTTGTTTTTCTTTATTTTTCTTCCTGTGAAGTTGATATATTATTACCACAAAGGATTCATAAGACAGTACACTGTGATAACAACAGCAACATGCTTGGAATGGGTTTATACATTTTCAAGTGTACTTTGAAGGTGAACTAGAAATATAGATTAAATAGGAAATAGTATTTACTGTATGTCTCTAAAACCTATCTCCTGTCTGTCTTTATCAGTGAAAAATTGATTATGAGCAAACCATTTTTACAAAAAAAATAAATAAAAGAGAGAAAGAGAGAAATCAGTAGTGGTTGACTCTACACTTTCTTGATACTTCTTTCTGTCTCAAATCACTTCCTCCAGCCTTAGAATTCTGTTTCATACATTATTTTAGCATGGAAGTATTCAGAGGTTTAGTCATTTCAGTTGCAAGATTAGAATATAGCTATAAGATGGGAACAATTGGCATTAACATATTATAGACTAAATGAACTTCTTGTTCAAATATCAGCTCTCTACTGCTCTAACACATGTATGCACTGCACATGAACATATACACTAAAACAGATTCATGATAAAAAAAATTCTTTAGTTTTTAGATGCTATAAACACCTCACATTAAACATACACAAAGAAAGTCATTGCAAGGTGAACTTGTATACATTTTAGGGAAGATGTTGTAGATTTTACCAAAGTCAGAAAATGAAATAGGAAACTTTGAAAATTGTGTATTTGGAAGAGTTAACTAGCTTAATATTAAAAGTCTCACTACCAAGACAATGACAAAGAGCTTGAAATAGTGAATGTTTTAAATTAAATATCTTCATAAAGAGATGCCTGTGAAGAACTGATAAAGTATTCAATTTACTTTTTTAACAGCATGTATTTATGATGTCATTTTTATAGCCAGACACGAATTGAAGAAGATCATATGAATGCACACTTAAACACTGAAATGTCACTTATGCAAGTAAAACATTAACACAAGAATCATTTCTATTCAATCTTACACCTAGTATATGGTTGAAAAACAATCAAAAGGTGTTGAGGAAGAATATTTAGCTACCAAAACAATGCTTACCATTTTAATAAAGAAAAGAACCCATATCTCTGGCATAAGCCAGGCCAGTATCCTGAACCCCAGGTAAGAGTATCCTTCCCCTCCACCCCCCCACAACATACACATGCACCTGCTCATCCACTTCTCTTCTCCTCCTCACTGTATCTCACTCCATATCTCCCAAGGAAGCCTTCTCCTCTACTAGAGGCCAGGATAGCATCCTGAACATCAGAAACCAGGATAGATCTTTGAAAACCAGGCAGTAGCAGCCTACCCCACCAGAATCCATACTAAACCCCGGCCAGATCAGAGGCCATACATGTGCTGGCTAGAATTCCAGCATGCAACTGGGGTGGCACCACACTGATAAACCACAGGCCATGAAGGTTAACAGAAATCCAGCACCCAACATGAGTGGAGACTCAACCAGAGGTCACTCCAACCCGAAGAAGAGAGAGAAAACAGAAACCAAGGAAGAAAATTCCCAGTTCAACAAAGATGAACTCAGAAATTGACACCTAGACCAGTAATCACTCCAAATTCAGATACCTAAACTTCAGTGTAAGAGCACAATCAACAACAACTAAGGCAGTGTTGATTCCTGTATTTTCTTATACCTAGTGGTTGTGGTCATGTATGTGTATGTGGGGGTTAGCCATCCCACTTATCCAAAACCTGAATATTCCAACATAGATGAAGCAGATGAAGATGACATTAAAACTAACTTTATAAAGATTATAGAGGTCCTTAAAAAGAAATGAACAAATCCCTTAATACAACAAAGGACATGAACCACAGAATCAATTGATTGGAACTCACATGGGCTCACAGAGATCAGGGAACCGGTATGCATCTGACCTAGGTCCTCTGCTTATATATTATAGTTGTGTAGCTTGGTGTTCTTGTGAGATTCTAACAATGAGAACTGGGCTCGTCTCTGACTCCTATGCTTGCCTTGAAACCACTTTGCTACAAATGATTTTTCCTCATCTAGCCTTGATGTGAGAATACATGACTGGTTTTATTGCAGCTTGTCATGTCACATTTGGTTGATGTCTCTGGGAGGCCTGCTCTATGCTGAAGGGAGGTGTAGCTGGGTTGGATCTGAGACAAAGGGGAGGTGGGCGGCAAGAGATAAGGGGAAGGGAAAGTGCAGTAGGGATGTAATGTATGAGAGAATAATTAATAAAGAAACAAAGTTATAGAAGCAAGGTAAAATACATAGTGAGGAACGAAGACTATAAGAGAAAGAAGGTTAGGTGGGAATTATACTCACTTGACTTTAAATTAACTATTTAAAACCCCTACATACCATTTGCAGTTTCAGAGTCACTTCCTTTAGTGGGATGCCATTTTTTTAAAAGGAAATAATTCTACTTCTCTCTATATTTATTCAACTTACAAGTACATTAACAACTATGGCTCATATATTGTTTCCATTTGGATAAGATATGAATAATTTTAGCAAGATTGTTACCTCTACAACACAAATTTGTAAGGTTATCAAGTTTGTTAAGAGATATGCTATATGGAATGTCCTAGACCCAATGCCCAAATCATAGCAAGAACTCAAAAATATAGTTCATTTTTTCTTAAACTACACAGTAATTGGTATCAGTTGATTTGTTCTCTCTAAGCAGGAGATTGAGAGCATGTTCTTAGATATTTAAGCAGGGGAAGGGCAATTAGTGCTCTCTTTCCCATCTCCCTCATTCTCTCTGTAGATCTGCAATAAGAGAAATCTTAATGTGTAACTGGAGGATTATACCTTGTTGGTCTTTCATCCTTACTGCTTAACGTTGGCACTAAAATTCTTTTATATGTGTGCTTTTATGTAACACTATCAGTTAGAATAATTTTTATGTACCTTCCTGCTTTGTGTTTATTTTATATGGCACTTTTATTTAAATATAGCATTTATTTAAACCACCACTTGGTCAAATAAATATCTAATTGTGAACAGAAACGTTTACACAAAAGTAACGCCAGAAGGGTTTCTTGAGAAACATATTCACATGCAAAAGAATAGAACTGAAAGAAGAGAATTAAGAAACGCAAAAAAGCTATTCACTGCAGCAACATGAGATCGAATTGTCAAATATTTAGCTCTCTACAGAAGCAGGAACATACTTGCCCAGGTCAAGTTAGCTGCTGTTACATACCAGCATTACTGGAAGAGTGCTGAATTTGTTAAAAAAAAAAAAACCCACAAAGTGTTTCTTTGAGGCATACCTTAATACACAATATTACACAAGTAATACACTTAGTATCAGAAATGACCTTCTGCAGAAAGTTGCTGCATTTGATAAGACCTCCTGGCTGTGAACATGTTGCGGCTGCATTGAACTAAATTGTAAATACCTGACATCATTTTGGATAAGGTTGATTGCAAGAGAGGCATTTCTATAAAATTCATACTTCCTGAAACTGCTGACAAAATCAACATCTCACATCACTGAAAACCTTACGAGATTGCACTGTGACAAGCTGTGATTGGTGAGCCCATTTATTTAATATATGTCCTCTGGTCAATTTTATTTTTTTTTAATTATGGAGCTAAATCTGCTCCTAGTTATTCTTAATATTGTTATGTTGGAGACGTTTTTTCACTTAGATGGAGGAAATAGTAATCTTATGAAATTGTTAACTCAAATTATTTCAGTGAGGTATATAAACTCCCATATCTTTAAGGCCGAAGACGATTACTGCCCCCCCACCCCCCCACTTCTGTTTATTCTGATCAAACTGGAAATGCTGATGCCTTTTTCTGCCTGTGCAGGATGTAAGCACAACTGACCTGTTTCATCTTCCCTTGGTATGTACTCATCTTGAACTTTAGGATAAAGTAAATTCTAAAAACCAAGCTGGTCCTCTGAAGCATCTTTCCTTGATAGATGTCATAGTCTCCTCACTGAGCCTGCTGGTGCTGAAGACAGAACCCACAGTGGAGGGCTTCACAGTCTTTGTCTTTGGATCTCATCCTATGCTCCAGACATAGCTGAAGCATATCTGCTAGGCTCATGCACTGAACAGATTAAAAAAAAATCTTTCTCATTCCATTTTATTTCAAGTCATTTTTCTTTTTAAAGTCTGGTGGGGTGGGGGTATGAGGGTTGGGTTTTAGAGAATTCAATACTGTTAGAGGTTCCAGAATTCCACCAGTAGATGGAGTTGTCATGAGGTTGATTGTGACCCACCAATCCTCCTGGGTGTAACTGAATCTCTATGATGGCTGACCACAGGATTTCAGAGATTGGGTCCTAAAGGTAGATACTGATTTACTAAGTCAGTTCTTTTCCTGGGTGGTTTGGTTGCAATTATAATGTGTCAGTGATTTACGATAGCACGGGAGACAGTATTACCTCTACTGTTTAACTGGCAGCACACATGAGTAGATATATTAAAATAATTAATTCATAAGTTTTCTATTACTTAAATAGCTTTATTTTCTTCACAGTTTCTACACAGTTTTTAAACCACCACTCTACTTTGTAAAATTCCTAGAATGTCTTATATGGATGAAGCTGCATTGACAACTGTTAGTGTATCAACACTAACTAATGTTTTATTATTGTTCTCTGTATATACTGATACATAAAAAATAAATTGTTTTAAATTATTAGATATAATCCTATGAAGTATCATAGTAAATATCATCCCTCTTATGCGAAATTATAAAATAATTGACAAAATATTTTTAAAAGATAGTGATTTTATGGAAGCCAACATCATAAAAAATAGGCATAAATTGAGTAAACGGTGTCCAGTTCCAGTAATTATCAACATAATTTGCTTGAGGGCACACTTCAAACTCCTAAATGTAGTTTAGCGAACTAACCAGTGTTAAATGTGTGAGGTGCTGAATAGATCAGAAAGAACAGAAAAGATGAAATAATCAAAACCAGCCACCTCTGGTAACTGTTGAATTTCCCCGTTTGTGTGAGATTCACACATGCTCCCTTGGAACACTCTTATTAGGTAGGTTCTTTGGGACTATGGATGGTAGCCTGGCTGTCCTGCATTGTATGACTAATATCCACTTTTTAAGTGAGTACATATCATATGTGTCTTGCTGGGACTAGGTTACCTCACTCATGGTCATCATCTCAAATTCCATTCATTTGTCTGCAAAATTCATGATGTCTTTGTTTTTTAATAGCTGAGTAGTGTTCCATTGTGTAGATACACCACGTTTTCTTTAGACATTCTTCAGTTGAGGTATATCTAGGTTTTTTTGCAGTATTTGACTATCATAAATAAAGCTTCTATGGATATAAGTGAGCTAGTTTCTTTATGGTATATTGGGGCATCCTTTGGGTATATGCCTACTAAACCACCAAGTTGATTAAGAAAATTTCATCACAAGATTTTATATTTAATTGGTTATTTTATTATTATTTATTATTTTATTATTATTATATATTATATATTATTATTTTAATTGGTTATTTTATTGGTTATTTTACATTTCAAATATTGTCCCCCTTTCCAGTTTTCCCTATACAAACTCCCATCCCCTTTTCCTCTATGAGGATGCTTCCCACCCATCCACTCATTCCTAATTCACCACTCTAGCATCCCCTTATGCTGGGATCTATATTGGCCAGGTGGAGCAGAGCCCCTTGGAGAACAGCTACACCAGACTCCTGTCAACAAGAGTCTCTTGGAATCAGCAATAGTGCTGGCGTTTGGTGTCTGCAGATGGGATGGATTTCTAGGTGCAACAGTTAGGTCTCTGGATAGACTTTCCTTCAGTCTCTGCTCCATTTTTGGTCCGTGCATTTCCTTTAGATAGGAACAATTCTGGGTTAAAATCTTTGAGATGAGTGAGTGGCCCCATCTCTTAACTGGGACAATGCCTCTCTACTGGAAGGGGGTCTCTATAGGTTCTATCTTCCCTTTTTTGGGTATTTCGGCTATTGTTGTCTGCATTAGGTCCTGGAAACCTCTTGCTTTCCTGACATCTGGGTCTTTCTAGTGGATACCCTTAGTTTCTCATCTCCCCCACTGCTAAATATTTCTGTTCAATTTCCTGACCTTATGTACTTCTTTCCTGTCTCTTCCTGTTCCTGATGTTTCCTCATTTTTTCTCGTCCTCCTCCTCCTCCTCCTCCTTCTTCTTCTTCTCCTCCTCCTCTTCCTCCCTCCTCCTCTTCCTCCTCCTCCTCCTCTTCCTTCTCCTCTTCCTCCTCCTTTTCCTCCTCCTTCTCCTCTTCTTGCTCTTCCTCCTCTTCCTCCTCCTCTTGCTCCTTCTTCTCCTCTTCCTCCTCTTCCTCCTCTTCCTCCTCCTCTTCTTTCTCTCTCCCTTCCAGGTCCCTCTCTTCACTATTCTCACAATGATCATGTTAGAAGAAAAAAATCACTTCTTTGGCAGATACTTCTGGTCCAAACCATGACAAAGATCATGAGTGTAGGATCTTCCTGCTTCTTTGTAGAAAGCATTTGTTCCAGGCTGCTTTTCATTTTCTTTGTCTCTTTCTCTTATAAGAAATATGGTTGTTAGTCTTCATTCTCATTTAGATGTCACAAAGAAATAGTTTCTAATTTGTCTTCACATGCAAAAATACCTGCTATTGGCTATTTTTGAAAAAAGGTGTAACAATTTTGGAGCGAATTAGTAATTCATATTAGTTAATTTAAAAATAGTCCCATAACAGGGCTGGAGAGATGGCTCCAGCCTTCTCTAAGAACACTGAAGAACTCTAAGAACATCTCTAAGAAATTAAGAATACTGAATGCTCTTCTAGATGTCCTGGGTTCAATTCCTAGAAACCACATTGTAGGTCACAGCCATCTGTAATAGGATCTGATGTCCTGTTCTGGAGTGTCTGAAGACAGCCACAGTATACTCATATACATTAAATAAGTAAATAAATAAATAAATAAATAAATAAATAAACCCATAAAATTTTCTATAAACATTGAAAAGTTTCCTTTATGGAAATGAAATTCAGATCTGATCATGGTCGCTTTTCATACCACTTGAGATTTGTGAAAGATTTTCTGGAAGGAGTAGATTCTGAGAAAACAGAAAACTTGTATTACATGACAGCATTAAGATAAAGAATTGATAATTCTTCTGATGAAGATGCTAATGATAACTTCCTATTCAGCAATGGTTTCTCTTTTTGTAAATGATTTTTATTAGCAAGCATCATGAATATTTATAATAAAACTCTTGCTATCCACTAAAATGTTAATTCACCAATAGAGCACACCAAATGCTAATTTCATATTCCACTGCAAATTATAAAACACAAAGCTTAACTATCTTCAAAATTAATAATTTTTTAAAAAATGTCTAGACATAGCTTATAGTAGTGGTTCATGCCTTTAATCATAACGTTCAGGAGGGATTATATAGGCTGATCTCTATTGGTTTAAAGCAAGCCTGATCTATATAAAAAGTTCTAAGATAGCCGAGACTACATAGTGAGATATTGTATATTTAAAAAATGTCTAGAGATGAAATTGTGTTCATCATTATCAATATAACTTTTAAGAATGTTACCAGATTATAAGATGTTTTCCTGTTCTGTCGTGCTTTTCTCAGCATGTTGATTCTTCTTCAATCTGCTGTAACACCACAGCTAGAATTTCAGGTATCTCATCCTCACATACTGGTGTCAGGTGTGGATCAATCGACTCCTTGCTTAGTTCACTTTTTTTTTATTAGAAAATGACTAAATTTAAGTGTAAAGACTTAAGTTATAGAACATATCCATGAAAATCAACATAAAAGGAATTCTTTGTGAGTTTGATAATTATAAATTATAATATAGTAATTATAATATCACATTTTACAGGCCTTAGTGTATAATTACTAAAGCAAAATCTACTGCTATGTTTTCATGTAGTAGATTCTTTCGGAATGTAAGATTAGGTAAGCTTTTTTGTATTTTAGTTTCCTTTTTCGAAACATTCATTATTTTTTCTATTTTTTACTCCTTTCAGTGTAAATATTTTTCTTATAGTTTTCTGAACATATATTAATATAAGGCATCCTTTAATTTTTGATATGTAAATGTATGTATCTTAAGAAATTCATGAACAGTAATTAAAATTTTGGTTAAGGAAAAAGAAAATGCCATCTGCTACATTTCATTAACAATACACCTATTAATAATTCATCAACCTAAAAGTGAAACATGGATGATGAAGAAAGGATCATGACCCAATTTAATACCACATAAGTTTTGGGCATGCCCTTCACTTTAGTTGATCCAACTAAAATTGATTTTGTGCCTTGATTATAACAGGTTAGGTAACCGATATGCAACTGTATTTAATGCATTCTTGATAATAAAAAATAATTGCTTATGAGGGCATCTGGTCTTTGGATCCTGCTTAGGTTTAACATATATATTAAACATGTGTGTGTATACTAATCAGAATAAATCCTATATTTAAGAAAACACTAGTTTCATAATCATTCTTCATATCTATAACTGGATGTTCAGTGAATGCTCTTGAATGTGGTTCTTCTCCTAGAAAGCGCTGATAACTTTAGAGACACTTATGGATATCACCTATGTCCCCATGCCCTTAATACTGGTAAATGCATTCTCACAGCGGGTTTAGTTGAAGAGCATAAGCTATCACTGTTTCTATGGCATCACTTTCCTAAGGGAGGTGCGTTTGGAGATGTGAAGTGTTAATCATCATGACTCCTCTTAAATGGGGACGAGAAAGTTCCCTTTCCTGAAAGCACTTACAAGACATTATCTCATTACCTCTATAGCATCTTCTCCTGGAGTTGGCTAATGGAACAAAATTCCCATCTTGTTGGTAGATAGAGTCATGAACATTATTGTTTTATACTTTAGTAAATCAGTGGAACTGCCTGACTGAAGAGTGTTCAACTTTACTTCCATCATCTTGGGAATGAGTGTCATTTGTGTCTCCACACTTTTAGGGGAGACCTGACAACAGTGTTCCCAGAAACCAAGTATTAAGTGGCCATTTGACCAAATTGTCACCATTACAACCATCATCATCATCATCATCATTATTATTATTATTATTGAAAAAGTATTACTAAATTATACTTTATTTCATTTTGATGTGAAGGAGAATAACATTTTAGATAACAGAAATTGATTTGGGTAATTGTCCAGAATCAAATGAATAATAGAAGTTTTAAGAATTTTTTTCTTCTAAATGGTTTCAGATCCTTTTACATAGTTACTTGCAAATTGTCTACATAATACATAATTATGTATTAGACATAAAAATCTATTTCATGCAGTTGTTTTTATTAGACATGTATGAAGTTAGGTGTACTTCTTGTGTGGGATTTCCCTGTGAGACAATGGAAACTACATGCCCACAATGTAAATCAAATAATTTTGATAACTGAAGAGCTTTAGGTGGTGGAAATATGCTTTGAAACATATTTTGTTATTGTTTGGTTTTTGAGACAGGACATGGCCATCAGAATAAATGTGATCACAGATATGGACAACCATATAGAATATGCTGTTTTAATAAATCACATTTATTAAGCAGAAATAGACTGCTTTAAAATATTTTCTCTGACTAGAGAGATAGTTCAATAGTTAATGGCTCTTATTGCTCTTCTAGAGCCCAGAGCATAGATTATCAGCAACCACCCATATGGTGACTTACAACCATTTACAAGTTCAGTTCCTATAGCATCTTATAGCGTCTTACAGGCCACAGCAAGCAACGTGTGCACAGGATGCATAGACATATAATCAGAGAAAACAAATATGAATTTAAAATGAAAATAAAACCTTTTTCAAGTGTTAGAACATGGTCCATGAGTAAAACCATGTGACCTTAATTTTGACTGCTTCAGAGAAAACTCCAAGAAACAAGACCAGAGTCTTATTTGTGTATAATAGAAAAATGTACAGTGGAAACATGTACAAAATGGTGACCTCCCTAAGGTAACTTTGGAGTTCCTTTTTCATGATGAAAGCATTTTATGCTTTTAATGATAGCTCTGGGCTTCACTAATGTATTATCAAATGCTGAAAGTATTTTAACAGATATTTAATTTTGACAGATAAATTATGATTGAGTTCTAAAAACTTTGGGATTTTGATCTATTATTAGAAAAATGTATTCATATTTTTATTTCATGATGCTCAAATTATAATGGATTCTTCTTCTACTTCAGAGAGCCATTCAATTAAAGTTTAAATATCAAAGACAGTATGTAATATCTTGATTTAGGTTCAAAGTAGGTGCATGCAATTGAGTTATTTTAAAAGTCATTTAGCAATAACCATTTAGTATATTCCCTTGTTTTCCTATTGAAAAGATAAGCATGAATTGTGGATTTCTTGGAAGTATACTCAAATAAAGCTTTAATTCTATAATTCAACCTCAATTAACAGAAAAATATGTAATCTCTTTCAACATTTTAAATGGCAACTAACATTCATAGAGATAAATCAAGTTATTGTTCATGAAAAAATTTTTGAATCAAAGAAACAGCAAATGCATTTTATATATTACTAAACGTTTCCTATTTAAACATTGTCTTTACATTATGTATAGAATAATATAAATATTTGTTAAAATGTTGAAATACTAATAGCTACTAAATATCTTAACTTGAAGGAATATACAATGCTCCTCAGTGTTCAGTGTGTTTTAAGCTAAGCTGGCTTAAAAGTAACATTTGTTTAGTGCCTGGAAAGTCAAGACTGTTCAAATCCTTTTTTATACAAGGACAGACAGGGGATTCCAAAGACGACTCAAGCTTCCAAAGTGTAAATCTGGGAGCATTTTGACAGAAGAACTGCAGTTCTGACCTTAGCCCCTGCTGGATGCTTTTTTTTCCTGTGAGAGAAAACCTCTTTTCTGTTGAACTGTTCAAAATTCATTTTCAGGGTACATTTGCTATGCTCCACTCTGTCTGAAAATATATGCAGACAAAGTTGATTGACAGTCTTCTGGTTATCATACTATGAAAGCCCAAACCGTAAAAGAGAAAGCTCTAGTTCACTGAGAGCCAAAATCTTCAAAACCTAATTTCATAATATTCATTCTTAAATTACAATTCAGAGTCCCATGAAGAAAACACACACTATGGTTGTGGGTGTAGTGGTTTGGATGTGATTGCTTTTCATAGGTTCATTTAAATGTTTGATCCATAGTTAGTGGAAAAGTTTGGGAAGGGTTAGGAGGTATAACTTGGAAGTAAATTATTGGGGGCAGGCTTGGAGGTTCCAAAAACTCTTTCAATTCCCAGTTAGTTAGTGTTCTCTCTCTCTCTCTCTCTCTCTCTCTCTCTCTCTCTCTCTCTCTCTCCTCCCTTTACCCCTTCCCCTTCCCTCTCCAACTTCTCTCTTGTGGATCAGATATAAGCTCTCAGCTACCATTCCAACACCATGCCTGCCTGCCTGCTGTCATGTTCTCTGCTATGATATTCATGGATTCACCCTCTAGAACTCTGTGCCATTAATAAAGTTGTTCTTCTACACATGGTCATGGTGTCTCTTCATAACAGTAGAAAAATAATTAAGACAGGAGACTATATAAGATTAATGGAAGTCTATAGAAATGTATAGTCTTAGTAAATTAATTCCACAAAAATTACTGGTGAACTAGTTTCATTTATCAAAATATTACTTGTTCCAGTAAAAATGCTTACAGGAAATAGTTTCCTATGAATTAAAAATTAGTATGGAATTCCTGCTATAATATTAGTACATCCTACAGACCTCAAAAGAAAAGATGAGGGTTTTGTATAGCTTAGAGAAGTTAACAAAGAAAGTCACAGTGTGTCAAAGCATGGAGAAGTATCAATGGCAAGCTCAGCCAAAAATGCTATCTATGTCATTCCACCTCCAGAGCGCAGGGTCTCTTATGAAATAGGACAGAAAAAGACTATAAAAAGTAGAAGTCAGGAAAGATAAGAGTTAAATGGTATCTTCTGGACACAATACATAGTTAAGAAATCAAAAGTATTGCATGTACTCACTGTGTACATATCTGTGTGTTGAGAGAAAGGGGGAATGTGAAAATAAAACATTGTTAAGAGGTTCTCCCAACCATGTGAATCCTTTGAATGAAATTCAGGTTACTTGAATTGGCAGTAAGTTCCTCTGCTCATTGATATGGGTTTCCAGCCATGTTCTTATTTCAAATCATGCTTTTATGTTCACCTTCCTCCCTCCCCAGAAAAGGCATTATGTGTTTGTGAGAGGTAAACAAATTAGAGACAGACAGATGGAGACACTTAAGCATTATTGATTTCTTAACTATGTACTGATTTCCCCTTGCCAGAAAAAGAATGTGTTCCCACATAAGCCACTGTGTTAGGTTCAATAATGGCTCCCCAGAGGCGTGTACATCAGAATCCTCAGAACCTGTGATTATGATATCTTAAATAGTAGAGTTTTCAAGATTTGATTAAACATTTAGAAATGGAAGTTGATTTTGTTTGTGTTAAATGCACTCACAGAGGTAGGAAGGTATCAGAGAGTATAGTCAGTCTAAAAGAGAGAGGTAAAGATATTACACACTGTGTATTAACAATGGATGGGTAGTCCTAATAAAGTTAAATTTAGAAGAAAATAGAAAAGACTTCATGGCTCAAAAGTTTGGAACTATAAATTAAAGATAAATTGTGTAATCTTATGCCAAAGCTTCTATAGTTAAAAGAAAGATTAGAGTCAAATTTAGTGGTTTCTATAATGTGAAATATACCAAATCTTAATAAGACCATCTCAAAAAAGTGTTTTAGACACCAAGGCGACTTTGAAAGGCCTCTAAGCTGATATATTTTCTTTGAGGATCTATATATTCTTTTTATAAGGAAATATACTTAAACCTTGTGTTGATCTCAATTTACAGTGTTTATATTAGTAAGTTATTTTTTTTGTTTTACCCTGATTTTATCTTAAAGTTAATATAAACAATATTGTCATAATATTAATAGCAAGAGTTCTTTCCTTAAGGTAAATATGATCATGAATGCACATTGGCATTTGTAGACAGTGGAAGTACATGATTCCAAGAACATGATTATGCGGATGAATAGTGAATGGCTAGTATTTATATTAGATATCCTTCTGTGTTCTAACCCCCTGCAAATAGCACCACACTCCTCCCTACATAGGCATAATCTACTATTTTTTTCTTTCAGTAATAAACAATAATGGTATTGTGGCACATATAGTCATATTATAAAACATCCACACACGGGCTGTATTGAAGCTTACCTGTCATTGTCCTTGACATGTTCAAATACCCATCTAACAAGGAACCAATGTTGTATCTGGGAAACTTGAATGCCTTCCAGTTAACAGTTATTCAGGGATTGAAATTTAAGAATCACTGCAGTGATTTCCATCAGATTCTGCACTTTATTGTACTAACATTTATGTAATTATCTAATATATTTATTTTAAACACACTGACCATTTCATTTAAAAAGAAACAAATTGGCCAATTATATTATTTTGGCTCCAATCCAGTCCAGAGCCATCCAGAAACTTTTTTTTTTTTTTTTTTTTTTTTTTTTTTTTTTTTTTTTTTG
>JANHMN010000001.1:98158480-98173480 GCA_030674055.1 Rhabdomys pumilio
TTTTTTTTTTTTTTTTTTTTTTTTTTTGCTTTTTGTTTTTTTCGAGACAGGGTTTCTCTGTGTAGCCCAGGTTTTCCTGGAACTCACTCTGTAGACCAGGCTGGCCTTGAACTCAGAAATCTGCTGGCCTCTGCCTGCCAAGTGCTGGGATTAAAGACGTGCACCACCACTGCCCCGTCAGAAACATTTATATTTGTCTATTCATTTTATCATCCACATACTTACACATATATAAAGGAATTAAATTATAATATATATATTACATATTAATAACATAATATCGTATGAATACTACAATATCACAGGATATAAATATCAACCGGGTTTTCATTGATTGGCACATAATTCTAAATTGATGTCATGTATTTTGACGCTGTGAAAAAGTACTTTTCAATCCATAAGACAATAGTTTTAATCATAAGCCTCGAAGTTTTTAACTGCAGAAACTACTTGGAGATGAACTGCCTGCACTCAGACTCAGTCGTATGTGTCTCTGAGTGTTCACAAGCACACAATGTTTTCCTTCTTCTTTTCCTTCCATGAAATCAATCTTTGAACTCTCGGGCCAGATTATTGGGAGATGTAAATGAATTATATATATTAGTCATTTGGAATTGCCTCATTAAAGTGTTGGGTGACGATCAGATATACTCTATAAAACTGCTATTATTTTCATTTTCAACAAACGGAGGGATTGTTCCTTGCTCATTTTTAGCTGTTTTCTTGTTCTTTTTGATATATATATCAAAAAGGATATATATATATATATATATATATATATATATATATATATATCCTTTTGTTATATATGTAACAAAAGGAATTAGTTAAATTACATGACATGAGCTATATTTCTTTGGAGACACCAGGAACCCAGGAATTGTTCTGCACACAATGCTTGCTTCCACCATAGATCCTATCTGCAGCTGAAAATCTGGGGGACTCCTGGAAAGCTGCTTATCTTCAGTCCACAATGGAAGGCTGAAGTAGCTGGGTACTGATATCAGCAAAAGAATGAAGAACCAATGACTCAGGAACCAGGTGAATGAAGTTTCCAACAAGAGATGCAGCAGAAAAAGCAAAGTTTCTTTTATCAGTCTACTCTTATCTGGACCCTAACATGTGCCACTCATAGTTATGGTAAGTCTCTCTACTCAAATAACATGATGGTGGTCCTGGAGGCATGGCACAGTGCTTAAGAGCACATATTGTTCTTTCTGAGGATGTGAGTTTTGTGCCAGCACCCAAGACAGGAGAGAGATGAGTCCAGCTTCAGGAGATTTGACATCTTCTCTTGGACTTAGTGGGTACCTCTAAGCACATGTCCACATATTCCTACACACACACACTCACACAGTGAGAGAGATAATTTTAAAACAAATAAAACATATCTTCAATATTTTCAAGAAAATCCCTCACCCTGTGTCCAGTGCCTTTGACTTTTAATTTACTACAATCAAATAAAAACGTAGATTAGCCATGATAAATTGTGTGTCTTGTCCTAGGCATTTTCATAGCACCCCCTGGCTGTCTACAGAACAGATACCACTGCTACACTACTCCATGGCAATTTGAAGAATATCAGACATCTTTTATCTGTTTCAGAAAACTTTGACTAGCAACTGTGAGTTAAAGTTTCACAAACATATTATCTATATGAATGATTTAATCTATACATTAAAATTAGCTTAATTTACAAGTTTCCTATAAAATATTGAGAGGATTTATATTGCATTTTCCTATTTATCTGTAAAATTTATGTAATTTTAATCTTAGAAAAAGTATTTAAATAAATGGTTTATCATTCACAGGTAAGGAAACCTTGAGAAATATTGACCATAAATTCTATAAAGAATAAACATAAACTTATAATTTTACAACTAATGTAAAAAACTAAATATAATAACTCTTCTCAATGAAGCAGATGTTATGTTTGAATATTAATATGATAGTTATAGTTACATTATTTTAATAACTTTATTATTAAATTAAATAACATACTTGGACATTTAAAATATTTAAGTATTTCTAAATATCTTGATGAACTGTGAGTTTTATGACATTTTTAAGCAATTGATTGATATCAATTGTTTCAAAATATGTACACATTTTAGACAAATATATTCAAATTGTTCTAAAACTCAATATATGTAACATACTGATACATAAATGTCTATTAAAGCTTTATTTGATTGTGTGAAAATTCAACAAGAAGCCAACAATAAAGAGAGGATCAATAAGTTTTCCTGTATTATGTGATTCTAATAATTATGTGTTATAGATGTGGTTATATATTCTAAGTTATGGTAAAAGTTCACATATATGTAATATGTTTAAATGAAAAGCAAATCTGGTAGTATAATAAAACCTGAATAAACACAGGAGACGGAGACATGCATATTATAGCCGAAATCACATAGAGCAGTGGTTCTCAACCCGAGGGCCTCAACCCCTTTGGGTTGCATGTCAGATATCCTGCATATTAGATATTTACATTTCATAACAGTATCAAAATTATAGTTATGAAGTAGTAATGAAATAACTTTATAGCTGCTTATAACCACAACTCGGGGAACTGTATTAAAGGCTCACAGCGTTAGTAAGGTTGAGAACCACTGATCTTGAAGATTGAAGTTTGAGAACTTGTAATTCAAATAGGAATGAATTTAACGTTATTTTTCAATATGTTGATCTAACTATAGCCTACATGGTTGTTTTATTTTTATTCTTTAAAAGTCACAATGATGTTATTAAATTTTATTTTTTACATTCATTAAAGCTATATTCATTAATCAAACATTCACTTGTAACTTGAAAAGCAGTGATCAATGATTTTGTATAATAAACCTATTTCAGTATTGATCACAGAGTGCAAATGTTTACAATAACACCTCTTGAAATGCGCTTTCATTTAATCTTCTGACGGCCTATGACAGGCTTTCTTTTTATGGCTCTGTATCAGTTGAATGGTAAGATAATGGTGCACCCCTAGCACCGACTCCCACACATATCTGGCTCTGTGAGATGACTTACTAAATGTTAGCAATGAACATGGGATTCAGCTATAAACACACCAGAAAGTCTAGTGAAATCATCGGCAAAGGTACAACCTAGAGGGGAAGGAATTCAAGATTGGACACTGCTCTGAGTTTTCAGAAGCCAGATTGAAATGTCTAGTACTACACAGCTGTGAGCCCAAAGAAGGAAAACATTGCTTATAAACCTGAGAGCATTGTAGACTTTAACTTCACACTATTTCAATCTCCTGCAATATTAACCAATGGTCTTTTGTCTACACTAATGCAGGCACATCATTAAAGTGTGCTTGCTTTGGTTTTGCTATGCCTGCCTTTGTATGTTCTAAACAAGTAATATTTACCTTTCAGCAATGTTTCCATCTTCAAATAAGTAAGTTTTATTTGCAGAAAACGCCTCAAAAGCAAGGTCATATTAATTTTTCAAAAACAAGTCTATTTTGGGTAAATCTCACTTACCAGAGGCATATACGTGTCTGCTAGGTGCTATGACTCTTACGGTGGTTCACTGAGTTATAGATCTAGGTAACTGACTCGAATAAGTCCTACCTGTAGATAATCAGACGTTTTATGAAGGTGATGTGCTCACACGTTGACTGTTGACTTGTTCTCAGGCATTTTTTAACACTGTCCTCCCTCACCCCTTACTATGTGAGAAAATGATGTGGCATTTTTTTTTTCTCTATCAAGGCATTTTTTTTTCTCTATCAACAAAGAAATCCCAGGAAATCTTATTTCATTTAAATTATGCTTGAAAACTGAACAATTACGTTTACATATTTCCATATTTCCTGCTGCTCATGAAATACTCATGAGCATGTTCGGCACGCAGGGGAACGCCTCATATTTTCATTCACTCGGATTTGGGGGACATCATTTACATTCTTTCACATTATAAGAGATGTTATTTTAGAAACAAGCTCCCTCCTGTTTCCTGACACACCTAGAGCTCCTTGCGACTTCTCTAGCTTCTCCACAACATTTCAAATCAAATATAAAGCTGTGGGCTCAAGTTCACAGCTCTGGTTGACACCACTCAGCTTTCTGGTGTTTTATTTCAGTTACTGGATGATATGAACGAACTTATGGATTCAAATCAGCCTAAAACCTGATGTTTTAGTGCACTTTCATCTTTCTATTTGTGCATTACCAGTTGATGAAGTGAATATCGTCTCCAGGGATCATCGATGCTGCTGAAAAGAGGTGGTGTTTAGCAGGAAGGTGGCGGTACCATGCTCATCTGGTGCTCCCAGGAACAGATTCCTCTCCATGTGTTCTGTCATCTTAATCATTACAATCTGTTCCTTTTACCACTGTCGTAAGGGGATAACATCAGTGTATATGTCTATTAATTTTGAAGTCCAGAGATATTTAACACTAAATAATAAATTAATGTTAAGTTTAAACCATTATTTGATCTCATGACCTTGTTTAAGTGAGAATAGAAAACTTTATACTTTCCTTCTTTAAAAAAACACAAAGATTCCATTTTTTCTTTCATTGGGAAACGAGAACAAGACAGAGGTCTAATACAGCTTAAATTACACTAGGAAGAAATATATGGTCACAAACACAATTTAAATGAAAAAGTAAGTGTTCTAAGCTTCTTGGGACACCCAGAGAGAATAGTAGGTTGGAAAGTGAGAAGAGATTTGAATGGCTTTGTACTAGAGCTCCTCCCTCTTTCCTCAGTCTCCACAGGCTTCAAAGTGGAAAACCCATCCTCCCAAACATGCACATTATGCATTATGTTTCATCTTGTTTGTGAATCTCCTTTTTACTCATCTTCTCTTTTCCGTATTCCAGCAGGGCTATCCCTATAGTCTACTCCCTGTCTAGATTCCACCAACGGGGAAACTTCTAGGCTTGCTAAACAACCCTTATTAAAGGATTATATCTTTAGCCAGAGAGAGAGACTTAAAAAAGATTTTGAACTCTCAGAAGTCCCTTTCTGTGGCTCAGAAAGTTTGAGTCAGCTACAATTAAATCCCACAGTCTTTGAAAGTGAAGACATTGTTGTATGTCTATACTACTTGTTGCTATTGCTTCCTTCCAGGTATGTGAATCAGCTTACTACTAAGTAATCCAACCTCCTGTAAGCTTTATGTAAGCTTGCAAAGCCTGTGCCATCAGCCCACCTCTCTGAAGTTTTTGCCAGCCCTGGTTCTACAATCCAAGACCTCAACAGGAAATCTAAAGGCAAAGAATTTAAGACTGCTATTTTTCTTTCTAAAAAGACTTCACCATAAATTTACAAGTACACCCTTAATGTGAGTGAAAAGAAGCTACAGCAATAGCTTGGAATAACTAAGAAACATATTGAAAATTAAGTATCTATGGACTGAAATAGAATAACTTTCCCCTTGAAATGTTCAGTATTTTGTGAAATGCATTAAGAAGAGAATTATTCAGGACAGTTCTGGAATCAATTGTTTTTTTTTTTTTTTTCTGGAAATATAGATTACTGGGGGCTTTTTAAGTGTTGAAACAGACAAAAGTAAGAATAGCAATTACTTATTGAATACCTATAAACTAACATAGGCCGCGATGGGTTATGTATATGGATTATGCTGCTAAATCTCTTCAAATCCATATTATTTATTTATAATAAGCATCTTACCTGGCAAAATTTCTTACAACTAGCAAGTAGCAGAGGAAAAGTAGGAACCTAAGGAATTTGATTTCATAAATTTAGACCTTAACAACCATTTACTAATGCCTTAAAACTACTGAGAAAATACTGAGTTACATAGCTTTTTATTTTTTTAAAATAAGCGAGACAAAGAACACATCATCTAGTCAGATGACACAGTGCTTATTACCTTCAAAAACAGTCTCACAAAATTGTGTTATGTATAACAAAATTTTAAATTTCTATGTCAGGTGTACAGAGAGTTGTAGAAGTCTACTTTGGTTTAAAAAAATAGCTAGACTATATTAAACTGCATTGTATTTAAATATATTTGAATATTGTTATTAATATGGACATGTTAATATTTGAGAGATTGTAAGGATGTATGAAGTCAAACTTTATAATTTTATAAATTTAATTATATATATATGTCATTTATTGTTATTTTCCAGCCAATTAAAGAAACAGTAATAAATTAAATATAAGATTATATAATATAATACAATTTCAATATAAGATTAAAGAATATAACAATTTATTCACATTATATTTCCATTGCCATGGTTTAAAAACTAGCACTTACCCTGGGAAAATAGCTCAATGTATAACTCTTGCTATGTGATAAGGAGAATCCAAGTTTCAATTCCCATTGTCTTCATTAAAATTTGGGCATTAATAGTCGTGACTTTAATCTTAGAATGAGGCTGGGGAGCAGAGCTAGGCAGATCCTCTTAGCAACTTCTTGTTTAGCCAAAGAACCGAACTTCCTGTTCAGTGCAGGGACCTATCTTAAGGTTATAAGAGGAGAACTCTTGAGGAAGATATCTGATATCATTGGGTCTCTAAATGCACATGGGTGGGCATGTATATCCATATGCCTATATGTACATGTCACATACAATGATCGGGGACACATATATGCGAACAATTAACATTTTGTGAATGGACTAATTAATACGTGATGCAGTTATTAGATATATTTAAAAAATTAAATTATGACAATATTATAAGGGAAGGAGGACTTGGGGAATGGAAAGAAATATGATAAAAGTTAACCAACTTTTTGACATCTAAATAAGTGCCGCAATATTTTACTTCATATTTATATGCCTTTAAATCACTCCCGTATTCATTACATTTACATAACATACAAACATAAAAAGGAAAAATCAGTACTGTACAGCAATATTTTAACAAGTATTATTATATTATTATAATAATAATATAATATTATTTATTATATTTATTTATTTATTATCAGGTAGCAAATATACATTACTTATACAATTACTATATAATTTACATGCATAGTTACAAAGATATCTTTTAGACAGTAAAACACCTTAACAATAAAGTGTTTTTCTGCAAGTAGAAAACTCATTTTTTTTTCTTATTGGCAGGAGTTTGTATTGCATAAGTTAGTATTTCCTGCTGGGTGAAACATTAATTCAGAAAGGAAGACTGACAGCCACTTAGGTATTTCAAAGTCAAATTGCATAGATCAGGCCAGATTGACTTCTTCATGACCCAATATTCAAATAAGATATTTTCCTGATACCCTCCAGAGGTTTCTAAAGCCTGCAGAGCGTCGCTGCAACTACTAAGTTCTCATAATGTTTCTCAACTTGCTCTGAAAAAATATGAGATTTTTCAGAATATGGGAATATGGTTTCTGTATTGTAAAACTCTCTCTCTCTCTCTCTCTCTCTCTCTCTGAAATCAATCAAAACTCTCTCTCTCTCTCTCTCTCTCTCTCTCTCTCTCTCTCTCTCTCTCTGAAATCAATCAAAACAGTGTAGCTTTGAAATTTGGGTTGTACCTAAAATTCATTTTCAGAGACTCCTTTAAAAAAGTATTTTAGGATATCACAGGGCAGGAGAATATTAGGTAGTTTTGAGTTTGTTTATTTTATACACATCATCTCAATATATACTTCTGGATGACATCTATACTTGTTCGAGTAAACACTGTGTAGTCAAAGAGTTAACCCACTGCATTCCCATAAGTGTATAAAGCCTTCATATACCAAGAAAGGTTTATTCTTGACCAGATTCTGGGACATAATATCTTGGCTCTTAAAATGTTATGTATAGTTATAATATTTGTTTGTCTAGTGCCTTGTTCCACATTAGGGAGCTCATGCTAAATGAATAATTTGTTCTGGAGATCTTGGCTTATGTGGGTCAGTTTGACCTCTGAAGAGACTGAAGGCTAACTATGAGGCTCCTTGGGTTGCTACATGGCTTCAGGACAATTCCCAATAATGTTCCCTGTCTGTGAGCTTGTTGAGAATCTATAGTTGAAGATAATCCATATGTTTTTCCATATACTTGTGCCATAAGAAATAAGACTCCACAGGAAGTGGGCATTTAGATTATTGTGTTTGTGTCTATTAGGCCTTTATGATTTAAAGTTGATTCTTTTAGTTGTAATTTAAAATCCTGCAAGAACAATAGCTTTTCTTAGTTCTGGAATCACTAGAAAACACTAAACCAGAGATGGTGTAGGTGACCAGCTGAGCACTGTTCAGGGCTGGGCATGTGTTTTAAAGCACGTTAGAGCATTCTACATTCGTTCATAAGACCACAGAATCATCAACTGCCTGAAATCAAGATGCATACTGTTGCCCAGTTCACCTAGATGGGGAACAAGTCCTACAAGATGAGTATATTTCTTCGAAGACTTTGAGTTGAATTTTAGAAAAACCACAGGCCTCTCCAGATTGGAATGAATGATAAATTATGGTTTTGTGTAGGAAAAAAAATCCTGTACATTGGAAAATAGCAAACACTGGCACAAGTCTCTTTACCTGAATTTCCCTTAGTTGTCTGGTGAGTACTTTCCCTTTGGAAAAAGGGATTTGGAGTGAAGTACCTCATGCACAAAGCTATCATGGGTTTTTTCTGATAACTGTTGCCAAGGAGATTTATCTGATAAAAGAAAGTTTTGACTTAGGTACATGTTCTCTCTATAACTTTCATAATCATATACTCCTAAAACTCCCCAAACATATTTTCATTTCATTTCCTAGAAGGTGGCTCTAATTTCTAATTTGTGTGGGAGTTTTGTTGTTTTGTTTGTTTGGATTTCATTTTCTATGCCCATCTGTCATGTTTATACATTTGAATTCTATAACAGGGTTTTCCTATTCGTTCATCCATTACCAGATTATTTCACAGACTAAAATTATCAAAATTTCAGGAGGAACTCAGATAATTTCAAGTCCGCTAAAACTTATCAAATAACTTCAGTACAATTTCACTGATGCTTGTTTTACCTTGATATTATTTTTCTTGAGCAAGAATCTCCTTTATTTCTAGCTGGCCTGAGCCCGTTACCTCGTCAGGGATGATCTCAAACTTCTGACACGCCTGCTTCCACCTCCCCTGTGCCAGGCTGCAGATGTACAATACTACCCTCAGCCTATGCAGTTTTAGGAATGGAATCGAGGGCTGTGTACATGCTAGGAAAATCTACTAAATAATCACATCCATTTAGATTGTAAGTAATCAACATGGACAAAGTCTGTTCTAAATAGATAATGATTCTTACTCAGAGTTGTAACTTAAAAGCATATGAGATATATTGGTGGGCTTTGCTAACTATGGGTTTAACAAGGAGATGCATGGCGTGTACAGTTTTGCTAACAGATTCTCTTTTATTCTGGCTTCCTTCATGATAACTTTCAGTGATCTGTACTCCAGTAATTTGTTTGATTATTTTAGCTAATAAAATTGGAATGTAATACAAATCACACTGTATTACAATTGTTTTCTTTTTGTCTTCCATATTCAAGTGGGAGTCTATTGAATAACAAAGACCAGAATTCAATCTGTGTGAAATGTATGAGCTGGGAATGAGAAATGAAATTGATTTGGTCTGTCCTCACTATATTTCAAATTCTGTCCATCAAACATGCCTGAGAGGAGCTGGAAGGTAGGAGCCTTCGTTATTTTCTTTTTCGACACTTCAGAAGAATCAGCTATGAGACATCAAGTGGCTTTCCTCACTAAAGTAGAGTGCAAGTAATGACCGAGCCCAGATGAGAACTCGAGTCACTGATGGTGGGAAACCTTGTTCCGCGCACCTTGTTCTGCGCCAGCACCACTCTGCTTTGTGGAGGGTCGAAGTCTCTTGAACATCCTGTTTGCTATTTTTAGTTAAGTTTTACAGCTTAGAAGTAGGTGCTTCATACAATGCCCAACATAGAGGAGTTTTAAAAACTCACGTAGTTTTTGAATTTGGTTCTATTCCTGTTTTCAATCTTCCTCGCTAGACGGAAGGCCATAAAAAGTTAGGTCCTAGGTCTTACTTCCTATTGAATTGCCTCCATTTGGGCTCATAATTAGCTTTTATTCGAAATTGGTACTTTATAAAGACTTTTCTTGGTAAGACACAAGGGGATCAGCAAGAAAACATTAAATGAATTGATGATGTCAGAATTAGTGCATGGGATATATGCCTTATACCCATTAAAATAAAATGTGTCTTAACAACAGATGAAAATTTCTTAAAATATCACTTGGAACAGTCTTTGACAAAGCATCATCAGCGGCTAGAGATGTAGCTTGATAGAAAAGCATTGCCTAGCATACAGAGGATTCTGATTTTTTGGGGGAGCTACCAAAGTAATATAAATAAAATATAAAATAAAACAAATAAAAAATGAGGTCAATATATTATCAGAAGGTTATTTTTTTCATTTGTGCTGTGTGTGTTTGTGTTTCTTAATATAAGACGAGCTTTATTGGTCCTCTGTGTAATTGAATCTCTTCACAGAATATCATATTAAGAGAACTTAGGCAAATTTTCCACCTGAATTCAAATGTGGATGTCTCCTTTAGGTATTGTAAGTGAGGTTAATGAAACGTTAACTTCCAATCCTATTTGGGACTATTTGTATGCTAATTATTAAGCAAAGATGATCTAAAAACAAGTGTACATCTACACTCAAGGAAATTTTGGAGTACACTGTCCTATGGTCGCTGATATTATTTGAGGATCCTAGGATGACTTTATGTAGTATTTTTCACTTAGACAACACTGGACACAAAGTCAGTTGTTTAATCAAAGACCCTCGTTTCACACTATTTATTTTAGAATACCTTATATTTTAGATGACAGAGAAGGACAGACAAAAACATCTGTTTCCAGAGTCCTAAGCTGAATAAACAAATAATATGATTTTCAGATCCAATCTTGTTCATAATCATGATTATGATTATGATTATTCTGATTTTCTATCAATGTTCTTGATTTTATTTAATAGTTATAGATTTCCATTAATAACATAACGACAAAGACGAAGCAATATTTCTTTGAAAAGATATGATACTGAGTATTATGTGGTAGTTAGCATATCTTCTATAAAATGAGGACTAATCTGAGGCAGGAGAATCCTGAGTTCAAGGCAAATCTAGATTCCAGGGTCGGCAACCTGTCTTCAAAAAAGTAAGCTAATAAAAACTTTTGAATTATTGTTATTGAATTTTTTATCAACAGCTTCCATTGTCCACCTGTACTTCACAGGAATCCTCTATAATAGCAGAGGAAAACATAAACAGGAAGGAAAAGTTGCCCTTAAATGTCAATTACAGAAATTGAGTGTGAAAGAAATCATTGATTAAAGGACCAAAACCAAGTGGTTCCTGCATTTTTCTCATCTTTACTTAGACACCAGAACAGCAAGGTTCCTAGGCCACTGTTTTCTGTCAAAGAATTAAAAGGAGAGAGTTCAGGCAAAGCCAAAGAATAGCGTGTTTGAAAGAAATACGTACTCCTTCAACAGAAAGAGAAACTCTAGAGCTGGGAGAGGAAAGAGGGTTTAGTGTGGGGTTTTAATGTTTGGAAGATTTTCTTCCGTGGGTCCTCTTCTCTGTACTTATGGAGCGTAAGCACATCTGATCAGTTTATTAGATCCCTGAGCCTGTGTCTATAAGCACAGAAATTGGTTTCTAGTGGATCCCCAACCTGTGTTTACAAGCAAAAAGTTAGCTTGACTCTGTTCTTTTCTTTTTTGTTTTTTTAACAAATCCTTTTGTAATTGGGCTTCCCTTGAGATGATAAGTTCTGAGGAAGAAAGAAACTTAATCTCTAAGAAAATAGAAGTTAGTGATCCAATCATCGTCTTAGGTCTTGGATAGCAGTAAGACGGCCTTCCATAGGGAAGCATTGACATTTCTTGGCTACATCACTTAGAATAGACATTTTCTATTAAGATAATAAAAGTCCTTTGATAACTTGATGATATGCGTTCCCCTTATCTCTTCCCTTATTCTGCCATTTTTTTCTTAGCCCAAAGAAGGGGGCTTCATCTCCAGTGGATCCTCTTACTTCTTTATGGATAATAATCTAACCAACGAAAGTAATCATTTCTATGAAATTAGTCACACTAACGATTTTCTTACCAAAACATTATTGTTTCTCAATCTGTAAATAAATTTACACTTGTGAATGGGTACACATAATACAGTGATATATTAGGCACCTTAGAATCTTTGTCACTCTAATATAAATCAGTGGCTTATTAACTGATAAAAATATTTGTATACTTAAAAGTGAATGGCAGTTCTAAATCAAATAAATCAGTATCTTATGACTTTTTATTACAATTTGGGCCAATATTTAATGTTATTTCATTCACTTTTGAGAGTTATTACTATGGTGTTAACTGCACAAGTATTTTGGAGTATTTTCTTCCAACATAATATTTTTAATGATTCTTTGGCGCTTTCACATCATATACCTCTATCACATTTACTCCCTTTCCTGGTTCTTTCTTGTTCTTCCCACCACCCTTGTTACATCCCCATTACAGCCAAAAACAAAACATAGCAAAACAAAAAACCAAAGACCAAAAGCCAAACCAAAACAAAAAACAAAAGAAAAAAAGAAAAGTCTTATTTAATTTTGTTATCTGTAACAACTAGGGTGTTGTCAAACTCTCAGAAGCCTGACTCCAGATGGAGCTAAGTCCTTCCTGTCCCACATCCCTGCTAGGTGTCATCTACTGTGGAGTGTGACACCCAGCATCCTATCACATTTTTAAGAGTTTTCTCCAATGGCTTCCAGTCTAGGGTGTTACTATATTTCATGTGGGTGGGAGGGAATGCTGAGCTGGAAGTAGGTGTTGTCACAAAAGTCTTCCATATTCCTTTTCTCATCTGTCTGTCCATAATCATCAATATCACTGTGAAAGTAGCCTATTTGTTCTTTATGGACTAGGGAAGCATGGATTATGAGCTTCCACATGGTTTATGGTGTTAGCACAGAGGAGAAACAGGGCTTCCTGTTGCAGTAGGGCCACTGACCTGGATAAGAACCTCTGATGCAGCTGGAATCAAGGACATCAACATGGATTCTTGGTTTACTTTGGTTCATGTCTCACTTTGCACATTAATTCCCATTCTTCCACTTGTTTAACTTCAGTTCCCTAACTGTATTCATAAACAAGGAGCTGCAATTCATCCTTCTAAGGTGAAATGGTTTGATAATATCTCAAAATGACTTGCAGGATTGTAATCAGAAGTTTCAGTACAGGGCTGGTTGGCTGCAAACACAGGCACTCTCGAATATTTCACTTTGTCTTGCAGATCTTGTTAAATATTTTATGTAGAGAAATAGCATCGCTAATTAAACCAAAATGGCAGATAGGCACTTCAACTTCTGAGATATTCACTAATTTGAAGTTAACTAATAGACTTAGCATAACATAATATGTGCATGAGAATATAAACCACACTGCTAGAAATATTATAGTACATCCCATGAAAATATTAATGAAAATAAGAGGTTAATTTTGTTGTATATTACTGAAAGTCCTACAAAAATTAAAACATGATATACTGTATTTTTTGCTTACCATGTATTTTGTCTCATGTATTATGGGTTTTTGCTTATCATTTGACATTCGGTTTTGAGTGTGCTAGCTTGTTAATTTTTTTTTTGGCCAGTGAAACTCTATATCCTTTTGCCGTTGCTTCTTATCTTGTGAAATCTGTTGTAATTATTAAGACGGCTATTCATTTCTTTTGAAAACAGCAATCGTGTTGGAGTGTTTTGGTGACTTCACTTAACATTAGTTACCTTGCACTAAGTGGAGAATATATTTAAAGGAATTAAAAAGAGTGTTTTAAAATGTTAGATTGAGTTTTGCTAATTTTTATCATACAGATAAATCAACATAATGACACAATAAGTTGATTGCTAATAAAATCATTTAATATTCTACACTTCTGCATATTTATCAGCTCTAAGTGCAGCCTAGCAATCAGCTATCCCCATGATAAATCTCCTGTGGTGCCTGGCAAGATAGCAAAGGCCTGATGAGCAGGATGGTACTCTAGACCAAGAGGCAGTTGGTTTGCATTTCCATAAAATGGAGATGAACTCATCCAGTTGCCTCTGGCAATAGATAAAATCAGCAAAGAGCTGAGGAGGCACCCCTGTAGCAAAGCAAACTTAAGAAGGGCTGATCATTTGAAAGTCTGCAGACCTATCTCCTAAAAAAAAAAGAATTTAATTAATCAGTCTCTTATGGGTCATTAATAATTGTACTTAGTATTAAAAATACTTTCTCAGTGAAATAAGCTAGAAATTTAGAAATTTATAAGGTAGTAACCTTCATATGTATTTCATCCACAATAAAGTACTATAATAGCGAGACAGTCCCAAACAAGTGTGGCTCACAATGCCTTCTGGGTATATGTTGATGCCCCGAAGATGGTAGATCTTCTCTCCACCTGTCATCAGAAATGGAGTTGCACTTGTGTCCATATTTTACTGTTTATAAGACCATGCTATGTTTAAATTTTCATTACTTAGCTAAGAACTCAAAACCAAAGTGATCCCCTTGAAGAATGTTGAGAGGACAGTGTGATTGTGTCATAGCCCTATATGTGTGTTGTCATACTTATCTGAGTAATCACACTGCCTGGGGATATAGAACAAGCTCAATTTGTTCACCTCCCCTGAACCTGGTTGTTCAGAAATATGTGGTATTTACATAAATAGTGGTACATTCTAAATGGTTGTTTCATTTAGAATTACAGATAAATTGGCCACCCATTTACTATATAGATTTCACTGACAAATAAACTCTAAACTAAACAAATAAAAACTAAAGTAAAATAATATCTCATAAATAATTTCTTTGCATTTATTTACTCTATTCATAGTACCAAATAGTACCTGTTTCAATTATTTGAGCTAACGCAGTGACAAAAATCCAATAAACATCTTTGTCTTAAGCATCTTATATTCTAATGAGGAATGACAGATGACCTATAAATGATTAGATACATGAGTTAGAACGTATCTGAAGAGGCTTAGGTT
>JANHMN010000001.1:98178480-98229322 GCA_030674055.1 Rhabdomys pumilio
CTTGTGTCATGTATCACAACATACTTCAAATAAAGTGAGAGTGATTGGGAACGGAGACTGGAGATTTCGTCCCACGAGACTATTTATAGTGCTTGCAATTCTAGCACTTTGTCACGTAGTATTTGACCTCAAAGAGTCAAACACAACGTCAACCATTATGGCTTGAACTTGCCCCAGCATAAAATCCTAATTAGAGAGAAAGCTGCAAGTGTCTTTTTCGAAAGAATATTAAATCACCCACATTGCTGCATTCTTGATAATTTAGAATTTTACACAAGTTACACGGATAACTTTACTAACTTGAAATAATTGTGTTTGTTAACTATCCTTCAGGTTTTCATTATTTTCTCAATATTATTTTCTTTTTACTTATTCACTTTATATCTTCCTTTTCCTGGTCACTCTTTCCCACAATCCTTTACCCATCCACCTCTGCCCTGAGTGGTTAGAGAATCCCTGGATATCCTCCTACCATGGAATTTTAAGTCTCTGTGAGGCTCCGTGCTTCCTCTCCCACTGAGGCCAGACAAGGCAGTCTAGCTAGGAGAACATATTCCACAAACAGGCAACAGTTTTGGAATAGCCCTTGTTTTAGTTGTTCGGGATCCACATGAAAGCCAAGCTGCACATCTGCTACATATGAGCCAGGAAGCCTAGGTCCAGCCAGAGTATGCTCTTTGGTTGGTGATTCAAACTCTGAGAGGCTCAAGAATCTACGATAGTTGACTCTGTTGGTCTGTCTTCCTGTGGAGTTCATATCCCCATTGGGGCCACTCTTTGACTGTGGATTTCTGCATGTATCTGAGTCAGCTACTGGGTGAAGCCTCTCAGAAGATAGACTCCTGTCTCAAAGCATAACAGATTATTATTAATAGTGTCAGGGATTGGTGCTTGTCCATGAGATGGGTCTCTTGCTAGGCCAGTTATTGCTTTGCCATTCCCTCAGTCTCTGTTCCATCCCCTGTTCTTGTATTTCTTGTAGACATGATGAATTTGCATTGAAAGTTTTGTGGGTGGGTTTTGGTCTCTCTACTGCAGTTTCTCTTTAGGTGACCTCTTTAGGTTTCATAGGCCCAGTGTAGTGAGTCATAGCTAAGGTCACCCCCACTGATTCTTAGATGCCTCCCTTATTCCAGGTCTCCGTCTCAGTCCTGGAGATGTCCACCACCTCCTCACCCCCTGTGAGTTGCAGATTCCTATTCATTTTCATGGCTATCTAGACATCTCTCTTGTCCTTCTACACACATGATTCTGAACCTTCGATTTCTCTCCCGATCCCACTTCCCTCTCTGTTCCCTCCCTCCATTTTTTTCTTATGACTATTTTATTTACCATTCTAAGTGAGAGTCAAGCATCCTTGCTTGTGCCTTCCTTCCTGTTTATCTTCTTTGAGTCTGTGGAGTACAGCAGGGTACTTGTATTTTATGGATAATATCTACTTATAATTAAGTACATGCTATGCATGTTCTTTTGGGACTGGGTTACCTCACTCAGAATGATATTCTCAAGTTCTAAACATTCGCCTGCAAAATTCATGATGCCTTGGGTTTTAATAGGCAATTCCATTATGTAGATGTATCACATGTTCTGTATCAACTGAGTTCATTTGACAGACATTTAGGATGTTTCCAGCTTCTGGCTAGTACAAATAAAGCTCCTACGAACATAGTTGAGCAAGTGTCTTTGTGGGATGTTGGGACATTTTTTGAGTATATGCCCAGGAGTGGTATAGCTGGGTCTTAAGGTAGCACTATTTTTACTTTTCTGAGAAACTTCCAAATTGATTTCCAAAGAGGTTGTACTCCCACAACAAGTTGGTATTCCCAGAAGAATGAACAACTGTTCCCTCTTGCTTCACATCCGTGCCAACATGTGCTATCTCTTGAGTTTTTGATCTTAGATATTCTGACAGGAGTATGATGGAATGTCAGAAATTTGCTTTGATTTTCATTTCTCTGATGACTAAGTACTTGGAACATTTAAGTGCTTCTTGGTCATTTGAGATTTCTCTGTTGAGAATTCTCTGTTTAGCTGTGTACCCCATTTTAAAAATTGGGTTATTTGGGCTTTTGCTGTTTAACTTCTTGAGTTCCTTATACATTTTGGATAGTAGCTGTCTGACAGATGGAGAGTTGGTGAAGATCCTTTCGCAGTATGTGGGCTGCCGATTAATCCCGTTGACAGTGTCCTACATTATTTCTCTAGATCTTCATCTTTCAGTAACCATTTGACTTGGACTGTATTTAAGTTGTACAGTATCCACATCTGAAAAGCTCGGAAATCAATCATCAGTTAAGACACCCTTAAAACCTATTATATGACGTTGTAATACAGTACTTTTGTAAGATATTGGTAAAATAATACCTTTGTTACCAAAAGTCTGTTAACAGAGAAATTAATATGAGCTTGTAAATATTACATTATTTAATTTCAACATTATTCTAAGTAAACATTAAAATTTTAAATGAATCAATTGTATGCTTATATCAACTTAATTTTAATATAAAATATCTTCTTAAATTTTATGCTTTTTGTGTTTTTTTTCAAAGTTCTTGACCTGTTAGAAATTTGATTTTTGCTTCATTTTCAATGTCTTCTGGCATTATTTATATTTTTCAATATG
Source organism: Rhabdomys pumilio (assembly GCA_030674055.1). Classification (NCBI taxonomy): domain Eukaryota; kingdom Metazoa; phylum Chordata; class Mammalia; order Rodentia; family Muridae; genus Rhabdomys; species Rhabdomys pumilio. The sequence goes on from JANHMN010000001.1 coordinate 98,181,104, forward strand.
CCAGTCTTTAGAAATTAGCCTAAAATAAAATTATTTGCACAAGAGCAGGAGTTAGTAGGGAAAATGTAGGTGATTTTACACTGATTTTTTTTTCCTGCTGAAAAATACATGATTTCCTATGGGTGACAATCTTATTATTAAAGGTATTAAGTTGATGGGATATAGCTTATTCTGTCATTCAGTACTGTAATCAAAGAATTAGGCATTAATATACATTTTACTAGAGGGGTGGCAAATTAACAATATCAGCACGTGAATTGTTTTATATTGAAATAACAGCTCTTTAAGTTTTAAATGAAAATATTTATAAGTATTCTTTACAAGTCTCATTTTCATACATTTGAAAAATTCAATCTTGTGATTCTTATTAACACAAATATTAACCTATGCGTTTTTTAAAAAGCACTTAATTACATAGGACATTTTACCTTCTAGTCAATTATTTTAGAGACTAATGAAATATTAATTTATAATTTTTGAACTATCTTTGAAAAACTGGATACTTTGCACTTAAAATTTTAGAATGTTAATTAAATGAATCTAGTTAGATACATTATGTTGACAGAATGTTGTGTCCACAGAAAGATTTGATGCTGAATCCCTCATGACTGTGTAAGGGCTGTGAGAAGTACACTTAGATCATTGGACTCTGGGGTCCCATGATGGGATTACTACCTTGATGAAATGAGGAACAGGGCTGTTTTCTCTACTGTCCACAGAAATAGAACAGGGATCTGCAGTCAGGAGTGGAGCTCTAGTCAGGATCTTCAGCACAGTCTTAGACTTCTTGACTTTCTGACCATAAGACAGGGAGCATTAATTATCTACAGTGAGCCGTAGTCTGTTGGACTTGCTATAGCAATACAAGTTAAGACATTTTCGTTTTGAATGCATTATCATCTGTAGGTAATATATCAATCTACTTAGGTTTTATATTTAACGATATTTTAATTCAGGAGATTGTAGGAGAGCTTTGTGATTTTAAATTAAAAAAGGTTGTTTTGGACTTTGATTTCCTTCCTAATGCACATTGTAGGAAGTATAATTCAGGTACAACATGTTACTGAGTCCCAAAACCTTAGGAATCTATAGGTCTAAAGAATGTTACAAAACAATTTTTACAAATTTTATCCAAAATATGATGTATAGGTATATTTGTGACTAGAGACTACAGCATTATATAATTGAGTAGACAAATTGGTATCTGTAAATCTTATATCAATTGAAAAAATATTTTCTCTCTCTACTCATGACATTTTATTGATACCATAAAATATTATTTTAGTTTTAAGAATAACCACTTAGGGCTTCCAAAATTTTTCACCCTATATTATTTTAGGATTGATATAGAAAAGGACACAAAGTATTGGCTATAGTAAATACTTCCAAATGTTTAAAATTTAGTATTTATGACAACTGATTTTAAAAATCTAATTATAAAGAAAAATCTCTCAATGAGGTAATCAGAAATGTTCACACTTATTGGGTATGTGTTTGATAATTAGATTAAAAATATTTAATTAAATTAATTACTTTAACTGTATGCAACCAACTCACTTTATAGGAGATAAAAATTACTTTCTGAAAAAAACATTCCCTTTACTGAAATCAGAAGGAATAGACGTAAAATGCTAATATTTGTTTTGAAATATTCATCTTTTGTATAATTTCAATTGTAACAGTTAAAATATCTAAACATATTCCAAATAGCTACATCAGCCCAGACATCTTAATATGAATCATATAGTCACACGGAGTATGAAATGTCCAAGCATTAGTTATTTAATATTGTGTCCATTGATAACATGAGTTATTTCAAATAAAATATTAATAACTAGAGAGATGCCATTATAGAGCAATACATTTCATAGCTGAGAAATAAGGCATAATTCTACTGTGAGTATGTAGAATTTGAGGCCATGAATTAATTTTGATAATTCTACAAGGAGCACAAAACTGTAGCATCTCATGCTCATTTCCGCTACTGTTCTCCAGTCTCCTTAGGTAATTAGTCCTATGGAAGCAGGCTTTATAGGAAAGTCAAGCGATTAATTCCTGTGAGGGATGGTTGGTAGTCTCAGAAATCATAAAATGAATCTCAAGTAGGCTTAGTAACAAATTCTCGTAAGAATGATTGAGGGTAAGAACAATAATCTCTTCTTCCAAGTATGAAGTCATGTTGGAGGGACCAATTTCGACTTTTGACTCTTGTATGAGAAAATATTGCTTTTTATATACTTTGAGAAACATTGTCAGCACGCTGCTGCATAATACTCTTTTTTAAACATAAAAAAACCACACTTTCCTGTGTGATTGCATTGTTAATGATTTGAAACAGGGAGCTTTGCCCCACGAAGAAGATTGTAAATTAATGAACCTGATGCAAACAATTTAGTTCCCAAAGTTGATGCTTTAAATTATAGCCCCTGGGTAAGAGAAGTTAAATATTTTGCAATAGCAAACTTGACCCAAATGCAATCTTGGCAATTTGTGAGAAAAGAAGCAATCTTGTCCCCATCACATTTCCTTCCGCGGTGACAGAACTGATTCGATAAAAATGAAATCTAATTTTGCCCCAGATTTAAAGTTTCCTAGTCCCATGAGTGATTCCCAAAACCCTGATGAAGTTACTTGTCTTTCTTTGTGCAGAGAATGAAAGACAGCACTAAACTTCCTCATAGGAGACTTAATATGCTCAATGGATGAAAGTACCTTGTCTTCTTCCTCTGTCTTCCACTATGGTGGTTTTTAAAATGAATTGAGTTCTGAGAAAATAACATTAATACATTTTTGGTAAATTCCTAATGTTACTTGAAAAACTACAAAACTGAACAATCTTAAGAGTGTACCTCTAACCATCTTTATTCTGTTGTATTTTTCTGATTTAAATAAAACCTTCATTTTCTTTTGCTATCTTTGAATAAAAATTATAGTCATCACTGCCATAGAGAGTGACATTAAATATCCCACAGTTATTTCAGGCACCCCTTTCCACCCTTTCTGAGCAACTCCATACTAGTCATAACACACAGCCTTCCTCTCTTGGGGCTTCTCAACTGCTGCTGCAGTTTTCTGAGATGGGATTCTATCTGGCTCCTTCACATACATTCAATTAAAAAAAAAACTATAAATCATAGTTGAAGACTTCAACACTTTTTATTACTATGTCTTGGACACATTAAACACTCTCCCTCAACTTTTTTGGTACACCATTGATTACTACAATTTATAGAGTTTTTATTGCAATACTTCTTGGCTGTACTTAGCACATTTCATTATATTTTTCTACTGTGCTTGGCTCCCATACACAGTGAGATTTTCTGCTTGTTGGAGCTGTGCCTAATTCATTGTTGCCCTTATAGAATATGGTGTATTCAATAGTCATTTAATTAAAATTTCATAAGTGAATTGGTGAAGTAATGATTGACTCATTGTAGCTTCTATAAGCTCTGACAAAACCACCACAAACACAGCCTATTTGCTAATTGTATAAAGATGAGATTTAAATGTTTACATTATCGAATCAGAAAGCTTCAACTCAGTCTCTCTATCTCATAGTCACTTGTGGATGTTTAGAAAACACTGTCTGGTCTCCAGCATCTGCCTGATCTGTTTTGGAGTAGTCTCAAGTGATTGTACATTTTTTACCTTTAAGTTTACTCAAAATAACTGTGTTCAATTTTAGAAAAATCATGATCAATAACCATACAATAAAATTTATAGTATAGTTAGATCTATATTAGGAACTTGGAATGAAATGTAAAAATAAAAATATAGATATATGTGTTGAATTTTCTAACACCAATTTGACAAAATTCTCTTTTGCATTGCATGTAATTTTATTCCAATTTAACTATATCTTGAAAACATAATCTCAGAGAGTATTTGGGATGTTTGCCAAGACTTAGGACATTATTAACTAACCATTCATTATGGCTTTGCATGTAATTTTATTGCAGTGTGATTGCATTTATTGAGCTTAGTCTTAGAAGTATTTAGGACAATTGCCAAGAATGATGGCATCATTAATTTTCACTCTGACCACAAAAACTGTCTCCTAGGGGACCACAAGACTAGTGTAGATGACAGGTTTGCATTTATTCTAGATCCACAATGAATTCTATGTTGATGTTTCTGTGGTCGTTTCTTTCCTGTGATTTAGTGAAGTTGTGATGTTCTCAGTTCACTTGAATAGGGAGTTTGGCTGTGATTTGATTAATCTTGTGACAGTTTGTGCTTTCACTTTCCTAGAGGAACAGTAAAATAAGATTTAGTTGTGAAGATATGTATAGTATAGGATTTCATAAAGTCTTATCTCATAAAATGCCCGAATAACTTTCCAAGTGGTAAGAAAGTTAAAAAAAAAGAGAATTTATGACAAAAATAATAAAGAAGATTCTGTTATTGAAGGCCTGCTTGCTGTTAGAACACGGAAACAGCCCTATGAATGTGGAAACAGTCTCGATGAAACTGCCCATTGGAAGTCACAGTTACTTTTTTCTAGTTGATTTGTGGGATGGCCTTCCAATGAAGATGACATTCTTAGCATCACAGCATCATTGTCAGTGATGTTACCGACTCAGATGTCCCAGTGCCAAGTCATTACACATATTGATAGGACAGTTCTTTGAACAGGTTATTCTGGGCATAAAAATGTTATGACATTCATTTGTATTTCAGAACCATAAAGGTATAATCAAATGTACAACATTTACCTGAAAGTCAACCTTCATTGATTTGTATAACTATTGTTAGGGAATATCAATGTCAGGACAATTGATATTAATCAACATGCAATAAAGAGACTCTCCCAACCAAACGACATTCACAAATTAACTGAAGTGCTTTCATGGAAGATGAGATCATAATAATTTTTTTTTAAAGTAAAATGACTCGTTAGATCTGTGGCCTCAAAATTTCTTATCATTTAAAAATATGTTTTTTAAAGGATGCTATGAAAATATTACACTTTGTTAACCAGTGAGCAGTTCACCTGAGAATTATTTGGAAATAGGCATGCTTAGGAAGATGTGACAGGTATGTTAGAGAAGTCAGGGATGCAGGAGTCAGTAGGTCTTTTGCACTGCAAAGTGAGAGGTCTTTCAAACATGTACAGCTGAATGAGCCATAAAATTTTAGGAGGAAGCAGAGTTTCTGGAACTCTCACTGTTGGTGCAAGAATCGAACTGTAGATCAGACAAAGGGATCTGAATGGGACCCTGTGGACAATACAGTAGATCAGACTCAGGGATCTGTATGGGCCTCTGGACAATACTATCGAACGAACATACTCAGACATCTGCATGAGACGCTGTGGACAATACAATGGATCACACTCTGGGATGTGCATGAGATCTTGTGGAGAAAATCTGTAACAGAAAGTAGAATCTGGGAAAACAGCTCCCTACTGCTTGGTTATGCTGTGAAAGGGAATCTGCTAAGTGTCAAGCCTAGAAAAACTATAAATCTTGTTTGGCCTTAAAGTGCTATTTAACATAACTTCATTATATTTGCATAATGGTTTCGTGAAATTTAAAAAGAAGAACACTCTTAGGAAAGCAGCTGAGCTTAATTACCATTTTTCTTATAAAGGTTATCTAAAATTCTCACTCTTCTAGCTTTAATAGGAAAAAAAGCAGTCAAGCACAAACTGCATGGCATACCACGCAGCATTTTAAATCTGATATAGTAGAAAGTCACAAAAAAGATTTTCAAGTCTATTTGGGTAAGATAAAGAAAATAGAAGAAAAGAGAACTCAAATTTTCTCCCTTGGAACTGCTCCTTAGTCCAGAGTGATTGTATTAGTTACCATCTCATTGATTTGACAAAAAAAAAAAAATAAAAAAAAAAAAAAAAAAAGCAAACCACTAAAGAAAAGAATAGTTTATTTTGGCTTATACTTACATGAGAAGAGCTACAGCAGGGGAAACAGGCTGGAAGTTTGAGGTAGCTAATCTCATTGAACCCACAGTCAGGAAGCAGAGTGCAGTGAATCCAAGTACTCAGCTCACATTTGCTCACTTGACGTAGGAAATTCCTGTTCTTGTTCATATGCATGATGGATCTTCCCCAGTTAACTAGCACACTAGGTAGCCACTTACAGATGTGCCCCAATTCCTAGCCAACCTGAACGAGAAAATATTTCACATTCAATCAAAGGTTAGTTATTCTAGATCCTCCTACTTGACAATATTAACCATCACAGTGGCTAAACCTAAATTACTTTACTGTGGTTAACAATGGACACAGACTCTATAATTTAATAGTATTGTCATTTTCTAGGTTATACTTTTCTCTGTCAGAAATATGGCCAGCTGTCTTGTTTTCTTCACTCAGAATGTCATTAACATCAAGGTGTTTGAAAGAGTATACTTAGTTTTATAGATTTTGTAGAACCTTTTAGGACCTCATTCATTATCAGGTTGTACTATGAAAGAGCTGTGTGTTTCATTGGTAACTGGTGTTCGTGTGTCTCTCTCTCTCTGCTCCCAAAGACTGATTGTTCCCTAAGGTTTCACGTGTGGTCTGTTCCATTCTTAATGTCATCAAAGATGCCCCAAATCTCTCTTTTGCTTGAATATTCCACAATCCTTCCTTATTCCATCAGATTAAACACTATCAATGCTTTTAAGATACTCAAGTAGGCTATGCCCATCCTGATAATCATATTAAAAGGCCAAATATTCATTTTCATCATATTTTGGTCCAATATATATTGTATATAGGTTGGTAAACCCATAAACCAAAGTTCTCTTGCCTAGTGTGGTTTTAGCTTGTGTAATGATGTAACACCTGTATTATTAATAGTTATAGTTGCTATAAATAAACATCATATAAAAGTATGGCACTGTGAGTCATGTGAGGGATTCACCTATAATGCCAGCATTCAGCAGGCTGGGGTAGAAGCATTGTTAGTTCAAGTCCGGACTGGATTACATAGAATGACCCTGGGTAAGAATCAGAGGGTGAGGCTTCCGTTAAAGTGGAGAACTCTTGATGACATGTGCAAGATCCTAGGTTTGATTCCTTGAGCTGGACTCAAGCATAGCACACATAACTTTAATTCACAAAGATAGAAAATCACCTGCTTGTCATCATCACAGTGATTTGGAAAAGTCTACTCTAAGATCCCATCAGGTAAGAGGCTGGTCATACCATGGAACAACTGAGAAATCATTGGGCTTTGACTTCTCAAAGCCTGGCTGGAAGTCTTCTGGACTTCTGAGGGTATGCTATTAAAGGAGATATTGGGACCCCTGTGTCTCATATTTCTCTCTTTGCTGCTCATCCACTGTGAGCTCAAGTTTGTTCCTTCACTTCTGTCCACCATCCTGTAGTAACTCAGTATAAACCAATGTGGGAATTAGACCATGTGACCATTGCTTGAAACCTCTGGAAGCAAGAGCCAAGGAAAACTTTTCCTCCTATACTTTGTTTGTCTCAGTTGTTATGTCGTAGTAGTAATAAATGAATGTATTCATTATACTACAATCTCTGTCATTATGGTAGTGATGAATGAAGTTTGCAATAACAACATATTCTGCCACAGGGGCAAGTACCCTGATATACCTTCTGTTTATAGAATCTGAGGTATGTAATATGTTATCTCATATTTGTTCAAGTAAGTTGTATGATATTTGCACAAAGACAAAACTCCCTAAAAACAGATTTCCCAAGATGTATACCTCACATTTCAAAGCATGTGCTTACTTAAAATTTCACATTTGAGTGGTTCAGATATGAGAATCTACAATCTTACATTTTTAGTAGTAAACATAGGGTCACCGCTTAAGTTATGAATTGGGTGAAAATGGTGTAAGATGCAGTCATAGTGGATCACAGGCATATTTTAGTTAATGTAGTCAAACACTTGAGAAAAATCATCTCATAAATTAAAAAGTGATATTTTCATTCAGTTTTGAATGTATCAGACATGATCAGTTGTTTCTATGATTTTGAATTTGTGGCAAGGCAGTATATCACTAAAGGACATCACAGAGCACAACAACCCATAACTTCATGGTCAGGAAACCCAAGAGAGAATGAAAGGAGCCAGTCTACAATCAACTTCAACGTGCTCTAAATGACCTTGGGGCATTTAATTCATTTTCCCTTATCATTTGATCCCCTATCAACTCTCAGTGTCACCCTAGGGACAAACATTTGTATCTTAGTCAGACATTTAACATTCAAATCAGCAAATCACATCTCAGTGGCTTGTGTTGGACAATGAATAGAACATTGAGGCCCTGTGTTATAAAAGCAAAGCAGCCATATGAATGTTAGATATTTTCTCTTTCTCCAGAAGAGAATATGAAAAAAAAAATCACAACAGGGTCTCTGTCTGATGAAATGAAGTCTATGGACATCTTAGCTCCTTCTCTTGCATTTCTAGAATCCAAAACTGAAAACACACACTGCAAACTTCAATTGAAAAACTTCTCACTGTATTTTTTTTTTTTTTTGTAACAGTGAGTTTACAACATGAGATAATTGGCAGGGGTTAAAAAAGAAATTCAGTTTCACTCCTAGCCAGACTCTGACATTTAATTACATTGAAGAAACTTTAACATTCTAACAACTAACAACAAAGTATATTTTCTCTGAGTAAAGAAATTGAAATGATATATTTGTATACTAATTTAAAACCTTGTTGAATGTTATAAAAACTTGCAAACATTTCTAGGAGCAATCAATGGTTTAATATGCTAAAAAAAAATAAGATGGGATCCAGAAAGGTATTATTCTAGTTCATATTTCTTCCCCATAGATTTTGATGAAATTGCTAGATTTTTAGAAGCTGGCAAAGTTCCCAACAGCTGAGTAATTGAAAGAATCCATATATTGTATAATTATTTCCTACAATAATTTTCTGTCACTTGAACTCACTAAACCTTCTCCAGAGATATGCACTAACCTGAAACATTTTCAAATTGTTATCATATCTTTGTATAGATCTATCTTTGCTAACTGGTGGAACAGTAGGTTCTGAAATCTCCAATTATCATATAAAAATTGAAGTTCATTGTAATGTCTCCTGAGATGTGTAGTAGCTTGGCAGGTTGTCAATGTCCTACATATTGACAAATTCACTGAGGACAGCTCTTCTCTCAATTTAACTGCTTTTTGGCTAGTTATCTATAACCTGCAATTATTGGTTTACATAGAGCTATGCTCATTCAAATCAAAATGCTAAGATTGAATCTACATTTCAAAGCTATCATCGTTTATCAGAAATGCAACCTTTATTATTTGTTTTCTACTTTTGATAAAAATTCTGTTTTTAATTGAAAGAAATTAAATAACTCTTAGGTAAATTGTATTGTACGTTATATTTTATTCATTGAAAATTGATTTGAAATATATTTAATGAAAACAAAAAAGCCACAGCATGTTGAAAGTGAAGATGAAATCATTGCTGTCCCCATTTTACTGTCTGTCAGTCTATCTATCAACCTATCTATCTATCTATTTATCTATCATCTATCTACTATTTATCTATTTATAATTTATCTATCAACAGAGAGAGTGATATTTTGAATTACATAGAAAAAAGCAACTTATATAATTATATTGAGAAGATTTATCAGAAAATATTGATTTATTAGAGAGTTCTTATGAGTTATAATTTGTAATTACTTTCTTTGTGTTTAGCACCTAATTTGAATATTGTCCAAGAGCATAGGCTTCTGTGATCCATAGAATCTTAATAATGGAACACAGATAATTAACTTAATTGTTTATTAATATAACTCTGAATAAAAAGATCTCAATAATATATACTTTTCAAATCAAAGATTGTATGGTGTCCATAATTTTTACAGAAATTTTTTTCATAGATTGTCTATATTGTTCATTAATTTATTAAAATATGTAAGCAACCCTTATAGGTTAACAGTGTAAGCAGATACATGCTGAATGTTTGAAGAGGTGCATAGGATACCCTAAAGTGGTTCCTGTTGATAGAAGAATGAGCAGAAAAATGAAGTACAATGAAAAAAATTTTCAGGTGGCATGCAAGAAGAAGATGGATTTTTCTTCAAGGGAAGCATAAAAACAACTTTGAATAGATAAAAATGGATAGATTTCTTTCCTACTGTTCAAAGAGACACCTGTTTAAATTTAAAGAGAAAAATTATGTTAATTATGAGTATGATAAAAGTAATCATGCCTCAATAGCCTATCAAACATAATACTTGAAACTATATTTAAAACCACGTACTTTCTCCAAAGTATGACTTCATAGCATATACAATATATTAAGAGGCCATTCATTGTTCTTTAGCCATGAGACTAAAGAAATTAAAACTGCAAAACTATTCATGGGTATGCATGTACAATCTGTATGTACTATGTGTCTGCACATTCAAGCTTTTTAGACTTTAAGGAAATTAACCTCAAAGTGAAGGACTGGAGATGTGGCTCAAAAATTACAAAAATGTTTTTTCCTTGCAGAAGTCTGAGTTCGGTTCAAGCATTCATACAGGGTCTCACAGCTGTCTTTAATCCAACTCACATAGATTCTGGCATCCATGGATTGTACATATGTATGGTGTAGTTACATACATTCTAGCCAAGCAATCATAGTCATAAAGCTAAGTGTTTAATTTAAGGAAGCAAGTAATTAAATTCCAGGTAGGAAAGAACAGAGGGGATCATAACATGCAGAAGGCAAGACCACTCCAAATATATGTACTTGTAGGGTCTCTGTTTGGCTGAAAGAATGGACTACAATACTAAGCTCACAGTACCTCAAAGAGGATGTACTATCTGCCAATGCATTTCCACAGATTTCACCATAGGAAATGCATCTTTGAAAAAAATAATGAATATGATATGAAAGGGTTAAATTGAGACATGGGACATGATAGTTATGTCCTGCAGACACTCTCACATTGAGGATTAATTCCTATGGTAAAAGGAGTCAATTTGAACACGGCTGATAGAAATATAATTTGGTATGTTTAGTATAGAAATCAGTGGAGAAGGCTCCTTCTCTGAAAAAAAAAACATGCCAAATAATCCTGGTATATAACTACTTGTATACATAAAAAGGAATCTAAATCGTAGTACCAAAAAAATACTTGCACATTTATGTTTATTGTTGTATGATAAAATTAGTCAGTATGTCCTCCAACAGATGAATGGATAATGAATAAGGGAAATTTTCTGCACTCTAAAGCAAAATAGGACCATGCCATCTTGAGAAACATGTATGCAATTGGAGATAAATATATTATTAGTCAAAATATCTAGCCTCAGAGACACAAATAATAGGTGTTTTCTGTCATAAGTAAATTGTGAGTTGTATACCTACATGTACAGCTATAATTATATTTATGTATGAGGCACAAATCAGAAGTTGTATTGGTGGGAAGGGAGACAGAGGAGATAAGTGAGAGGATGGAAGAGGAATGAAGGAAGTAGTATTCATGATGGATGGATATGAACAAGCTTCTAGATATGTGCATGCAAGCACCATTTGAAACTGTCATTCATAACAACAGAATACAAAAATTATAGAAGTAAAAAAAAAAACATGAGTTGATGGTATTGGGATATTTAAAGAAAATTAGTTCACAAGTTTGTTCCCTCTTTGAAGGGATAAATTACCAGATACCTGAATTTCTTAGTCCACCATTTGGCAACACAATATTTTCTACATAAATGGACACCACTATGTATATATATATATATGTGTGTGTGTGTGTGTGTGTGTGTGTGTGTGTGTGTGTGTATGTGTATAAATATATGTGTGTATTTATACACACACACACACACGTGTGTGTGTGTGTATGTGTGTGTGTGTTTCATGCATCCATGTATGTATGTACTCACATCACGATCATGGACTTTCCAGTCCCCAGAGTTATGAGATTTGGTGTGAATTGCTTATCAGCCACAAAGTGCATATGCCTAAACCCACAAAGCTAGTACAAACCAGCTTTTTTTTGTGTGTGTATAAAATGAGAAGGAACGAAGTATAGTTCAAGGACAATACGATAAACAACAGAACCCACAGTCCATGGGACCTTGAACCTGTTTACAACCCTAGCCCTTAGAAAGCAGTGTTCGTATAGCAGAGAGACAGACATATCCACAAATACACAGGTATCTCAAGACATGGGTTAGAAATAGAAGTCAATGATAATGGATCAGTACTGATAGAAAGAAAATAACTACAAAATAATGTGAGAGAAGGAAAAAGGGAAATAGGAAGAAACAAGGGATGTAATCATGAAATGAGAAATGGGGGATTATTTAGGAAGCAGGCTGGAGGTACATACAAAAAAAGTTACTAGGAGGGTAAAATAGCAAAAGTTACTTAAAAGTTGCAGTGAAGCATACTGCTAGATACCTACTGATATCTATAATAAAGATAAATTGGTATATATACTTTTTTTCATAAACTTTCTCATCTGGGTTGAAAATGCTTCCTCCAAGAACCAAACCATTTAACAAAAAAAAAAAAAAAAAAATCTCAGTACCAAACAGGAGAAGCCCTATTGTCAATTGGTCAGGGTTGTCCAATTGAATCCCAAAACACTACAAAAGACTTCTGTTAATGCCCTTGATTGCTTTTCAAAAGGAAAAGTAAATTCCTATTTCTGAATGTATCATACGTGCCAGAAACAGGGTCATCTGAGCTGGAACTTATCTGTATACCTCGAGGACTAGCTTTCATGATACCAGAAGTTAGCATGTAATCTTCCAAAGGAGGGAAGCAACCAACAGTAGGACAGAACTTTCATGATTATGAACCACAGCAACAACCATCACGGTATGGAAAAATAAAAGCACTAGTGGCATACACACCTTTGTGGTTACCAATAATACTGCAATGAAATTTAAAAAATATTCAACCAGAAGGAAACTGTGCTTGGTACCAGAAACCTAGCTAACTACTCAGTAATAGTGAAGTCATGGATACTGAAGGAGCACCTATAACTACTACTTGACTAAGCCAGCATAATCTATATTAAAAAGTTGTTCTATAACCAAAAATTAATGTAGTCCACATTCTGAATCAAGGAACCTTACCTCTGTAATAAATGGACACCATAGAAAACCACATCCATTCAAAATGTAAAACTGTGGAGGTTAGTCCAAAGGGATATGTATAAAATCCATTCTTCCACCTGAGACTCAGAAAATATTGCAGCAGACATGATAGAATAAATGCAAGAATAGGATTAGGGACTTTGATATGAGATTGTGTCTCCTAGTGTATTTGAAGATCCACCCATAAAGTTTTACCGATAGGGCTGCCCAAACATAAGCTGAACAAGGACAGAAAATGACATGATTGAGTAGATGGAAAAATTGCACAAAGCCTCAGGCAGGCACAACAACAGCCAACTATGGAAATCTGGGAACAGAAGACATATCTTCTTTAAGGGAGAACTATCCAAAATGAAATGGTCAACTCTGAAAAATTATATGAATAACTGTATGCATGCTGAATAGAATATATTTAAGAATATATAGATTTGTATGTGTATTCAATCTTAATTAATGAAAAAAGAGGCCATGAATTTCAATGAGTATAATGAGGGATATTTGTGAGGGTTTAGATTGAGGAAAGGCAAAAAAGAAATAATGTGATTATACTAAAAACTCAACAACAAAATAAATGCCTGCCAGCTCTCCGAGCTGCTGACTTAAAATGTGGGTCATTTGTTTGGTTTGATGTAGAAAAATCTGTAGAATGGCTCCAGTGAAGTTCTCTTTGTGCTACTGTGAATAATTGTTGGAGATAATATCTTCAGTGTGTCAGAAGTCTATGTCCTTTTTTTGCTTTTGTTGCTTTGGGCCTATGGTGACAGGATCATGGGGCAAAAGATACCAAATGTTTCCATGTAAGCAATGACAGAGAGGAATGAATTATAGTTTCCTTTCATTGATCTGCACCCAATAATTTAATTCCTCCCCCAAATTTCCACCATTCATTCTTACAATAAAAGAAAGGTCAAGCCACCAGTGCATGGGCCTATGAGAAACAAAATTTCACACTGTAGTATCTAGCTGGCAAGGAACCACATGTCTCTCGTACTTACTACTCTGAGGACAAGCTGGGGACTCATATTAGCATTTATTTTCAGAAATCAGGGTCCCTTTATAACAAGACCAGGTGTCAGAAAAGAAAACATCAGCAAAAGCACCTATGTTTAAATTATCATCCCTGTATCAAAACAATAAATCCCAATATGGAACTAAAGTTGAATAAAGCAGCAATGAAGGAGTTAGAACTAATCTTAACTATAGTTGGAAGTGTGATCACATTCAAACTTGTTCATGCATGATAAACAAACCAGCATTGTGAAGTTAATAGCATATGCTCCAGTTTCTGCTTCATGCATGTCTAATGTAAAGGATAAATAAAAGAAACTGTACATGATGAGTGGGAAAATGTAACCGAAGTCATAGTTCAAAGTAACAAGTAGGAATTACGAATAGACAAAATAGATGTCTTAGGTGTTTGGCAAAGCAGGTAACGGTCCAATAACATGCATCAAACTATAAGTTTCCAATAAATTCATTAATCTGTGCATACATAAAATGAGAAAATAAATCTGGACAACATATATGTAGCATGAGGAATATTAACTGGAAAATAGAACAGTCTTTTTCAAAACAAATAAACATAAAAAGCAAAGAGATAATGTCATTGAAATCCTACTTGATTTTATGCTTTCAGAGGAAGTGGCATGTCCTTGCAGAGTGTGATGGTTACTTTGCAAGGGTTCTCCAATAGACACTGTGTTTGGATACCAGTCACTACTTCTCTATACCATATTTTATAGACTACATTAATCCATAACAGTTTACGTATATTCAGATAAAAACATTCCATGTTTTCAGAACTCTTACTGAAAAAGAAGTGCATTTAAAACTGTTTCAGAAAGCTGGAAATTCAGACCAATCCATTTTCTATTATTAATCATACACCTCATACTTTCAATAAACTCACTTTAGAATAATTTTTTTACATCAACTGCCTTCTACTTTAACCAATTTATGTGCTTATTATTCTGTTTAAAGCACACATTCTTAGTTTGCCCTTCTGTGCTTATTTAATGGTGGCACTAATATGGCTAGGACTCATGATTCCTATTTGCAGTTTGAGAATGATTTCACCTCATTTTTCTCCCTTAAGCTTCATTAAAACCCTATGAAATAGGAATTTCTAATCTCCATTTAATAGATAAAAATATGGTCCTAAGTTACAGTTGACAAGATCATACTGATGCTGAATTGCTAAAGCTGATATGAAAACTAAATGTTTATCCTTCAATAAAAGCATTTCCCTGAAATTGGAATACCGATTGAAAATATTTCAATAGTGTTAGATTTGCATATGCATTTGAATCAAATGTATAATTTTATCTACTTAAATGTTGAATTGTAAAATTTCCTGCTGTTCTCTGACATACAGATCTCACAATGACATTATAACATTCTTAAATATTTAGAAAAGACATTGTGAAGTTTACTGTCCAGCTTTGATGAAGAAAGTTCTTAAACCTGGAGGTTATAAAGGAAGGTGAGATCTAAAGATATTCTACCACTATTAATGTTATTACTTCATGTATTTTAATGAAAACTTTCAGACAATACAAAAGGGGCAGACAAACTGTTTCTATGCAATACTTGTTACTTTTATAACACCATTGGTAAATAAATTAAATTTAGGATAGCAAAATCAGTCTAAGTGATAATATTCTCTATTTGTCATCCTAAATAGTGAATTTCACACCAACTCTCAAGGACGTCTGTTAGAATGTCATTTTATTGAGAAGCTTTAATTCTTTGAACCCTCACAATGCCTAATTGCACCAACAAAAAGGCCAATACAAACAACAGCTATTTTCTTAGGAAAGGCTCCTGAAGGTAGAGCCTCGGTCATACAAAGTAAAAATCCGTTATAGTGCGGAGAATAAAAAATCTATTCTATAGCAACTAACCCAATGTTTCCTCTAGAATCTGCATGGCCTTCATTCCTTCCTTTCCTTCTTTCCTTCTTTCTTTGCTTCCTTCCTTCCTTTCTTTCTTCTCCTTTCCTTCCTTCCTTCCTTTCTTCTTTCCTTCTTTCCATTTTACTTCTTCCATTCTCTTGCCTTTGAAGCTGGAATTGCAAACCTGAACCATTATGTCTGCCTCTTTCAAATATTATTCACACTGTTTCTTAGTTTATATTGCATGCACCACTGAGGATAGATAGATAGATAGATAGATAGATAGATAGATAGATAGATAGAACGAGCATTTATTCACCATAGAAGTACTGTGATCTCTGACATTAGCCACTGCTGTCCTCAGTATCATCAGCACCAGTCACAAAATGGTTTTCACTTAAAGTAATCACCCCTTTCAGAAACTGACACATATACAACCCGAGTTTCCAACTTCATTTTCTTCCACTTTTATTTATTTTACTCCATTGTTTACCAACCTCAGCATCTTTGTGAAATGGTGATCTCCAATACCTTTCTTGGCTGTTGGCCATTCTGTGAGTCTCATTCCTTGAAAAGGTCCCTGAGCAAATTTGAAAGTTACCTATTCCCTCCTTCTTCCCCCACCTTTCTTTTCTGCTTTTCTCCTCACATTTCCTTCCCTTATTATTTCTTACATTCTCTCTAACTAAAATATAATTTCCCCTTTCACCTTAGAACCAAAACACAAACAGAAAAGCCTATGAAAATGAAACAACTCTCTGTACTTAATTGGAAGTATATCAGAAAAATCTGCAGAGGGACAAGGACACTGGCATTAACACTGAGATTTTTCACTAAGCTATGCAGTGTCAGAGAAAATATTCAGAATAAAACTCCTTGAAGTTAATATCAAACACCATATGCCCCCTCAAAAACAATATATTGCAGGCAAGCAGAGAGGTGAGGTGAAGGCTTAGGGGTGATTTGTGCATTCCTGCAAATGAAGGCATCCAGGCAAGCAGCAAGAAAATGCTAACTTCATTTAGAGGAAAATATTCAAATTTGTTTTCAGCTAGAACATTTGTTTCAGTATTCTCCACAGCTAGTAATTAGCTGAAAGAATAAGGCAGAAGCTTCAGAGCAGAGAGATGAAAAGGGGCTTTGTAAGTTAGATGAGACAGATGAGTTCTCAGAGAGACTTTGGAATAAACAAATATGTTAAAACTGGTTTTTTTTAAGGGAGTACTGTTTAAGGCTTTCCTTTGTACAGAATTTATTATATATGAACAGAATGGTATGAGAACAAAATTCAGAAGATAGAGGCTTTAAAGGTGCTATTAGGGCCTGGCAGTGGTGGTGCACGCCTTTAATCCCAGCACTTGGGAGTCAAAGGCAGGTGGATTTCTGAGTTCAAGGCCAGCCTGGATTACAGAGTGAGTTCCAGGACAGCCAGGGCTACACAGAGAAACCCTGTCACAAAAAAAAAAACAAAACAAAACAAAACAAAACAAAACAAAACAAAACAAAACAAAACAAAACAAAACAAAACAAAACAGGTGCTATTAGGTATTAAAAGCAAGTACCAGAGAAAGTTCTTGAGGATTCAGGGATGATGGCTCAAAGACTTTTAAATGAAACCACATAGAATCTTAAATCAGTGAGTCTCTCAAGCTCTTAGCATGGAATGTATCAATACGTTTGAATGCAGCATATTCAATATTTGTTTTAATGGAAGATTGCAGAACAAATGTTAATCATTTTGTTAGAGGAACCTGTGCTTTCATTATTGAAAAAGAAACTATTACTAGGAATCAAAGAAGGAAACACAGGAAAAAATTAGTACTGTGCCAAGGGATGGAAACATATGAGAGATTGTTTGGAATTTGGGGGGAAGAAAAAGGTGCTTATTTTTCATGAGTCATGTTTCATTTATCACCTAGTGAAAAATACCAACTAAAGAAAAACTGTAGGTGGAAATTCTGAGACAATGGCAATGAGAATTTTGTTTCCCTCAAATCAAATATACTCTTTTAGCTATTTTGGTGAACTAAAATCTTCAATATTTCAATATCTTTGTATTTACTGAAATACTGTTAAGTATTTCTTTCCTCACCATAGGCTTTTACATTCCACCCGTTTTTAAAGCATCAAATTGAATATACATGCACATATGTACACACACACACACACACACACACACACACACACACACACACACTGTGTTGCTCTGCATTGGATATATCTAATATTCAATACATACCAGCACAGTAGCAATTACAGTTAAGTACAAATAGAAAGACAACAGGATAATAAAAGCCAACCACAGGATAAGCAACATGTTCCCTGATTGGTGGTCACAAGCCATTTCACAATAGACTCAGAGACTGACCTGTCCTGGTTAAAATATCAAATTTAAAACTCAGTTAAAATCATTTTATCACATTAAATGTCAAAAACCCAGATTGCTTAAACGGAAAGATAATTAATTGTTATGCCTGAAAATATACCTAGTAAGATAATTGAAAATACTTTGCGTAGCTGGAGGAATATGCAAAACTTGCTTAAGCAATCAAATACTAGGCCAAAAGTAATTAGAGCAATGTGTTAAACAGAATTCTAAGATTTCCCCAAAGGTAGCATCCATTCTCTGCTGCACATGCCTAAGCAATGAAGAGGATATTTTTGTTCCCAGCAACAGGCTTATTAAATGACACTACTGAATTTCAGGTAGAAGATCTTCCTAGATGATCACAATATGAGCCTTTAAAGGATATTGTTCATAGAAGAAAATGTCATAGAACTGGGGGCATTTGAGTTTTTCTAGACAGTCAATCATGTGAGAGAGATTTAAGAGAAGTGACATTAAAATGTATTACATATATGTAATTGTTCAACCATTAAGCATTATTCAACCATAAAGAAGTATGTTTTGGCTTTGGATCTGGTTCATTTCATTGTATGGTGCCTATTAATTTGCAGTTCTTTATAATAAAGTTTTTATTAAAAATAAGCAAAAGCAAAATGTAGTCATAATGTTGATGATACAAGAGAAGGAAAGACAAGTCATTGTATTTAGGAAACAAAATCTGATTTAGGCAAAAATATTAATATCAATTCCCTTTTATATGTGAAATGCAAATGAAGGAGAGATATAGACAGAGACAGAGATAGAGAGACAAAAAGAGATCACACACATACACACAGATACACACACATACAAAGAAAGAGAGACAGAGGTGAAGAGAAGGAAAAGATAATAAAGGAACAGAAGTAATCAAACATACTGCATGTCCTTCACAATCAAATACTTTAATCCCAGTGCTTGTAATAACATACACTAAAGAAATAAGAAAACAAGATAAGGCCATATGGTAGGTCAAAGCTAGAGAGGTCCCTCAACATGGACATGGCTTCAGGTTCAGTATTATGGAGGAGAGAAAGAAAGAAGGCTGGAAGGTGGGAATTTCAGGAAAGAGAGAAGGGGAGGAATGGAGGGAAGGAAAGATGGGCCAGGAATCAATAGGGAGAAAGGAGGAAGGAAAGGAGGAAGGAAGAGAAGAGGCCGGAATGTCAGTAGGGAGAAAGGAGGAAGGAGGAAGGAGGAAGGGAAGGAGGGAAAGAGGGAGGGAGAGAGGGAGGGAGGGAGGGAGGGAGGGAGGGAGGGAGGGAGGGAGGGAAAGAAGAGGCAGACATACTGCGAAGGGGGAAGGAATAAGCGGAGGCCTACATTCACACAAACCATAATTTCTGAGAACACAGAAATTTTCTCAATTGAAAATTCCAGAAGAAAGCACAGCCTGTCCCTACCTTGACTTTGGAGTGGTGAACTAGACTTCTGAGCTACAAAGTGTGAGGTGATAAAGGGGTGTTATTTTAAGTTGCTATATAGGTAGGGATAAAAATGGACAGAGAGTCAAAGTAGCAAGTTCTCTTCTCTAAGTGTTAATTTAGATTTTTTTCAGTGAATATTTTAGGATTTATGTGATAAGCATCCATTTCCCACTGCTCTTCCTCGTTTTGGGAACACATAAATTATCTTTGAGAAATATTCTTCCCTTTCTGTTTATAGACTTGAACAAACATGTGACTGGCCACACCTCAGCTTCCTGGATGGAAGTGTAATGAGTATCTGCAGGATTGATTTCCTCTGATGGGGCTATTTCAGTCTCTGCACAAAGCCTATGTGAATATCATAAAAGAAGTTTCCAGAGGCTCTCCTAAATGTCCTTGCAAACAAATGTCTTCCTTTCAGCTCTACCATGAACAAACAGAAGAGGACCATTGCCTTGAGGTGGCTTATGACTGCTTTTGAAGAAGTAAGTAAAATATATTGGACAGAAATAACAACCCAAGAAATAAAACAAAGAGATAAGAGAAGAAATGGAGGGTTGAGTGGCATTATTTAAACATTAATCAAAATTATTGATCCCTCCTAGGTAATTAGGTGAACCCATGGCTCCCTTTAGCATTGACATGCATTGACTTGCCTGTTTGCCCTTCACAAGGCAAGTTTCTATCACAAGAGTGATGTTCAATGAAAGTATATCTTATTTACAGAGAAGAAAGATTGTAAACTGTGGATAAAACTTCCATAATTCTTTAGGTGACATTGATGGGCTCTTCAGCCATTGTAACCTTGTACCAGATTCAGATCCTGAGTGTCTCTTTCACTGTCCAATACCTCATGTGAAAGCTGCCACTTTCTTCTGCTTTTTCTGTAAGATCATTTGAAATTGACTGTTTCCTAATGACTCAATGACAGACATTCCATCATCCGTGTGTTTCCAAAGTGTGTCTGTGAATGAAAAATAGAATGATCTCTACAAATGACTAAATTCTCATTTATTTACAACATTGTAACCCCAGATGGAAAATATGCTACCGAAATGCAAACAGCACTCAATATCCCAGTTATTATTGTGAAACAGAGTCCCCCCCACTTGGCAGCACTGAAGATAGTGTTTGTCTGAAAAGTACAGAGCAGCCAACGTGTACTGAGAGAGCTGCCTGTGGTTATCATGTTATCCCTACTGTCCACTGGGACTGAGGAAAATCTTCAAATAAACATTTCATGTTCTCTTTTATTGCTTCATGGAGAAGTCTTCTTTTATTTAAAACATTTTTTTTTGTTGCTTTCCTTTTATCTGGTTCAGATCAGGCAAAGGGGAATAGAGAAGTTCTTGTGCCTTTCTGCTACCTACTAATCCCAAGTCACAGAAAGCAATAAACTTTAAATAAGTCAGCATATGCGTATTCATGGGTAGATACACAAGAGAGTGGTAGGATATCCAATTGGCTGATTTATCATCTATGAGTGTAAGGCAGACTGGGATAAACAGCCTATGGATTACTGGCTTATCTATTGGATTTGTGGCCATATTAAACAGACAGGATTTTCATGTTTGCCAGGTACAACTGAACTGTAAACTATAGCAAAATGATAACTGTCCCTAGGCATGCAAGATGGCTCAAGGAGTAAAATCATTTGATGGGCAACTTTGCTGACCTGAATTTTATTTATAGAATCAACACTGGGTGCTGGGCAATAGATCAGACTCCTTAAAGCTGTTTCTCTTGCTATGTAGCCTTTGTTGGCTAGAACTAGTTATATACAACCAGCTGGCATTGACTTCTCAAAAATTCACCTTCCTGTCACCCAATTCTGATATTAAAGTATGATCTGTTGTTCTCTTTCCCAGAGTTTTTCCTAGAGCTCCATATGTGCTCTTTGACTTATAAAGAATACATTAACACAAACACATCCCATCCACAGAAGACACACAGTAATTAGTATAATAAAATAATCTAAATTTTAAACAAGTTTCCTAGTTTTTGAATAAAAATGATAAACATGGCATGCTCTCTCTTTGTGTGTACTTAAAAATAAAATAAAGAAAAACTTAATTCTATTAGAATGAAGCCAGATAAAGTCAACACAAGACATGATTTTTTTCTTCTGTGACAGCTCAGTGTTGGTATTTTATGAGACACTGAAAAAAGGGACACCTGGGGTTAAAGTGAGAATGTAAATGCACCCCAAAATCAAATCAACAGTTGCTATAAACCTTGTTTTTCTGGCAAGGGGTCTGAGTAAAATGCACTGCAAGATGAAACTCATTTTTTAAGGTATAGGAATTCTGTGGCCTAGAAGTTAGTTTTGAAAATGTAAATTGCCCCGTGGATGCTGTTTCCTTCATAGCAATCATGTAACCTTGTTCCATCAGTGATGGGAATCATAACACCTCCTCCCAGAATACACCGTTTCTGCCAGAAGAACTAGTTCAGACAGATTGTGTTTAAAACCATAATACTTGACAAGAGAGTTCTTGTTTCTCCAAATGCCTGAGAAATCTCAAGTGAATTAAATTGAATGTGCCTGGTGTGTATTATGAATACTAGTGTACTACGTTTTACTGATTAAAAAAAATGTTAGTATTTTTATTGACATCTACTGTTACCTGTTCTGGTAGTTTGAAAACTGAACATATGGCTAATGCTGCTGTTTGCTCACTGAGATTCAATGCACACTATTTAGCAGAAATCAAGGAAAAAGTATTGCCAAAGGCAGAAAATCAAATTATCTTAATTATTTATATGCCCTATTGGTAATCCCAAAGCCTTGTAATATGGTTATCTTTTTCCTGGATTTGTTATGTTAATCCCTTTAATTAAACCTTAAAGCCACAATATGCTGGCATTTAAAAAGCTACTGACTGAATCAAAGCCAGAGATTGTACAGAGAACAGATGATACTGTCCCATAGGCCTTTCTCAGCATCCCAACTTCAGCTTTGAGAGGCCTGGGAAGGTTAAGGGGTTAGGAGGATTAGTCCCTTGAGAATAAAATGCTACTAAGGAGATTAAATAATACTGTCTGTCCAGAGACAAAAACAAGAATAAAGGTTAGTTTCACTACTCTTTGAACACTTGGATATTTTATCAATGACATCAACTTATTTTAGCTCAAATAGATTATTTTCTATTTGCTCAACACAAGTAGAGAGCTTAAGAGATTCCACCTCACATCAGTCAGAATGGCTAAGATCAAAAACTCAGGTGACAGCAGATGCTGGTGGGATGTGGAGAAAAATGAACACTCCTCTATTGTTGGTGGGATTGTAAGCTGGTACAACAACTCTGCAAATCAGTCTGGAAGCTGCTCAGAAAATTGGACGTAGAACTACCTGAGAATCTAGCTATACAACTCCTGGGCATATACCCAAAAGATGCTCCAGCATGTAACAAGGACACGTGCTCCACAAGTTCACAGCAGCCTTATTTATAATAGCCAGAAACTGGTTTTATAAATGAGATTGTTACTTAATTTTAAATGCTGCATTCTGATTGATGCTTAGTGAAATCAATGTAATGAAGTGGACTAAGCACAAGTGTGAAGGGAACAGAAGAACCTCATAAGGGCTACTTCAGAGAGCTCTACCATGAGACACATTGCCTTACGGCCAAATGTTGGCACTTCATGGGATTCCAACTGAGTATTTTAAGGAGGAATTTACAGAGGCTCCATGCTCACCCTCACTCTGAATTAATTGGACTTGAGGCTCATTAGGAGTAGCTTAAGAGGACAATAACAAGTTTATTTCTATCAGAAAACCAAAATGTATAAGAATATTCAAACAACATTTCTGAAATAAACATATAATGACTAAAATGATTTGTTAGATGGAATCAGCAGAATGTCAACCAACCCAAGAAAATTAACAACTTAAAAACGAATGAGTAGAAGCCATTCAGACCAATGAGGAGATTTGAAATTGTCTAGAGTGTGTAAGGAGCCTAAAACCCTTGACTGGAATCCTGGAACAATGATAAAGGAAAATAAGGTAGATGAATCATTAGAGATCGAGGTGGAAAAGTCTCTGTAGCTGCTAAAGACACAAAGTCATATATTTTAAGAAACACAAGTAGTCATTCTAGGAACAGCCAAGTAAAACTACTGAGCATCAAATACAGGTTACAATTCTTAAAAGTTTTAGATGGCCCAGTTTCTTCAAAAGGAAACTGACTAAATATGACAAATAAATAAAATAACTATAGCTTAACATATCAAATGCATTCAGTAAAATTCTGTTTGCCATAGGAAAATCAAAGAGCAATAACACACTGCAGAACAACCTAACAGACAAAAAGGCAGAGGTGAAGGGGTTTGCCAGAGCAAGGAGACAGTGGAAAGATAAAGACATATGAGAAGTCTAAAAGAAATCAGAGACACCGCCTGATGGGCTGAATGACACCCAGAGGCTCTTGTCCTGCTATGGTGAGAAAGTGTATGGTGGGGAGATGGGAGAAAAAGAGAAGCAGAATTGTACACCATGAAAAAAGGCAAAACTGGAGAGTAGAGTGTGGTGAGGGACAGCCTGATGTGAATAGTCTACACTGCCACCTGAGGTCTTGGTGGTGTCCCAGTTTGTGATACTGCCAATTCTGGGTCCTTTTCCCTGCAGCAACAGGGGTCTGTGTTAATGTGTCTGTGGCACATGTTGCCACCAAAGGACATCCCTGGTATAGGCAGCAACCTTGGCCACTACCCCTCACTCACTGGCATATGTAGCAATGCTGGATCCACCCTACAGCTAGGCATGTAGAAGAGTTGACCCTAGTGCCATCAGTGCCACTGGTGGTCTTGATGGTGTGACCAATGGAGAGCCTAACTAGTCTACTATAGGTAGGACAGCTGGCCTAGTTCTTCACCTAAGCAAAGAGAGAGAACTGATTCTGGGTGCATGGGCTCAGGAGTACCAGCAGGCTGACCAAATCAGCATCCAATCCCAGATGCAGAGCTTTGAGCTGGCCTACCTCAACATCTGTGTACTGCTGGAGCTCATGAAATGGCTGGCACAGAACCAAAGCTGTAGGATCTCTATGACACAGGGCAAAAACAGGATATCTGAGAGGGGTTCTGGTGATGATTCAATATTGATGATGTAGGAGAAAGCAGAAGCCTTGAAAAAGACAAGTGACTCAGTGTAATGAACATTTGCAAATAAAACTGTTTGGGCAAAAGAGTATAATATGTGACACACCATGACTCACCAGACATTCCATAATGAGATTTGGTTTTGTTTTATTTGGTTTTGTTTTGTTTTGTTTTGTTTTGTTTTGTTTTGTTTTGTTTGGTTTGGTTTGGTTTGGTTTGGTTTGGTTTGGTTTGGCTTGGCATTGCTTTGTTTTGCTTGGTTGGGAAGGTTGCAAGGGCAAGCAGCTTATACTGAGGGACATGGAGATGAGTGGAATTGGGTGCATTTATGAAATTCACAAAGAATCTATAAAAAAGTTTAAATAGAAATTGAGATTACTGTGGTTGGAGGAATATGGCTTCTTTAGTTTCATTTCCTCCTATTGTTCTTCATATTATAATTTTCCCATACTTACTGATAAACAACAAAGCAAGGTATTATGATAGATAATCATAAGAGGTTTAAGTACCTTAGGGATGGTTCAGGAAACTTCTATTTGAATCATGTTCAATATTACAATGAAAGAGGTTATGATGGTCTACTGTAAGACTGGAAAACTACATGTGTGTGTGTGTGTGTGTGTGTTCTAATTCTCAGAAATGATATATAAATAATGAATCCTTATGAATAGTAATCATCTGCCCCATGTCTAATGTCATGTTCAAATATTTTGGATTGACACCAATTATCAAGCAATGTGGTTGATTGGTTATACACATTTATTGGCACTATTTGCTTGTTTGGTCAGGAGAGAATAACCACAGGATAATACTTCAATGATTGTAGCATCAGAATATATTCTGCACTAACTGCTACTTGGCGTGTCTTACAGACCTTTTTGTAAAGCATAATGTTCTTATAAGTTTTTTGATCTTATACAGTATAGACACACACACACATACACACACACACACACACACACACACACACACACACACATAAGCCTCTTCAGTTTCTTTCTGCCATCTGGCACACAATTATGACATTTTTATCAGATTGAGAAAAGACTATCATCAGTTCTTTCATAAGTATTTGTACCATCTGCTTGGTTTATTGGCATCTTCCAAGAGTGTGAATCCATTAGAGTTAATCCCAGATAAATTCTTTCAAGGCCAACCAACATTTTTATACATCTTCTCTTGACCAATATTTCACAGTATTGATCTACTGTAGTTGCCTGATTCCAGGCATATTCAACCTGAGCCCATGCACTGCACACATGTAAGAATAACTATGAATATACTCCAATATACTTTTAGATGAAGTTTGGGATGGCTGATTTTTCTCAACTTGAAAGAATTTTAAATCACCAAGGTGATGAGCCTCTTGACATGCTTTATGAAATTATCTAGGTTAGGTTAACTGAGGTGGGGATACCCTTAGCTATGACCATCAGAATCCCGTGGGCAGATAAAGTGAGTCATATATTAGTGTTTATCATTCTCTGCTTCTTGAGTATAGATACAATGTGACCAGCCACCTCAAGCACTACTGGTATCACTTTAGGGTAATGGTTGAGTGCATTCTTAAACTGTGAGTCAAAATTAAGTTTCTTTTTCCATATAGTTTTAATCACAGCAATGGGAACAGCAACTAATTTGAAGTTAGATCAAAATATCAGAAATTAAACCACATACTTTAAGTCTTGCAGCATCATAGAACATAGCATCTGCCCTTCGAAGTTAATCGCAACATTCTCCTTTTTATAATGCATTCACTATATTTATTGCTGACTAGATAGAGGTATGGTAGATACTTATGGGAGCAGTTTGGAGTAACAAGGGAGTTTCTGAATCAGCTCCAAATTTGAAATGAGAAAGTGCTAGGACTTAAAGAAGAGCCTATGTCAATGAGATTTAAGGGCTAAGGTTGATAATATGTATGAGTTTTATAAACAAACCAATTTTAAAATTTGTTGTTTCTTAGTTGTGATATATTTTGTAATATGTTCTGACCATAAGGAATGTTTTGTAGAACTTACTACTTCACAAGGAATTATAATCATTATATTCTTTGAAAGTGTGCAATGGTTAATATTTCATAAATATATTATTTCATTCAATAAAATGAAATCATCAATATTATTTTCTTACTGTAATAAGGATATAAGTAAATGGTAAGTGATATACCAGAATAACTGTGAGCAGCTTATTAAATTATTACCTAAAATGGTTATTTTAAATGCAAATAATAAATAGCACTAACAATATAGAGGTGCTGAGAATGAAAAATCTGATGATGAAAGACTTTGAAGGTTGACATGACGTCATGTTTAAAAGTAGCTATTCTCTAATTGTAATATGGCATCTTATAATTTAAAAGTGACTTTTAGGTCCTCAATGCACATATTATTTCATAGTGCTATGAAAAGTAATGCTGGCTATGTCATGATCTTCTTGTATGACTGTCTGAAGGTCTGCATGTATTTTAGAGATTTTTGCTATAATGTATCAGTTACCACTTTCTGGGAACTGTAATTTCCTGATATCAATTAAATTAATATAGGTTTTTAAAATGCATTCAGTAAGCTCCTAGAAGTTATTGAACATCTCATAATGTCTCAGCAGAAAGTAGGATGAGCAATACCAAACCAATCTTTCTGTGATAAACTGAGTTTTCCTAGAGACTGGCAATTTTCTCTCAGTTTTCTAGGAGACAATAACAAGTAACATATTTTTTATCCTCATATTTTCTGCTTTGAATTATATTATTTTATTCTCCTTCAAACTATATTAATCAATACTCATTGATTTTACTTTGCCCCCTTAACCTAAAATTTTGAAACTTAATGCTCAAAAACCTAGAATCAGTTTACTGAACCTCATAAAACTGCTATCATAATTCTTCTTGGTCTTCTTAGAATGTACTGATATAAGGTGTTGTTATATTTGGTACAGAATGCCATAGGGTGATGTGATCACTAATCTTGATTATCAGCCTGGTTAAACTAAAAGGTGCATATTAATTTAGTAAATCATTTCTGGCTTTAAAATTTTTCTTTTGGGAAATGACAGGCATATAAGTTAGCAGACTGAAGAGAGAAGAAAACAGAGTGGGAGAATAACCATCAGATAACCTCTAGGCATGGATAGAAACAAGGGCAATGAGGAAAATCCCCTGGTTCATGCAAGCTCCTTTCTTTTTTTTCCTGATTAAATGCACCTACCACCTCTTATTTTCTGTAGATACTTGTAGCCTCATCCATCATGATGGATAAATAGTTTTTACACAAAAATTTCAATTGTTTAGAGAAATATACTCAAAAGGGGGTGAAATGGATGTGTTTTACCTACTGTTTTGTTGCTTTGAAGAGATGCCATGACAAAAGCAATGTATAAAAGAAAGCATTTAATTGGGACATTGCTTACTTCTTCAGAGAGTGAGTCCATGATTATTATGGCTGAAGCATTATAACAAACAGGCAAGGATGGTGCTGGAGCAATAGTTGAGAGTTTATGTCTATCCACACTTAGAGGCATGGGGGGAGGAGAAGGCTCACCTGGACTTTTGAAACCTCAAAGTTTCCCCTGATGGCAGCCTGATCTACTGAGTGAGTTCCAGGACAGCCAGGGCTATACAGAGAAACCCTGTCTCGATATATATATATATATATATATATATATATATATATATATATATATATATATGCTAATTACACAAAATATTGTGTATGTGGAGATTATATTTAACTAGTTCATTTTTACTATCATAAAGCATGTATTTTAAATGCAAGAAAATTTTGTATTATCACATATTTGAAAAATTACTTCTATATAGCCAAAACTGTATGGAGAAACCAATTTGGTGAAATTATTCAAGATAGTTACTCAAACCTACTGTAAAGAATCTTAACGTCAGCATATAAAACAGGTATGTATACAGATTGATGGTTTAAACCAAAGTCTTCCATTGATGCCGAGTGACAATATCTCCTTAAATGAAGTAGTTATTTCTCCTTTCTTTGATTGTGAGACAGCTGAAATAATTCACACTCAACATCTAAATAAAGATTGAATATAATAAAATATTCATTGGAGACAAAATCATTAGTATTTTTAATTATTCAAAAATAAGTCCAATTAAATATGTACTATTAATTTTTTTAAAGTTTCAGAAGTAAAAGTTCCACAGCAATATTTCTAAATAATTGAGAATACATGTATTTTTTCTTTTTCAACCTTTTTTCTTCTCAACACAAAGTGACTTCATTTTCTTTTTAAGATTTTGTATGTCAACTACAGCCTGGCCACTGACGAAAAGACACTAGGTTACTTAAAAGACTTTGATACCTCTGTGCTATTTTCTGTGTGCTGACATGTGTCTACTTGTAACATGGAGAAGAAACTTCAAGATTAGGATTCACTCTTCACAGTGATTGGTATCTAAGCCTGTAGTTCAGATAGTTTATGGTTAGTCTGATGGGCAGCTACCATTCTTGTCAATTTAACAGAAACTCTAAGGATGGCTGCATGCTGGAATTTGCATAATTTTTATCAGAATCTAAAATTTTCTCAAAATTGATGATCAAGGAGCAATACAGACATATTAGTATACTTGTTATAAGATATGGGAGATGATAATTTAAATGTTACATTGTAATAATTTAAGCCAATGATCTGCAATTTCAGATAATTGAAAGTATTTAGATTTTGGAATCAAAATATATATGTGAAAATATGGCTTCTTATAATTACTAATTAACCTGTATTTGGACAAAAAAGAATCCATTTTGATATGGAAAATACAAGGGTGCTGAAGTGTTTTCCTGTAATTTTTGTCTAGGATTCACTGTGACTATTTTTAGTTCCTTTTGTGTGAAGTCTACTTAAGGGTTTCAAATACAATGATCATGATTCTTTCCCATAGTCTTCCATATATTGACATATATGTGGATAGTTCACAAGGAAAATCTTATCAAGAAATTCTAAGGGTATTTCAAAATTCTTATCATGGTGCCAGGTGTGGTGAGACATCCCTGTGCTGACTTCACTCAGAGCATTTCAGCAAGCATGGATGAAACTGTGTTGGTCTATATAGGAAGTTCCATGCCAGCCTGTGTTCTGTAACTATGTCAGACAAAAGAAAGCAAAGTAATAAAAGTTCATAGGTCCCACCTCATAGTGAGAAATATTAGTAATAGAAAATTTCTTAGTGCAGGATAATCATTCTTTACAGAAGATATATTCACTTGAAAGTTTCCCTTGTTCAAACAGATGGACCTACACCCAAACATATAGGGGCAAAGAGTGAGATATAGAGACCTTACTGAGATATGAAAAAAGGGGAGAAGAGTATAAATTTGGTTGGAGGCATGGCAGAGAGTATATAGGAGGAGTAAGAGGGAGAAATATGTGTTAGAGATCATATTTCATTATAAGTATGTCTAAGATTTGTAAAAGTTAAAAAAATACATATTGTGATAAAATTAGTGTGTAGTAATGTTAGCATGTGCAATAATTCTATAGAAAATAATTTTGGGCTGAAAATATGGCTCATTTGATACTCATATCTCACATCAAAAATATCAGGCCAGATGACCCAAGCTTGTAATCTCATTGTTGGAGACAAAAACGTACAGCTTTCTAGCATATGATGGGGAGCCAATATAGTCTACTAGGTAAGCAATGGGCTAGTGTGATACTCTGTTTCAAAAGATCTAGAGGAACAAACCAAGATTATTCTCTGTCATACACCCACCACACACACATCTCCCCAGCATATATACATTTATGTATACACACTTTTACAAATTACTTCAAAAGAAGAGATGTGACATCAGCATTATAAATTATTTGTATCTATGAATCTGAAGACCTAGAAAAACCTTAGGCCAAATCAGAGCCTGTCCAATATGAGTATCAGCTACTTCCTGAGAAGACAAGACATTGCTTTAAAGAAGATCAGAAGATCAGAAAAGTGGTAGAAGGTGAGGAAAGAAATAATTTAGAGCTGTGCTCCTTTAAAACAGTGGCCCTTTAGTGTGTGACACAAGATACAACAAGACATTAAATGTGTGACTAGGTACAGAGCAGGTTGTACTCTCTGGTTCAGAGGAGTGAACAGCTAGTCTAATATAATCAACAGAAACTCATCCAAATTTAAAGAATTTGCTATTGCATGTACTGTCGTAAGTGTGTTCAATGTTCCCCATAGAGAGCTCTTTACGATCATCAACGCTGTTGGCTAGATTTAGGTCTACAAGTGGATTACAGGAGAAAAAAAATGTACACTCAAATAAAGCAAGGACAAATCACAGGCCTTGATAGCAGCCATGTGCTTTTTGCTTCCAGGGATGGAGCTGTTGTACTTGTGATGTCAAAAGAAATTCCTTTCACCAACTTGCTTCCCATGAGAGCCAACATTCTGGACCAGTCAGTTTTCTGTTCAAGGCAGAAGAGTTACTTTCTCAGCACCTACTAATCTGACTTCTAAACTACCTGGACAAGAACCCCAACAAAATTACTGGAGACATTAACAGTCATAGTAAATTATTTTACTATCTGAAGGCCCTTCAAAAGATGAAAGACTTTTCATTTACTCTGGGAACCATGAAAAACTTAATTCTTGAGATTCAGAAGCAGAAATATGAATGTCATAGGAGATTCACACGAATCAAGTATCAAGAGTGAACGTAGCCTAGTCTAAGCAGTTCATCAACCTCAGCATGAATCATAATGTGTAACAAGTGGAGAAGCAATTGTGCATGGGTGTGCTCAATCAAACTGTGTATTTGTGCTCTGGGAAGAATATCCTAGCAGTGTGCATATTTATATCATTCTAAATGGGCCAGAAATGGTTCATCATCAATAAGCTCAGCTATGACACTACAGTCGTATCTAGTGTGCACAGTGCTATATGCTCCTCTTGCTCGGTATTGTGGGTGGTAATGCTGCTGTCAGCAAGGAGTCCAACAGCATGCTCTAAAAGGGACTGACTTTGTGCGAAGGGGCATAACAGTCCCACTGCTAGGTTAACTAAGCAAACAGAAGTAGATCAATGAATGTACATTCTAAATGTTTCTTTCAAACAAAATAATGGAAAAAATTTCTTTCATAGGAAATAAAAAATAAAGGATGAGAGAGAAATGTTCCCAAATGCAGAGACTCATAACTCACAGAACAGAAACCTTGGGGAAAATTTAAATTTACAAATTGCCAAGACTCCTTCCATTCTTGTTATTTTCAGTGTCAGTATCTATTTTGCCAGGGTCAGGAGGAAATCAGGGAAGAAGCATGAGAAGGACAAGGGCCCCAGATCTGGATATCTTTTCTTTTTCCTTTCCTTTCTTTTCTTTTCTTTTCTTTTCTTTTCTTTTCTTTTCTTTTCTTTCCTCTTTTTCTTTTCCTTTCATTTTTTCTTTCTTTCTTTTGTTCTTTCTTTCTTTCTTTCTTTCTTTCTTTCTTTCTTTCTTTATGAATAGAACAGAATTTAAAATGTTGACTCTTTGAGTAACAAAATATTACAAGGCAATATAATTTCCCATAAAAATAAAAGATGATCCATTACACGATTATTCAACATATTTTACCTTGTAGCTTTTATTATTCTGTCTTTGTTCTGTAAGTATAGTATTTTGATTATTATGTGACATGGGGTCAAACTTTCCTGATGAGTTAGAAACCTGGTGGAGTAGAAACTTCTAGAAATCTATGAGGGTTACACTAGCTAAGACTCCTAGAGATGTAGAGTATGGAGCCTGACCTGGCAGTCTCCTGTAACAGGGCAAAATTTTCAGTGAAGGTATTGAGACACCAACCCAGCCACAAATTCTTCAATCTACAATTTGTCCAGCCTATAAGATGTGCTGGGGCAAAAGTGGACAAAAATTGTGGGAGTGGATAACCAATGACAGTCCAACTTAAAACCCATACCATGTAAGAAAGCCCACCCCTGATACTGCTTGGAGATTCAGGAACCAGAGGCTGCATAACCCAGAGACCTAGGCTAGTACAAAAAAAAGTAAATGAAATAATTACTAATGATGATCTATTATACTAATAAATTGATTGATGTCTAGCCTAATTTTCATCAGAGAGGCTTCATCTAGCACCTGATAGAAACAGATGCAGAGACCTGCAATGAAACATTAGATGGAGCTTGGAGAATCACATAGAAGAGGAAGATGAATAATTGTAGCAGTCATAGGAGGCAAGGACACCACAAGAAAACTCACAGAATCAACCAACATCGGCTCATATAGGCTTACAGAGACTGAACAAACAACCAGGAAGTTCCTGCATGAAAGTAACCGAGGCGCTCCGCATATATGTTACAGTTTGAGCTTTGTCTTCCTGTGGGACTCCTAACAGGGGGAGCAGGAGCTGTCTCTGACTCTGTGACCTACCTTTGGGACCCTTTTTCTCATACTGAGTTTCCTCATCCAGCCTTAATAGAAGAGGGGTGCCTAGTCTTACTACAACTTTATATACATGGTAATGTTTGGTTGATATCCACAGCAAGCCTTTTTTCCTGAAGAGAAAAGAGGAGGACGGAAAAGGAGATACAGAAGGGAAGGAAGGAGGGTACTTGAAGGAGAAGAGGCAGGGCAGCCGGGGAGAAACTATGTTTGTCATGTAAATAATAATAATAATAATAATAATAATAATAATAATAATAATAATAATAAAATAACAAATAACCACTAATAACAACAACAATGGAAAGAGAAACATTAAGAAAATAAAAGGTGAACTATTGCTGGCCTTTTATGAAATAATGAAAAATCTCAAAATAACAGTCTGGCAATAAAACATCATCTCCTTGCCTCTAGGAACATGTAAACTGACACTAGGAACATTTGATCAACTATTGCTCCTGTACCTGGTACAGTAACCACTAATAATATCCTACAATTGGTACTAAATGTGACTTTGGTACATGCCCCAGCTCTCACATTCAATAACACAGTTATTTGACTGCCAGCTACAGCAAATTTTCCCACACTGCTCACATATGTAATAGGTCTCTAGAAAGCTGACCCTGCATTCTAGCTCAGCCTAGCTGAGTCTGGAAAGCTGTGTCATCTTAATTCTACCTTAACCACCATTATAAAAAAGAAAAAGAAAAACCACTTCAAGGGCTCAGAATTGTTCACTACTTCATGACCGCCCATCAGTCTCTCCAAGGTGTATCTTAATTTCACTCAACCTCGGTTTCATTAGAACTTACTTAACTTGGCCTATGATCTGTAGTTAGTTTTTGTTTTTGTTTTATCTGAGAAGGTGTTTGAATTTATTCCCTTAACCAAGGGGTGAGGTAAGTTTCCATCCCTCTTTTTACACATAGTGGTTGATTATCTAAATATCATCATTATGGTAAGGGCTTATAATTAGACAATGCAGTCAATTTGCCTTTTAAGTTTATAGAATCTGAGATTCAAAATGACATGTAAGCATGAACAGAAAGACATAATATTGTTCCTGAGCTATATAAACATTCTGGAGGGTTTAATACAGTACATTGAGGATTCATTGGCTTCCAAGGAATAACTTTTTTCCAAGAAATTATTTTATTGAAGAGAAGTAGATACTGATTACAGCCATTGAGTGGACATATGCAGCTGAATATATGAATAACCATAACCTTCATCTTTTTGGGCCTTATCCTTTGAAATTTGACATTATATTTCTTCAATAAAACGCTAGAATTTATTGCTCAGTTCTTTAAATCTTAGATGGATTTGAAGGATGCTTTTTGCTACGTTAATATAATAGAACCCAAGGCACTCTGGTGCAATGCCTCAGCAATAAGCAGCCTATGTGTCACTCTGTGTCATCTCTCATTTTGTAAATTGTGCTTTCACCACTCACTTGCCAGGTGGGGACAGATTCTGGTCAGTTTTACAGACTGAGGCCCTAGACAAATGCGAAAATGTGTAATTCCTGGCCAGCTGGCAAAACATGTACTGGCAAGAAGCTCTTCCAAGTTCCCTCCAACAGCAAAACCAGTTTGTTGATCCCTAGACTGTTGGGCCCAGATAAATGTTGATCACCATTTGCCATAGAAACTTCCTTGTTATCTGATGACTAGAGTTAGTATGTAGCAAGTAATTATCAGTAGACATTACCAACTGAGGCTGCTGAATGCAGTAAAAATATCTTTGCCATCTCATAGAATGTGTTTGAGTCTTTGCTCTTCCAAACACTGCTGTGAAACAGTGGGCAATTTATCATGTTTCTTTCAGTGAGTATTTTCTTACAAGAATGGAGACAGCCGTAGAGACTGACTCACAGAGTTATTTTTAGCATTAACTGTGATAATGTATCAAACAACATAGCAGAGTGTTTGACACTTGGTACATGCTAAATAAGCTATGAGTATTTTCCTGTTCTTTTAAAATAACTTATAAGCTGCTTCTGAATAACAATAAAACTTTTAAACTGATAGTAGCATTAAAATTATATGGCATAAGCATATTATTATGTGTCAAATTATACTTATAAATGATTATTTTAAAAATACTTTAGTAAATAATAAAAAAATGAGGCTTCACTGCACCCTATAATTTTCTCAAGGGCAAAGATGATGTTACAGGCAACTATTTAATTTCTATCACTTAGCATATGTGTGGCCAGATTGTAGGTGCCTTGTAAGTGTTTGTTGGAATGAACTCGTGCATAATAACAGGGAACAAATTCTTCATTTTTTGCTGCCATCAGTTTTCTAGTTGAAGATATAATTAATGTATGCTAAATATCAACATTAATTAAATAAACACATTACCTACCTCACAGTGGCCACTCACCAAACCTTTAGGAATCAACTATGAAACCAAATCGAAAAACATGCAAAGGTCATGGAAATTAGGTAATTAGCTTTTCTGAGGTGAGAAGGGCAGAATGAATTATTCAACACAGCATCTGTATTTCTAAATAATTATTAAACAATTTATGAATATCAGCAAAAAATATTACTGAAGTTTGTAAATAAACACATCCAGTAGGAATCTCAATTTGTCAAAAAAATTTAAAAATAATGATGAACACACTGAAATAAGCATATATTATGTTCCCACTAAATGTTTCTTTCTCCAAGGAAAGCAGTTTGTTGACTTACTATGTCCTTTCTCTTTGTTGGAGCAGTCATTGTTATAGACTTATTTTAGTATGGTGCTTCAATATATGATATTCATAGGAAACTAGAATCAAACAACCACTGAGTTTTTTCCCCTTGAAATCAAATATGTTAACTTTTTCTCACAATTGTCCCTAGTCATAGAAGAAACTTAATTTTTAAAATACATGTTTAATTTCACATTGTAATATTCTGACATATCTTACTTATTTGCCTATTAAATTAGGGTGTCTTATCTACAGATATAATCATACTGAGTGTGCCTCAGCACCTGACTTAATGGATGGTGTTCTGGTTATTTGCAACTTTAGCTTACCACAATGAAGAAAATCATCTGGGAAATGATTCCTGGTTGAGGGGTTTCCGAGTCAGATTCAACTGTGGTCATGTCATGTCTATGGAGAATTCTCTTGATTAATGAGTGGCATGGGAATTCCCAGTCTACTGTGGGAGGTGATTTTCTTGGACAATTCTTATTGAGTTGTATAAGAAACGTGGCTGAACATGAGTGAAAGAATCAGTCAGCTAACGGCATCTAGTCATGGTATCTGCTGCCATGTCTACATGAGTTTCTCACCCTGACTTCTTTCAGTAATGGATTACTACCAAGTAAAAGACTTTGAATAAACCCTTTTATTCCCCTATGTAGTTTTTGTTGATGTTTATCCATGCAGCAAGAAAGGCAACAAAGGCAAATGAGTGGTACACTGCCCTCTTTGATGGATGCCTTTTGACATCATCATTTTGCTTTTGGTAAAATTTTGGTGCTAGGTATTGCTTTTTGATTTAACACTATAAAATTGGGAAAAATTCCTTTCTAATTGTCATCCAAAGTAAAGACATTAATCATGGTGTGCTTTTTTTAAGAGAAAAATTTAATTTTGGGGACAAAATTATTGTCTTATCTCATTAAAATTATTATCTTGCCGGGCAGTGGTGGTGCACACCTTTAATCTCAGCACTTGGGAGGCAGAAGCAGGTGGATTTCTGAGTTCGAGGCCAGCCTGGTCTACAGAGTGAGTTCCAGGACAGCCAGGACTACACAGAGAAACCCTGTCTCGAAAAACCAAATATATATATATATATATATATATATATATATATATATATATATATATGTATATATATATATTATATATTTTATATATATGTATAATATAATATATATATTATCTTTTAGCATAACTTGTAACAAATGAAACAGTCACACAGCTAGTAAAAACCAACTTTCTATAATCAAAGTTGAGAATATTGTTGGATTAAATAGTTTAAATAACATAAGAAACCATATATTATATAGTGTCTAGACTTTTGAAGATGTTATTTTTGTCTAGTTTACAAACATGGAGATTTTAATGTGATTCTGTTTTATGACAGACACTTGTTACTCTAGTGTTGTAAAATGATTATGCATTGAATCATCTCAAGTTCTTGCTTAGACTAGAAATATAAGCTATTTTAAATATGGACATGATTCACAGTAAGTAATACACTCACTGAGTAATTGTAATAAAAAACTATACGAAAAATGCATAAACTGGCTTAATACTGTGGTGACAAGTACTCAGACTCCAGAAATTTACTGTTACTTCTTATAACTGCTATAGACTACACCTTTCCAGAGACACGTTGCTCACACAACTGACTTCCCAATACATGCTTCCTAATACATGGTAACAAACACAGTCTGATTCTCTTATCATTTTCAGAATTACTTTTCTCAAATGAGAAACCATTTTTGTTTTATCTCAGAATAACTCACAAAACAAACAAGACTTGTAAATTCTTTAAAAAAAAAATCAAAGCATTCTAGTGAAGCTACACACTTCAAAGGGCTAGGCACCTTCAAATGCCTTGCTGTGCGTGGCCTTCTTGTTTTTCTTCTTTATTCTTCACAGAAATAATGCTCTGTTTTGGGTGCATCCAATGCACTTGTTTAAAGAATTGTGTTTTCTCACTCATGTTGTTATTGGAAGTGGTCATTTTAAGAGGTCCAGCTGAAGTAGAAGTTAATAGACTTTCCTGCCAGAGAGCTCATTAAGTGAGGAGACTGACACTCTTGCCGTTCATCTCATGTCTTCTCACTTACAATTTGTATCGATGCCTCAGGTGAAAAAGGCTGTTATGGAGCCCTGAGCATAAGTTGAAAGCTACATGCTCAAATGTCCTAGGCAAAAGATCGGAAAATCCTGCTAGTAACAATTTCTTGCTGCTTTTGAGACTCAGTGTGAATCCCTCTACTTGTCTTAAAGTTGAGAGCAAAGGCTGAAGTTTCTTTTTTGTATTAATTCACAGATAGATTAGTCTTACTTGATAGACCCACATGAAAAGGAAAAGTAGAAAATCAGCTACATCTTGAAGAATAGCGAAACATAGGCAGGACATGAAAGGAGAAGAGAAAGTGCCCCAGGAAGGAAGGGAAATGGCTTGTCTATTACTTGATGTGAAATAAAAAGAAATTGGGATGGGTGGTCAGCAATCTCACAATGACAAAAAAAGGACAAGATTTTAGGATGCTTTGTGAATCTGCTGCCATGGGCTTCACAAATGTCCACAAAATTACTAGTAAGATGACTCACTGGACAAAACTACTTGCTGCCACACCTAACAATCCAGAGTTTGATCCCTGCAAATCATGTAGTGGAAGGAGAGACAAGATGCAGATCGTTGTTCTCAGACCTTTATGTACATGTCATGTACACACACACACACACACACACACACAAACACACGTAATTTAATTTTTGAAAGAAAATAAATTGAGCCATCATCAAAAATTACAATGGAAATCTTCAGCATTACATAAACAACTTGCTTTTTAAGAGACCAGCAATTAATTATGTTCTATATGTTTTATATATTAATTATATCCCAATTCTGAAACTTTTACATTTCAGTCACTTAAATGAAACTAATTTCAATTAGTGCTACCACCACAGTCAGGATCTGACCAAATATTGATGGAATTATTATGAAATTAATAATTTTAAAACAATAAACAAGAGCCATTTACCCAAATGTGAATCAGAAATGTAAATAATTCTCTTAAAAGTCAATGAGCATTATGCTTTACTGTGAGGACATTTCAGATCTCAAGGTTTAATTAGGATGTGGACATAAGAGAATCATTTATAAAATTGATTTATCAAATACAACTAATTAATTATGAACAATATTGTTGGTGATTTTAAATGTTAATAAAGATCTGATTTTTTTTTTACATTTGGAGAACTTAAAAGAATACATTACTCCTAGATCTTAGTCAAGTTTAAGCTCCTTTATAATAAATAAACAATGCTGGGGCTCAAAGAAGATTCAGTGTGTATAGTACTTACTCTACAAAAGTGGGAACCTGAGGTGGAATCCCCAGAATCCACATAAACACAGGTCAGATACAATTGTGTGCATCTGAATCCTAGGGTTCTTACAGAAAGTCTGTGAAATTGACAGGATACTCACTAGAATATTAGGAGTTGCTGTCTCAGTGAGTAAAGCAAGGACCAACAGTGATTCTTCAGTCACCTTTTTGCATGCAGCTTGGCACATAAACACGCACAGAGATACATCCACAGTTTATAACCATCCTGGCAATCATCATTGTTGTCATAAGTTTTTAATTACTGGAATTCTCCTTAAGTCCAGTTTTCTAACTAAATACAGGCAATGCAATGATTCTCAAATGCTAAAGAGTCAACTCCATTGGGCAAAGTGATACTCTGAAATGTGTGTGCTGTCTCCTGTACCCTGATTGTATTTCTTGTCACTAATTGAAGTAGTATATTAAGCATAGAGATACAGCTAAAAATGAAGTAGCTGAAATAATTAATTCATCATGTTACTATAATATGGTTTATTATATTATTGAAGAAAGGCAGTTGAATGTTGTTTGTATATGGAATGCAGTGTGTGAAAGTGCATAAGTACATCCTCTTGTCATATTTACAGAACACTCATTTCTCAAAGGACAAGTGACATGAACACTTTAATTCTAAGGTCCTGTAAACGTGATAGGATGAATTCTTGCAGTGCTGTCACACACTATACTCTGAAAATGACAAGCAGGATGACATGGCAAACAGTGCTTCTGATGCAGAAATAATTGTTTTGAATTGTTTTGAAGGCTGAGAAGCCAAAGGACAAAGAGGACAAGGTATTAAAATAAAAATTTAACATTCTAACAAGTATGACAGATGCTTTCAGGAAGCAGTTAGGAGGAAGTGCCCATGCCAGTTCACTGTATAGAAATTCTTTACAGTGTCCAAGACTCAGATCAGAAATAAGAATGTACGGGGCTATGATATTTCAAATCCTAAATTCCATGAGTTTCTGACTGACCATGATGCTTCCAAAGGAACTGCCTGCTGTGGAGCTGGAGTTGGCTCACTGATTAACAATATTTGCTGTTCTTGCAGAAGACTTGCATCTGGTTCCAGAAACCATATCATAGTTCACAACCATCTATTCAGTTCTGGACCTCCAGTGCCTTCTGGATCTGGAAAACTTATAAACATCTATTACTTTAGTTTTGGGGATCTAGAATTTTGTGGACACCAGACACATACACACATGGAGGTGAAACAATCATTTGCATGAAATAAATATATCTCTAAACAAACGTGACTTGTTTATAAAGCATGCTATTAGATTCTCAAAAACACATGTGCTATACACAAAAAAGGCAAATGGCTATCCTACATTCATTAAAAAAACAGATTCTATTTACATTTGCAGACAGGATTGTTTGTCAATACTTTTAAGTTATTCTCCAGAACAGTTTGACAAAAGTGCAAATTAAGCTTCACTTTAAGTAAATACAACTATACACTTCACAATGCAAATCAATTAATGTGTGCAATCAGTATAGCCATGAAATTCCCAGACTAATCAGAGATTGACTTTTTAAAGCAACACAGAAATATCTCATTGTCTCTTCTAGAGTATCATGTTTTAGGCCAAATGAATGTATCTTGAAATAAAGCTCATTGGATTGTAGAGTTCAAGTTAGTGAAATATCTATATTAATATTTTAGTGTTTTCACTCTGCTATGGCGCAGTGCTTGCTACACACCAGATCCCAAGAAGATAAACAGAAATTCAAACCCATTTGATCAAGAAACTTGAAGACTTGAAAACCAAAAAAACAACTCCTAATGTTATGAAGGACTTTGAGGACTTCTAGGTAGCATAGTAGATAAAACTGCCTGTCCTTTCTTGTAATGAAGTTTCTTCTGTTTCTGCCCTTTCTCTGCTGCATTTTTTTTATTTTATTCCTATATTTCCCATACTTATACTAACTTGTTTATACTTATTCTTTCTTATTCATTCTTATTTTTTCCTTCTTAGCATATTCTACTACTGCCCTACAGTAAGTTTGTCATTTTCAGTGTTGTGGTCACTGGTGACATTATTATATTAAGTAGCTTTCTCTAACCATTACAATTTGAACTTTTTTCCTTTTAGCAATTTGTTTCCCTTTACCAGAATGGTTTTGAGTATTAATATTTCAAGACCTGGCTATGAATTGGGGAGATCTGCAGATACATTTGGGAAAAAGTTAACTTAACCAACAGATTGGCAAATCTTGAAACAGACAATGAAACGTGAGAAACCAAAGAAGCATGAAGTTGGCAAACACAAAGGCATCAATGTAGTTAAAATAGCAGATAAATATGGCAAAGATTCCTGGTAAAAATCTTCAATAACCTCAAATTGGATGCAAATAAGAAGATGAAGCAAATGTAGAAAAATATAACAAAATAAAAGCAAACTTCAGCAATCTGGGATAAATTTTCAGTAATCAAATTAAGTTTTAAGTTAAAACAGTAAACCAATATATTAGAAATGAAAAAAAAAATAAAAACCACCATGAACCA
Source organism: Rhabdomys pumilio (assembly GCA_030674055.1). NCBI lineage: Eukaryota > Metazoa > Chordata > Mammalia > Rodentia > Muridae > Rhabdomys > Rhabdomys pumilio. The sequence continues at coordinate 98,222,960 of JANHMN010000001.1, forward strand.
AATAGAACGCTGAATGGAAAACTTTAGAATAAACCTAACTAAGCAAATAAAACAAATATCAGGGATAGGAAACAAGGTTAACAAACTACTACATGAAACAGCACTAAAGCCAAACAAATGCCAAAAAAGCATAACAGCAGATCATAATTGAATCTACCTGACAATGTTATAATAGTAAATCCCTGAAATAAAGAAAATAAAATTGACTTCCAAATATAACCTGGATTTAGAAACATCTCAAATAATCTAGTAAAAAAATTTTACTCAGATAATGAACAAACAAAAACAATAAGAGTAAAATAAACCTTAAGGCTGTAAATGGAAAAATAAAACTGTTCAGGGCAGAAATTAGTAAAATAGAATCAATAGGAAGAGTGTAAATAATCTACCAAATAAAAAGAAAAACAAACCCTTAGCAAACAAACCAAAGGATAAATGGAGAATGTAGATGTAGATGAACACACAGTAAGTGAATCTTGATTACCAATTCCAAAGATGTGCATTATCTTGGTGATATTAGTAAATACTAGACACGTGCCAACTGCCGAAATTAGATCAAGAATGTAGAAATAGCTTAAATGCATAGTAAACTGTAATACTGAAACCGTAATTAGGTCCATTCCAAAAGAAATTTCAGGGATAGGTGAATCCACTTTTGAATTATACAAATGCTTTACTGATTATTAGACATTGGTGCTTCTTAAACTGAACCATAAGCAGAAAAAGGTAGAATATCAAAAATTCAATCCTATAAAGCCACCTTTACCTTGATATCAATTGACAATGACAAAACCCAAAGTAGAAAACTACAGACTTCTATTTTTGAGACATTTATTTTTTTATTTTTATTGGATATTATATTTACATTTCAGATTTTATTCCCTTACCCCATTCTCCACACTAAGAACCCACCTATCTCATCCCCCCTCCTTTTGCTTCTATGAAGATGTACCCCCACGCCCCCAACTCCCACCTCCCCACCCTCAAATTAAGCCCCAATAGGTGTTTAGCCTTAATGGGATCAAGGACCTCCTCTCCCACCTATGCCTGAGAAGGCCATCCTCCCCTACATATACAGCTGGACTCATGGGTCTCTCCCTATGTGCTCCCAGGCTGGTGGTTTAGACCCTGGGGATCTCTGTAGGTTGGTATTGTTGCTCTCCTCATGGGGCAACAAACGCTTTCAGCTCCTTCAGTCTTCTCTCTAACTCCTCCATTGAGAACCCCTTGATCAAATCAGTGATTAGCTGTAAGCATCTGCCTCTGAATATGTCAGACTCTGGCAGACCTCTAAGTAGACTAATCAGGCTCTTGCCAGCATGCACTTCCTGATTTCCACATCAGCATCTACCTTTGGTGACTGCACATGGGATGGATACCCAGGTGGAATGGTCTCCATTCGGCCCCTCCTTCAGTTTCTGTCCCACACTTTGTCTCCATATTTTCTCCCTTGAGTATTTTCTTACTCCTTCTAAGAAGCACAGAGGCATCCACACTTGGTCTTTGTTCTTCATGAGCTTCATGTGATCTGTGAGTTGAATCTTGGATATTTCAAGCTTTTGGGCTAATATCCAATTATCAGTGAGTAAATACCATGTGTGTTCTTTTGTGATTGGGTTAACTCACTCAGGATGATATTTTCTAGTTCCATTTATTTGCCTAAGAATTTCTCGAATTCATTCATTTTAATAGCTAAGTAATAGCTATTGAATAATAATTCATTCATTTTAATAGCTAACTTATACTCCATTGTGTAAGTGTACCACATTTTTGTATCTATTCCTTTGTTAAAGGATATCTGGGTTCTTTCCAGCCTCTGGCTATTATAAATAAGGCTGCTATGAACATAGTGGAGCATATGTCCTTGTTATATGTTGGAGCATCTTCTGGGTATATGCCCAGGAGTGGTATAGCTGCAGGTAATGCTATGTCCAATTTTCTGAGGAACCACCAGACTGGTTTCGAGCGTGGTTGTACCAGCTTGCAATCCCACCAACAATGGAGGACTGTACCTCTTTCTCCACATCCTCGCCAGCATCTACTATCAACTGATTTTTTGATTTTAGCCATTCTGACTGGTGTGAGGTAGAATCTCAGGGTTGTTTTGATTTGCATTTCCCTGATAACTAAGGATAATAAACATTTCTTTAGGTGCTTCTCAGCCATTCTAGTTTCCTCAGTTGAGAATTCTTTGTTTAGCTCTGTACCCCACTTTATAATAGGGTTATTTGGTTGTCTGGAGTCTAATTTCTGGAGTTATTCGTATATATTGGATATTAGCCCTCTATTGGGATGAAGAATTGGTAATTATCTTTTCTCGATCTGTTGGTTGCCATTTTGTCCTATTGACAGTGTCCTTTGCCTTACAGAAATTTTGCAGTTTTATGAGGTCCCATTTGTCAATTCTTGATCTTAGAGCATAAGCCATTGGTGTTCTGTTGAGGAAATTTTTTCCCCTGTGCCTAGGTATTTGAGGGTCTTCCCCATCTTCTCTTCTATTAGTTTCAGTGTATCTGGTTTTATGTGAAGGTCCATTATCCACTTGGACTTGAGCTTTGTACAAGGGAATAAGAATGGATTGATTTGCATTCTTCTACATGCTGACCTCCAGTTGAACCAGGACCATTTGTTGAAAATGCTGTCCTTTTTCCATTGGATGGTTTTAGCTCCTTTATTAAAGATCAAGTGACCATAGGTATGTGGGTTCATGTTCATTTCTGGGTCTTCAATTCTATTCCATTGATCTTCCTGCCTGTCTCTGTACCAATACCATGCAGTTTTTATCACTATTGCTCTGAACCCAGCCACAAAATGAGGATTGATTCCTAGTCCCAAAGTTTGAAAGGAAAAAGACAATGTGGTTCATACACACAGTGGATTTTTATGCATTAATAAAGAGAAGTGAAGTCATGATATTTACAGGAAAGTGGAAGAACTTGAAATTATAATGTTGAGCAAAATAATCAAAATCAATAAATATATATATGTATATATATACATGTACACACATGTTATATATATATAATATATATATTATATATAATATATATAATATATATGTATATATATGTGTGTGTGTGTATACACATATATATACCATTTCACATTTATATGTGAGGAGACAACATGAACAAAGTAACTCTTATAAAGCACAGCATTTAATTGGGGCTGGCTTATAGGTTCAGAGGCTCAGTTTATTATCATCAAGGCAGGAGCCTGGCAGCATTCAGGTAGACATAGTGAGGAAGGAGCTGAGGATTATGCATCTTATTCTGAAGACCACTAGGAGAAGACTTGCTTTCTCAGGCAGTAAGGAGGAGGATCTCAAATCCCACCCCCACAATGACACACTTTCTCCAACAAAAACCACACCTACTCTCACAAGGCCACACCTCCTAATAATGCCACTTCCCTGGGCCAAGCATATTCAAAAGACCATATATATGTAACCTGCCTTTAAACCTACATATAAACACTTCTGTGAGTGTGTATGTGAAAGTGTGTATGTGAGAGTGTGTATGTGAGTGTGTATGATTATGTATGTTTGTATGTGTGTGTGTGTGATTGTATATTTTTATGTGTGTAAATGTATGTGTCTACAAATATGTCATGAAACTTGAAGGGATATTATGAGATCAGAGGAAGATATCTTAAGGGAGGCAACAGAATACATGTCATAGGAACAAGAAGGGGTGTTTGAGGAAAGGAAAAGACCTAATGGAGGTAGGCATAAAATAGAGAAAAGGGCAGCATGAGTGGAGAATAAATGAGAAAATACCTAAATACAACTAAATATAAAACTGTCACAACAAAATGTATTGCTGGGTATATGAAAGTATGAAAAATGACAAATTGGGGTAGTGAGACTGAAGGGATACCACAGTAGTTTAGGGCATTTGCTGCTCTTGCAGGGGATCCTGGAACATTTCCAAGCATCCCATACTGTTACCAGCTATAAGTCCAGTCTACCTCCCTGAGTACTGCATGCATGCAGGAGGAACACCCACAGCGACAAAGAATAAATAACTTTGCTTTAATATTTCAGCTATTTCAGCTGGAAAATTTGAACAGTCAATTAATGCAGAATAGTGTTAAAACTTGTGATTAAAATATGACTCAAAATTAACATTAATGGGAAATTATATGTATCTTTAAGTGCTATATTTATGATGAGCATCTGTGCCTACTTTATTTGGGCTGCCAGTCTTTTCTTTGACCCCAAAACTCCAGTTCCAGTGATAGATGAGAAGATCAATATCACTTGCTTAGTGCAGAATACTCCTAGATTTAGAAAAGTGTTCAAACAGAATCCAGATGTCACCACTGTGGAAACATAATTAAGTGCTATTCCTATGCAAGTCCTGTATTAGTGAACTAGGGCAAAGTAAATATAATTCATTGCTCCTGAACATATATATATATACAGTTTGAAAGTTATTAATGTAGAAGGGAATGATTCAGTGCAAAGTGTCTGAAGAATATATTTCTAGTGTGATTTAAATTTTGTTTCAACCCAGGGACTGTGTTTTTCATTAGGTATAATTCTGACATTCTAATAGGAGGATATGGAGACATCCTCTCTATAGAGGATATAAAGATAGAAGAACTCTGCCCTATGAGAGGCAGGAAGAGACAGGCAGACTGGAGTGGGGAACAAGTACTTCACCTTCCAGTGAGCCTCATAATGCTTGCATCACCTCCCTTGGGCTTTGGACACAGCGTTTACTATATTAAAATAAAGCAAAGATAAAGATAAGGCAGAAGAAAGATAATACAAAATTAAAAAGTAAAATGAAAAATAGATAACATAAAGGGAAATAATTAAAGCAATGCCTGAGGTGATAAGAAGAAAGTAGGTAAATAAAAAATATGAGAACAAAGTAAACACAAGATAAAAGTCTTGTACCAGGGTAAGGAAAGATAAATCAGCCCAGAACAATTAACTGTGAGATTATAAAAACAAAAATACTAAAAGATTAAAAGGAAAAGATAAATATGCAGAAAATATTTTACATGAATTCAAATCATAAAAGGGAATAAACTAGGGCATAAAATGTTAACTGGAATAAAAGAAATGAAGTACATGTGTTCCGGTTTAACACAAGCAAGCATGTGTCTGCTCAGAGCTCAAGTTATTGAATGTATTAGGCAGTCTCCACAGAAATATATTCTCTTGAGAGCAAGTGCCTTGCCGCATAGTGTTTTGCAAGTTCTTTGGGAAATCTCAAGTGATATCATGGCCATTGCCTTTCTCTCTGACCTCTCTCTGCTGCCCAGACTTGCTCAGATCTGCTTATCAGTGTGCATATTGCTTCCTCAAAACATCCTGCTGGGTGCCCACAGGAACACAGATCCATGTATCCTTGGGGTATTCTCTTCCAGCCAAGAGAGCCCCTTGCCAAGAGGAGTTAGCATAATAGCATTTCAGAGTTTATCTGAGAAATGCAATACTGTTTCTCTTGGCTTCCAAATGTTGCCTGAATTGTGCATGGTTTTAGTGAGATTTATTAAAAACTCCTGTTACAATGTCAATCATTTCCAGAGAACATAGCCTGTGAAATTATATGCTTACCTATGCAATTTTATATAGAAGAAAAAGAAATGCAGACATGATAGGATAGTGTGGTGTTGTATCAAGTGACATGTTCTGTTCTACAATTTGACTCTCTGGGTCTCTCACTTTTTGTGTGAAGAATGAAACCAAAGGAGGTGTCAGAAATGGATCCATGAACACGTATAAGTATCACTTTATTTTCATGCTAGAATGTTGTGTATGTAGATTTAGATGTGATATACACTAGGAATAAACAAAATAGTGATTAAACCATACTGTGACTACTGCTCTCCTTTTCCTAATTATGTTAAGACTCACTTGATCATGGAAGAGGAAGTCTTAGGGACAGAAAAATAGAAAAGTTAAATGTTAAAAGGCATACCCACCTACAACTTTCCCTCAGAAAGGGGCTATTTTCCCTTTCAGAGTTCATAGAATATAAAGTTTAGGACTCATGCTTCAGTACTGGTTAATATATGGAACAGTATAGCGATGGTTTTAGTAGAGAGAACTCTTACAATCATTTATATGCTAGTTGTAGTGTAAAGAATTATAGACACAGGAAGGCTATAAACAATTGTAAACAAATTCTGTATTAGACAGGGTTCTATTGGAATATATATGAGCCCACACAGGAGCATATTCATGTGTGCATGAGTGCCAATGAGAGAGAGAGAGAGAGAGAGAGAGAGAGAGAGAGAGAGAGAGAAAAAGAGAGAGAGGGAGAGAGAGAGAAAGAGAGAGAGAGGGAGAGAGAGAGAAAGAGAGAGAGAGAGAGAGAGAGAGAGAGAGAGAGAGAGAGAGAGAGA
>JANHMN010000001.1:98229332-98298224 GCA_030674055.1 Rhabdomys pumilio
AGAGAGAGAGAGAGAGAGAGAGAGAGAGAGAGAGAGAGAGAGAGAGAGAGAGAATTGTGAAAGAGAGCTTACAAGAAGATCTTAAAAGTTGCAAGAATTGGGTCATCTAAAGGGGGTATTCTCAGTGCTGGAGAGGATAAGAACCAGTTGCTTCTCAATCCCAGAGGAAAAAAGCCTCAGTAGCCCCAATCTGGCACTGACAACCCCAAAGATGTCTGGTGTTGCTGATTTTCTGTCCATGATGGGAAGCTGGGGCTCTTAGAATGTAAAGCCTTTGAAGATGGAAGAGGAGCAAACATGGGAAAGATGCCTTTATCAGTACCATGGAACTATTCCACCCTCACCCCCACATTAAATAAACCTTCAAAAATCACAATAGCATTGGAGCTTAAAAACATTGTATTTCAAATATTTTGCAAGTTGGGTCTTATGAAGTAATGGTAATCTGCACAATGTTGTATTTCTAGTCTTTAAAAGCACAACACAATATTCGATATTTGAGAAATGACTCAGAGGTAAGGGTGCTTGTCTTTCTTTCTGAGGACCTGAATTTGTTTCCCAGCACTCCTACAATGGCTTACAATTATCTGTGAATTCAAGTATCCAAAGATCCAAGACCTTCTGTTCTCTGTGAGTATACATACACACATAGTATAAATATGTCTTTACAGAAAATAAATCATCAAAAATATAAAAATCTTTTAAAATAAATATATATTTGAATATATGAACATTTTATATAGTAATCATCAAAAACCATTGCTTTATTTTGAAACAATAATATTTATCACATCTTTCATTTTTCAAGAACCCGATTCAAAGTGCTAAATGTTAGTAACTCAGTTTACTGACTCCTAAGAGGGAACAAAAAAGGACCATAATTGCTTTTCTTTTTTATCCACAACCATGTAGCAATGCTAGTAGCAGAAACAAAGATTAAAACCTGACACAGACAAAGCAATTTTCCAGCAGAATACTCAATCTTCTTCTAAGAAATTACCTCAAGAGGAATATTTTAGATAATAGTCTTTTGTTTTGTTATTACTTGGGAAACCCAAAGATATAATTTATAAATGAACATTTTAATAGATCACTTTTTATAAGTTCTCCCAATTGGGCTAAAGTTGACTAAGAAAAAGGAGATACCCACGGCTATTTGACCCAAAGTGGGAGCCATATGAACTCCGGTCATGTAGATATAATATATAACAGAGAATCAGCCAGTCTCTGGAAACATCCTATGGAGAGGTCCATAAGGCTCCGGCTTGCTTGCTTGTTTGCTTGCTTGCCTTCTTGGTATTTAGTGTTATTTTTTCTTTCACTTCCAGACACCAGTTAAACACAAAGAGTTTGGTCATCTTCATTAAACAATAGACTCCCCCCGACCCCAATCCCCAGCCAATGTGGACAAAATATATTGCTTCCATCAGAATTCAAGTAGTCTAAAGTGAGCAGATATAAAATTTTGACATCCCCTGAGCATGTTTGCGTACTCAAATGCCTTTTCATAGTAATGTACATTATTATTATTATTATTTACTTATATGATATAGCTATAAGATTTTGAAACTATAATTTAATTAAATATTTTCCCCTTTCCTTTTCTCCAACCCAATCCTCTCACCTCTGCATGTATCGTTTAAATGCATGGCCTCTTTTTTCATCAATTGCTACTGCCTGCATACATACATTTGTATATACATGTGTATCCCTAAGTACATCCTGGTCACTCCATATAATGTTAACTGGGATTATGTTTTCAAAACTGCCTGTTTAGCACTGGCAAACAATTGTTATACTCATCCCTGGAGAGGACCTGGACTTCCAATGCCACCTTTACCCTACTTCCCGATTACTATGAAATTTAGACCTTGTGGGTTACGCCTCACCCAGTTTCCCATGACTATTTACTTTGTGCTTGTTTGAGTCACATTTAGGAAGCCATACTGGTTAGAGGTCATGATTCTGGCTTTTGATGTTACTATTAGGAGACACAATCTCACGGCAAACTCCCTGACTCAGAGGTTTACAATCTTTTCACCCCTCTATTATGATGTTTCCCATGACTTAGAAGCAGTGTTGTTTTGTGGACATTTGTACTAAGCTACAAACTCTGTATTTTTTGTTTATTCAACTATTCATTCATTCATTCATTCATTCACTCATTCATTTCTTCACTTGTTTGTTCATTCATTGCTTGTGGGTTTCTGTAGTGTTCTCTATACACTAAATTGAATTTAAATGACTAAATTGTTTTTCAAGTGAATATCTAATTATTCAATATTGTAGTAAATACAATATTTATTACTGAAAAAGTATTTTAACTGAAAAAAAAATCATATTCTTGCCTGAATTTCTCAGGTGGCTTGTGAAATTCCTTGCTGTAACAAATCCATTGCTCTGTCATTTTTCATCATGAATATTTGTTGGCTCCACGTTTTTCCATATGAGTTCCTATTAACTTTATCAGTATCACACACTTCTTTTGTTCTGGTTCTACACTTGTTTATTAATAACCCCATCACCACCCGGTCAGATGTAGGTCTCCTACTAACAATTTGTTACAATATAACAACCAAATCAAAATTTACTGCAGATTTCCCCATTACTGATATCAGGAGCAGAAGGACCTCCCAATACACACACACACACACACACACACACACACACACACACACACACACAAGCACACACGCATGCAGGCACATACACACTCATGTGCACACTTCACACACCTTCTGCCCCCTCTCCCCACACACACACTACTAAACAAGGCCCTCTGGTCTTTGGAGTGCCTTCTCTCTTGACTCTTTTGAAACTGTCATACTTCCTTGACACATTGCAGCTTCCATGGTTAGATGGGTTTTCTGTTTGTTTGTTTTTATTTTTTGTTTTCTTTTTGGGGAGAAGATTGCAAGGTCAGAGGGAAAATACAGAGGAATGTGGAGATGAGTGGTATTGGGGTGCATTAATTGAAACTCATAAGGAATCAATAAAAACAAAAAGTTAAAAAGCAAAACTCCCTGGGATTAAACCACCAATCCCAGTACACAGTGGGTACTCATGGCTCCACCTGGATATGTAGCAAAGGATTGCCTTATCTTGCATCACTGGGAGAGTAGCCCCTTGGTCCTGTGGAGGTTTGATGACCCAGGATAGGGGAACCCTAGGCCACTGATGCAGAAGTGGGTGGGTGGGTGAGGGAGCACCCTCATACAGGCAAGGGGAGGGAGGAGGGGAAGTGGGACTTGTAGAGAGGAAATTGGGAAGAGGGATAACATTTGAAATGTAAATAAATAAAATAACCAATAAAAAATGAAAAAAAAAACAAAGAAACTGTAACACTTCTCTCTATATCTTGTTTCCCCCTCTTCACATGCCTCCTTCTGCCTCAGTAGGTCTTTGGTCTCTCCTTCACCTCTAATCTTTCTGCAGTGATCTGTTCCTAATTTTCTTTCTAAATAAAGAAACAATGAGCCAATCAGAACTCAACCAATACATGCCCAAAAGGACCTTTGAAATCAAATAAACTTAGGATTCAACCCCACATACACACACACTTTCCACTGTACTTTAAAACATTTCAAAGAACTTTGCAAATAGAAAATCCTTCTCATATGTGTTTGTGTATAAGCAAATGAAGAGTTAAGTAAATGAAGGGAGGAATTCTAGGATACAAATTTACTTAAATTTACTTTCCTAGTAATAACAACGAGTTGCTTCCTGAACATTTGTTCCCTTAATACAAATTAAATAAGAATTACATCAATTAATGTCCAAAAATATCACTGGGAAATAAATAACTTCACTACTGAGGTTTGTTTCTACTGGAAATATGTTTTCAGAAGAGTAGCAAGCATGAGGATTCTGTAATAGCACATTAGTGCAACATTCTCAGGTAATAGAGTTTGTTCTTCTAATGAGATAAGGCAAGAGTAATTGGAAAATATTTTTACCCTAATAATAATTGTGTGCATTTCTTATCATTTTAATGGGCAAGTAAGCAATTCAATTATTAAGAGAAATAAAGTGTTTGTATCCTGTTAATTATCATTTCTATGCTATGTTTTAAAATTGTATACTTTTCTTAAGTAAAATCTATTTCATATATTTTATTTTGATTTGTTAACATTAACTAAAATATTAATTGTCATACACTTTTCTATTATTCTATATTTCTAATAAATATATGCATATAAATTTATAGATAGATGATATACACACACACACACACACATATATATATATATATATGTATATAATTATTTTACTTTATTTTGTTTTGTTTCTTTGTTGTGTGAGACAGAATGTATCTAAGTACCCAAGACTAACTGAAACTTGCTATGTAGACCAGGATGTCTTCAAACTCACAGAGAACAGCCTACCTCTGCTACCTGAGTAGGAGAATTGAAATCATGTGCTAACACATTCAGCTAAATATATCAAAAGCAATTGCAGTAAAGCAAATTTATTTAATTTACTCATTAAAGACATAAATTTATATGCTCTAAAAGTAAAGTTTTTAAATGTTTAAATAACAGTGTAATATATATATATATTATATATATATATATATATAAAATATATATATATATTACATTACTTAAACAACAATAGAAACTTCAAATCCATTTTTGGTTTCTATAACTATTTTACAAAACCAAATGCATTATGCTTCCATATTAGACTTGCAAAAACTTATAAGAAGAAAATAAATTACTACATTTTTTATAGAGCTTGATTTTATAATCACCATGAGGATAGAGAAAAACAAATTCAGAGAATGTCTTAGTTACTATTCTATTGATGCCATGAAACACCATGAGCAAGGCAACTTATAAAAGAAATCATTTAATGGAATGCTTGCTTATAGTTTTAGAGGGTTAGTCCATGACCACATCACTATAGCAAGAAGGATGGTGAAAGGTAGGCAGATGGGCACCCTGCTCTGAACAGTAGCTGAGAGCTTACATCCTTATGTGCAGCGGGAAGCAGAGAGAGAGAGCCAGATATGGCCTCCTTTAACAAGGCAATGCCTCCTTATTCTTCCCAGAAAGTTCTATAACTATGGACTAAGCGTTCAAATATATGAGCTTATGATGTACATTTTATTCAAACTAGCACAGAGTCTCACCTCGCCACTCTACCAGAAGAGATTCCAGAATCTGGAGAATTCATAACAGAAAGGCAAGCGAGGGATGTCTGGGTGGAACATAAAGAATCTTGGTATCTCAGTATCTGACATCCACAGTGGGGCAGCTAGGGAGGTTTAAAACAATATATATTTGCTGAGTTTTTAGGATGATGGTGAAACTATAGGTAATTGACCTTAGTGAAATCACTGTGTATATTTTTGACCGCATAAGATTCACATACGTTCCCTATGAACTACATGTAGATGTCTTGCAAGATGGCTGGATTGGGTTCATCATGGTTAAATTCAGGACAGTGTGAAGGAAACCGTGATGCTCAATAGAAACAACAGAGGTTACCATCACACTTAAAGGTGGACAAAGGTAGAAGTGGGAAAGATTCAAAGAGGAAGATCTTTGGCTGTACCCCATAAAGTCCTCACAGAACAAGCAACTTTAAATGCCATCGGCTGGCCTGGATGGACACACAAAAATAATGTTCCTCGTCATAGTTCTCTACCCATTATCAATAAGGATTACTTTGCTTAAGAAAAAAGAGAAAAAATTATAGGCATAAAACACTGATAAAGTTGGAATATCTAATGTCCTTCTACAATTGGCGATAGCTATCTGAAGTAAAATGGAGCTGTGGGAAGAAAGGAGCTTCTTGTTTAGCCAACTTTGGATATTTGATTATAATGTGAGACTGATCTTCTTGATTCCGTAACTTATTCTGTATTTTGTGATATACTGTCAACATTAGACATTCCATTAACCTAGAAGGAGTGAAAAGTGATGGGAGTTGCTCCAGATATGTCTCAACAGGATAGAGAAAGTGCAGCACACAAATGGGCTAGAGAAACATTTATCACAATATATGCATAATTTTATAACCTAGCATTTGATTTCTACTGCATATTTCATACTTAGGAAAATGGTTTTGAATGAAGAATTAAGTGGCATATTTTAATCAACAATAATGTAAAATAGATTTTTTTCTCTCTTTCACACACACATAAGCACGCTCACACAAAACAACAACAACAAAAACAACAACAAAAACAAACTACATCAAAATTATCCCTGAATGAGTAGAGAAATAAAAGGGAAGGGAGTTCCTCAGGGGCTTTACCCACTGTCTTACCTCTTTCTCTATGTATGCCAATTATCTTTGTTTTCTAATCTATCCTCATGGCTTATTATAATGTGTTATATATTTATATATGCAAACTAGATAGATATATAGATAGAAAGAAAGATAGATAGATAGATAGATAGATAGATAGATAGATAGAAATTATATAAATTTCACACTATCCAACATGTTTCCAGAAAATACTATTAAGTCACTGGTAGGAGACTGGTTCTGTTATTTGAACAAAAATACTGATGAGGTCATCTTTAAGAGCCACAGCTGCCATGAGGGCACTAAAGCAGATGGAGACTACAGAAAAAAATGCAATGCTGTGTGCCAAAGGCTGTGCAGTGTGTCATTGAGGACATTCCTATTCTACTATTTATTAGCTATACTTTACATATTGTTTTGTTTTGTGTTGCTTTTGTGATGTATTTCCTGATTTAGAAGACTCCACAAGGTAAAATGTCTAAAACACTTGTAGTTGTGAACAAGGGTATGTCACAGCTTTGCCTTTAAATCCATGTCATCTCTTTATTAATTCCTGGCAACTAGAACAGTATTAGATAAGTCAGAGCATTTTATTCCTTCCTTGGCTACCATCTTTTCCTGCCTAATGTATATCCATACTATCTTGGTTGTTATGCTAAGCTTAAAAGAAAAATACTCTACAATTAAATGCTAACTTGATTCTACTAACTTTGTCTATTGTTCATGTAATTATCTTTACATTTTTATTTAAGTTGGAAGGTATCTATGTATACATCCACATGCATGAAGTTATTGTGTACACCATGTACACAAAAGCAACAAAAATGAACTTGGCAGGTTGTGTTAATACATGTCTATCAAATGCATATATATATATATATATATATATATATATATATATACACATACATACACATAATAATAATGAATAAGGAAATAATAAACTTGAGAGGGAGTGTGGTAAGGGATAGACAGAGTTGAACATGTGGGAGAGGATGAAGTAGGAGAGGGAGTTGGGGAAAATGATGTAATTCTATTTCCATTAAAAACATTTTTTTAATGATGTAATTGCACCATCTTCCTTGGGAATAATTTATTCATGATAAACATCAATCACCATTTTTGACATTTCTTATTATTTGGAGTCCAGATAGTTCAGATGTAGTGTCCAGTGTCTCTAACTCACTGTTCTGGATGCCAGCATGATGCTGCTCTTCTTTTAGTAACAGTTTATTGTTCAGTCACCGTAATGCTGCCCAAACAACTGTGCTATCATTTTAGTCACTAACATTAAGACTATATTGCATGACCTCCATCAGGATCACACTGACCTCAGTCTTAACTGAGAGCACCAGGGAAGCCTCACAACATAAGGAACACAGAACCATGGTCTTGGGGAACCCATGTAATGGTGTACAGTAACTGAGAACAAGAGTCTCTCTCTCTCTCTCTCTCTCTCTCTCTCTCTCTCTCTCTCTCTCTGTGTGTGTGTGTGTGTGTGTGTGTGTGTGTGTGTGTCAGAGATAAGGAATAAGTCTCTCACCTGCCTCCTCTGATCCACAGAAATGACTTTGTTTGTTTCCATGTTCTCCTTGGACACTTAACTTCTGCCTCCTACTTTAAACAAAACCTTTTTTTTTTTCATCTAAATTCTGTATTGAAAAGATCTGCAGCCTTCTTTTTTAATCATGAGGATATTCTTTCCTTATGTGTGTCCTGCTTTTCACCCTCACTTCTTGAATCTTATTAAAATACCAAGTAGATTTCTAAAATATTGCTACAATAAATCATTTTTAAGAAGTACACTTTTCCTTTCACTTGCAAGATAGGATTTCCTCTTTATCAGACTGTAGTGTATTTCCATGAGTTCAAATTTATTTTCTTACTCATTATTCATCCTCTAAGAAGCATATATATACCTAGAATTAAATTTCACCATCTAATCTCTGTGGAAAGTATACAGTGTTTTCTCTTATGTGTCTTTCTGTTGGTTTCAAATTCCTCTCCCTTTTGTACAGAAAAGAAGCTAATTAAAACATCAGAAACAATAGTAAACATTTTTTGCCTCTACTACTATTCTTCCTGTTTGTAGCAAAACCTGAGTTTTTAACTTGATTAAACTGTGTATCAGTATGCACCTATCAATTTTACAAGGTCAGTCAGAACACTTCATCAAATATGTCAATAGCTCTTTAGCATCATATTTGCAGTTCATTCCCAAGTTTAGTTGAAGGAAGAGAAGAATGTGGGGTGAGTCTCCTTATTATTAGATCAACAGATCTAATGCTAAGGACAGGGGATTTATGTTCAACTTAGGACAGAATGGAAAACACTGGTGCTGGTATTCAATGCTTCTCTCTTCACTACAGTGACATCCATCTTCACTTGCTTTCAATGAGCCCCTAAAGTGGGCTCATTTGTTAGAATCTTTTGGTTCCAGACTCTTGGTAACACTGCAATATTTTTGTATGGCAGAACATAGCCAGGTATATTATGACAATTATGGTTTACTGATCCCTTCTTCAGCTATTTTACTTTAAGTTTATATAAATGTTGACTATATTGATATATACATCTGGGCCATGGCCAGCATAATGGAAATTCCAAATGTTTTGTCAAGGAGACTGTGACTACTTTGCAGGGTAAATGGGTAGGGATGTAGAGGAAGGTCTAAACAATTACAATGTAGAGTCAGGACAAAAATGCCACTACCTTGATTGCATCAATTGAATGCTTTAGATTTTTATTTACTTTGGCAGTTTCTAAGACAAAACTAAAGTCAAATAATTTGAATTTTAATTATGTTATTTTACATATGCAAGTACTACTTTGTTATGTAATGAAAAAACTTATATTATGTAATGAGGTATATTTTATTTGTTCCCTCCATCAACATATTAGATACAGTGTGTATATTTTATACCCTATTTAATTCTTTTGTTTTCATTAAATTTTTATTGATTTACTTAACATCCAAATTTCGGCATGCACTCTATATACCCCCTGAAACAGCCCCTCTCCTATCCCTACTCCCCTTCTCTGATATAAAAAGAGACCCCCCCCATCGTTTTTATTCCATCATGGCATATCAAGTCAACTCCAGACTAGGTTTTTCCTCTCCAATTGAGTCCAGACAAAGCAGCTCAGTTATGGAAACAGGATTCACAGCAGCTCAGTTATGGGAACAGGATTCACAGACAGGCATCAAATTTAGAGACAGCCCTGCTCTGAAAGAGTTAAAAAAAAATTTAAACCTTCCACAGATGGACTCAAGAGTGCAGATCAGCTTGTTCTGTGCTCTGTGTCCTAAGAAACTAGCTACCCACAAGACAAAATAGACAAGATAAGAGTTCAGAGTTGGGAGTTCAGGTCAGCGTTGGAGTGCACCCTGGATACCAGGAACAGAACTGATCACAAGATAGATTGAATAGAGTTTGAGCTGGGAGTTCAGTTCAGCATGTGCATGCACCCTGGATACCAGGAAAAGCTTGTATGAGATATTTTCCCCCTGACCATTTCTTGAACCTGTCAGGGAAGCTGAACACTGGACAGGTGTTTTCTATAGATACTTAATCATGATTTCCCCCCTCGTCTCCCTGGATTGCGGTTCTTCCTTTAAAAGGTCTACCTCTTCTCTAAGTGGGGGTCATACTTCATTGCTTGCCTCTATGTAGGACAGGCTAGAAGTGCGACCTCAACACGTTGAAATCAAATATACCTCTTGCAATTGCATCAAGTTCGGTGTCTTGTGATTTTTGGGGTGTCCATGAATTCCTGAGAACAGGGAGGGAGTCCCTCCCTTTCTGGCGGGCCTTACAGCTCCAGTTGTTGGAAAATGTGTATGCAGACCCAAGCTGAACATCTGCTACATCCATATGGGGTGAATAGGTTCAACCCATGTATGATCTTTGGTTGGTTGTTCATTAGCTGGTAGTCCCCAAGGGTCAAGGTTCGTTGGTTCCATTGGTCTTCCAGTGGAATTCTCTTCCCTCATGATTCCTCAGCCCTTCCCACAACTCTTTCACAAAACTCCCCAAGCTCAATATGATGTTTGGCAGTGGGGTTCTGCATCTCTTTCAGTCAGATGCTGGGTAGGAGAGTCATGCTAGATTCCTGTTTGCAAGTATAACAGAATATCATAATAGTGTCAGGAACTGGTGCTTCTTCGTGTGATTGGATCATTTTGAACCAATCATGGGTTTGCCATTTCCTCAGTCTTTGCTCCATCTTTGTCCCTGTACTTCTTGTACATAGCTCAAATTTTTGGTAGAAGGTTTTGTGGGTGATTGGTGCCCTTATTCATACAATGGTGGTCCTACCTAGATACAGGAAGTGGTCACTTCAGGTTCCTTATCCCCACTGCTAGGAGTCTCGTTCTATAAACTTCTGGAAGCCTCTCCCATCCCAGGTCAGTCTCTGCTTTGTCCTAGAGGTGCCCCCTTACATGTACAGCAGTAGGAACAACCAATTTCCATCCTACTTCTTGAAAACACTAGTGAACAAGAAATGCTACTGATTCTGGACACTCATTTTCTCATTGATTAAAAAAAAAGTATCTTTAAAGTTAATTCTTTCTTCTAGCCTGCAAGTACGGACTAAAGATGAAAACCATGTAGAAAATGCAGAGAAAAACTTGATACTAGAACAAATGCTATCTTAACATATCCTCTGTGAGACTGCATGTACAAGCATTTGATTTAGTTTTTAAACAAAACTACTACCTTATTCTCTGATGTGATTTCACATTATACTCGTGGGGAATTTGCTTCATCTCTTATTTTGTACACCTCTTGCTCAGGTAGCACACTGGGAGAGAAAAATATTATTCATTGAGAATGTGAGTTCTGGAAGCCAAAACCCAGGAGATAGTAGTTTGCTTTACCTCTTTTGAAAATGAATTCCAAACCTTTTCAATGCTCCAGATACTAAATAAATCCTTTAATGATTCATGACTTATATTCTAAAGAATCCCTCACAGTATTCAAGGCAATCAGACACATACAGATTCTCAAAAGTAGTTTTGCATTTTCAGATCGTGAAAAAGCTGGAGGCAGTTGGAAATGAATACTATATAAGTCCCGAATTGAGATAATAATGAAAGCTGTTAATATGCAGATTCAATTCAGAATTATAATTTATTTTTAACAAAACATGAGGCTTTTGCTTTGCAAAATTTAATTGCTCTTATTTGGGTGCTCACATTGTAGAAATACATAGGCTCCAGAGCGTTGTGTTGTATCCACAAAAAATACTTGACTATACCAATTCTTACCTGTCATATACACCATCAAAAAATGCAAGACTTACTTGGATATTCTATACACAGAGGAAAAGAAAACCACATGGCCACTCCAGATGATTATTCATAGGTAAAATTCAATAGAACATTTATGTTTTAAAGTTTGATAAATCATTAAAAATATACCAAAATTTATCCTTCCCAAAGCATTTGTACTAAATGGTGTATTCTGAATAAATTACCTTTCTATAGACTTCACATTAGGTTATTATCAATAAATAAATAGCTGAACTAGACTATTGTAGAGTGATGTGATAGCAATGTATTACTTAGCCTCTCCTTCCCCTGTACAACTGTTTTGTTTTTCTTTTTTTATTTTATTTTGAGATTAGATTTTACTAAGTTTGTTTAGTTGAACTAGAACTTGGGAAACTTACCCAAGGAGCTTTGGATACAAGTTTGTACCACAGGGACACTACCAGGACTAGTTCTGATTCTAAATCTTAAGAAATAAGAATTCAGAAAATCACCAACAATTTTGATTTTCCATATTGATTAACACTTTTAGTTTGACAAATTTATCTAAAAATTATATTTGTTACAGATTTCTAATCAAATAATATCAGACCTTGAAAAGTTAATAATGTTTAAAATGTATATGTCTATAAATACACATAGGCAAGCTCTGGTGGTTTGAATGAAAATGACCCCATAGAGTCATAGGAAGAAGCATTATTTGATAGGAATAGGAGGTATGGACTTTTAGTAATTGTGACCTTGTTGGGCTTTGAGGTTTCAGAAGTTCAAGCCAGGCACATGACTCACTCTCTTTACCTGCTGCCTGCTGATTCAGATGTTGAACTCTCAGTTACCTCTTCAGTACCAGGTCTAACTTCACGCTGCCATGCTTCCAACCATGATAGGAGTAGGCTAAATCTCTGAACCAGCAACCTATCCTTATTAAGTGTCCTTTTTTTTTTTCAATAAGAGTTGCCATGACCATAGTGTCTCTTAACAGAAATAGGATATTAACTAAGACATAGCAAATACATTTTGTATATAAATATGTACATAGCTACTATATACATATATGTATATATATATACACATTTAAATATGAAAGTAATAGTTGAATGATGTTTCAGTAGAATTATATGGTTTAGTATCAAATATGTCCGAATTTAACAGTGATGAGTTTGTCTGACCGGTTACTGAAGCTCATTCTATTCTTGCTAGTCTGATTTTCACCTTCATTACTTCTGCTTCAAAGTCATGTGATAGCTGTCTCTTGTTTTTTCCTGCAAGCTCCTTTCCAACATGTCTTCACTGGATCCAAAAGTCCTCTTTATAACATGATAATTTATTGAATATTTTCCACCATGAATGGCAGGGCACAAAGCCGATGTGAACATCTGTGGCATTTGTTTATGTCAGACTCTCACTAACCTAATTGAGTGACTCTTGACTGAAGTGGGTCTGTTCACATCCTCTCTTATCATAATTTGTAATTAGGGCAGTGAAAATGCCAGCCTCCACAGTGAGTGATAGAACTTTGAGTACTGTTATTCCATTATGGAGAAGAGAAAAGAAAAAGAAGAAAAAAGTTGTGTGTCAGAAGTGAAGTGAAGCAGAAGACAGTCACTCTGAAGGAAACTGGTGTCTCTTGAGAGTGGTTCCTTCCAGGCCTTTGGTTTCATGAATATCTTACAGATATTTGTAAAGTGTTTTCATCTCATCTCAATGGGAGATTCTAGATGTAAGACGTAAATAGTCTTACCAATGCAGGTAAATAACTATCTGTATCCTTACATTGTCTCCCTGCATCGTTTACAATTCATTCCTTAAAGATGAATTCTAGAATGTTTGATGTTTCAGCTTTGAGATACTTCTCTGCAGATTCAGAATAGCTTAGGAAAAAAACTTTTTTTTTTCCTGGAAAATGTAGCTTTTCCTGCATGTCTGCACAGGGTAGGTTGTGTAGGTTTTCTGCACAATTGACTTCTTGGATTAAAAATAATTATACACAGTGCTTAGCTCGATTTTATTGCTCATGGTTTTGAGTAATCCCTGCACATGCATGTTGGGACTATGCATTCTTTTTCTTCCATGATGCCTTTAGAACTTAATTTTCCAGTCTAAAACTTCTTTAATGTAATATTACCTTGCCACATAAGAAATTCAAATCACCTATGTTGATACATTTGTATTCTAGTAAGTGCCTCAAAACAATTTGTTTTCTATGAAGGATGATAGATATATGACTGCCCTCTGAAGTGAGTGTTATTTTGTGCTACAAGAATTTGATTAATAAAAGATGAATAAAATTTGACTAATAAAAAGAGAAATCTTTGAACACATGCCAACAACTAACCAACAACACCCTTCTTACTCTGTCCTCCATGATTAACAACCCTAGTGCAAGACACCTTGGCCTATGCAATTTTATAGCACATAATTGTTTACCCAACCCAGCACATGGAAGCTGGATTTTACCTACTGCATGGATTCTCTCTTTCATTCCAAGAAACTCATTTCTATTAAACTTACACTAACATATTTATGTTTTTCTTTATTAACCAGACTTTGTTTATTGGTGTTAGTTTGTGGTTTTGAGTGTGTGTGTGTGTGTGTGTGTGTGTGCACAAATCTTTAGTCCCAGCACTAAGGAGGAAGAAGTAGAAATATTATGGTGAGTCTGAGGTCAGCCAGGGATACACATGTCTCAAACTCACCAAATAAAAATTACATATACAAATATATAAAATTTATAAAATTTATTCTAATCTTATACTCTAGAAACCTGCACACCTATAATGATTTCTCTGGGTTTTGTTGTTGTTGTTGTTGTTGTTTTTAATATGTGCAAATAGAAAGTTACATTTTTAGAATATTCCCTAGAATCTGAACTGTTCTCACTCTTAGCATCTGGGTTCAAAACTATATCCCTGTAACTATAGTCTTAAGAAGCCTTAGAACACAAGTCTCTTTTTCCTTTTTTTATTGCACTTCTTGGGCCATTTTAAACAAGCAACACCAGTCCCACTAAATCATAGCTGGACTATACCTTTTTCTGCCTATCTCCCCCAACTGTTTCAGTTCTCAAGCAGAATATGAACCTACCTTCTAACAAGTCCACATATAACTGTGAATATTTTACAGAATTTTTCTTGACTACACCTAAGTATTTATTACCTAGTTTATATATTTCAAATGATTCATTTTTGTATTATGTATATTCAGCCAAAAAGTAGCATCACCTCTTTCCTTAACACCTTCTTTTTCTGCCTAGAATCACTATTTATTTGTACAACTTACAACAAGAAGTAGGGAATATTTCTTTTTATCCATTCAATAATAATAATATACTTCTTATGGAGTTCAATATATCTTAATAATTATTGAATGCTTGGTCTCTATAATGCCAATATAAGGTTCCCATTCTAGCTGGCTTTATCTAATTATTGATCCTGTAGCTTATACTGGAAACATAGTTTGGAAATATGTACTGGCAGAAGTGTAACTACACTATTATATAGGCATAAATGATTATAGTCTCAATGAGATAAAGGTAGACATTTATTTATATAGATTTTCATAAAATTTTTATTCTATACTTACTTATTTTAAATGTATCTCCAAGAATGTGACTTATTGTTATATATTTTTAAATTCAATTTGTAAATCGTCAAGAATGATTATCAACGTCATTGTTACAAATGTGAAAATGTGAAGAGAAACTTTATATTTTGGTGCATAATACCTACTTTATAGACAGTATTTTAATTATTCTGAAGTACTCCTAAAGCATTGTCAACATGAAAATCATGTCACCATATCAATGTATATATATTCTTTAAGTTTAAAAATTCTTCTACTACTAAAACTTCTGTCTTGATTAATTTTAATGTGGTATTAAATAATTCAATCATATCATTAATGCAAATTAATAATCAACCTGTCATTGGATGACAATATACATACTAAGTATCAATATATCTTGTAGCATTTTATTTGTTAAGAAAGTAGATGAGAATTGCTAAAATTATATCTCAACAGAGTCACTCTGCTGAATTATGCTATTCTGCTAGAAATAATGTCTTTGTATGGAAAAGCAAATGTCACCATAAAACTGCATTTATAATTGGCATCTCTTCATCTGTTGTTGATTTAATCATTCTTAGGCATTTGATAATAAGGATAAGACTAAAACAAATTTCTTTGATATTCTTTGATGTTTTTGAGGTAGGAAGTGCTTTCAAATCACTCTGTGTGCAATCTAAATGCAGATAAAGCATCCCTCAACTTGTCAGAATACTAATTAAATGTAATAATAATTTCTGGAACTGGATTTGACACTAAGATGATCCCTGGCAATTTCTGGGTTCCAACAAGAGGGGTTTGTCTCTATGAAGTTCTAATTTTTAAAGCCCACTGTACAAAAATCAATCAATGCTGTCTTTGCTAGGAATAACACAAAGCTAATATTTTAACTATTATTCCTTAATGATTCCTAATTTCTGCTAAAACTGAATCTGTATCTGAAGTATGAAATAACAGCTTTAAATGATGATCAAGAAATAATGGGGAAATGTATCAGTATCTCAGAAAGTCCCTAACAATTTCAAGTTCTTTTATAGTTGATGATGTTGACTTTTTTTTTATGTTCTCATGATGTTTACTGATTCAGAGTGGCTCTGAATTCACAGGCAAATTCTCTCTTGACAGAAATGGCTAATTCTTCACAACCATGAGGCTAATATATAGTAAAAATGCTCTCAACTTCTACAAGAAGTTTCCCAGCATTCAACTTCTTTCTATAAAAAAAATTATTTGTTTAGAATGTCATATATCCTAGAATTACTGCTTAAGTCTTTTATCTTACTTTTTAAAATTAAACTTCATTTTTTATTATGATTTGTCTAATTCCCAAAGAGAAATTACATTATTATCAAGATGATACAACGTTTCATGCATCATCACTTTTTTCTATTTCACAAAATAAAATTTTTAAATGTTGTTACCAAGTATTGTTTTCATAGTATTTTATAATATTTATTTTATATTAAATACGAAGGTAGTAGTGTCTCTACTCAGGAACCATAAGGAGTATATCTCAAGGAAAAAATACTTTATATCATTGCCCTTGAATCATTGTGCAATTGTTACAGACATGGATTTTAAACTGAACCCTCCATTGTTTTTCTCAGTCCAGAACTGTAGATATAATAACATAGCAGTCCCTTATATATTATGCTCTGTAGCACAATTGACATTAAAGTAGAAAGGGTGTATATGCACATGTGTGTGTGTGTGTTTGTGTGTGTGTGAGAGAGAGAGCGAGAGAGGAAGAGAGAGAGAGAGAGAAAGAGAGAGAGAGAGAGAGAGAGAGAGAGAGAGAGAGTGCAATCTCAAGAGTCCTTAGAAACATTGTTTTCTGAATTGCACGTGTAGAGTTTGAAATATCACCCTTGGCAAACTGAATGTGGAAAATACATGATCCACAAAAAAAAAAAAAAAAAAGCTAACTAAATATAAATGGCATCTTGAGATCCTATGGGTAGGTTTGAAAGTTCTGTATTATTAAGCAGATATCTTTATCTTGCAAGATTTCAGGTCTACTGAGATAATTGTCTCAGTGATGCCTACTTAAAGGAACCATTTTCAGTTTGCAATTTATGCCCTGGTTGCTTGCATTTCTAGCTTTTTCAAACTCCTCTCTGATTGTATTTCATGTAAGTTATCACCTGCATCGAACTATCTAACAATGGTTTTATTCTCTTGACATGAACCTAATGCAGTTGTTATTCTAGTTTAATTTTTGTAACTTTTAAAGTACCTTACTTAATACAGACTTAGGTGAGAAATCTTTGTATTTGGTCTATAGATCCAAGTTTCAGCCTGTCATTGTGGAAGTCAAGGTTAAGAACATTCAGGATTCCACCCATCGTCAAAGCCAGATATAGACTAAATGCATAGTCCTTGTTTGCTTGGTCTCAGCTATTTCTCTCTTCATATTTATATTTTTGAGGGTACCCTTACTAGGAAATGGACATGTCTTTCTATATCAATTGAAAATAAAACCAAACCCCTGCAGAGTTACCAATAGCACAACAAGATCAGGATAATTTGCCAAAAAGACCCTCTTCCCAGGCTGTATGAAGTTGATAGTTAGAATGAACAAACACTGTTAATTGCAAATGTGGCTTTAAAAACAGAACTTTAAGCTGACTCTGTCTGGAATTGAGTTATGAGGGTATTTACTTAAAATGTACTTGCTAATTCATTGCTGGTGGGGAAAAGGACACAATATCTATATTAAAATGTCACATTAGATTCATGTATGATGAGTAGAGTCTGTAGCATGACATAACTAGTTCTAACTGTCATAGAGAAAATGTTAAGCACTCAAATTAAAAACTATTTGCTGAAAGCTGAATAATCACAATATAATGTTGGAATTATATGCATGTATTTTGCCACAAGGCAGACATGGCTAATGATTAAAGTCTAACTTTAATCATGCAAATGGAGTAAAAAAAATGAAAGTTGAATGAAATGCTTTCCAGAGTTTTAGGGGATCTGCCTTTCTTTTCAGCATGAAGCTCTGGCTCTGAAACTTCATATATATGAAGCATCCATTACATTTTATAATAGTAACTGCATATACTGATCCTTTATAATAAGTACAATAAGTTCCAAGTTATCTATATAACAGACATTAGTTATTTGCATAAAGAATATTTTAGGTGCTCTCTGACACATGTTGAAGAATTCATGGAAACAGTTGGGCCCTCATGCTGATACACCTTTGAGAATGTTTTTCTCATCCTCTGTAAAGAGATGAAGCTGTTTTCTTCCATGTGATCTTGTTGACATCTGACACCATCCATTGAGCCCAGGTAGAAATTGATGAGATGAACACATGTCCTCTTTATACAAAGAAACAAAACCATTGCCTTTCTTTCCCCCTGAAGTGTTTTCTCCAGTATTCTAAGTGAGTTTCTGAATGAACTGAGACAGTTTCTCTATAGCTGAAATGTACTAGTCTCTTGACCATAAAGAGACTATCTAGTATCATTCTTTGTTAGATGTAGGATTTTCAAGTGTGAAGGGAAATAACTGTCAGACCTTTGTCATCTATCTACAAGATACTGATAACATCACATGAAATACTTGTTCCTAGAATTAGCAGAAAATTACATGTTGGTTGAAAAAAATAACCACCTTTTTTATTTAGTATACAAGTCCTAGGAGTTTTCATTCATAAAAAGGAAGATTTTTATTACTGTGGTCATACATGTCTTTCTAAGTCCTGGGATATCAAGGAAGCAAAGACCATGCAGGGGCAGAGATACAGAACTAACATGGATTCAAATTCACAATATTGTGTATTTTTAAGCATCTCTAAATGGGCAGGGGATATATTAAGGGAATATAAAAATAAGTACTTGATTTAATCATTTTGCAGTATATTTTTATGCTTTTTAAATTCAAAAGACAAATAGATATGACTCTGTCAGTCATCTGAAGAGACAAAATGTTATCAGTCTTTATGTTATCAGAATGTTATCAGAAAAGACCAACAGATGATCCTAGATTTGGTTTCCACTCTCTAGAACTATGGAAGCTTAAGAAATATGTATTTGTAAAGCATCCAGTGTATTATACTTTGACATAGCAATTGGAATTTCCCAATATCCATGTAAGCAGGGTAGTTAAAATAAAATTAAATAAGATTAAGTGATTTTGTACTGTTAACTATTGCTCTCTATAAAAATCCTCTAGAAATGGGATGAATTATCTCACTTCCCATTGCTTAGCAGTTTGTAATTCTCAAGGTACTTGAGGCCAGATTATAAGGTTCAATTACTTCAATATATGCTATAAATTTGGAATCTGAAGGCTGACATAAGAAAAGTTTTACCAATGTATAAATTGAAAAATATTTCATTTACTAACAAGTATAATAACTACCACTTGTATTCATTATACAAGTGGTAAGAATGTAATTATACTTGTTAATTACTTATACGTGTATTTATATGTTTTAGGTACTTCAGAGTAAAATGCCATAATGTGTAGACATCTTATTTCAAGAAAATATATTTTTTAAAAAATCTTCATAAGGATAAATGAGAATAAACTGTTTCTTTGTAGGTTGTACCCACAATTTAAATATGTTTCTTTCTGTGACTATATTTTCATGGATAAAGTTTTTGCAGTTCCTAGTGCATTTGAGTTATCATCTAGGAAAAAGTATTAAAAGAAATATTTCCCAGAAAACACTTCAATATACCCATACATGTTCAAGTTTCTGCTTCTCTTTGTTGAAAGATGCCTGTATCAAGTGTTTGAACCATTCTCTGGAGGAATAGTCATTTGTAAAAGCCTCTGTTTCCCTCCTTAATAAACACAGCATACCGTTTCTCTCCTAGGTAGTATTTTCTAATGTGGCTTCTAACTAGCATTATTTTTGGCAAAACAATCTTGAGTGTAATCCTTGCCTTTAAAAATGAGTCCTGACACTCTATATTTATTTCTATTTTTATTCTAGTCTCTTACAATCTTCATTTCCTAAGTCACCAAGGTCTTCCCTGAGCCACTTGTTAATGTCTCCCTGCTGCCTTAGTCTGTCTGCCCTATTTCCACAGAATATCACATTTCTGTTCTCATTGTGTCTATATCTGTTGAATCCAACCTGTATTATTGCCCCACTAAAGTCTGACAACCTGTCCTTACAGCCTAACACTCTCAATTCTTGTCCCAAATTCTGATTCTGTTGCCTTCCACAGCCTGAAGTCCTTTATAATGATGTTGAAAGATTTATGCCATTGGTGACAGCTGGCAAAATCAAAGAGAAATGCATTTCCATAATTATACTCCACAATCCTTTAAAACCTGGTTTCTTTCAAGAAAAAATCTACTTTCTTTGTTATGTGATTTTTTTTTCATCCTCAAAGTTAAAGATTCTGTTGTTATTTGACACCTGAATATCATGTTGTGCCATAGAAACATCAGAAGTCAAAAATCTCCACAATTTGTTCTATCCTAAACACACTTTGCTTTAGGTGACTGTAATGAGATGATTTATTCTGATAATTTGCTATTTTGGTGTGCATTCAATTAGGAGAGAAGCTTCGTTTTCTTTGTCTGAAAAGAAGTAATTGTTTCATTTTTTCTTTGTCAAAGAAGACATTGATGAAATCAAAATCAAAGTTTTATCTGCTTTAAAATTTGAGTACATCAGTCTTAAACACAACCACAATAACTTCATTGTAATAAGTATCAGAATCTGCAATATTGTATTTTTATAGTTCTGTGCATATATATATATATATATATATATATATATATATATATATATTTGTCAAATGCTACCAAACTACACAATTACAGTTTTCATCACAGGAGTGTGGACTTACTGTTATGACTGATACACACATGTACAGTTGAACTCTTTCACCTTTACTTAAAAACACACATGTATGTTTACATGGATATACAAAAGTAAACAGTATAGTTTAAAAAAAAACACTGAAAATTCAGTCAGACCTGATGGGACATACTTGTCATCACTGTATTACTGAGGTTGAAGTGGTGGGATTGTAAACTCAAGGACAATCCTAGCTCCATTGCCACACTGAAGTGAAAATTAAGGGTTCTTTGGAAAGCCAGTTGTATTGAATAGCGTTGGGGCAAACACAGGAAGGAACATTTCATTGAAGTAGACACAGGCAAAAGGATGTTTTACTAAAGCAAGCACTTGAAAGGACATAATGAAGGATTCTTTGCTAAGGACACACTTCTGTATTGGTCCCCCTTACGTTGCATAATTCAGCTCTACTTGTTGGTACTCCATAGAGAGAAACACACCAAAAAGAAAAAAGAAAAAATTCTGGTGGTTTGCTGACAATTTCTTGCCACTTATGCAGACTTGGGCCAATTGGCAGAGTGATGTCAGCTGATACAGATTCAGGTGGAGTTTTGCTAAGATAAACTTATGTGCTAAGGCAAGACACATGATGAGTCAAGACCTGTGAAGGATGATGTTTGGAGAGAATATACATAGAAATCAATGGGCTGTGAGAGGGAGTTGCTTGCATAGTTGTGCAATGCTTCTTGGTCTCACATCTTCCATGATCTTTGATGTTCAGAGAAAGGCACAGCAAAGAACTCCTGGCATCTCTGTTTGTCTTGGGTCTTCCTGCTGATGCAAGCCTATTTGACTGAGGCCTGGCTGTCTCTGCTAGGTCAAGTCACCTTTGCTGATTTGTATTTGCTATTCCGATTCTACCCAACTGGACTGCTGGTGTATCTGTGATGTATTTACATGTGGATTAAGCTGCTGCTCTTGACTTGTGACCAGAGCTTCTGATTTCCTGATAACATAAATGGAATTTGCTCCACTTCCCCTGTATCCTTTATTTTTAACTACCTCTGCAGGGTGGTGAGCTAGAAGGGAGGTTAAAGCATTTGAGAAATGTTATTAAAAGTAGGTCTTTGAAACAATTAAAACTACACAAAACCCTGTCACAGAAAGTAGGTCTTTGAAACAATTAAAACTATATAAAACCCTGTCATAGAGCATACACACACTCAAACACACACACACACACACACACACAAACATACATGCACACACATGCATGCATGTACACACACACACACACACACACACACACAAATATACACAAACACAGTTTGTTAATATTGCAAGAAGATAAACCTAATGGAGGTAGAAATATCTGCAACTGATACATCTGAAAAGGGGATAATATCTAAAATATATAACTGATTTTTATGGTTCAATGTGCTACTTTGTTTTTTTGGGGGGGGCGGTTTCAAGACAGGGTTTCTCTGTGTAACCTTGGCTGTTCTGGAACTCACTCTATAGACCAGGCTGGCCTTGAGCTCAGAAATCTGCCTGCCTCTGCCTCTAAAGTTCTGGTTTAAAAGGCATGCGCCACCACTGCCCAGCTAGCTAATATTTTATATATGTGCTTATTTGAAAATTCTATGTTTATTATAAAAGATGGACAATGGTGAAAATTAATTTAAAAATATAAGTCCTGTAAATTTCATAGTGTTTGAGATTATAAAAATTTAAATATTTTCTTTCTAAATTGTGAAGCAAACAACTGTGATTCAAGAACATTTGTAATAATCTTACTTTAGGAACTCCCAAGAAAGCAAACCAATGCATTGGCATCATTACCATAGTCCAGGTGGGGCCCTAACATCTCCCAAAAAATAGAAACAAAATATTCAAAGGATATAATGCTGAAGATGATTTTAGTGTCTAAACTGAAAAAGTTTACTGTGAGATAAAGGATGTGAAAAGATGCCTTTTCATTAGGAGAATCACTTCCAGGAAACTGTAGAGGATTTTGCTGTAAAGAGAATCCCTTCCATGTTATTCTTTACTTTCCTCTATTCTTTGTATTTTATGAAGGAGTACAGAGATTTCACATGAGTCTTAATCATGAATCTATTTTATAACTTATTTTATATAGATACTCAAAAAGTCTAGTAGTGAACATGAATATAACTTTCCCCTAGATAAATATCTATATACAGTTTTCAGACGGCTAAAAATATTTGCTGAAACATTAAAATAATAGACATGATACTTTGTGTGTTAACTTTACCTAAAGAGATGTGCACAAATAACAATAAAGCCTTGTTAGCTCCTTATGATAGACCAAAATAAGGCTTCTAAAAAGTCAAGTTTGGTGGATCAGCAAGGTTTCCTTACCCAGCATGGATGAGGGGATATATAGAAAACTATGAGTGCCAAGTGTCATCTCATCATTGATTACAGCTTCATGGAAGCTGGATCATGCACTCAACCTCTCAATTATTAAGGTTCTCTAACATCTCCTAAGACTGCTTGACACTGGGGTAGGATTGAGTTGGATAGAAAAGAAAGAATAATGGCCAGATGGTAGGATGAATATATTTATATTCTCTCAGACTTCTAAGAATGTTTAGTAATTCACTATTATAGATAGAGCTTTGTTTGTTTATTTAATTGCCATGGTTATTTTGTTAAAGTAATATGTATTCTAAGAAGACTATTGAATGATTATGTCATGGTGAAAGAAAAGGAAACTGTCATATTACATATTTTATACTATATTTCTCTATACAGAGATGAAGTCCAGGAAACTCACCTATGTATCAACAATGACACTTGCAGTGAGCAAAATTAGTACCAGAGCTTTATATATTAGTAGCAGAACTATAATTTATCCTCCTGTTTAACATTTTTACCATAATTGCATTATGAATTACAATATGGAGAACTGCATGCAAAGGTTGCTGGGTAAGAGTCATTGGGTTACTAGTCGACAGCCTCCCTATGGTTCCTGCAACGAGATGATTGGTAAACTGTGGATGATTAATATATCTGGTTGACACCAGTGAAGTTATGAATGTGTCTCTCTGCTTAGTACTAGAAAGTGGACTATAGCTTTTGAAGTATAATAGGGTTTCCAAGATAAACAGGTTATATATTCATTCTTTTCTTTCATTTTATGTACTTTTGTACATGGTTTGAAACGTGACAGTATCATAGCATGTTGTGGTTTCTTTTGGAAGTTTATTAGCCTGTCTTGTTTTTCTAAACAAAATATACAGAAAGAAAAATGAAAAAAAAGGACAAAAGAAAGAAAAAAAGAACATCTCCAAGTCATTTTGACACACTGATGTGTGATGTACTGTTCACCTCCAGCCTACTCCCACTGCAATAGTTAACTTCCAAATTGTGAATTGCTCAACAAAAACAAGCAGAACCCTAGAGCTGCGAGGTTTTTCACCTCTATGTGGCCTTTCCACTGAATCTGCTCTCACAGAAGCCTGCCTTTAAAATGTGGGTCAGTGTCCACATTCTTGGACAAAAAAGAAAAAACATGAAGATTTTGCTATTTTAAATGAACACATTTTCTATAAAACCTTCAAAATACTTTGCTAATACCTTTATTTTATTTTTATAATTTATTTTTTTATGTTATCATTTCTGTTGTTGTAGAAGATAATTGATTTCCATCATTTTTCCTCTTACTTAAAATATTTTTCTCATATAGCATATGAGAAAAATATAATACTTCTCATATAATATATCCTGATTATACCCCTGCATCAATTACAGCAGTTCCTCCCCACCTTCCCACCCATGAAGAGTCACTCTGTCTCTCTCTAATTACAAAAATACTATCTGTAGGATAATAATAAATATCTATATCTATATCTATATCTATATCTATATCTATATCTACATCTATCTATATATAGTGGTAAAGCAAGACTAGAAGATTAGAATTAGACAAAATATTAGACTGGAAACCATATCATCTATGCGAATGACCTTAGGGTTAAATAAAATATTCAAAACATAAGATAAGATAATTTTTAAAAGGATAGTTTCTGACATAGCATTATACAACAAGGAACTTCCAAAGATGCTATTGAGTTCATTTTTTGTTGAGAAACTACTGTTGGCCAGGCAGTCCACCCTTAAGAATATTTGATTTTCACCACACAAACAAAGGTCTGATCATCTCCTTAGATGTATAAAAGGCTTTTGACAAAATCCAATACCCATTCATGATAAAAGTCCTAAATTGATTAGCAATGCAAGGAACATACCTTAATATAATAAAGACAGCATATAGCATATTCATATCCAATATCATCTAAAATGGAAAGAAATTCAAAGCATTTCCAGTAAAACAGAACAATGCAATAAGACAACTGAAGGAGCTCACAGAGACATGAGTTGGAAAGAAGTCAAAGTATCTTTATTTGCAGATCACATAATAGTATATATAAGTGACCTTAAAAACTCCACTGGGGACATCCTATAGCTGATAAACACTTAGCAAAGTAGCTGGATAAGAAAATCATCTCACAAACATTAGTAAATCTCCTATATATAGGAGACAAATGGACTTAGAAAGACATGAGGGTAACAACACTTCTCACAATAGCCCCAAATAATATAAAATAGTCTGGAGTCTCTTAGCAATCAAGTGAAAGACTTGTATAATAAAAATTTTAAGATGTTGAAGAAACTGAAGAAGATATCAAAAGATAGAATGATCTCCCATGCTCATAGATCAGTAGGATTAATATAATAAAATGCTCATCCAACCAAAAGCAATCAACCGATTCAATGCAATCCCTATCAAAAGTTCAACACAGTTGGAATTTTGAAAGGAATCTTGAAAGGAAAATATTCAGCTTTATATGGAATCATGAAACTCCCAGGATATCTAAAACAATCCTGACTAATAGAAGAAATGATACAGTTATCAACAACATATCAAGTTATACTCTAGTGCCATAGTCTGTCAACAGAATTAAAATGAAGGCTGAGACTAATGGTCAACTCATTTTAAATAAAGAAGTCAAAATACACTGAAAATGTGTCTTCAACCAAAGGTGGTGGACATAGCTGCATATAAAAGAATCCAAATATATCCATACAATCACTCTGCATAAAATTCAACTACAAATGGATCCATAATCTCAATATTCTGATAAAAAAGAAAGTGGGGAGTGTCATTAAAAATTAATTTGCAAGATGGAAGAATATTAAATACAATAATCAGGTAATAATCTAAGCACATCACAAATTGGTGAAATATTAGTGGTCTTCAGGGCTTCTCTGACATGTTTATTTTTGTGTTTTTTAAAACAGAGCTTATGAATATTATTATTTATATCCAACTACAGCTTAAAATATAACACCAATAATCATAGAGGCAGGTAAGCATGCTTTAGAGACTAAAAGAGCTATTATTTGAGATGATTTTAGGGGCACATGCTTGTAACTGAAGCCCAAGAAAAGTAATTACATTTTTTGTAGACAATTGTAGGGATACTACATAAAATACAAATCATATTGATTTTTCAATTATAAAACTGATTTCAAATGACAGTGCAAGCCAAGCTGAATTTCAAAGTGATGAGATTATTTCTAGACATAGTAGACATACTCAATGCAATTTTAAAGCATTATATAATATAATAGTACCACAAGAAGGCTGCATAGTATTTTTTAAGGATGTCTTCTTGATGATTTCATCAGAAAATAATGTTTGGTAGGAGGAAAACTTCTCAAACCATCAATCTTCATTATCCTTCAGCAAATGTAGGTTTCTTAGAAATATTCAAACCTAATGAACATATTCCTCTTGTCTCTCATTAATTCAAAGACATCCTCAAATTTCCTGGAAAGGTTGCATGGGGAAGGGAAAGAATACGAAATGTAACCTCCTATACAGGGAAATTTAAATTATTTACTTTCTGGGAAAGAAAGATGTTGGCAACTGGCCCAAGGTATTTTTGTTGTCCAATTAGGAACAGGCTATTATTTCAATTACCTTCTCTGTCTGTCTGTACTGCAATTAGATATAGTTATTAAGGGTATTGTGATAAATACATTTATTCCTCTCTGATGAGTTCAGGAGTCACATTAAGACATTTATATATATTGTCTCCACATTTTTGCCAGCCAGGTATTTAGTACTTGTTATTCTACTTTATCAGAGTGGCTTTCCTGACTCCAGTTCCACCCTAACTGTTCCACAGTTACCATATCCTTCTAACCATTGTCCATATACTTGGGAAAAAACTTATAATGCATCTTTATTATTCTTCATACAGACAAATTTCTTCAGAACAATGTCTGCAATATAGACCTTGAAAAATTCCATGTATGCTTTCTGAAAGACAAGGTTTCTAAGTACTCTTCTGATATGTCCCTAGATGAGAATGTCAAATTGTTTGCTACTGTTTACTATACATGATTTCTAAAGATCTGTCTACATTGACTATAGTCACACTCTTGAACCTTGTTATGAAACAGTGTGTACAATATATTTTATCCCTTTAACATGACTTGGTGTTGTTTTATGGTTTATTTTGTATTAGAAATAAATAAAAATAGTTCATAATAATCAGAAGACTAAAAATCACTGAAATGAGAGCTAGAGAGATGACTCAGAATTTAAGAGCTTTTCCTGTACAGCATAAGGTTCTCAGTTCAAATCTTTGGAACCATGGAAAAATCAGAGTATGTCCACATGTGCCTATATTGCCCAGACTGTTGAGGGGGGAGGTAGAAGGCAGACTGGTTTGCTGTCTATCAGCAAATCTCAAAATTGAAAACTCTGCATATCTGTGAGTACAGATGCATCTGCATATACATACACAATACATATATATATACATAAATACATAAATACGTGTGTGTGTGCATGTGTGTGTGTGAGAGAGAGAGTTAGAGAGAGGCAGACAAACAGATAAACAGAGAGACAGAAAGAGACAGAGAGAGACTGATAGGATGTAGGTAGATTGATAGATATACATACATATTATATGTGTACACATAATACTCATATGTAGTTCTATAAAAAACACTAAAAAGAATAGCTATTACCTTATCAAAAACCTTAGATATTTTGATGAGCGGGTAGGTAAAAAACTATATGGAAATATGTATCTGCAGTTCTCCTAACATATTACATTTCCTTATCTGAGTACTCAAGGGGTAGTAACCATGGGTATTTACTGTGTGAATGCTGTGGGTAACAGTGTGAATGCTATGGGTTAATATGTACAGAACCCTGGTAAGAGTGAGAACTGGCTAGATTGTTCACCTGATGGGACTGAGTACTATCTAGAAGACATACCTCAGGGCATCTGTGTGTAGTTGTTTTCAGAAATTAAATGAGAAGTTCTGAATTACCACATGAAGAGTGACTCCCTGTGATGGAAAGACACAGAGTTGATGTTCTACTGGAGACAGAGTGCAACCTGGATCATTGGTGAGAAAACTAGTAACTGATATTTCACAGTTAATATTACATTCTTTCTTGCCTCACATCACCTTTAATTTTTTAGAATATTTCCTGTTTTTAGTTTCCAAGAGATGTTCAAACATCTCAGCCTACTTTTTCACTTTCAATCTCATCAAAATGAATTTCTTCCTGTTGTATTTTTTTCAATTTAAAAACAATTTTTCTTATTCCATTAACTTATTAGCAGTAATAACTCACTTACATATTTCCCTTGATAACTGTCTTTTCCCATAAATTTCTTCTCAAACACGTGAATTATCGTGACAATTCTGAGTTAGTCAAAAATGCTAAATAACTGTGCATTTCACAATAACTTTGAATTATACTTAATATCATGCTCCATTTATAAATTGGATATTATAATATTGTCTTAATAACAATGCTTAGTGAGTCAATAATTACCAAATGTGTGATCCCTGCTAGTTATAAACTTTGTAATTTGCTTATGTAAATGGAGGTTAAATCATTAACCTTGGTGTTTACCTCAAGATTGCAAATGGACTTAACTTAGGTTGTGAAGAGAATCCAATCAGATAATAGAAATGAAAGCAATTTGTATAGTGTATGAATCTCTGTGCACGACACTCATGACTTGAAATGTAAAATCACACATTCTACCTGAAAAATTATGAAAAATTTAAACATGAGATATTTTGAAAGAGACAATGAACATGTTATTTTTTTGTGCTCTTCTCTATTTTACTTTTTCCTTTTTTAATTGAAAAACTTAAATACAATATATTTTGATTATATTCTTCCCCTCTTATTTTGGATCCCTTTTAACTTTTTAAAGATTATCTTTATTTTAATTCATGCATAAAGATGCATGCCTGTCTTATGAACACATATGTTGCTGTCAGCAGAGGATAAAAGACAGTGGTGGATCCACTGCTTCTGTAGTTACACAGTAGTGTAAGCAACTGGTGTGGCTGTGGAGAACTAAAGGAAGCTACTGAAAGAACAAGTGTTCTTTATCACTCAGTCATCTCTCCAGTCTCTTTCCTCTTCTTCTCCTCTGCTTCCCTCTTCTCCCATTCTTCCTCTTATCCTTCTCCCTCCTCTTCCTGCTTCTTCATAATCTTCTTTGTCTTCTTCCTTTGTTTCTTTCTTTTGTAAATTTTGGTGTTTAATATTTGCTTTTAGAAAGACATATTTTGTTTTCCCACAAAATAAAGGTACAATATTTATTATGCTATTTCACAAGTTTTAATTAATTCATTATTTTACTTGTTTACATCTCAACTGTTGCCCCTCCCAGTTTCTCCTCTCAAGAGTTCTTCCTTCCATTTTCCTTCTCCTTCACCTCTTAGAGGGTACCTTTTCCTGGGCATTTCTCTTCCCTAGGGAATTAAGTTTATACAGGATTAGGTTCCTCTCCCACTGAGACAAGACAAACCAGTCCTTTGCTACATACAGGCCTGTTGCCTCAAACCAGCCCATATATGCTCTTTTGGTTGTTCCTAGTCTCTAGGAGCTCCCTTGGATTACTACTCAACTATGAAAAATGAGGATGGCATGAATGTTGTAGGCAAATGGGTGGAACTAGAAAAATGTTATCCTGAGTGACGTAACCCAAACCAAAAAGGACATGCATGGCATGTACTCACTGATAAATGGATATTAGTCAAAAAGTACATGATACACCCCACAGACCCTAAGAAGTTAAACAAAAAAGCAAAGACAAAGTGAGGATGCTTCAGTCCCACTTGGAAGTGGGAACAAAATAATCATGGGATACAGCGGGAGGGAGGGGTCTGTGTTGAAGAGGGAAGTGGAGGGGGGAGGGGATAGGATAAAGTATAAACAGAGACAGAAGAGAAGCTCAGAGTGCAAGGAGAATGAATGGATATATACTGCTGCCACGGGTAGGGGCTGAGGGGTGGAGGAACCTCTAGAAAGTCACAGAGACCTGGGAGGTAAGAGGTTCCTAGAAATCAATGTGGGTGACCTTAGCTTGTGGGGAGATGGAACCTGAAGAAAGCACCTCCAGTAGTTAGACAGGGCCCCCTAGTGTAGGGATGGGGACTCCAATCCAGCTTCAAATTTTTGACACAAAATTGTTCCTGTCTAAAAGACATGCAGGGATGGAAATTGATCAGAGACTGAAGGAATGTCTAACTAACGATTGACCCAACTTGAGATCAGTCCAGTGGGTATGTACCAAACCCTGACACTTTTACTGATGTTATATTGTGCTAGCAGACATGGAGTCTAGCATAGCCATATCCTCTGAGAGACTCTTCCAGCAGCTGACTGAAAGACATGTAGATACTTACAGTAACCATTGGACTGAGGTCAGAGACCCCCATGGAAAAGTTAGGGGAAGGATTGAAGGAACTGAGAGGGACAACAACCCCATAAGAAGACCAACAGTGTCATCTTCTTTTATAACAGACAAACAAATCCAACGACTTTCTTTTCTACGTGTATGTCTTTCTTACTTAATTTTCAGTTCATTTTTGTTTCATTATACATTTTCAAGTACCTCTGCTGGTTAGTCTTTGTCAAAACACAGTCACCAGAGAACCTTAATTCAGGAATTGTCTCCATCAGAAGGTCATGGTGATATGTCTGTGTGGCACTTCCTTCATTCATGATCAGTATGGGAGTTTATACAAGAGCAAGCTAAGTATGTCATAAAAAGAAAGCCAATAAGCAGTGTTCCTCCGCTGTTCCTGCTTTAGGATCTTGCCTTGGCTTCTCTCAATGGTGGACTATAAACTATAACACTAACCTCTTTCCACAAAATTGTTTTTGGTAATAGTGCCTATCACAGCAACAGAAGCCTAACCAGAAGCGAAGTTGGTATCATGTATCAGAGAGTTGGTATCATATTGCTATGATAGTCCTGGCCATATTTTCTCATTGTTTTGTTTGTTTGTTGTTTTGTTTTGTTTATTTGTTTGGGGGATGGATATCATAGCATTTGAAACTTTGGAATTATTTAATTCCTATGAATGCCCTCTTTCATTCATTTAGTGAAGATGGGCATAGGGAATTGTTGCAAAGAAGCAGTATTCCCTGTCATAGAAATTACCTGAACACAGGGAGTTTAGGATATTGACTTACAATATCAGTGACAATGTTTATATCACAGTTTGTCTGGGAGAAAGAAGAACAAGCACTCCTGTGGGCACTAAGCCATTTGCATAATATGCTCTCAAATATACTTGTTTTGAATGTGATTTGATTTTTTTTTTCATGAAGAACATGATATAGGGCCAACAACATGAATTGAGGGTGAAGACATGCATGGTTTGCCATACCTAGTTATCTCCCTAAGGGATATGTTGAATCTAGAATTTAGTGGGGTGAGCCACATTCCAAGTAAAGCTTTTCTAATATGGGCTTTTTAGAATATACAGCTTTCAGAGCACAGAACACTATTTTGTAGTGTCAAACAAATAATTTATCCTAGGATATCTGTATGAAGAATATGATGTGTGAAGAGAAACTCTGTACTTGGTGAATTCAATCTGTGTTGATGGGGTCAAACCTTGATTACTCTAATTATTAGTTGGGCAATCTTGAGCAATTTGCTCAGATGCTCTAAGGTCTTGTTTCCTCATCTAGAAAATTGGGATAATCATAGAGTTGGCTAGTGGGTCTGTTGTAAGGATACATTAAGTGGATTTCTCTGCAGTGTCCCTTGTGCAGGATGTTATTACGATTGCCATTGTTAGTGGTAACATTATACCCAACTCCAGTGTGGTAATAGAAGGGAGTTTACAATCATCTCACACACATACTAGGTAGGTAGGAAGGTTTGGGTACCTTAAGGACATTGGGAAATTCTCTCTTTAGAAGAACAGTAATTGGGACAAACCAGGGTAGAACAAAACTGAACATTTATTTTTAAGTTAGGGGAAGCATGTTTAAAAGGAACTGTGCCATAAATTAGAATCTTCTAGAAGGAGTACCCAGGGAAATGCAATGACAAAGCCTCAACCTGTAGGAAAAAATGTGAATGATACTGAGTGATTATTCTAAGTTGCTGCAAACAATCGTGAAATAATTCAGAGAAAATATTTTTTTATTTTTACTAGAAAGATTTGGGTATAAGACTGAAAATGAACAAAGTGTTTTTCAATGTTTCTTTCAAAATAAAATATTTTGTTGAAAAAAATAGTGCTTTCAATGACCCTCAGTTTTTCGTTTAATTATATTAGATAAATAAACAAAGATTATTTAAAACCATTGTAAATGGCTAATTTGAAAAACTGATAGATGCTTTATGCAAATAAAGTATTTAAGTAAATGTTGCATTAGAATAGGAAGAACTCAAATTCTGTAGGTTCCAATCAACCTCTTGCCCTCTAGATACCTGTGAATCTCCGAGGCATAAGGAATTCCTGGTCCTTTCCTTGTTCTACTTTGGGTTCCTGGGTAGTATCATGTTGAAACACAGTCTGTCAAATGACAAATGTCCTCCTGCTTTTTCTAGAGTACTGCTTGTGAGCCATGTTTACACACATTGTCTCTAGAAGATATTTAGAGCTTTGTGCTAATCTCTTGACTTTCTCACACATCTATCTATTTTCCTATGCATTTGCTTTGGTATTAATGTTTAATGTTTGAGTTACAGGTAGTCATACTTTTCTTAGAGTTTTTTCCCCAGTTGGCCTTTTCTACTTTTATGTTAATTTTTATGAATTTTCTTTAAATGATAGTATTTTGTTTTATTACACTAGGCACACCCTTAGTTCTTCATAATGTCCAACTTATTATCAAAACTCATAATAACAGTCCATAATCAAATTTTTACAATGATTTTATTGTTTATTGTATGCCCTGTCTATAATGAAAAATAGAAAATTATTCACTTTTAGGCACTAAGACGTCTAAGGTTGAGGCTTAGACATATGTATGGATTGGTTGAGTCTGTCCAGGACATTGCCTGATTGTATCCTCACATGAGAAAGGAGGCAAGACCTTTCTGTCTTTTTATATTATTAACTGCATTTACAAGAATGAAGCAGTCATGTCCCAATACTGTTAACTTACCAACTTGGAGATTAGGTGTATTTGGATTGGTGAGGGATCACATACGTTCTCACCATAGTGACACTATTAGTGATGAATAAATACATTCTTTCCTTGCTGTAAGATTTCTTGTTCCATTAACACTATGGTGTGAACATTTCCCACACAGTTCACATTCAGAAAACTTAATCCCAATGTAATGGTTTGGAGAAGTAGGACCTAATAAGAGGCAACAGGTTT
Source organism: Rhabdomys pumilio (assembly GCA_030674055.1). Lineage (NCBI taxonomy): Eukaryota > Metazoa > Chordata > Mammalia > Rodentia > Muridae > Rhabdomys > Rhabdomys pumilio. The sequence goes on from JANHMN010000001.1 coordinate 98,262,918, forward strand.
TAATATCATAAGTACAGGAATGGATTAATATCTGAACAGTGTACTCATGGGTAAAATGAGGTCAGTTTGCCTCCTGGTTCTAGTGCTCTCTGACATCCCCTCGCAGACTTCCTATGAGATGATGATGTAGCACAAAGTTCTGTTTCTGGCTTCCCATGCTGTGGCACTGAGAGTATTCCTTAATACACTTTTCCTATTCTCTGATATTCTGTAATAGAAATACGACACAGAATAAGACATGAAGTATATTTCTTGAATATAATTTTAAGGCCCTTTAGTCATTCTTCTTTTTAATTTCTCAGTGATAAAATATGTAAATGCAGCAGTCAATAAAGAGTCCTTGTAATTTTATATTCTCAGGTCATTTTGCCTACTACCAAATATTGAGTGCATGCATTACTGTGTTGTTAGGGTCTCCAAAAGTCCCATCTTTAGAGATATGAATTTTATCATCTTGAATTTTAAACATGTATTCAATCAACATGTTTACTTATTGACTAGTGGAGAGAAGTAGTTTCTGAAACTGTCTAACAGGAAGCAAAGATCATCTGCTGAATAATTAAACAGATCCACCCTATAAATACATGGGAATCTCTTTCTTTTAAGTGTATTTGTGGTACCTCTTATGCATTTTATATGTTAGCCTGTTTAAAAACTTAACATTATGAGAAAAAATATTTAACTCGTTCTTCAGGTGAATTGATGGCATGTAAGGGAAGTGCTTTAAAATTCTCAAGGGACAGGATGTGTCCAATTGAACTATGCATACCTCCATTCTAATAGAATAGAAGTTTTCTAATAACCTGACATATGTGTAGGTGTGTAAATGTTTGTGTATGTGTGTACATGCAGAGCAGATATGTTACACACCTGTGTGCTTATGTGGAGAAGAGAAAGCCACATCTTATGTTTTCATCAATCCCTCTTCACCTAATTTTTTAAGACAGACTTTCTCACTGGTCAACAAATACCAGGTATTCTCCTGCCTTTGGCATTCCCATGCTTGGACGGCTAACTGCTTGGTAGACTTTTATATGGATACCGGCAGTCTGAATTTACAATTTAATGTTGGAACAGTAAACATTTTACTGACTGAGCTATCTCCCCATCACTAGACTTGACATCATCAAATACCTGATTCTCCATATCGTCCTAAAGCATTTTAAGTCATTATGCCTTCTGGAGATTGCTGTGTCTTACATACTTTCAATCTCCCATGCCACACTGCCATTGCATATGTGATTTGTACAAGGCAGATTTTATTTCCCTGAGCTCTTATCAGCACCATTGTCACAGAACCACAGCTGATACTGTCGAAGGACCAGTGGGAAGGTGATGCTCTGATCTTATCATTGAGTGTGACATAAGTAAAAGTAAAGGAATGGTTTAATACAATTGCTTACTCAGCATGCTAGACATTAAGTTTTCAAAAGTGATGATGTGTTCATGTTGTCAGTTTCTGATGAATGCAGGCCAGTACATATCACCACATCGAGTATGTCTGTGGTTTGCTATTTTTAGTACATTATGTTGGCATTTCTTTGGAAAGAAATAAAAGAGTTGTTAAAGCTGAGAACACTTCTGGAACTAAAATTAGTGTATATGAAAGTATGTCACCTGTAATATTTGAAATATTGCTCTGAAGTTGACAGGATCTAGTATTTAATTCCAGCTCCAGAACTGAGTGAGTTCTTTGTGAAATGTGTGTGTGTGTGTGTGTGTGTGTGTGTGTGTGTGTGTGTGATAGAGAGAGAGAGAGAGAGAGAGAGAGAGAGAGAGAGAGAGAAGATATTGATTATATTTCATTAGTAGTAAGTGAAATCATTTTATACTCTGTTACAAGTGGCCTATTGGAACACCAATTAGAGATGGAAAAGAACACAGTAGCATGGTACTTTGGAAAGTTGAATGTTGTGGCTGTCATTAGAGCACTGTGGCAACCTAGGAACTAATCATTTCTAGTGTGCCGGAGGACAGGAACAGTGGTCTCAATGCCAGTGATTGTTAGATGCCATTGACTTGACGTTCCAAACCTACTTTTAAATAGTGTTTTGTGAAACATGAAATTACTTATTTACAGACACATTATGGATTTACTATAAACAAACAAAAAGTATATTTGAATCAGCAAAGCCCTTCAGAACTTTTACACTGAAGCTGAACATGAAAGCATAAGCCTGTAACTCTAGTACATTGGAGTTGAAGGCAGGGAAATGAATTCAATGTCTTTCTCTGCTACACAGGGAGTTTTATATAAACCAAGGATATAAAGGAGACAATCTCAACAAATACCAGCACAATAGACAAGAACAAGAGCAGTAACAAGCTACTGGTAATGTTTGGATCCGAGACTGCTATAAGTCCAGGAATTCAAGGCCAGCTTAGACAGTATAGGGTTGGAGACCCTGTCTCTTCAGATTAAATATTGTTTTGATTTTATTTTTGAGAATATTTGACTTTTACAGCTTTAAAATTTATTTTGGAAAAGCATTAATTTTCATCTAATTGCTTATAATCTAATTGTATTTGAGATTAAAGCTATTATTTCTTACATTTTTCTCATGAATTCAATAAAATTTTAATATATCCTTTTACGCTAAAAATACATCTGCAAAGGCAGTTTTTTGTTTTACCCTAAAAGCCAATATATTTTATAGTATGAAATATTCAACGGCAGTGGAGAGCAAAACTTTTGTTTCTTGCAGATTTACTGGGTGAAATGACAGAGCGTGTGCACTGTTCATAAAGTCTTGATTATCTTGCCTGTGCAACATCTGGTTTCATCCCGGACTCTACATCTTATGTATTTTGATCTTATTTTCTCCTCATTTACCGAATTTGAGCCTGCAAAAGAATGTATTGATAGATAGTCCCTCTTGATCTGAGTATGCGGAGTCTCCCTTCAGCAGCCACAGGTTTGCATATGAAAAGGGTTGGGTGTAGGAGCTGGCTTGCTCAACATCCCTCCCTCTCTTGCTTTGCCAGGAACTGTATTAGCTGGAGTCTGCTCCAGCTAATACACCTACTCATTTTCTACTTTGTGGTAGCTTTTATGCTAAGGAAATGTCTGAAGAACTCTTATCTCCTGGGAACAAAAAGTGTGTGGTGATATGTCAAAGCTGGAATTGTAAAACGTCTGTAATGTTTTCAAAGGGTGGGAACCAAGGGCACATCAAAAAGCAAGTCCTTTTAGCTTCGACCACATATTGTTTGCATTCCTCTTCTCTCTATTATAATCATGTCTATTTGCTAAAAAGGTTATGCAAAATAAATTAGGCTTCTAGAACACTGATAGCTTGGCCATAGAGAAATTCTTTCCTCCTTTATTTTCTTTTTTTCTTTCTTTCTTTTTTTTTTTTACTTTATATGTGAACACCTGCTACACTTTTAATGAGCTTTAAATTATACTTTACACCCATCTAACAAGAATGGATATTGCTCTTTAGTTATAATCAAAGAAAATATCAGAATGACTAGTTGCTATGAGTAACAGCTTGTCAAAAAAATGGATACTTCCTCCAGAAACAATATAGATAGATAGGTCCAGGTTGATAGATAAAAAATATGATTTATATTATGTTGAGAGTTATCAATCTTTTAAATGTTCTTGTCTTCTGTGATTTTGGAAGAATTTGTCATTGTTCTGTGTCTATGACTAGATTATTTTGTTCTGTTCTTATCTTTGTTCTTTCAGTCTCCTTGCTTCTTATAGGTCAGAGCAGAAAAATGAAGACTTCTATGGCAGTTTCACAGTTTTTGACATATTAAAATGAATAGGCTCTAAATAGAATTCAAAGAGACTCTTGAAACACTGAGATGTAATGTTAATTTTGATGAATTTTTCCTGATCTCCTGAATTGCATTTAAATACTTAACTCATTTCAATGACATTTAGTTATTGCCAGATGTTATTTTAAAGGATATTTGGTATATAATAGAATGAAGGAGGAGGAGGAGAAGGAGGAAGGAAGAGAGAAGGAGAAAAAGAAAAAAGGAGAAGCAAGAGGAGAAGCAGCAAACATTGACAACAAGCCACTGGGGTGCGGCTATCGGCCTCTTGAATTTATGCAAGTGATATTAGACACTGTGCTCAATCAGAGCTATTTTTTCCCAAAGTAATATGAACATGATGCCACGTACAGAATGTAAACTGTTTCTGTGGCAAAGAGGAGTGCTGGTGAGAGTGGCCTGGCCTGGTGTGCAATGTAGTCCGCAGAGAGGACGGTGAGAGAGAGGACGGTGGGAGAGAGGTTTGTGGAAGTGAGGGCCGTGGGAGAGAGGATTGTGGAAGCTGCCCTTGTAGAGTGAGAGTGAGACAGGTGGCTATACCCTGTGAGTTTTGAAGATCTGAGAATTATCACAATCATCTGCAAACTGGACTATGTCCGCTGGTGAGTACATGTGGGGGAACAACTGGCTTTAAACTAAGGGTGGAGACAAAGAAAGGAGATAGAGATAATTTAGATTTTTGTCTTTTAGTCACTGATAAGCTCTAGAAGAAAACTGAAAGCAGGGTACTGCTTATTAGGCAAAGCACAGTCATAAATTACATGCCTTTAGCGTTTATATTCAGTTATGAATATAGAAAGAGCCTGGAGGTGATGGCATATACTTTTAATCCCAGAACTCATGAAGCAGAGGTAAAAAGATCTCTGAGAGTTCAAGGCCAGCCTGGTCTATATAGCAAGTTCTAGGACAGCCCAGGACTACACACAAAAATAACTCTGTCTCAGAAAAAAAAAACACAAAAATATATAAAAATATTCTTTGAATTTGGGGGACCTTGTACAAATTCTGCAAACAATGCCTTCATCCCAGGAAATATCCTAACGTGGTTTTCTTCTCATTCAGAAACTCGCTGCACTGTGCGCCTTATAAAGAAAGGAGATTTAAGTAACATATTTAAAAGTAGAAAAAGACATGAAGCTTTCTTCTTATCACCTGTAACAAAAACTTCAAAAAGACCATTTAATTTCAAAGCTTCACAATATGTCAGCTATCTATTTATTTTAATTATACAAGTCATGTGAGAAGGAAAACCAGAGGTAGAATTTTCCTGAGAGGAAGCAGCCATGAGTGCTCCCTGTAGGTTTTTCAGAACTGCTCCTTTCACCCAGCAAAGCTTCTAGTGGATACTGCCTTTGCTGTTTAAATTTAGTTAATAACAAGTCTAGCTGTTTATAATTAACAATAGCAATGATAGCGTATACATAGAGAGATTTACTTATTTATATTAGGTATAATAACATTATTAAGTATGTGAAATTATTTTTAATGTTGCCTGATTTTTCCTGAAATTAATTCACACGTAGCAATGTAAAATGCTGGAATTAATATTTCTTCTTTTTTGTGGATTTGTCAAAACTCAGAGGGGAAAAATATGTTAAATTCGATGAATGTACACTTCCACATTTTGTAAGACACCCAAGTCAGAGAAGTTTTAATGTTTTTTGTTTGCTTGATTGATTCTCTCAGTAACTCTCTATGTTCTCTAAACAGTATCAAAGTTTAACAGTGTGAAAGATAAAGTTTAAGCATAACTCTGTCAAGTGTCCATTTATATTCCTTTATAGACAAATTTAAATCATACATAGTTGCATAACTTAGGAGAGGTTGATTTGCATTTGCCTTATGTTAGTTACACAATAATATATAATTATAGTATTAGATTTAATTTGGTTATTGATCTTTATTGATTCCTCACTATTTGTCAATTGTAAAAAAAAAAAAAATTAACTTGAAAATTACAGAAAAGCAGCTAGAGAAGTGGCTCAGCACTAAATAGCACATCCTATGTTTACAGAAGACCCAGTTTCAGTTCCTGGTTTTTAAATCAGTGTTTCACAAGTACCTGTAACTCTAGTCCCTACATAGTTGGTGCACATAATCTCATGAAAGTGAACACACACACACTCCTAAAAAAATCCCTAAGAAGGTCATTTCTTCATGAGTCATAACAACCAACTCCCTGGGCCTCCCTGAAAACTACAGGGAATTTAGCAGGAGCAGGTACAAGAGTCCCTTTTTTCTGTCCACTGTTTACAGCAATAGTGAAATATATATATATATATATATATATATATATATATATATATATATATATATATACTCATTTACCTTATTCAATTGTATCAAAACAAAGAGTCTGCAATAGAATGTAATAGAATAAGAACGTCCTACATTGTTAGCTTGTATTTTTTATTTTTCTTAATTCTTTCTTGGATGTTTTATTTATTTACAAACCAATAAATAGGTTCTAGAGAACCTCCTATTCTATACCCCCCCTTCCTTTATGCTTTTATCCCATTTTGATTACATGCATGTATTAGGGTCAGTTCTAGGTTGAGGGTCTAGCAACACAATAGATGCAAATAGTCAAGGAGCAAGCAATACAATAAACACAAATAGTCAAAGAAAAAGCAAGGCATTAAACCCAAATATGTGAATATTCCTGTGATCACTGTTTCTAAAGGCTTATCAGGATGACCAAAGTATCTGAGTCTACTTCCCTGTCTTAGCCCAAGGTCATTTTCATGTCTGAAGCCTACTTCCTTGTTCTAGCCTAAAATTTAGATCCCTGTCTGAAATTGCTTCTTTGTTCTAGCCTAACATTTAGATTCCTGACTGAGATTACTTCTTTGTTGTAGCCTAAGATTTAGATTCCTGCTTAAAATTACTTCTTTGTTCTAGTCTAATGTCAGATGCCTGCCTGAAGCTGACTTCCTTGTCCTTGGCCAATGTCATATTCCTGCCAAGCAGCCCATTTCCTTGTCCTTGGTCCATGTCAGCTTCTTGCCAAAAGCCCTAAAGGCTCTCCACCTCTCCCCATTTTTTCTTTCATTAACAAGACTGAGCCTGTTTTAGGTCATTCTGACAAGAATGCCTTCCTTACCCATCATGAAATAAACATTATCAAAAGCAATGCACTTATGTCTTAGGTTGGAAGGCTCTGTGCAGAATTTTACCTGTCCTTGGCTTGCAAGTCAAACCTCAGAAATGGCATAGATAGCTTGATCAGGATAGCTCTCCTTGTCCTAGGAATACTTTTATTCCTGTGCATCATGTTAAAGATTGTCTATAACTGCATCAACAGGCTGGCAGATAAAGTACATGACTTGAAACTGATAATGGACCCCAGACAGAGATATTAATTTAACATAGTCTGTTAAATAGTGAACTTATAGAGAAGCCTAATGAGTCCTGTAAGTGTAAGGGAAATCTTGATCTTTGTACATTTCCATTATTGATTTCAGATTCAGGACCCTTATGAGTTTCTATCCTACAATTAGCAGAAAATGCTTCACTTCTAGAGAATCAGTAATACAAGGGTAGAAAAAAAAAAAAAAAAGAAGTTCATGGAAATCCAAGTAGATTTTTGGAAATATGAATCCAGAGAGATATTTGGCTTCTAGAATTGCTACAGCATGAAGAAGCCTCTAGATTTCAGAGGAGAAATTATTGAAGGATTAATTTTCAGGGGGATTTGGGGATATTAGGGAACTAGAGAGCAGAAGTACAGTCTTGATTCCTCTGAAATAGCCTGAAAATGATCAGGCTCTGGAAATGAAACTGCTGCCTCTGGATGGGGAAGCAACAGGGCTTTCACATGCACCAGGGAGGACACCGCTGTGCATGTGGATGTCAAATTCTGGCAACCCTCACAGGCAAAGTGGTGTCAGCATGGGTTTCCTTGAAGATGATACATTAAAACCAAAACCTAAATCATTTTTCCAGAAACCCAGGTTTGTAAGTAAGATGCAGACATATCCAACATTGTTAAGGGCAACATTGTTCTTAAAGGACTAAGGGAGATCTTCAGAAATTTGAAGTTAAGTCATCTTCCCCTTCTAGGATAGATACTCATGCTAGAAAACCTGGTAGGTTGTGGGAAACCTAAAAATATTTTTACACTCTTGTTTTGTGATCAAATTCAGACTTAGATTCCATAGTGGTTCTTAGTCAGTCAAGTGCTACTAAGTGCAAAGAAATAAATACTTGGCACAGTTGATATGAAATGAGGAAAACCTTTGTGGAAAGAGATGCCAGGTGGACACTTCTAATATGGAAACAAACCTATTTTTTTTTCATAAATTCTCATGGAGAAGGCTTTTCTAGGTCCATTTGAAAAATGCTACAATGGTAGTCATTATATTAATTATTTTCTACATTGTTTAACAACAATATCTTAAGGAAAGAAAGGCTTATTTCAGCTCATAATTGGTACAGAAATTCAGGACAAAAAGGCACTACTGCTGTGAGCATGAAGCAATGGTTAATATTGTGTGCACAGTTAGGAAGTAGAGATTAATAGTTATGCTCAATCTCATAGAAAGGTGCACCCTACATTCAAAATAAGTTTATCCCCACTATTTAAGCATTCTCAAGGTCAGGACACTCTCAAGAGGTGTGTCTCCTAGGTGACATCAAACCTCATCAGGCTGAGAAGATTAACCATCACAAGGATAGACGTAAACTTTCATGTTACAAATAACACTGTTTTTAATCTTTAAATAGAACATTTATAATCTGTTAGTTAAAACATATCATGTATATGAAATATTTAGGTGGGTTGTGTATTAACATGTACCCAAATTATGTTTATTTCCTTTAGTAGGGGAGCTAAAACGAGGGGAAAACATTTATATTTTATTTTTGTTTAGTAGTGAGAATGTTTGTAAAAAAAGTCACTGATCAATAAATTAAATTAAGAATTTTAATTTTAAAAATAGCAAAGGAAGCTCAAAAGTAGAAAAAATGCAAAAGAATAAAAAGGTATTTAAAGTGCATATAAACTTTATTTTTCATATTCGATATAGAATGTGCTTTCCTCTTGATTTTCCTTTGCCTGCTCATTGAAATATTCATTCACTTTAAGTTCTTCTGCATTTCCACCTTCAACAAATTCTGAATAATTTTGATTAGTAGTTCTATCTACATACATATCTTTTTGTTCTTATTTTCAACCATTGGTTTCACTTTTTGTTGTAATAAAGCTCTAACAAGGTGATTTAATGCATTCACATGAGCCATTAATGCCAAAATTTGATCATTCTACATTGACAAAAGGATTCAGTACACTCATTCCTTTAATAAAAATGTCATCCCATAGGCAATTTAGTATGTGATTATGCCTGAAAAAAAATGGAGGCATGTCAGTATCTTTCTTAATATGGGCAAAATATTACATATTTTATCTATGTAAAAAATATAGATTAAAAGATAATCATGTAAAAGGAATTCTCAAAACTGTGTATTTTTTAAAATATGGATAAATGGATAGGCTATTGCATGTTTCACTGCTCTATCCTGGAACCCTGGCCACTGGGCTCTTCTCCAGTTTGCCCATGTATGGAAGAACCACACAGCTCTTTTGAAATGGTCAATGATGCTTTTTGGATTGAGGCAGGGAACACAGTCATGATAACACTGTCACAAGAGTATTTCTTGTTTAGGTGGCAAACTGTTGGAAGCTTAGGAAAAGTCATCTCACAAGTGAATCTTCACTCACTCTTTTCCTAGATCTTTCCATCTCCCACACTCTTTTACAGCTACAGATGAAACACCTACTTTGGCTTAAGTTTATACTTAGTTTCAAAAAAATAAACCATCCAAGTGCTTATTCTTTTTTTTTTAAATTGGATATTATGTTTATATTTTATCCCCTCATCCCATTCCCCCCACCATGCAGGAACTCCCTATCCCATCCCTCCCTCCTGCCTCCACAAGGATGTGCCCCCACCTACTCCCCACTCCCCTCTCCCACCCTCCAATTCCTCCCTGCTTGGTGTTCAGCCTTCATGGGACCAAAAATCTCCTCTCCCACCAATGCCTCACAAGGTCATCCTCCCCTAAGTATACAGCTGAAGACATGGGTGCCTCCCTTTGTGCTCCCAAGCTGGTGGTTTAGATCCTGGGGAGCTCTGGTTGGTTGGCATTGTTGCTCTCCTCTTGGGACCACCAACCTTTTCAGCTCCTTTAGTCCTCTAACTTCTCCATTGGGAACCCTTGATCAGATCAATGGGTAGCTGTGAGCATCTGCCTCTATATATGTCAGGCTCTGGCAGACCTCTGAGGAGACAGCTACATCAGGCTCCTGTCCACATGCACTTTCTGACATCTATATCAGTGTCTATCTTTGGTGACTGCACATGGGACAGATACCAAGGTAGAGTGGTCTCCAGATGGCCCTTCCTTGACTTTCTGTCTCACACTTTGTAGCCATATTTGCTCCTTTGAGCATTCTGTCACTCCTTCCAAGTAGGACCGAGGCATCCACACTTGGTCTTCCTTCTTCATAAGCTTCATGTGGTCTCTTAGTTGAACCTTGGCTATTTCAAGCTTTTGGACTAATATCCTCATATCAGTGAGTAAGTACCATGTGTGTTCTTTTGTGATTGGGTTAACATCCTTAGTCATCAGGGAAATGCAAATCAAAACAACCCTGAGATACCACCTCACACCAGTCAGAATGGCTAAGATAAAAAATTCAATTGATGGTAGATGCAGGCGAGGATGTGGAGAAAGAGGAACACTCCCCCATTATTGGTGTGAATGCAAGCTGGTACAACCACTCTGGTAGTTCCTCAGAAAATTAGACATAGCACTACCTGAGGACTCAGCTATACCACTTCTCAGCATGTACCCAGAAGATGCTCCAACATATAACAAGGACATATGCCCCACTATGTTCATAGCAGCCTTATTTATAATAGTCATGAGTTGGGAAGAAACCAGATGTCCTTCAACAGAGGAATGGATACATAAAATGTGGTACATTTACTCAATGGAGTACTACTCAGCCATTAAAAATAATGAATTCGAGAAATTTTTAGGTAAATCGATGGAACTAGAAAATATCATTCTGAATGAGGTAACCCAAGTGCTTATTCTTGAGCTCTGTGCCTAGGTTGTCAGTTTAAAAATCATTTTGCTTCTTTAAAGATCTTATGCATTACAGTCACTCTATTAATTATAATTTCATGTGCATGGTTATAATAATTCTCTTACAACTCACCTATTAGTTAAAACATATCATATACATGAACTAATTCTGGAGAATTACATTTATATATGTATGTGTGTATATATATATACATATACATATATGTATATATATATGACTATTATTCCTTATTAACCCTTATTAATTCCTTCAAATTCATAGTTGCAAACACACTGAATGTTTTCAATATTATACACCTCTCTAACACATCCATTGTCTCTATTGTAAATGACTGTTTCCTTGACATTTTAGAACACTTCTTAAGATATTTTATTCCTCAGATGCAACATATTCCTTGATCCTTTTGACAAGCCATTTTTACATTTCCAATGTACCTTAAAGAAATTTCTTTCCCTCCTCTTTGTGTTGTCTTTTGAATGTATAGATTCACTGAAATTTCTAAAATAAATAATTCATTGACAGGAACATTGCCTACATTTCTTTTGTGGCTTACACATTTCAGTATCAGGTACGTTAGCTTGCATATGCATTCCATCAGCTTCCTCTCTACTGAGAAATTCCTACTGCTTCTTAGGTGTTCACTCTCACTTTTACTATAAACATTGCTTCTCTCTAGTATCCTGGAATAAATCAGCATCTCTGTAAGTTAATGGCTTTTATTTTATTTTCTTTGATAGAAATTCTGTTGACACTGCAACCCATTCCTGGCCTAGTAAGGAACATACAAAACTTGTTTTTGAGCAGGGTGGGAATACTATCCTAGTCATCATATAATGGAGCTGGTCACCAAGAAGGTAACATTCAACATTGTGTGGGTATCTACCATGTAAAGGGATGATTCCTATCCAAGCATAAAAACTAAGATTGTCCTGACTACTGTCAGTCTCCTACAGGAGTGCAAAATAAAATATATGAATTTGTTTTTATATCTGAATTTTCTTTCCACCTTATATTTTGGGGTTATTGTTGACTTTAGGTAACTAAAACCTTAAGTGTAATGGCTAATATCAGTTTTCAAGATATTGCAGTCTAGAATCATCTGGGAATTACATTTCTGGACATGCTTGGAGAGAATTATCTTGCTTTACTAATTGAGATGGGGTGACACGTACATTGTACCTTGTCTTGAGATTTTAGACTGTATAGAAAAGATAAGATGAGATGAGCAGCAGTATTCATCCTGGTCTGCTTCTTCACTGTTGATGCAGTGCACAGCTGCCTCAAACACTCCACTGGGATCACCTCATTCTGTATTACTCTCATTACTGATCATGTCTCTAACTATAGGCCAAAATAAATCTTTTTTCTATGTTAATATATAAATATACACATATGATATTTATATTCATATATATATGAGTAGGTGTGTGTGTATGTATAAGAAATCACAACAGCATGAGAAATACCTGTTCTAGTGTGCTTTCTGTAGCTGTAATAAACACTCTAAGGAAAAGCAACTTGAGGAAAGAGTGCATTTGACTTTAACTTCAAGGTCAAAATTCATTATTGAGGGGAATCCTGGGAGGTAATCAAGCAAATCCCAAGGAGGAGCATTGATTTCGGCCTCACTCTTGAATTGCTCACTGACTCACACTCAGTTTACTTTCATTGTACAGTTCAGAACTACCTGTGTGGAGAAGCGACTGCCCACAGTGGGTGGGACCCTCTGATAATGCTCGTCCATTAAGACTGTCTCTGAGTGACCAAAGGTCAGCATGATGCAGACAATTTATTCATTGAGTTTGTCTCAATACTGAGTTTCAGAAACTCTAAGTTGATTCCTGGTTCAGCTGTGTTATCTTCTTAACAGTGCTGTATCAACCTTGATTCTAAGAGCATTGTCTGAATTTGTGATTATACTTAGCAACTGAATTGTCTACTTGACGTTCTTAATCATAGGTAGGCTCAAAACCCAATCCACAAAACAAAAACAAAAACAAAAACAAAGACAAAAACAAAAACAAAAAAACTAGCAACGGCAAACCTTGAAACCACTCTACTAAATCTTATTCCTACTTTAGAGGATGACAGTGGTGATTATATCTTAGATCTTTAAATACGTATACAGGGACGTGTTTATCCAAACATCAAATATGTTATTTTTGTGACAAGCTGATAAAAAGTTTAGTGATGTGGTCCATGAGATAGTGTGGTTGTTTAGCATGCAAAAAAAGGCATGAGTTTGATTCCCAGCACCAGATATAAACATGTGTCCTAGGATATACGTATAATCCCAGTTCTCTGGAAGTGTAGACAGAAGTAATGATATATTCAAGGTTATATTTAGGTGTGTAAGGAAAGTTTATTTCCAGATCTTGGGGTTAATTTATATTACCTACTTATCTGTTCCTCATGACTAACTATCTTCCCTCTGACCCCAGAGAAAGGGCATTTTAATTTTCTACCAGGCCAGTCATCCCTTCATTTAAGATATTACTCACTCGGTTATTGATAATTTCACACCCATTGCCCCGTCCCATCTTTACAAAAGATTATATTTAATATCCTCTCTGTGTGGTACACTTACTTTTCTGTTTGTTGCTCTATGGCACCCTTAATTTTACAAATAAGAAAGTGATTATTTTCTATGCTTCTTTGGTTGTTTAAATGAGATCATTTTCTACGGGTTGTATATTTGAATTTATTGTTTTCAGTCTGTGAAATTGTTTGGGTAAGGATTAGGAGGCCTGGTCTTCTTGGAGTATATGTGTCACTGCGAGTAGACTTTGATGTTTCAAAAATTCACCCATTGCATCATGTATGTGGTACAGAAATATATAACCTATCCTAATGTAGAGTTGAGCAGCTCAATCTCAGTGAATATATCTATGCAACACCTCTTGTCCCTAAGGCTCACAGAATGTTGTAGAAGAGGGGTCATAAAAATTTTACAAGCGACAAAATCACTTGAGATCAAAGACCATGCTAGAATGGAGTGGCAAAATTTCACAAGGCCTCTGCCATACACAAAGAGCCATAGAAAACTCATAAAAGAAAAAGTGCTCTACTCAAGTAAGAGCATGACAATTGGTTGCTCAGTGCCAAATGACCTTTCCTGAAAAAAAAAATACATACAAATAACTTTATACAAACTGAGAATGTTATATTTAGGAATGGATATTTGTATATGCATGTATACAAGCAATGACAAATAATGCAAAAAGATCATGAATTTGAAGGAGTGCAAGGAAGGATATAGAGAAAAATTTGGAGGAAGGGGAGAGGAGAAAGTGAGAGAGTGAGAGAGCAAGCAAGTGAGTGAGAGAGAGACATGCAAAGAGAGAGACAGAGAGAAAGGTAGGTAGCAATTATATTATCTAACAAATTTAATAATTAAAAAATAAACTTGAATAATTTTTGTTTTATATAACAGTCAGAAAAGAAAGATAATTATCATGTGGTGTTACATTGTTTCTTCTCAGTAGCTTCTTATATTACTATGGTGTGCTTGTGTTTATTAGAAAAATATTAAAAGACTATTATTGTTGTCTATTCTCTTACATGACCTTGTACAGGACAAATCAAAAATAGCTGTCAGTTGTCATTAGATTTCTGTTGCTAACAACAGTCTCAGAGTTTTCTTGATTTTTATAGCTTTCACTGTTTCAGAAGCAATGCTGTGATGTTTTGTAGAATGCGTCTGAGTTTACATTCTTCTGCTGTTTTTTTTTTCCTTCATTTGATTAATGTTGTAACTTTGTGGAGGAAGACTACACAGACAAATGTTATCATTGATACTTCACAGTGAGAACATATGTTGCTATCATAATATATCATTGTCCATAATAACTCCAGGTCAATGCCAAAACTCATTCCACATTGTAGTTCTTGGAATAAAGTAACAGTGCACAGCCCATACTTAACAATTGGGGGCATTTCCACCTACTTGTGTATATAGGTCAATTACTTATAATACTTCAAAACAGAGAAAGTGTGTGTTTTATCAGTAATCTAAGTATGTATGTATCTGTAATCTACTTATTGTAAGTTAGTATATTATCTATCTATCATCTATCTCCATTTATCATCTGTTATCAATCTATCTACTTATATATCTCCAACTTGTTTTTATAGATTTGCATCAATATAAGCAAAGGAATACTTGTATATTTATTGTATGAATTGTAGAATAATAAATGCAACTTTATCTCATTGTACATTACAATGTGTTATAAATTGGACCATTGAAATCTCACTGGTTCCTGCCTCTTTGTCATAAACACATATTGTGAAACTTCTACACTTTCATGATAAATTTGTTGCTATACTGATGCCCATGATTTTATTATTATTATTATTACTATTATTATTATTATTATTATTATTATTATTATTATTGTTTTATCAGAGGTAAGGTCAGCTACTTCTTGAAGGAGCTGAGGTTCTGGATATTGGAGAAGAGCAAAAGAAACACAACTGAGTGCCCACTGTAGTTTCTCTTACAATGCTTTAAACTGTGCACTTTGTATTCCTAATAATTGGCATGCTTCTCTCTCTTGACATGTAGTATTTTGGTCTAATTTTATTTTTTTTTTCTGATTTACTCACTCATCTCTAAAGACTCAGAATAAAACACTTCTAATACAGGATGTGAATTAAGATTCACTTTCTCTTAGCTTCATATTACTCCTCCTCTGCTTAATTACTGTTCTTTAGGCTAAAACAATAATCTATATTGTTTACATGGTAATCAATGGGACATAATCCTGGCTCTAGAATTAAGCACAATTTTGAACACATTTGGGTTTGTTGACAAAATGATTGCAAAGTAAATGAAATTAACAGTGGCAGAGCCTAGTGAGATAACAGATAGCCTAACACTGCTGAGTTGAAACAGGAGGATGAGCGTGAGCTGAAAGCCAGTGAGGACTACATAGCATGATCACATGTTAGTAAAAGGAAAAAAAAATGAAACTAAGTGGATATTGTGGAAAACAGAGGTGAATTTTTTTTCCTACAAAAGTAGCTTTGTGTCAACAACCATTAACAGACTCTGTGTGTGTACTATTATAAATTTAATTATTTTTGATCTCAAAAAAGGGAAAAAAGAAACTATATTAAAAATTTTAGTCCTTAGTTTCTAACTATGTCTCCTTCAAATGAATTTGTTACTAAATATAATCTTCATTATCAGTTAAAATAATTTCAGATTATAATAATTTTAAAAGGAACTCTCAAGGGAAACTAAGGTTATAAATACATAATCTTGACACATTGTAAAGTAATATATCTAAACCTATAATAAATATCAGTACCTTAAAATTTTGGTAGGCCAATCCTATATAATGTCCTCTAGTTTTATACTGAATTCTTCAGTTTATACTGAAAACTCAAAGCTAATCTAACTAGTTATGGTTGATTTTCATTACATAACTAACTTTTTATGAGGTAAAGACAGAGAAAATACAAAGCAATATAACAATGAAAACCATATTTATTGAATTTAAAATTATCGTTTTTGTTTTACTTTTCTTAGAGTTGAATTTTCATCTTTAATTATTAATTTTCTAGAGTTTTGACATATGACATTTTACATCTAAATGATTTAAGGTACATTTTCATAATCAGAGTAACACTATACAACTCTACGATTGATATAAATGATGTCCTGTTTATAAATCCATATTAAAGCACCTAAAATTACCAAAACAGTACTCTCAACTGGCTTGCTTTGTTAACTATCATCATACAGTTTTTAAAACTAAGAAATTAATGTTGGGGTAGTACTATCGTCAGTAATCCAGATATTTGTTTTCAGCAGGGGGCCTTTGTTTTGTTTGCATTGTTTTGGCATTGTGAATGTATGCATGTATGTATATATGTATGTATAAATGTATATGTATGTATCGTTATCATTTCAAGGTCTGATCTAAGCCACTTCACAACATTTACTTGACCTGAAAGACAGATATAGTTTGTCTATATAGCATTGAGACAATTTCTGAACCTTTGTTGCACATGGTGTTGACAGTCTGTAGGTGAACCCATGTCATGTCCTAAAGAAAACACCACTGCATGCTATCCTGGTCAGCCTTTCTGTAGAGGAAACAGACTGGGGACTTGACATCACAGGTGAGCCGTGAGACATCGATGGTGTGGTCCGTGGTTCCGCTTTGCTAACTACGTATCTTGAAGGTTTCTTAGGGAATGGTGATCGTCACCATTCCTTACACTATTTTTGAGAGCAAACCACTAAGACATTACAACGAATGCTAGAAATTTGACTCCACTTCTTGCAGGAACGAATGCTTACATCTCGTATTCTAATTTTTCTCCTATAGGGAAATGTCAGATTCTGTGTAGTTTTTAAATCTACTTTTGCCTTTGTGGACTCATAGCCACTAAATTTAACTGTGGATTTTAACCCAGATTTTCTGTTAGCAATGTTGTGGCTTGTTCCCATCTGGGGAGCTCTTTCGATTTTCTCCTAATAATTCTGTACATTCTTATAATTTTTCCATCTACATTTTACCACAAATCTCATGCCTATACTGTCTAAAAAGAAATAAACTTAATTCCCTGACACTATTGAATTTCAACATTATATTTTATTATAAAGAATACTTTTTCATTTCTCATTTAATGTTTTGTAAACCTACTTTCCATCCTCTGATTACATCAATAAATTAGTTTGTCATATGAGGCATTATTAAAATACATTTGCTATGGAGACTATGAGAATTCATACACTATAAAAAATAAGCTATCAAGCCATCTGTCAGTGAGATCTTGGTACTTAAAAGGACGTTTCTTTTCTTGACACTTGTACATCTCTCCCACTTCTCATATGCTGCTCTGAATTTGACAGCTGCATGGGTGATTAGATCCTTCACCTGTGAAATTCAAATTCCAAATGCTTAATATATCACTTTTAGCTAAAATAATGTAGAAGAATGGAAAGGCTATCTATATTTATACAGTATATATTTATATATTGGTGGCTGGTCTTGTTGCCAGGGCACAAAAGAAGCCTCAATATGTCATATACATTTTAGAGACGACTTACAGCTTTAATATTTTAATATTTAAAGATATATACACAATTTAAATTTAAGTCATCCACCAATGGTATGTTTCATTTTTTTTTATGAAAGACATTTTAATACAATCAAGAACAAATTCATTTTCACATGCTACCTACTTTTTAATTTATTTTGAAGTTTTATTCATCTTTATTTTTATGTGTGTGGGTACTTTGCCTGTGTATACCTGTGTGCTGCATGTGAGCATCATGGACAAAGAGGCAAGACGAGGGTGTCATATTCCCTGAGGCTGGGATTACAGATGATTTTGAGCAACATTTGGGTGACCAGAATTGAACCTGTGTCCTCTCAATGTAACCACTGAGCAATCGCTCCATGTGTTTGTAACTTTTATATGAAAATATAAATAAATTTTATATAGCTCAGAATTCTAGCTCCAAGCTTTATTTTTTCATTTGTGTAAAACAGAAAATAATCCCTTAATGGAATCAATGAGTAAAGAAATACAACTAGCAAAAATAAACTCAATAAAGCATTTGTCATAAAGTAGGCCCTTGATATTTTTCTACATTTCTTCTCCAAAAGCAGATATTGTCAAGATATTTACTGCGTAAATAAAAGCACATAACCTTATTTTTAATATGCATTAACATTTTATGGTTCAATTTTCAATTAATTATGCTTCTTATTACCACCTTTATATTTAAAAGAATATTAAGTAATTTTGTGTGTATAAGGGCACATTTTTATAAGGGTGCATGCTTGTGTGCTGGGACGCATGGATACATATGCATGTGTGTGCAGGTATACATGCGCAGACATGCACTTACATGAGGTCAGCCTTGAATGTTGCTCCTCGGGGTCATGCACCTCGTTACATAAACCACTGTCTTTCACTGACACGGAGCTCACTAACTATATTACTTTGACTGGACAGAGAATCCCGGAACTCAATCTATCTCTGTCTCCCAAGAGACAGATATAGAATTACAAGAATATGAAAACCTGGCCTTTTTTTCCCTTTATAGGTTCAGGGTTTCTAACTCGGGTTGCTAGTTATTCCCTAATTCAGCTTGTGAATGGCATAATTTCTCATAAGGTTAAGTCACATTGAACAATTTTCTCTTTAAATACGTGTGTTTATTTTGTGATTGTTCCAGATGCGAAGAGAAAAATCTCATAAACATCTACTGAACAGCATCTCCCAAGTAAAAAAGTGCTCACCACAGCAAGAGGTCCGGGGCTTTTTCTTATCTCTAGATAGACTTTTTTCTTAAGAGCCTACTAATTCTTTCTTGTTTTGTGTCTATCTTCTTGAAGTTGTTATTTAGAAACAGAAGAGGAAATAAAACTTGAACTGGAGTGTTTTGATAATATTCATGCCCTAATCCTTCAAAATCTCTGAACACGTATCTGGAGGTATTTTGTGCATTTGTGGTGCTTAGCCCAGATTCACTTTGCTTTCTCTTTGCCTCTTTCTTCGACTACTGACCACCCAGTCACTCATATTCAATTACTACTACACATGCAATATAACAGGAGTACTACATTGGTCACCATAAATTTGAGGTTTTAATCTCCAGACAAGCATTATTGGAAGTTTCATGAGTGTTGGTTAGAGTGAAGATAAAAAATTGAGAACTTATTTTAATTTGATAATATCAGTATTTTATCAGCTTTTCAGGGGTGTATAAATTTACTGAGAATAACGTTAAATGGTGTGAAAAATATAAAACCATTACAGTAACACCCATTTTGTCCAAATATACTTGTATTACTTCTTGAACTTTATGAATATGTATATATTTTATGCAAATCATATAGCTATTTTACTTGAAATATTTTTAGACTATTAAAGACTTTAAATATCCTGGTACTGGCCAATGGCTGTGTAACTTACTGCCAGAGATATTATTTTAAACTATATCAAAACTTATTTCTCAGTAAATTAAAGAAATATTCTTAGTCATTGAATTTTAATAAGTAAATAGTAAAAATTTTTGAAATAGAATTCTTTGCTTGTTAAATAGTTCTCTGGGTCAAAAGCACTTGTTACCAAGCCTAACAAACTAAGTTCTATCCCTGGAAACTTTTGTTAGAGATGCAACTCATGCAAGTTATAATATGTTTTCCACAGGTCTGCCATAGGACACAGGAACATGCACACAACGTTTTTCTTCTCTTCTCTTTCTTTGCTTCGCTTCGCTCGGCTCAGCTAGGCTTGGCTCGGCTCAGCTCGGCTTGGCTCGGCTCTTTCTCTGTGTGTCTCTCTCTTCCTTTCTCTTTTTCTCCCTATACCTCCTTCTCTGTTTCTGAATCTCTCTCACTCTTTCTGCTTTTCTCTGTCCTTCTGTCTCTGCCTCTCTTTCTCTGTCTCTGTCTCTGTGTCTTTCTCTCTTACACACACACACACACACTAAAATGGGAAAGAAAATAATTTTTTGCAACACTTTGTTTTTCAGATATGACAGAAATGATAAATTTTGAAATCTCAATAGTATTGCTGTTTAAATGAGACCTGAACAATGACAACAGCAGTTGACATGTCAACATGCAAAGGGAAATTGCCTGGGACCCAAGCATGATAAAGATTAATTAAAATCCTCTAAGAGAGGGAGATCTTCTACATAGATGAATCCCCCTCAATAGTTAACTGATCCAAAATTAATCAACCCCTAAACATAGAAAAGTGATACCAAATGGATCCAACACTTTTATTTGTTTGCACATACCCCCCCACACACATATGCACACACACACACAAACACACACAATCACAAACACACACACACAAAAACACACACATACACACACAAGAGAGAGAGGATGTTTATATAGCAATAATGGGTGAGAAAACAAGGAATTAAAAAAGAAGTACAGTGGACATGGGTTGTTTTTAAAGGAAGAGAGTGTGGGGAGGAAATTGCTGGTTGCATTTTAATTAAGTAAAATTGTTACACATCAAGGTAGATTTTGAGTATGCAAGAATATCTGTAAGATTAACTTCAAAAGCATTAAAACATTTACTTTTATGTATTATAATTAAATTCAAATAGTTTAAAGGTTTCTTTCTGAGCAGTTTATGTATAGGCAACATGGAAAGTGATGGCAAGGCTCATACCTGGCCACTTATTTTCACAGCTTATATAACGCCCTTAACAGACTTCAGTTTTGATCACTGAGTATATAAAACAGCTAATCACTCAGTGATTAAACACAAAATTTTGTTGAAATGAAGAAATATTCTATACATATGAGCAAAGTCATTATTTCAGATATTTTAAAATTTTTGAAGGTTTGGGTTTAGTATTAAATCTCGTATTAATTATATTCCTCAGCATACCAACAAGGATACTTATAATTCTTATAATTCATAAAGTTTGTGTTTTATTCCATAATTTTTGTTATAATAAACTGAGACTAACAGATTCATAAATATTTATTACCTCTGACATCATGCACTTTACACTTTATTCAGTTTTCTTTTATAATTCAAAGAGCCATTATATATTCTCATGTAAAATATATTTTACTGACAATCTAATTTTTAAATTCATGAAATTACATATATATATATACATATATATATATATGTATATATATATATATCAGCCTGTGAACCTTTGTCTTGTAGATAATCATAGAATGAAGGGATTAATTCAGGCTGTGACACAAAGTAGATCATGGCATTAGGTGCCTGCGGGGAGACTGTACCCTGACATTATTAAACAATAAATTGGGATGGATGGAATCAAGGAGATATATCAGTGTTAAGTTTTCCTTAAAATTAAAGTTTATAAGAAAATATAATTAAAATTAAGTTTATAAACTGCAGAAACACTAAAGACTAATGAGATAAGAAAAGTAACTCAGCTTGGCTTGTTCAACTTACTTAAGGAACAATTATTAATATGCCTACACATTGTAAAGCTCACTCTGCTGTTCTGCTCTCTGTTGTTCTGTAATTGGGAAAAAACTGACTATTTCACCTTCAAGAGTAGACACTCTGGTGAGGTCTACTCTCTCTCCCATCTCACGTTTTAGTGGTGAAACATTGCCATGCTACATGGAAAAATAAAGATTATATAGCAAAACAGAAAATCAGTGTGTGTGTGTGTGTGTGTGTGTGTGTGTGTGTGTGTGTGTGTTGGTGGGGCAGGGGGTGAAGCTCTGTGTTAATCAGCTCCCTATGACTATAATAAAAGACCTGGGATAATTAATTTAAAAGATGGAAATATTACTTTGGGTCACAGTTTCAGATATTTTAGATTATCATCTACAGATCACTTCGTTTGTGAAAGAAGTCCACGCAAGATGTGATGGTGTTAATTGTTTACTTGACAGAGATGGCCCTCTGAGCATGACAATGGGGCATGATATCAATTGCATCAACTGAGCTGGAAGAACCACCATGCACTATAGTTGGTATCAATCCCCATCTCAGATCATGGAATATAAATACGGAAAGGAACTGCAAAAGCATGCATTTGTTGTTCTCTGTTTCTTCATTAGTTATTTCAAGCTTTTTCTGCCTTGACTTCACTATCAGGATTACTGCACTGTGATCCAGAAAACTAAAAAGGCTGTCTTAGTCAGTGTTCTGTTGCTGTGAAGAGACATCATGACCACAGCAAGTCTTATAAAGGAAAATATTTAACTTGCTTACAATTTCAGAGATTTAGTCAATTGTAATTAAAGCAGGGAGCAGGGCAGCACACAGTCAGACACGTAGCTGAGAGTTCTACATCTAGATCTACATGCAGCAGGAAGAAAGAAATACTGCAATTGGTTTGGAATGTTTAAACCACAAAGCCCACCCCCAGTGTCTCAGCTACTCCAAGACCACACCCTTAATTCTCCCGAAACAGTCCATCCACTAGGGACTAATTCAACAATAAGAGTTTATAGCAAACCTTTGTCATTGGACCACAGCAGTTCCCTATGTCTCATCAGAGGTGTACTTATTGGTGAGACAGTCATGGAAAAAATATAGCAGGGTGGTTTTTGATAACAAACTTCTTCCTAGAACAAAGCATTTCTTAAGACCTAACTTAATTTCTTCTGAATGTAACAACAAAATGACATAACCATACGCTACTACTCCTCAACCCTTAAACACTGCCACATTGGGGAATATACTTCCAACACTTAATGTACAAAACAATAGTGAATACCAAAGTAGATTGGTAGAAAATGTCTCCGAAATTGAAAATTGTGTTTTGTTTTTATTTGTTTTAATCACAATTATAATTACTCAAATAATGGATTTTTCATTCTGACTGATTGTTGGTTGATTGCTAAATTAAGGGAGAGGTTTTGGAGACTTGGACAAAAATACTATTAATTTTTGCACTTATTGGTAAACATAAAAGCGGGTTTTCTTGTTTTTATTTTTTTCCTTAGATTTTATTTTTAAATATGTCTGGGTGTTTTGGCTGTGTGCCACACGCCGTCTGTGCTTGTAGGGGCCAGAAGAGGGCATCAAATCCCATGGAATTCGAATTATAAACAGTTGTGAGTCACTGTGTGGGTATCTAGAATGGAGCATAGGCTCCTGGAAGAGGGGGCAGTGCTCTTAAATAGTGAGCCATCTCTCCATTCTCAAAGAAGTTAATTTATGTCAAAATTCAATTTATACTATTTAGAGTCCTGAAATATGAAGAATAGGAGCAACATAATCCATTTCTTTAATAACCCCTTACTCTTATATATTTGTTATGATTGTAAAATACACTTTTACAGTGCTTGGCATGGTGATATATATATATATATATATATATATATATATATATATATATATATACTTAATTCCAGTGGGAGGAAGGCTGAGGCAGGAATATTATATTTCAACTTTCTGACATGCTTTATGTGCTGCAAAAATCAAGAAGCAATAACAACAGAAGACCATCCTGCCTGTAACTACTTGTGTTCAGAAAACAAGAAAGTTGTCAAAAAAATGTTAAGTTTACCTGATAGGAAACAAAAACAGCAGCAAACTAACTGCAGACGAAAAAAACCTTTAAGCCTAACGAAAACATTTTCATGAAAATCATTGAATAACTATACAGTATTTTTCTTTTTTTCTTGGATATTTTATTTACATTTCAGATGTTATTCTCTTTCACCATTTCCCCTCAGTAGAACCCCCTATCGCATCCCCCTCCTCCCTTTTGATTTTATACCATTTTAATTACATGCATGCATTAAGGTCAGTTCTAGGTTGAGGGTCTAGCAATAATAGATGCAAATAGTTGAGAAAAGGCAAGACAATAAACACAAATAGTCAAACTTCAGGTTGAGTACCAATACAGGGCACTAGGCAGTGGCCTTCAATCCAGTTCTCATGTCTACCATTGTCCCAGTTATAGTTACTAACACTACCTGTCCCTCAGGCCATGCTCATGTCCTCTGGGCAATGGAGAGATGGGAACATCTTGTCATTAAAGGTCACCTTCAAAGTAGACATGTGGAAAATGGGGTTTGGAATAAGGCAGCTGTCTTGTTTACTTTTATCTCGAAGAAGTCTGTGTGTCTCATGTTTAAGCTCCTTCTGTTTGCACTAGGGTCACTTCCTCCATCAGTATATTTGATCCTTAGCCCACAAACTCACCACTGTTCTTACTCCTCTAAGGAGACTGGACAAAATGAAATGCGGAGCTGGCTAAGGTGTTTGCTGCCAACAACAAAGTTAACCTCATCAGCACATACTGGATACACTGTTGGAAGTCCTCGGACCAGACTTCAGTCTCAATAGAATTACGAAATGTACATACTGTTCTGATTCAAAATATCGGAAGGAGAATGTAATACTTGGCCAAGTTTGAATCAGTGGCCAAGCCCAATCAACTCAGCCCTTGGAACCCAGGATCTACGGTCAGAAAAAGCTATTTCCCTTAAGTGACTTTTACCTTAAGCGTTCATAAGAAAAATATTTAAACCATCTCCATATATACACCTGTTTAACTTAAGTATTGAAAAAAATCCATTTATATAATTACTTGTCTTATAAAAATAAAAGCGCTGCATAAAACCCATCACTATCTCTTTGTCCCTTTTCCTTGCTATGATTTGTCACTAATAAGATCTGCTTCTCTTTGTTAAAGGACCCATTGATGGTGCTTATGCATTCATTTCAGCCAATTTTAGAAAACATGTGTTTGAAACGATGGCACTCTCTTTTTAAAGTGGTTTTAAGGTGATATTAATTGATAGATTCATATTTGCCCCAGTTCTGTATTTTATTGTAAATTAAAACATTCCTTCAATAGATGTAGTTAGTAGATATTGCCTCCTTTTACGGAACAGTTTAACAATACGTAATGTTCTCCCAATCGACAGAGCATAAAAATAGCTTTCTTTTGTTATCACTTGAGAGTTTTCTAATTTATTCTTCTTATTAAATCTTCAAGAAAAAGTAAAAGGGGAAAATTTGAGACTTACCCTGTATTAAATACAACCTCACATTCTTTGCACAGTAGAACAGTGAATTGACAGTGAAATGAGGTGTACATGTACAATCTTAAGAGAAATCATGCAAATATTTATAAGACAATATTAACAATTTGGTGAAGTTAATGAAGACTGCAAATAAGGTTGAATAAATTCATGTTGCTAATATAGGTGGCGAAGACCAGTGTGCATATGAGGGCTTTTTTTTTTTTTTTTTTTCCAATTTGGCGACTATGTCTTTAAATAACTTCTGACCAAAATATATTGCCAAAGGTTATTTAAATAAAAACATGCATATTAAGTCAATATGTTTCTTACAGAAATGTCTCTTAAGAACTCGAAGCATACAGTTGGATCAATCAGCTGTGTTTCTGCATATGGAACCCTTAACAATGAGACACTGTGTCCAACTTTGTGCCTGGAGCCGAGAACCTTCCAGAAACAGGATATGTGCCGGACTGCTCCACCAGTTCTCGCGAGACTTGCTGTTAGAGGCGTTGCCACTGAGCGCATGCGCAGTTTGGTTTAGGCGGGCTGCAGACGGTCTGCAGACGGGTTCAGCTGCAGACAGGCTCCTGCAGCAATGACTCCCATCAAGTTGCTGTTGCAGCCAACACAGAGGCCAGAAGGCCGCACCTATGCTGAGTTCGGGTCCGTGAACGAATGCATGGACAGCATCTGTAAGATGTACGAAGAGCAACTGAAGAGGTTGAACCCTTTCAGCCAGTCCATCACCTATGGCATCAGTCAGCTGTTTGAGTTTATCGATTGTCTGGTAGACCTCAGCTGCCTGGAGTTCAGCGAAGACACCCAGACGTACAAGCCTCACGGCCGAGAGTGGATCAAAGAGAGGATCTACATACTTCTCAGTCAGCAGGCACAACTAAATGCGTCCGAGTGATCGTCTAGAAGCTTCTGGGGCTGTCCTGGACCTGGACCGCAGGTGAGTGTGTGGTGCAGTGGTGGTTGTTTTCACTCAGAGCCTCTTTCATCTGCATTTTATGTGTTAGGTGAAATGTGAGCTTCTTTGCTCTGAAAACTCCACTTGCCTCCTTATTGGTTTTCTTTTCAGCATTTTTTAAGATGATACATGCATCATGATGATACATCATCATGATGATGATACAGACCTGCTTTTTAATACATTCACTGTTGAGAACTGATGAAGATGGCAAAAGCATGATGACATCGATGTGCTACCACTCAGTTAACTCTAAAGTTTTTTTTAGTTAAAGTTTAAAAGGGCTGGGGGTGAGGTTGCATGGAGCAGGAAGGTTGCATTTAGGCATCAGATTTTAAAGAAATCTGCACCTGGTGAGTTGGCTCTGCATTTAGGCTCCTGGTGAGGCAGGACAAGAAGTCATCAGGAGCAAGACACTGAAACTTTCCGCTTCATACCACACGGGAAGCAAAAAAGTTTAGACAGGGTTTGGAGATGCTCAAGGAGTAACGTTAAAAGTCGTGAAAGCAGTGACCCACACTCACCTCACAGGTCTCTCCTCTTAAACATCACTAGCAACTAAGCATAGGGGAAGTAGCTTTCATATTCAGATCATAAAATACAACTTGAGTTTGTGTTTTACTTTAATTGTATCTTAATAAGTATATATTCAATCTAATAAGTATATTTTATGTATTTACATACATACAGATAAAATGCGGCCAGCAGACATGTGTGAGTTTAATTTTCATTATCACTTCTGGGCATGGAGCTAACCCAGTATTCCCTTTATTCTCCACATCCTGAGATCAGAAGGAAATGTGTTGCACTTCTCACTTTGTGACATTTTTAATGGACTGATTAACATTTGCCTTTTTGGAATCATAAACAAGATTTTATAATAACCTTCTGATTAGTGAGTGACTTCTCAGTCCTATATCTAAGTGAGCATGTAAAAGAATATGGATGTTAAGCACGTTAGAATATGACCTCTCTGTAGCTAATTAAATTAGCTAAAATACATAGAGAACATTCTGATGATTGATCATCTGTGATAGCTGCAGCGACTGTGATAGGTTGTTATGCCTGTGAGCTCCTATCCCGCAGACAAAAGTGAGTCTCATAGAACATGTGAATTGTCCAAGTCATATCTCCCATAACGCATATGAAGAGAAATTCTTCATATCTTATGTCTGCTTCTCATCATTCGTTTACTGCAATCATCCACTCTTTGTAAATACTTTATAATTGGGCAAATAGTTGTTTTTCTATTTGTAAGTAACAGTGTCAACAGGATAATTTTAAATCTAGTTACAGTGTTTGATGCTAAGATTCTTCAGTATATAAATTGTGCTGTGGAATTCTGAACAGAGGCTTTTAGTGACTTACTTTGGTTTCTGTGTATCATTTGGTTTGTTTCCACTGATGTAATTCTGAAATCTAACTAACATATACGTACACATGTCACTTTTGTTTGTGAAGCATTTGGTATTTTTACTGTTACATTTCGTCTTAACTTGTGTTTGTGCGTGGGTGTGTAGACACCTGCATCCTATGGTGGGCTTATGGGGTACAGAGAAACTTTTCAGGGGTCCGTTCTTCCAACCACTTTGTAAGACTCCAGGGATTAACCCTGGGTGTTCAGGCTTAGCAGCAAGTGTCTTAACTCTCATTGACCCGAAATTAAGATGTTTCAAGAAAGGATCTTATGTTAGCCCAGGCATGTATCAGAGTTGATTTGTAGCTGGTAAGGACCTTCAATTCCTGTTCTCTTATCATTACCTCTCAAGTGCTGAGATTACACGCTGACACCCAGTCCTGGTTTATGTAATACTCAGGATTAAATCCAAGGCTGTATGCATGCTAGTCAAACACTCTACCAGCTAAGTTACATAGCTATCCCTTTAACTTATACAAACAATAACCTTTAAAGCAAAAATAATATTTGAAATTCAGTACTTTCTCCTATATTTTTTAAAGTGTTGTATACAAAACTGTTTTATACTAAGCGCTAAGTAAACAGGCAGCACTAAATAGGACTCATAACTAAGGCACAGCACTCCGACAGCTGCTAGGTGAATGTCTGCCAAGTAATCCTTTATCCTTATCTCCGTCTTCAAATTCCGTATAAACAGCGTGAAAGATCCGCACTGGTGGGGGACAATGAGAATGGCCTACTTACAGAGAAAACTAAACAGACTGTACTGACTAAGAATTAAAAAGGGCACAGCCAGCAAAGGGCTTGACTTGAGTCTCTGGAACTCTTGTAAAAATGTCAACGATATACATATATACATAAAACCCCAAAAGTCTCCTAGGAGCTCACTAGTTTCACAGGCTGCAGGCCAAGGAGATATTGTATCAAACTCATGGTGGATAGCACTGAAGAGGAGCACCATACAGTGTGTGTAGCCTACAACGTGTGTCTGAATACACATGACCATACACACACAAAGTTCAACAATGTAACAGTACAAAAAAAAAAAAAACCCACCTCTTGGGTTGCTAGCTGCTTCTGTCATTTGCATGTGCAACAAGATTTAGTTTAGGATTATGTAACCAAGCAGTACCTTATGAAAACAAATAATGAAATAATTTAGAAAATCTTAAAGACCCAGGGGAATTTTGAAATATAATGTGGAACAAATTTGTAAATATATTTTTTATTTTGATATATTTGATGACAACATATATATATGCATATATATATATATATATATATTTATCATAATGATTTCCTATCACTATATGTATTTATATATATCTTTTGTTTTATTTGCCCACAGGGAACATTTCTGATCAAAGTGGCAGGAGCAAGCTGTAGTGATGAGCCATTTTCCATGGAAGGCTGCCCCTAACCTGTGATAACTTCTCTTCACATGGGCTTTGAGAATATTTGTCTTTGAAGTTTTTTTTTTTTTTGTCACCTGCCAATAAAATTTAAAACAAATCATTGTAACAGAATCACTGTAAACTGTTTTTAAAGTTTAGATATGTCTTTATCAGTTGCATAGTAGAAGAGTTTTTATATCACATCCTTTTTTCTCTTCCCTTTTCTTTCTCCTCACACCTAATCTTTGTATTTAGGTCCACTATCATTAAATTTAGTCTTTTTTGTCTATTGTTTGTCTGCAAGGAATGAAGTAAGTAGAGAAACTGTAGCTGAGGGCCATTTGAAGGCTGTCGTATTTCTTTGGTTCCCACAGGAGCCTGTCAGTAGTTTGTATGTGGAGCTGACCTGTGGGGGTGGAATGCAGAGACTGAGTAAAGGAAAGGAAAAAAGAGGAGCAATCCCAGACTTCAATAAAACCCAAGGCTTCATTTGATATAAGGGGCAGGAGTAGGGTGGGTTGACTCTTCCGCTTACCTGTGTACTCTCAATTTCCTGGGTAGGGTCCTTTGCTTCCACCCAAATGGAAATCATGAGCAGGTCCAAAGCTTAACTTAGTCTATCTAAGGTTACAGCTCTCAGGCTTTGGGTATTGAGAGTTTGAGGGTCTGGGAATACAGGTAGAGCTGTGTGCTCAGAGTATCAGAACCAGTCCTAGGTCATCAGGCCTTAGCTCCTGGAACTTCTCCAGTGACTGGACCACAGGTGCATCATCTTTGACCTTCACGAGTTTCGACTATGCTTTTGCATATGGCCTCTACTTCCTGACACAGATGCCCCAGGATGCTCTTTGAAATTTTCCAGTTGTCTCACCACCACTGTTCCTGAAAGTACTGTTGTCACTTGTAGAGAGCCGAGGTGAGCGGTGACAGCATTTGCCATTACAAGATGGCGCTGGCATCCGGTGCTCCCGTGGGTAGACAAATTGTGCATATGCAAGTGGTGAAAGCGCGCCAAGTCACTGCCCAACCCGGGCGTCATACGGGGTTATGGGCAAGCAGCCAATCTAAAGTGAACACGCCGCTTTAGGGTGTATATAAGCAGTGCCTTTTTGGGGCTCTGCATCTTCCTCTCATCAGTTAACGTCTTGCTGCAGAAGGATCCTATGTGCGTTCTTGCCGGCGAGACGATTGCTCGGGGCACAGTCACATTATTATTATTATTATTATTATCATCATCATCATCATCATCACCATCACCATCACCATCACCATCACCATCACCACCACCACCACCACCACCACCACCACCACCACCACCACCACCAGGTTAGCTCACTGTACCAATGGTAAACTTATATAGCCAGAGACATAGCCAGAGATAGTGTCATATTAATGCAATAAAAGAACTTTTAAAAATTGCAGCTTGACTTCTAGGTCCACCAAATTCCTTAAGAGTTAGAAAGCACAGGGGACCAGTTAGTAAAGCCTTCCAGAGTGATGAATAGGATGCCAAGTCAATACAACTCAAGATCTTGAACCTAAATAACCCAGGGGCCGTTCACACATGCTAAGCACATGCTATGCCCCTGAGCCACACGTCTACCCCAGAGACTGGTAATTTAAATGGAAATCTTTTATTAAAGCAAATAAATACTGCTGGTGCATTCATAAATTGGCAAATACCTCCCTACCTTTCTTTTTGTCTTTCACTCATATAAAAACATAAGCAAAAAAAAGTTCAATGTATTGTGAATAAAAAGGAGTTTCCTAATATAAGACAAAAAAAGCCCCTCATTTTTCAGGTCTATATTAATTGTCCTAAAAACTGAAGGATGAACTAAAGTATACAGGTACAAAAATATTTGGGAAACATGGCTTGATATAAGTAGATTAAAGCATAAGATCGCAGTATGAACTATCAATAAGTAAGTAAAGCTTATCTGGGAGGAGGAATGGATGGGAAGAGCATTCACCATTATATTAAGAAAATCCCAGGTAAAAAGAGGAAATTATATTTGATTACTTAGACTCATGCCTGCCATTACCTACATGATTATAGGAGCATGGAGGAATACAGATTGTTCCTGGTGTTTTATAGCTGTTTCTAACTAATTGAAATGTCCTCTTCCGAAGTAAGGAATAAAGGAGACTCATAACCTTCTAGAAGCTCATAAAATGTACCAGCCTCGGGAAGCCCAGGAAATTGGATATTTACAGGGCCACTCACCCAGGATGCAAACGTTGTGATTAATTGATAGAGAAAGCAGATTTTTGGTGGAGGTCACTGAAAATTGGGCAGGAAATCACATAGATACATCTTTCATGAATTGTCAAATAACTGGGACTGGCTCTTTAGTGAGGCAATTGTCTGTGAGTTGCCCATGTTTCTATAAGTAATACCACATACGTGTTCCTGTAAGCATGCTCAATACACTGTGGTTAGATGAAGTCCTGCTCTTGTCATGATGTCTGACATTTTATGTTCCTGTATTTTCATCAACTTTTCTCCCTGTTCTGTTAGCTCCAGATGATGATGCCTATTTATTCAGTTTTTAATTCACGGCTCTTGTTCAAAAGGAAATCCTAAGGAATCTTTTTTTGAACAGTCCTCCCTGTGATGGCCTGTCATACTTACTCTTCAAAACATATTCATTATCTAACTTCTAAAACATTTTTCCTCAAGTGTCTTAAGTGTCTCAGTGCAAAGCACTATGATAAGTGGATTTGGTCAGGCCCCAAGCATCACATTTGAGATCCTGGACTCCACATACAGCTTGGTGTCCCATTTTCTCAGCTGACTCTTGAAGACTTGTTTATGCTTTGTGACAAGGTTGGTTTAGAGACAGTGTTCTCATTTCTAATTCTCTTTCCTTGGTTTCTGGCCCTCAGCTTTTTCTTGGCTGTTTGTTCTTCCTTTTCCCTTTAGGCATTTTGTTTCCCACTAAGTTTGAATTTTGAGTTGACTCTCTACTTTGCTTTATTTTTATTGTTTTTTTTCAGCTATATTTTTCATTCTATGTTCTACATTTTCATTCCACATCTGTTTTCTAAGTTGTTATCTATATTTTTAGTTATTTTTTTTAAATATGTCAACTATTTGTAATAGCTAAGGTCTTTTGTTTTGTGAATCATTTCATCTCTTCATCACATAATTATAGTTTAATAAAGATGCAAGGATGTCTTAAGATTGTCTGAGCATACCAATAGGAATACTTTTAAATTTTCTTCTTGATTTTTTTCTTCTGAATTATTTCGGTTTTCTTTGGGGACACATGTTCTATTTTATTTCTGTCTCTCTGTTCGTTTCTTTCCTCAGCAGAAATAGCAAACATTTGGCAACATTACTAATCACCATTCTCTGAGATGTTTAGAGATTGTGACAATATCTGTTTTGGGATCATTGGGACCAATGTCTTTTTGTTTTATTGCTGCTTATCTAATTGGACAATAAGTTGAGAGCTCTCTTTCTGGCACACACTGCATCTGATTCACATAAAGCCCTGAGGAGCACCCTGGGACTACCTCTGGGATTATAACTCTCATCTGTAGTTTTATGTACACATACAAACACAGATGCACACATGCACATAAACACACACACACACACACACACACACACACACACACACACCAGTCATTTAGATTTTCCTTGCAAATTCATTGTGAGGGTGAAAATATTCAGTCACTTTGTTCTTTATAACATCCCTCTTGTTCAAAAGGAAATCTAAGGGATTCTTTTCTAACAGTCCTCCCTGTGATGGCCTGTCATAAGACTCAGACTGACTTTTATGTACGTATTCATTATCTTAACTTCTAAAGCACTTTTCCATAATCCCTGCCAAAATAGCCAGCAGCTCTGATTCTGATCTTTATCTCTTATAACTGACAGTTAATGTTGGTCTCTTGTTATTACCAGTCTCATTGTCATTCTGTTTACTAATTTTGCTGTCATCATCCTGGATACTTTAGTACTCTAGTTACTAGGATACAGTAAATTATGTGTAGAATCTCCTGGTTTCTCAGCTGAGTGACATCCCTTATTTCATTTCTTGTGCTTGATGTAGTTTTGTTTTATTTTAAACATTTTTTATTGTTTTTTGAGATAATACTAAAATTATATTATTTCTTCCTTCCTTTTCTTTGCTCTAATCACTACCATGTGACACTGCTAGCTCTCTTTCTAATACATAGCCTCTTTTTTATACTACTTGTCATTTCATGCATATATGAATATATATAAATATAACGTATATATTATATATTCATTCCTAAATATAACCCATTCTTTCTGCCATATGTTACTTGCATGTATGTTTACATGACTAACCATTTGGTATTGAATAAACAATTGGTATATTCTTTCTTGGAGAAGACTATTTCTCCTGTTGACAGCATTCCTTAGTGGCCTGTATTTCTTTATGTGTGGTTGAGGCCTCATGGATTTCCCTGTCCACTTTGGCATGTCTATTGTGATGGTCCTTGTTTAGCTCATGTTTAGGCAGTTACGTTGCTGGGACTTTATGGATGTGATGACAGATATTTAGAGAGGAGTTAGAGATTATTCTAGTTGATTAAAGTCATGGTTTTGGTTCACACATGCATTCTACTAAGCTACATATTCAGTTCTCATCCTGATTTCTTTGGTTGAGCTTTAACAATGGCCCTGCATTTTTCCATGGTCACTGTGTAAAGCTTTATCGATGACAGTTTCTTTAAAGTACCCACAAATAATCATATGCTATCAGAGATTTTTATTTTCCAGTCTATCTCTTTGAGAAATTTAGCCACAACTACTACTGCAAAGTCAACTACAATATTTTATTTCTTCCATTTTTTCTTTTGCCTTTTATAATATCACCATTTCAAGTTTTTACTTCAGAGTAAATCATTAATATGTCAAAAATTATTTATTCTTATTTATAAATAGGCAAAAGAAAAGAAATCTATATGCATTTGAAAAACATTAAGAAATGTATCTAGTCAAAAGTCTAGAGTGGTCATAATGAATGAAGATCAAAGGACCAAGCTCCAACAGGGGTAGTATGCGTACTGTCATAATGAAGTCTCAGTACATATTTTGACTAATAGAAAATAAGCATTGCATAATTGTGTTAGTTATGCAATAAAAAGTATACATACTTGTGAACACATAACTACTCAAACATAGACCAGATCAGGAAACTCAAACACTTTACTATAAGATTATGGACAGCGTCATAATTTTATTGCATAAGTAAAATGGGGATTGGATTTGTCTGAGAAACGTATTTTAACTGATTCATGTTAGTAAATACATATCTGAGAAGAAGAAGTAATTTATTTTCTGGGACTGTACCAAGAAAATATTCCAAACTCTTACATATATATGTAAAGGTTATTTAATTTAATTAGCATGACTACCATCGTGCAATGCAGTTTCTCATTTTGGTTATGAAAACTTTATTTAATAAATGTACCTGCTGAGTTTCAGAAGTAGTCACTGAGTATTGATCAAAACCAAGCTTCTTTCCTTGTTGCAGAGTTAAAATACATGGAGGAAGTAGGGGGATTTGGAACCCTGTGGTACAGCCGCAGGTGGTATTAACAGCAATAGCAGCAAGAAGCTAGGGGGTAGGTACCACTGGAGAGAAACTGAGAACAGCATGCTGTGCTACTTGCAGAAAAGTATCCAATCCATAGCATCATCAATTATAGAGAAAAGCTTGGTGTGTCCCAAATTAAGAGACTAAGTCAAAAATCAAAAGATTTTGCAGAGATGGCATGTTTAAGAATTAAAGAATGGCAAAAACATATTTCTAGGAAATTGAGTTTCTATAGACTTGAGTGAAGAATTATATATTTTTTCCTGCAGAATGAAATTTCCTATATTTTCCACAGTGTACAGATTATTAAATAGCTATTAAGAAACACATCTCTGCTTTTCTTGGCATTCAGTATTTAATATAATCCTATATAGGATATAGCTTAAGAAAGAACTGAGTCATTGAGTGTAGTCAGGATTAAAAATAAAACAAAATATCATGAGGTACTGATGCAGGAGAGAGAACTGAGAAAGTGAGATGGATGGAGGAAGGGATGAGAGCGGGCGCATGCGAGAGAGAGAGAGAGAGAGAGAGAGAGAGAGAGAGAGAGAGAGAGAG
>JANHMN010000001.1:98301361-98314243 GCA_030674055.1 Rhabdomys pumilio
GGAGGAGGAGGAGGAGGAGGAGGAGGGGAAGGGGAAGGGGAAGGGGAAGGGGAAGGGGAAGGGGAAGGGGAAGGAGAAGGAGAAGGAGAAGGAGAAGGAGAAGGAGAAGGAGAAGGAGAAGGAGAAGGAGAAGGAGAAGGAGAAGGAGGAGGAAGAAGAGGAAGAAAATGAAAAGCAAAATGACAGAAAACATTCTCAATATTCTTCTATTGTAATAGTACACAGATACTGCTTTTGAAATTTTTCATTTTTAATTTTATTAAGGATATTTATATTCTTCTCAATAGATGGTTGTATATATTTGAAGAAAACTAGTATATAATAGAACAAATATTAGGGAATGAAAAAAATGAAATAAAAATTTAATTTTAATTTTCTAATGTGTTACCCAAGCATTTGCACCTGGTAACATCAAATAAGATTGCATCATAAATAATTTAAATTTTACAGAACTAGAACTTAAGATATTATTATTTTGATTCAACTCCTTAATGGTTTTCAGGAGTTGGATTCAATTAGAAAAGTGCTTTTTATTTTGTTGTGCTTTCCAATAATTTAAAAAGCTTGATGATTCCTTATTTTGAGGCATTTAATAAAATTTTGTTATTACAGACCCATCTGTTATTACCATTTTGAATGTGATATTTTGTGAAAATATCTTAAATTCTATATTAATTTTCATATGACACTAGTTAATCTTCATGTCTTTCTTACAAAAGCCTGTCCCAAGTGTCCTTGTAGAAACATCGTATTAACTAAGGTGTCAGTAGCTTGTGACACAAACCATGCCTTGGTATTCTTTAGGGAAAGCAATACATAGATATTTCAGAACTTCCTCTGTGTCTTGTAGCTTTGGATGATCTTGAACTTCTGATCCTCCCTCTTCCACCATGGTAGAGGTGGCATTACAAAAGGATAGGCAAGCACTTAACAACACATGCTGCATACATCAGCCTGTGGCAATTATTTGGAAGATAATTTGGAGTTTTATACATGTAGTTCAGAATGTGTCAGTATGTTTTCAAAATCTATGCCTATTATCCCTTAACTTGAAGTTGAATCTGAATTGCTAGACTTTTCAACTACTTCCTGAAACGATTAAAAGTGTTGTGCGTGTGAATCATATCACTCCTATTTTCTAACTATGACCTAAGGAGTGGCTGCTCAAGGCGATACCTAACTTTTCTGGGTTCCTTTTGGCATGTTTTGATTTTCGTTTTAAAGTAATAAATTGTTTAGTTTCTTGATCTTTCTCTTGGTACCTGTGAAAATTTAATAGAATAAGCTATAAAAAACAGCGGTGAATCATACACCATTCTTGAGCAAAATTAACCCATACCTTTATTCAAGGTTCCCTGTTAAAGGAAATAACTAAGTCTATCACCTTTAATTCTTTACACCTACACAAGTGCTGCCTGCTGTACAGCTAAAAGAAACACAGTGCTGGGTGGATGGCTGCTTCAGTGAAACTAGTCGAGTTTGTCTCTCTTTCTGTTTTTATCTTGAATATCTAGTAATGTTGTCTGTACTCCTTTTCATTCTCCACGAAGGCTCAAAGATAGGGAGCTCCTTATGCACCAGAGTGAATGGCTCCAGGTGATTTGAGTGGACAAATGCCTAAGGTGTCCTTATAGTCGAGCCTCAGTAGATGCTTTCCAGTATTAATTATGGAATGACTATAACAAGAGAATCTGGTTGTATAACAACTGACAATCAAGTAGGTTACTTTAGTCTTTGGGCAAGAAGATGAAATTGACGTTCAATGTAATCCAGAATGGTTTTAAATTGTTTTCAGTTCTGATAGGAGGACCCCCACTCTTACTATCTCATGCTTTACACTGCATTTTACAGAGACTGCATCTTATTTGAAGCGAGCTTGTTGAGAAAATTTCCCAGGAGATGTATCTAAGGCAATGATTGCTTAAAATTAGTCTTTTCTACCTACAATCACTTGAGAATAATAATACTGACAATAAAGGTAATCTTTTAAAATCTTGTCATTTTGTAGTGTCAAGGCAAACAACATTGGTATTATGCTTATTATTTATTCAATTGCTATTTAGCTTAAACTGTCAAACAAGATTAGCTTCACTTCAGCATTGATCTCTGGCATTCTATATTGTTTAATGCTCATCTGCATACTTTATTTACTTCCTGCATTTATTCTCTCAGTTCATTCACCTCAAGCACTAGCAGTGAAAACTGAAGCCAGCAATATACCTTTCTTCTCTCCCTGTTTTCAATCACCTCCGTACATCTGTCTGGTGCTGTGGTAGTCAGTATTGATTGTCAAGGTGATAAGACCTAAAACCATGTAACATACAAACTTCCAGGTCTGTCTGTGAGGGGTTTTTATAAAGTGGGTTTATAAAGATGGGGATGACCAGCCAATGTGGCTATTGGGTTAGATATAAAACAAATAGATGAATATCAGAAATCCTTTATCTCTGAATCCTGTCTTTTGTAAGTTGATTTTGTCACTTCTGCTTCTAAGCACTGGTCACAACAAATTCTCCAGTCTAATACTCTTTGACAACAGACTTTTTGAATTATTCTTTGAAGATTTTACCTTTCTGGCCTCAGGTAATGATCTTTAAGAGATTCCTTGCAGAAATTTCACCAATATCACACATTACCTTTCCCTGATAATCTTCTGTAAACTTGGCCCAAGACTTGTTGATTTCCCCAACTTTTACCATCTCTCATGGCTACAAAAACTCAGTACCATATGAGTATTGTTGTTGGTTCTGTTGATAAATCAAAATGTAGTTTGTTCCCTTCTAGCAGAGTCGTAAAGATCCCTGTGAAGCTCAGAAGCTGAGCCTGGGAAAACAATTCCCTAAGTCATTATTCATAATGAAGCATCCCTTTCATATGGACTCTCAGTTCAAATTATGTCTATCTTTTTAAATGAATTTGTATTTCCACATTAGAGCCTTCCTTGAATAGGATATTGCTCTCAAGATGCCTTTGCTGTTGTCTCAGCTCAGAACACTTTTTTTTTGTTTGTTTGTTTGGTTGGTTGGTTATTCTTCAGTGATGCCAATCTCTTTAAGAATTAGCTATTCCTGTGCATCCTTCTTGTTATCAACCTCGGATATCAACTGAAGGTCCTTA
Source organism: Rhabdomys pumilio (assembly GCA_030674055.1). NCBI lineage: Eukaryota > Metazoa > Chordata > Mammalia > Rodentia > Muridae > Rhabdomys > Rhabdomys pumilio. The sequence continues at coordinate 98,304,479 of JANHMN010000001.1, forward strand.
TGTGTCAACCTGCATGTTTTAAATCTTTCTACTACATTAATTGTTTCAATGAGTGGTGCTAGATAATGGTTAGTCAACAGACTCTGACATAGTGTTGGTGCTATCTGAGTTTCTCTGTTGAACAGGTTAGTCAAATTCACCTTTATTTAAGTTCTGAGGACACTGGCAAAGTACAGATGTTTCTGATTTTGTTGCTATTTTTCCAGACTATAGTACAATTGTCCTCTGGCTGAATTCCTGGTAGAATACTTGCTCATCTCTAAAACTAGTGTTCCTCTAGGTAAAATTTCTTTTTCCCAAATCCTCTTCCAAACTAGATAAAAAAAAGCTTAGGTCACCTGATCAGGCTTATCACAGCAGTAGCCTCACCCCTCCTTTGTTTCCACTGATTCCAATTAACTCTCCTCATTGGTGTGAATACATGACCAATGCAGTTTTATGAAGGAAGCATTTGCCTTGGCTCACAAAGGAAGGTGAGAGGTTCATCATAGTATGAAAGCCTGGTTACAAGGACACAGGAAAATTTGTCACAATAAATCTGGAGACAAATGCAGGAGCTCTTATTTTTTGGAATCCAGCCTATGTGATGGTGCTGCCCAAATTCAGAAAGACTCTTACTGACTCTGTTACATCTTTAAAAAGTCATATTCTTTTTGAAAATTTTGTTTAAATTATTATTATTATTGTTATTTTACTTATTCACTTTACATCTTGCTCACTGCTCCCAGTCAAACCCCCACAATCCTTCTCCTCATCCCTCTTCCCCTTCTCCCCTGAACATGTGGTAGTATCCCTCCACCCTGGCACATTATATCTCTGCAAGTCTAGGTACATCTTCTCCCACTGAGGCCAGACATAGCAGTCCAGCTAGAAGATCATATACGATGGACAGGCAACATCTTTTGGGATAGTTCTGCTCTAGCTGCTCAGGATTTACACGAAGACCAAGCTACATGTTATATATGTGTGAGGAGGCCTAGGTCCAGCCCATGTATGTTCTTTGGTTGGTGGTTCCATCTCTGACAGCTCCAAGGACCCAGGTAAATTGACACTATTGGTATTGCTGTGAAGTTCCTATCCCCTCAGGGACCACAATCCTTCCTCGTATTCTTCCATGAGTCCCCAAGCACCATCCACTACTTGGCTCTTCTTTTTGGCATCTGTCTCAGTCAGCTGCTCAGTGGAGCCTCTCACAGGACAGCCATGCTAGAATCTGTCTGCAAACATAACAGAATATCATCAATAATGCTATGGGTTGGTGCTTACCCATGGGATGGGTCTCAAGTTCAGCCAGTTATTAGTTGGCTATTCCTTCCATCTCTGCTCCAAAAGAAAATGTGTGGTATGTATTCATAAGGGAATATTAACCTTAAAATACAGGTTATCCCTGATACACTTCACAGACCCAAAGAAGTTAAACAAAGAGGAAGACACAAGTAAGAATGCTTGAATCTCACTTAGAAGGTGGAATAAAATAGTCATAAGAGGCAGGTGGAGGGAGGAACTGGGTGGAAGAGGGTATAGGGATGGGATTGGGGGGTTCAGGATCAGATGTGGGGAAGGACAGGAAAGATGGCCAGATGGAAATAAATAGTAGTATGCAACTAATGGGGCTAGGAAGGTGGGAGGGGGGTGGTATCTCCAAGATGAGACAGAGACCTGGGATAAGGGAGTTACCCAAGAATCAAGAGGAATGAACTTAGCTGTGAATCACACCATTGGGTATAAGGAGCCTGATGAGACTATCTCCTTTTGCCAGGCAGGAACCCTAGTGTAACTATTAGGAATGCCAACCCACCCACAAAAGGTTTGACCCAAAGTTTATCTTGTCTATGAGAAGTCATTAAGGGTTGACACAGAAAAGTGTTGAGCCATGAAAAGATAGCTTGGTTTCTAGTTGAACACTGGCTAGAGATGGCTGGAGACCCAACAGATATTCATGCAAGGGACAGCAAGCATTTTCATGAAGGGCAACGCCCGTACCAGCCGCTCCACAGGTAGAGGGTGTGACTACAGGCCACAGAGCCTCAAGAGATCTCCATATTAATGAGATACCTAAAGGCCAGAGGGCATAGCCAATTAAGCATTCTTTCTCAGACCCTCCTCCTTACAAATGGTATTTAACCTCAGACCCATTCTGAGGGTATGGGGTAGAGCTATATCCACTTTCCGCTGTAACAATAAACCTTTTAAAACTATGGACACCCTCTCATCTTTGAGACCCACCATGGAGAATGGAGAACCATAGAGGGGGCCTTCGACTACCGAGGCTGCTGCCTAATCTCCCGCCTGGAAGACTTCTCTGTGTTCTGCCACAGAGGTCTGCCAACTCATGCTAGCTAGCCAAGTCAGCCATGACCCAGCCAAGAGAGTTGCTGTGACCAAGAGTTTCCACCCCACAGGGTTCTGCCAGAGCTCCCCCTCTTGCCCCTCTCAGCTGCAGGCTGGTCCAGCCCATATGCCCCTGCATCTCAGTTCTTCTGTGGCTCCCATCAGTGTGTGGGAGTCCAAGGACAGAGACTACCGGTCTCCTAGTCAGCCACTTCGACCAGAAAACCCCCAACCCAAGCGCTCTGCCCCAGGAACTTCAGGCTGAGACCTCCCCACACCCTGGCCAAGCCCCACGACTTCTCACAGCCCAGCTTTCACCTGGCTATGTGTAGAGTGAACTCAGTCAAATTCCCACGCTCCCTGGTCCACTGTTCCGTCTGGCTGGGGTGGCAGACACTCGGAATCCACAACTCAGCCCAACAGGACTCATGCCCACTTGCTAGATACAACACCACACAAAAGGGTAAGATTCCAAAGTGATTCAGAATTTAGTCAAGCTGATTATTAAGCCTCACCAACCCTTTAGTTACTCTTTGTACAGTTATTTTTGTATTATCATCATTGTTTTCTAGTGTTTCATAACAGCTAATCTTATCTAAAATTTTAGCATTCTCAACTATAAGTTATATGCACTTCTAAATTATTCCTTGTTAATTTGTATTTCAAGATTTATTTATGCTGTCATTTCAAATTAAGCCTTCATTTTACTTTGAAAGTTTATTTTATATCTTTTATTCCTTGGCTCATTTGAATGGTATAACCTCATTTTTTGAGGATATTATTTATTACTTTTTTCTTCTCATGATTTTTATTATTAAACAAAATCTCCGTTTTCACTCCATTTAAATTGAAAGCAGTAGGAGGTGTAAAGATTAATATCTTCCTTGTTCCTAGGTGTTTCACATGTGAATTTTATCCAAGCTATGTAATCACTCCTTTCTGTTTCAGAAAATTCTTGTCTGCTCAACCCTCCATGTTCCCTTTACACTTTTCTTTGCTGCATCCTTCAAGACGACACTCGCAATATTACTTACTTGTACTGGCTCCCCAACTTCTGACATCTTCCTTTGGTGTCTCTACTCTCTGAAAATATGAAATATTGAATCCTTCAGAAGTAAGATTTACATTCTGTTATAAGTTGCAATTTAGTATATTGAAAATGATCTTAGGATCATTGGATAGCAAAAAATATGCCATCTTTTCCCAAGGAATTCTCTCCCAATCATTCTCTCCCTGTGCTCTCTCATTCTCATTCATCTGGCATCACTCTGGTCTTGACAGAAATTTCTAATTTGCTAGTCTTGGGCTTGCTTGTTTTGCTTGCTTGTTTGTTTTTATTTGTTTTTTTTTTTCCTCTGTGTGTTTTGTTTTGTGTTTGTTTTTTGTTGTGAAGGTCAACAGGAAATAGCAAGTACTTTCCTGGTATTATATTAAAGTTTTATGTTTTATGATGCTAAGGAGATAAGCTTACCATTGAATTACTAGAAATAATGGATTATCTTTTCATCAGACATATGACTTTTTGAGTCTTTATTTCATGCTTTTAAAGTTGAAATAAGGATTTCATAAAGCATGGATTACAAATCAGAACAGATTTAAAATTATTTGACAAATCTTTCTGTTTATTAATTGGAAAGTAATAGTATATAAACATCAATAATATCACCAAGAGATAAAACAGTATTTTTTTTCTTCTGAAAAAAAAATAGTCTAGAAGCTGGGGAGATGATTTAGTAGTTATGGGCACTTTCTATTCTTTCAGAGAATCCTGTTTCAGTTCTGTGGCTTTTTCACTAATGAAAGAAAAACAATCAAAAAATATGGAAACATAGATCATTTATAGAAGTATAAAATTCAATGTCATATAATGCTGTTTTATAATAATTTATAAATGCTATGTAATACTAGCATTAACAAAAACAATATTATATTGATTTTCCAACTATTTTAAAATTTGACTATGAACAAATTTAAGGGAAACAGGAATAACCAGTTCTACCAGAGATTAAGGTTTTTATAACTATGTAATTTAAAGCTGTGAAATTTGTGGGAGTGAATACTGTCAATAAGTCATGGTAAAACAAGTTCACTGCCTTTTTATTGTTGTCTTAGGGACAGGTCATTTAAAATAAAAAAATATTTTGCATAGGATGTAAATGTCCCCTTATTTGAATATTTTTTTGTTCTTCATGGAATATATTTTTACTGCATAACCTTGCTACCACTGCTCAGTTATAGAAAACATTTGGTAAACAAATTTACACACATTCTTTTTTATACATACCCTTGTACATTGATCTATCCACAGTCTTTATCACCAAAAGCCTTCTTTAAAGTTAGAAGGGAAAGATCCAGATCTACAAACAGCCCACTCCTTCTTTCCATGTATTCCATAAGATATTAGGCATGGAAATTAGTAGAGACAAATGGATTGATTTAAAGTTTGACCAAATGATAGTTGGAGGGAAGAGAAAAGAATGATTTTCTATCCATTTTCCCCATACCCATTTGCTGTTACTTCTGATTTCCTGCTGTAAGGAGACACCCATGACCAAGACAACTTGGACAAGAAAGCATTCGATTAAGGGCTTCCTTACACTTTCAGATGGTTAGTTCATAAGCTTAGTTAGTTAGTTCATAAGTTAGTTCATGGGATTGGGTGGGGACCCTGGAAGCAGACAGGTGTGACACTGAAGCAGTAGCTGAGAACATAAACATGATCCATAAACTGCCAAAAGAGAGAGCCTGCCTGGAACCGGCATAGGGTTTTGAAATGATAAAGCCTACCCCTGAGTGACACACTTCCTCCAACAAGGCCATTCTGCCTAACACCTTCCAAACAGTCTGACAACCTGGAACTAAACATTCTAATATATGAGCCTATGGGGTCTATTCTCATTGAAGTCACCGTATACAGTTTTAGAAATTTATTGTTAGAGACTTTTTTTGTTGTTGTTGTTTTGAGAATCTAGAGAGGGAATTCATTGAGATTTCCAAACTCTTTTGTGTCTCAGAACAAAGAATCAGATCAGTGACACATGGATATTTAAAGGATTCCTCTAATATAGTGACTGATTACGTATACTACTGGGCATATTAATCCATAAACTCCTGAATATAATAATCAATTATTTGCAATATGAACATAGAAGCTATTTAAATATATGAATGGCATGAGAGAGGGTGAGCTTTCTTAACATGGTAAATATCTAGCAGGATTCAGTATTAAGAAACTGATATAAGAACACCAACAAACTAAAATGGAAGATGTGGTAAAGAGGACCCATAGACAGAACATTTGACACTTTCTATTTGGTCAAAGGAAACTCATTAATCATGAGTAAAGAATTACTATGAAGCATCCTAGCTTGATGCCTGGCCTGGTGGCCAAACCTGTTTATGTCTAAAATGTAATTATCAAATACAATTAAATCCAGGCAGTGCAGTGTAGGAGGAAGAAGACAAAAACCTGTGTTCTCCCTGCTGCCTTATGTGGTGGGGGAAAGAGATATCCTCAGAGGTACAATCTTCCCCATTGCACAGGTGGATCACAGACACGCAGCCTTACCTACCACCTTGTAGCTGCTGCATCAAGACAGAAGGAAGACAAAAGACCTATGGACCACCATACCATCCACAGACCTGCCCTCTGTTACACAGCTCACCGCAGAGGTGGGCTATACATACCCACTTGCCACTATGACTCACAGAGTGGACTGAGGACATTATCCAGAGGTCCACTACAGCATGGCCACCACAATTTGCAAGTGTGGTAGATAGATGCTAGGGAAACAGAAATGATGCCACTTGACTATTATGAAGAGTAATGGCACTGGACACTCCAGGGCAGAGAGAAGCAGCCTGCTGTAAGTAGCCAGCCCCATGGTGAGGGCCAGGGTGAGGTTCCATGCCAAGTTGCTTTCGGGGGCCATGTCTGGCACCACGACTATGCACCAGCAGTGGTCAGAGTAGATGTTAGTGGCTCATTACCACCAGAGAAAATGGGGATGTCTCTGGTTGATTCAGCCACCTAGGATTATGTAGATGTCTGGGGCTGTGCAGAACTGTCCCACCCCTCACTGGCTGGGGTGATTTGGAAAGCTGACGGTACCCATCATCTGCAGCAGCACTCGGGAGACCAGACCCTTCAAGTTACCAAGGCAGTGCAGTGGAGCCAGCCCTGGTAGCAGAAATATGCATGAGCTGGCCCTGATGATGTGAATAGGAAGGAGAGCTGACTCCCACAGTCTGGAAAGCTGCCACAGGGTCATGAATGCAGGAGAGCTATCCCTGCCCCTCAACAGATACTGTACTAGGGAGAGCAGCTGGCCATGCACCTTGCCTGAACAGCACAGCAGAGCTGAGCTTAGTGGGAGCTCAGGTGAGCCAGCCCTGAGGGTAATAGAGCAGGAGAACCACTCCAGTCCCTCACAGACTGTAGCAAGTGAGAAATTGGGTCCAGCACCTTGTCTGAACTCTGAAGGCTGGGTGTGCATGAGCTGGCCCCAAGGCTGTGAAAGCAAACAGGTGCCTATGCTGGCACTGGGTGGCCTAGCTAGAGCAGTGCTAGAGAACTTGCCCTAGTGGTGCAGATAAGGGAGAGTCAACTCGATGACAAGGTCAGCTACCACTCATGCCCAGATCCAGGACTCTGAGTTGGCCTACCCCAAAATCTGTACATCATCTACAAAAAATTGGGGCACATGAAAGGATTAGTCCTGCTCTTTCAAAGCTGTAGTATCTCCATACACGGGGCAACAGAATGATAACCTGGAGCAGTCCTGGTGAGAATCCAATGTTGGTGGTGTCACAGAAGCTGGAGACCTTGAGCCAGACCAATGGCTCATTTTAGTACACATTTGCAAGGGAAGATGTATGGATAGAGGGATGGAGATATATATATATATATATATATATATATATATATATATATATATGGAACACACTGTGACATGCTACAGCTTTCGTGTGTGTGTGTGTGTGTGTGTGTGTGTGTGTGTGTGTGTGTGTGTGTATTTTAGGGGGTTGCCAGAGAGAAGAACAGATAAGAGGGGGCAAAGAGATAAGTGGGACTGGGCTGCATGATGTCAAACAAAGAATCAATAAAAGTTAAAAAAAAAAGAAAATGGAAATGAAAAATAAAGCAAATAAAACTGTAAATTAGACTTGAACACAACAACAAATTCCAAGCAATCTCTGCAGTTTTATCATATACCCATTTACGTTTGTTGAGATGAAAGCACATGGAATCATCAAGGTTAGGGTCTATGCACTAAGGGACTGCTGAGGGGAATTCAGTAAATAATGACTGCATTTCAAAACAAAAGACTAAGGAGCTGGCGGTGTATCTAATCACAACTGGCTTTGAGAATGTTATTTCACGGACTGGAAACAATGTGAACTAGTTATCAGTGTCACTAACCAACACTGGAGAGTGGCATTATAAATTGCTAAAAAGAAGTCCAACGAGTTTCTGCCAAGTGCCAGGCTCAGCTGGAGAGAGGGTTCCGAGGAAGGGGCGCAAGAACTACTCAGAGTCAGTGATAAATGCAAGCAGACAGCTCTGTGAGCTGCTCCAGAGCCCTCTCTTGCAGACCAAAGCCTGGTCTTTTATTTGCATAAGCTACTTCTTTAGAAATTGCATATCAGTTCAATCTTTCACCCCAGGTTCCCTTTTGATCATCTCACAAATCAGCATTTTATGACCTTAGCCTTTTGACTCTTAGGAATGGAAACTGAAATACAGAGCATATTTGAGGCAAATGAGCCAGATAGCAAGTACATTTTGTCAAATTTATTTACTTACTAACATCTCAAACTCTGCTCCCCTTCCCATTCCCTTCCTCACAGAGTTCATTTACCCATCCCCCCTCCACTTCTCCACTGAGAGGGTGGACCTCTCCTTGGGCATCCCTCCCCCCCACCATGAGGTCTCAAGTCTCTCCCATTGATGCCAGTCAGGGCAGCCTTGAAGACTGAGCTGCCTGTCTGCTGTACCTGTCTCTTTGAGCCTTGTTCCAGTGCCTGTATGTTCTTTGATTGGTTACTTAGATTCTGAGAGCTCCCAGTGACCCAGGTTTGTTGAGTCTATTTCAGAGCCTTTAGTCCTTCCCCTAACTCTTCCATAAGTGTGCCCTTGTGGGCACTGCATCTGTTTCAGTCAGCTGCTGTGTAGAGCCTCTCAGAGGACAGTTATGCTAAGCTCTTATGTGCAAGCATAACAGAGTATCATTAATAATGTCAGAGATTGGTGCTTACCTCATGGGATGGGTTTCAACCAGTTATTGGTAGATGTTTCTTTCATTCATTCTGTGTTCCATCCCTGTATTTCTTTTAGACAGGACAAATTTTGGGTCAAAATTCTTGGGGTAGGTTGTTGTCTCTATCATTTCACTGTGGATCCTGCCTAGCTCCTGGTGGTAGCCTCTTTTCAAATTCCATGTCCCCACTGTTAGGCATCTTGGCTAAGGTCACCAGCATTGACTCCTAGGGCCTTCCCTATACCAGGCCTCTAGGACTTCCTAGAGATTCTCCTCTCCCTCTCTACTCTCAACAGCTACAGACTTCTGTTCATTCTCCTGGCCCTCTGGGTCTCTCTTCTACCCCTCCCCAACCAAGTTCCCTCCCTCTCTTCCTCTGCATCCTATGACTATTTTGTTTCTCTTTCTACGTGTGACTCAAGCATCCTCTCTTGGACATTTCTTCCTGACTAACTTCTTTAGATTGTAGGGTACATCAAGGGTATTTCATGCTTTATGGTTAATATCCATATATCAGTGAATACATACCATGCCTGTCCTTTTGTGTGTGGTAAACAAAGATGTGGAGGAGACCCACATCTTTCTGGCTCTGCTCCAGAGTCTGGAACCATGTCACACTGTATCTTCAGTGGCCATACTGGACTCAGCAAGTTTCAAAATTAGGGGTAATTCTTATGATGGGACGACTTGCAATCAGGAGTAAGATTGTCGAGTACTTTTTACTTTACATGATTAAAAATGTTGATAATATTTTTATCAAAAAATGTGTTTTAGAGCTAAGGCAATGAATACTACCTCCTTTTCTACAGTCCTTTCTGCTCATATGAAGTTGATAGGAAGTGATCATACAAACTCTAAAGATAATCAGGAAGAAATAATTTTTATGGCAATGGCAGACTTTGATTAGGGGACATTTTTTTTTCATTTTTTGGGAAGAGTGGTCACTTCCATAAGTGGTTTGTAATTTTCCATCAATTAAAATACAATGCTCCTGGTTGTTATACAACCATATGCAAATTACATCTCCAACTTGCCTTTCAATTCTCATCTAATAGTTTGATATACCATTTGAATATCACGTCATAGGACAAGGCAGTAGTAGTCAAACACCTACCAACTGAGGTGTTTGTGTGTGTGTGTGTGTGTGTGTGTGTGTGTGTGTGTGTGTGTGTGT
>JANHMN010000001.1:98314253-98356742 GCA_030674055.1 Rhabdomys pumilio
GTGTGTGTGTGTGTGTGTGTGTGTGTGTGTGTGTGTGTGTGTGTGTGTAGGCTTCCTAATCAGACTTCTTTGTTTTCTTTTTGGATAAATATTAATGCTTTGTGAATTTCTACATGGTTTTCTTTTCTGGCTACAGCAACACTAACTTTTTTCATCTTATGCTTCTGTTGATTGCTTTTTGTTCAACAAGTGATAAAGCCTATATTTAAATGCAGGTTTAAAATTTGAACTATGAAATTTATGTCTATGGGAGAACAGACCACGGGAAGAAATTCTTCATTATTTTTGGCTGTTTAAATTTATTTGAAATGGTACAACATATGATATTCTACCTTGTACTTATCCAAAACATGTATTTAATCAAATTAATTGCTACTTAGAGAAATTAATTATCATTCATACCCAGATGTGTGTGCTATGTGTTTTCAGGACCAGCTGTCCCCTGTTTCCTCCCTCTCCATATGTCCAGATCAGCTGCATACAAGCCGGAAGGATAAAGCAGAGTCCAGAACTGGTAGGGTCTGCAGGATACCTGGCTGTCTGGGAGTCAGGGCCTGCAGCTGAAGAAACAGCTCTCTTAGATGTTGTAAGCTTGTGTACCAACCTTTATTTGGAGTGAAAGGTTGTACATATACACTATATTTGGTATGAACCACAGCTATAAATGAACCTTGGAGAGTGGGAAGAGATTGTTCTTAGTGTGAAGTTTCATTGGCTAGAGTTTAAAGCATTGTGAATGCCTCATTTGTGTGTAGAATCATTCCAGGAATCTCAGGTACTTGATGAGCAGGTTTTTATGGGGAAAGAGAAGGTTGAACATGTAGGTTTGTGCAGGTAGAAGACATGAGGAGTTGGCACCCAAACATGATCAGTGAAGGGGTAGCCATGATGGTAAAGGGAATCAAATGAGCTATTCAGAAATGGTAGACTTCGACCTTAATTAGTAGGGTATCCCCGCAGATGTGAACTCTGCAAGCTATAGTAACAACTCGCCTGACAAGAATCACTCACTGGTCTTCAGTGATACAAATATTATAGAAGTAGCCACCTACTTTCTGATTGGGTCTAAGTTAAAGCCTGACAAAGATGGACCCATACCTGGCACTATTAATTGGGCCAAAAATCAGTGGCTAGATAAGTCATGATTCTTAGGAGAACCTACTACTAACTGCTTTTTCTGGTAAATGCACATGGTAATTAAACAAGTTCTGAAGACTTATTGCTGTACCAACAGAGTGAATCTTCTATCAGCATCTGCAAATCATTGCAATTTGCAAATTTATTATCTATGTCAATAAATTAAAATCATAAGATATTTAACATTTTTGAATTTGAATCTCTTTGAGTTGTTCTAAATATTTATAGAGTTGGTGTTTCCTGTGGTGTGATTGCAAGGACTTAAAAATTGCCTGTTTCCTAGATATTTTTTTGAAAGCTGATTGACTTCTAACATTTTTAGCTGGTTTAAGATTTTCAAGTATCTCTTATCCTATTAATATCTTAAATACTTTGAAGATATTTCTTATCAATATTTCTAGAGTGTATTAAGTTGAGGTGTGATCTCTAATGATGAAATTAGACCAATTTTTCATGTATTTATGGCTTCAATCAGTTTACTTTATTATTATTATTATTATTATTATTATTATTTTTTTAAAAAAAAATCCATTTAGCTACAAAAGATTCAAGCAGCTTCAGGATTACCAAACAGTATGTGTTCTTTTAGTAATAAAGCTTCAAGTATTTCCATTGAGGAGGGAAAAAGGAAGAAATTTTCTCTGAGATGCAAGCAGCCACAAACAAATTACAAAGTATGATACATAAGACTTTACAATTCATTCCTTTTATTGCTTTTGTTTGTATTCTTTATATCCACATACGTAACTTGATAGGGTTGAGTTTAGCAGGGACAGAGTAAAAATTACTTTGAAACAGTTTCATGGTTTTTGGTCATTTTCTAAATTCAGTGCACTGTCTCTAAGTGTAGTTTTAGTGTTTATTATATTCAAATAATAAAAATAATATACAAGGTATGTGAATAGTTCTACATGGTTGTAAGTGGTACCTATGAAGCAGTCTAAATGGATAGTTGCTTGTTCACTCTTATATTCTTTATGCACTGCCCTATTGTCTCTAATCATTTATCTGTAGATCTTTCTGAATTTAACAAAATGGCCTTTTTTTTTCTTTTAAGCCCAGATTACCTGGAAGGAATACAAAGCTATTCTAATAAAAAGAAGAGTACATTAAGAAACAATTTGTTTTTCTAATTCAAAGTATTAAAGTCAAATGAAAAGATGATGTTCTGAGGGTTAGCTCATGCACAGGACTGGCTGACCAGCTTGAATAGCACAATAGGACACTGTAGTGCTATCACCAAGCTGTTAGACAGATTTCTTAACTGGAACAGTCATAGTTGTCATGGTTCTGAATTAACCCTTACACACACAAAAAAAAAAAAACCTGCAATGAATTAATGCTAACTAATCTGGAATTTTGCTGTGCTGTCTATCCTGTTCCTTCCTCTTACAATGGAAGTTACTATGATAACCAACACACTCCTCCAGTCAGTTTTCCTTAGCCTCTCTCCACTTTCGAAACCTTCAAAGTTCTTCAGTTAAGTCAGTTGACACATGGAATGGGGGACAAGTGGCACAAAACACCTCTTCTCTCATGTGATGACCATAACAAATCTTTTCCACATAGTCAGTGTCACATGGTGTCGGTAAGGGCCAAGGAGAGATGACACATTCAGCTCCAAGTGTGCCAATCAACCAGTGAAGATATACATGTTGATGAGGGATCATGGGATTTCTGCCTGGTATGAGAATGTAGAAAAGTAGGAAAGGATATATGTACATAATATAAATGAATATTAAATTTCTTTGAAAAATAAATAAAATGTTTGCTTAAAATTTATTATCAGTGATAATCAAAACATTAAATTAATGGAGCAGATTTATAAAATGAAAGTGTACATGATCTTTCTGCTTACGTACAACTAAATTGTCATCTGTACATATGCTTTTCTGTCTTCAGAGGTAGAAGAGATGTTAGGAATCTAGGTCCAATATTTGTGAACGTAGGAACATGAAATGCATTCTTCTTCAAAGGCACTCTGTTCAAGCTGGAGAAATAATGTCTCTTCATGGCAGATGCTTGCTATTCCTTCCAAATCCAGCAATCTCTGATTGAGGCCCATTAAAACCTATCACTGTCTGTCACCTTGGAGTGTAGCATCATGCAATCAGGACACAAAGATGCCAGATGTATTTTGACTCCTGAATAGTCTGTATAATTAGATTTGGCATGAATTACCACAAAACATCTCATACTGACAAAGGGAACAAATCTGTTATTTTAATGAACCTCATTCTGAATTCTCAAATATTATAAGCACTGATAAAATATAATTTGATTAGGTTAGACATACTCAGTTCAGTCTTTTCAATGCATAGAAAATCTTAAGCTACACTTATAAGTCAAATCAGAAAACTGAATGCATACAAATGTTCTGGATCATGTTAAACCAAGGATTCATAAAACTTCCTTTCTACTTTAGTGTTTTAAAAACAATTACTCATATAAGTCAACATAACACTGATATGTTCCATTGGAGTTTTTGAAAGAAATCTGAAAAAGACCAGAGACTTAAACAAAGATTTTGGCAACTTTTGAATAAATCAAATCTTGAAATTCAGAAAACTCTGAAAAACTCATCATGATTATATTTTTTTCTGTGAAAGTTGCCCATCAGTAGGTTGTTCTACTTAAGCATATCTGTTGATTTAAAAAAAAAAATAAAGAAATGAACAAAACAGAGTTCCACTGCTGTGATGTTATTTTCTCCAAAAGCAAACTTTTCTTGGATGTCTTTGTAGAAATTTGAGCACCATTGTTGATGCTGATTTTTCTTAAGCTGAAAAATGTTACTGCTGAGTCTTAAACACTGAGAAAAGTGCCAAGAGGAACAACTTGCCCAGGATCTGTCACGTCAGGCTGAGCCCAGAACAGTGCCCAGAATTTAAAAAAAAAAAAAAAAATCTAAAGGTCAGGACACAGCAAGCTGCAGGGGTCTTAAAATAGGCTTAAGTTTTACCAAAAATAACACTTTCTGCATTTGTAGTCATTTAAAAAGGAAATGAATATAGATGACTTGATTAGAAACAACAGACTTCAGACAGGGTTGCCATATAGTAATAATGCTATAGTATAATTTAAAAGAGCTGTTATGATCAATTTATGCTTAAGAATTACTGAAAACTACTTCAGACTCTTCAAACCCAGAAAATCAGTTCAGATAAAAATGCACAGTAGTAAATGTATTGTAATGTATTGTGTACATAAAAATGTAATAAAACAGGTATGCAGTAATTGAAAGAAGACTTATGTCCTTGCATAGAAAGTGAGAGTTTTATTTCCAGTCTCTAGAAGGAGCAACAATGTAGTCATTGCTATTTTGGTTGTTTGTGCTGTTGCACTTTCTTTCTTTATTTTTTATTAACTAACAAAGGACATGCAACATATATCAAAAATTATATGTGTTAAATAAATATAAATATAGTAAAAACGTTTTGTTTTGGCAACTGTTTCTCAACTGAGAGTGGACCTACAGGAAAGGAGAGAAATATTACATTAGCATATTCAGTTGATTTGAAAAAAAATGAAACCATTAAGGCGATCTCAGATGGATTCTTTAGTGAAAGGAGTTAGAAGGATGCCATCCTGTAACAAATAGTGTGACTTTTTTGTGTTTCATAATTTTCAGTGGTTTTAACGAGTAATTTATTTATTTCAAAAAGACAACTGATACTTCATCTATTCCACGTTCCCTGGTTTTTATTGTATTTTCATATCTATTGATCATTTATAGCTTTATTTTCTATTTCCATTAGGATCTGGGTTGCAATAGATGTCGTCCTTTGCCAGTGTGTTATTGAACATTATTTGAACACAGGCCAATCACGTTGTGTGTTCCTTTGAAGACATGAACTCAGTAGGCAGACAAGCAGAAAGAAAAAAATGAAAAAAGCTATAATAAACATAATTTTAAAAGACTGCATATGGCTATATATTTTTCTACTGGACTCTAATATTAGGATCTAAAAGTAATTTCAAAAAAGCATTAAAATTAATAACAATAAATATTAAGTGCTAATATGGAATTGAGTTAATATGTACATACAAGCATAGCATAGCATATATTTACTTAGTATCTACAATCATGTGAAAACCTAAACCTGACATCATAGATATCTTTAGTTAGTTAGTGTGTTCTGCATAATATACTATTAAGAACTATTTTGCTGAAAGACTTGAAAATTTAAATACAGCTAGAAATGGTTACAAGTTTTATATTGTATTTGATACTAAAGTTTTAAAAACACTCTTAAATCATTTAACATGAAGCACTTCTTTTATTTTATTATTGTTTGCTTTACTAGAACCTAAAATTTATATTCAGAAGAATCCTGTCTCTGAAACACTAATGAACATTGCTAGGCAATTGTTACATTCTCATTTTTCTAGAAATAAACTTCTTACCTGAAAAGTTTATTTTTCTCAGATCTCCATTTAAAGTAGATACTATCCTTAGTCATTATTAGAAAATAAATAATCTACTACTATCATTTAATCTTTCAGTAAATGTTTAAAAATTTTAAGATTGTTTATAGTGTCAATAGAGAGTAACAATTTCCTATACATATTCAAAAGATGACATCTTTACATTTATTATTTATATTTATTTATTGAATTTTATATGTTTTGAGTGTTTGTTTTCCATACTACATGCATACCTCTTACCTTTGGGGGTCAGAAGAAAATTATGTGTCTTTGTGAACTAATGTCACAGAGGGTTTTGAGTTTTCATGTGGGTGCTGAGAATAGAACCCATGTCCTTTGTAAAACAAGTCCCCTAACTGCTGAGCAGTCACTCAATCCCCAATATTTTTTTTATAAGAGTATAAGTAATCCAACAGAAAGTATGGAATTCTATGTTTATAGATTCAACTAACATAAGACTTTGAAAATTTATTATATTTACTGAATTAATTCATTGTGCCATGTTAATGTGTAAGAGTTTTACAAGCACTGAATATAACCTTTTAAAAGGTCTTTTTAAACATAGCTTTTAATTCTTCTCATTCATACCATTAATTTTATCAACAAATAATTCCTAACTCATCATTACTACAGGTAGTACAAATTTCTTTATTACACTTTAAGTTCTCAGAAATTGCATATGAAAAGAAACATTTAAAAATAAATGATTCATTGAACTTTGATGGCAAAATATATATGCATCCCTACTTGAAAAGAAACATATTGTAGAATAGAAATTTAACTATGTGATAGAACACTTTGTAAACATGTTAAAGAGACCCAGGATCTGATCTACACTAAAGCTCACAACTCCTGAAGAATCACCAAGAACTTTCAGAAATTTTACCTTAAGTTCAATACTTAACATATCAGCATCATACTGTGAATCTGCCTTTTAAAAACTTGTTTAACACGCGTGTTTTGCATTTTAAATTTTCTTAATTATTTGTGTATATCCTGTTTGCTTGTATGTTTGTCTATGCATCACATATGTTTCTGGATTCCTCCGAGGCCAGAAAAGAAGAAGTAAAGTCTGAAACTGGATTAAGAGATGTTTGTGAGCCACCATATGGATTTAAGAATTGAACCTAGATCTCTGAAAGAACATTTAATGCTCTTAATTCCTGAGAAATCTTTTAAACTGGGCTATAATTAATATTTAGTGAACAATACAACTGTCTTGATATTTTAAGTCTCTAGCAAAAAACACATTGCAGTCATCAAACCATTAGAGTCAAGCCTTGATTGTTGGTCCACTTTTCTTGCTTACAAAGATTTGTTGACATTTTACTACTCAATGATATCGAATCGTCTTAAATAATAAAATTCATAGAACATATTAAAGAAGACACATTTGTCCAATTTCTTCTCCTTGTACGTAACTGGACTAGGTAATGACTACTCATACTACACTATACAATCTTGACTCTATGGAAGGACTGTGTTAGAACAAGGCATGTTCTACATTGTCTTCCTTTGAGGAAAGCATGTCCACACTGCTGGAAAGTCATTGCAGTTGCTGAACAGTAGACAACTTTCTCTTTAGACAGCAGAAATCCATTCAGCTCTCTTATTTTCTCAAGTGCAAATGAATAGGAGCTCAATGTGGTAATAGTGTTCATTTGGCAAACTGAGATTACATCAAGACAAATGCAATTAGCTCCCATGCTAAGACTGTAAAGGTATGTTGAAGTCTTGAAAGTGGTTATCCAAGAACATGTATATACTAACTGGAAAACTGGAAGAATTAATATTATGTATTATTTTATACCATCCAGAGAGTGAATATTGATTACATGGTAGATATTTCAGAAATAAATTATCTGATACAATGTCAATGCTGGATGCTGTGATCAATTAGACAAACTCCTGCGATAAACTATTATTTATGCTGCTGCTCATCATAAAAATGCAGTTTTATTTTTCATTATAGTGACAAGATTTGTATGACTGATTCAGCTTCTCAGAAAATCAGTTACATTGAAATTATCGCTGCCTCTTTGGGAAGCAAATTCTGTTCTTTCCTAACTAAAGTGTAATGTTTGTCTTTGAACTATATAATTGTAATAATTTATTATTTGCAAGTTGAATTAACTAGTAAATTAAATTTCAAACATACTATAACAACATTTGTCATCTAAGAATGTTTCTCTACATTTCTACCAATAGTTTTGTGTAAGTGATGTCAATCATCTCTGTATGATTGGGTCTCCTTTCTACTGTGTATTCTTATGGAGAAGATGCTGTCTTTGGCTGTTGGAGAGTATGCTGTGAGGAATCTAATGGGTTAACTGATGGTCAGCCATAAATCAAATGATTTATTTTGGGTGCCTTCTCTAAGCCATTTATGTTTACACCAAAGTAATTCATCTCTAAGAAAAGGTTAACCATGAAGTTCAGTACATGGATTCAGCATTCCATCTAACCATCTGATCTTTTTTGTTGCTCCTGCTTTGAATACCCCACTTGACTGGGATACATCAATGAACCTACCCATGTGGTAGTACGTGATTGTTTCTCCACTATTTTTCAAAGTATAAGGAATAAAACAGATCTGCAAGCAGAAAGCCACAGTGTTGTGGGCCGCTCTGCTCTACCACACGTTTGGGGGCAAAAATATCGCGGACTGCTCTATCAGTGTTGGGACCTGCATTGGCAAAAGCCTTGGGGGCTAAACTGTTAGAGCTCACACTGCCCCAAGCTGCTCTGGTCCATTGGTAGGGGTTGAGAGAGAGAGAGAGAGAGAGGACGGAGTCGAGGAATGGAGACCAGACAGAGTGTGATTCAATCCTGTTTACTCTTCAGTCTCTCTTCCTAGTCCAAGTCCCAAGTCTTGAGTCCCTAGTTCCTAGTACCTAGTGCCTCCAAGTTCTAAGTTCTTTCTCCAAGTGCTAAGTGCCTAATCCTAATGCCTAATAACTTGTGTCTGATTCTCTGTTCTCCCTTCTGTCTGCCTCTTGCCTTTTATATGTACCACTTCTAAGTCATGCCCTTAGGTCTTATCTCTAAATCTAATCTCTAAGTCATGCCCTTAAGTCTCAGCTCTAAATCACACCTTTAAGTCTCACACACTCAAGGGAAGATCCTGGGTATCTAAAGCAAGATGTTATCAGAGTGTGCTCAGCTATTGTAGGCTATTGTAATCAAGTCTCCTGTCAGAGTATATGGCTCAAGATGGCTGCAAGGGTGATAGCCGACTTCTGTCGGCTCCCCACACCACAGTCTTTTCACTGCATGTGACTCAGTGTTCTCGGGATGCATACACTGTTATCTGACCAAATACTAAAGGGATTTCAGACAAATCATTTATACTGTTTCAAATTACTAAACCCTCTCATTCTATTAATTAAAATGATATTTTTCACAAAAAGCTGACAGTTCAATCCTGTTAATTATTTTTGTACTGAATAAATATGTTTAAACAACTTTTAAATTTTGAAAATAAATAATGATACAATTTTTGTTAATGTCTAGGAAATGAAATTTGTAATTTAAAACATCATAGTAGATAAATATAAATATATAGATAGATTTGAAGTTATAGATTTAAAGTGTGGCTTACATAATGAAGATACACTGAATACAGGGAATATATTTATTTAAGATGTTTTTATGTGAGAATTCTAACAGCTAATTAACTAGAAAGAAATTGTGTTAATTTCTAGAATATAAAATGAAAACTTCTCTAGTTTTCTATCTTCCTTAATTACTATATGAAGAGTTTCTTTGGTTTAGACAAGCTGTCTGCCTGCATTTTTCTGCTTTATATAACTATGGTTTGTATTTTGAGACTTATAAAACATCATAATCATTGAGGATAACAAAACATACACGTCTACCTGTTATTCCTTCTGCTTTATGCTGTGAATGAATTCCATGTGATTTTAGCTTTCCTTATTTGTTCAGTGGAATACAAACAATGACAGCTACATAAAGATAAAATAGTAGAAGTATTCTCTTTATTCTTTTGGCCTCTCCATTGCCTCATTTTATTCTGTACCCTGCTCAGTGTGTTGAGATCTACTCTCAGTGGGCTACCCCATCTGTGCTGGACTTAGCCTGGAAGCCTCGCTTTCAGTAACCTTTCCCCCAGTGGATGAGGACAATCAAAACACAGTCTTTGTTACCTGGCACAAAGAATCCAAGACTTGTGTTTACTATGGCTAACACTTAATAGCTCTTGTCCAGCTACTCTTTCCTGTGTGTCAAGCAGCCATTTCATCTCAGGACCTGACCTGACACTCCTATCTGCCCTATTGTAGATTAATCGACTCATGCAAGCACCATAATTTCTTGATTTTTCCTAAAACCTTTCTGCAACTTCCTTTCACCAAAGTTTATCCAAACACACCACTTGAGTGAGCCATGGCTCTCCTGCATGGAGTCTGAGTGTTGAAATGAACTGTGTATTGGTGGGACAAGAAATGGAAAACAGCATTGCAAGTAAGGTAAAGTTTTGAGAAATACTCATACATCTTCTAGGCAGTATACATTCTCTGTTGAAGGTTTTTGTGGGTGTGATGCTGTCCTTTCCTCTTCATTGGGAGGTCTGCCTGGATACAGGACATGCCCACTTCAGGCTCCATATCCTCTACTACTAGAAGTCTCAGCTCTAGGTACCCTCATAGATTCCCAGGGGCTTCCCCCTCTCCATGGTCTCTCCCACATCCAAGAAATGCCCGCTGTCCCATGCCCACTACCAATTTACATCTTCTCTCCCCTGTGTTTCCCTATACCTGTTACCCCAACTTCTTGTCCCTCCTCATCCACTCCACAACCAATTTCTTCCCTCTCTCCACCTCCAATATATTTTTTTATTTCTCCTGGGAAATATGGAAGCACCTTCCCCTCATTTCTTCTTGTTATTTGGTATCTCTGGGTCTGTGGATTGTTGTGTAGTCATTCAGGGACAAAGATGAAGCAGAGACTGAGTGAATGGCCAAACAATGACTGGCCAAAATTGAGATCCATCCTATGAGCAAGAATTAATACATGATAATATTAATGAAACTCTCTTAGGGTTGCATACAAGATCCAAACCTAACTGTCCCCTGAGAGACTCCACTCAACAACTAACTGAAACAGATGCAGAGATCTACAGCTAAGCATTAGATGAAGCTCAATTAGTCTTATGGAAGTGGTGGGGAAAGGACTGAAGGACCCAAAGAGATTTCACAAGAAGAGCAACAGAGTTAAATAACCTAGACTCTTTGGAGCTCCCAGAGACTCAACCATCAACAAAAGAATGAGCATGGGCTGGACCTATGCCCCCACCACACTATGTAGAAGATGTGCACTTTGGTCTTTATGTAGGTTCCTGAAAACTGGAGTAGGAGCTGGCCCTGAATCTGCAGCCTGACTGTGCCTCCTGTTCCCCTAACTTGGCTGCCTTGTCTGGCCTCAGTGGGAGAGGATACACTTAGTCCTGCAGTGACTTGAGTGCCAGGGTGTGGTGACACTCAAAGGGGGCTTACCCCTTCTCTTCTGAAAGAGGGAGAAATGGGAGGAGGAGCTGTGGGAGGATGGGAGGAGAGATAAAAAATTAACAAAAAAATTACTTACAAATGTATACTTTAAATTATGTGGCAATTTAATTTCATTTAACAATGAAATGTCAGTAGTTATCAAGTTCTGGGCATAGCAGATGTTTTGATGCTGATGTGGCTCGGATCTGGAAGGTATCCCAGATTCTGCAAGGAAAAGGCTAGCTGTCACTTTGACACTTAAAAGGTGGTGAAATCTTTAAGACATAGGCTTCAGTGAGAGGTTTTAATCAAAGGGATTTTGAGACCTGGTGAATACTCTCAACCTCTGCTTTGTAGCCACCATGAAAGGAGTCACAGGCCTTACCTATCCATCACAAATTCCATCCATCATATGCTGAAACCATTAGTCAGGTAAGCATTTCTTCAAGTTGGTTTTCTTAGCTATATCACTATGGCAATAGGATGTTAATATTTATGATAATTATCAAATTCATTTACCATGTTATATAATATTTCTTAATAAATGTGGAAAAAAGCACCATGTCTGAAACAATCTCCACAGTCTACATAGTATCTATTTTCTAGAAATGTGTTGTTACTCAAAATTAAAGTTTCATGCACATCAAAACATTCACAGTTAAAGAATACACAGCAGTGATTTATGGTTTTTATTTTCAATCTTCCATGTGTTTATTAATGATAGATTAATTTCACATACATTGTGAAATCTTAGTCTGATATTTATGTCTGAGAAAATTAGTTGTCTACCTATTAGTAACAGGCAAAGCTGTAATTCATTTCTTTGTTGGAAAGAAAGCATGGTGGTATACACTATGCCTTCATCACTAGTGGCTGGAAAGCGGAAGCAGGGAGTTCAAAACATCAAGGTTTTCCTCAGCTACTGAGTATAAGGATGATCTTGGCTACATAAGCCCCCGTCTTAGAACAAATAAAGATGGAAAAACAACAAAACAAAGAAGACCTCAGAATTGTGAGTCAGGGAGACTTACATAAAATAA
The DNA here is from genome assembly GCA_030674055.1 of Rhabdomys pumilio. Taxonomy (NCBI): domain Eukaryota; kingdom Metazoa; phylum Chordata; class Mammalia; order Rodentia; family Muridae; genus Rhabdomys; species Rhabdomys pumilio. The sequence continues at coordinate 98,326,363 of JANHMN010000001.1, forward strand.
TAAAATAAAAAAATACAATGTTGCTGATTTTAAGTAAGTTGTATGCACTGTGAAATTTTAGAATGGAAGTAGAGGCTAAGCTAACTTGGGTTGTTACTGTTCTGTAGAGTTCACAAAGCCACAGGAAGATTGAAGAGTTCTAGTCAAACAAAGTTCCCAGTCCCTCTGCCCCCCTCCCATACCAAACTTGAGCTATTTATTTTCATTGCTCACAGCAGACAATATTAATACCACCTTAAAGAGAACTGTGGATGTTTGGACTTAAGTGAACAAGGTACTATGTGCTCAGGAAAATCCAGGATTTATCAACTCTTCCTGACAATTTTTTCATGGCACAGAGGAATACATATTCATTTTAAAGAAAATTAATAAATAAAAAGGAAGTGTCCAAAGGCAGATACCAGCAGGTTTTTGAAGGGACTTGCTTTTTCTTATTAAGATGAAAGACAGGATTCCAGAAGCTATTCTTGTGGTTTCTATTTAATAGTATTTTAAAGTCAGATTTAGTGTTATAGTATTGTGTTAAATAGCCAATAATTGGTACTACAAATTTTTATGTATAAAACCTTTATAGGTCGAAAGCAAATTAATATTTAACATTACAGAATGCAGATCTAGATATTTAACAAAATGATTCAATAGGTTTTTGAAAGATCAAGAGATTAAAAGCATCCATGTTTTAGGAAATCCTGGATTTGCACAGTTAGAAAGATAGGAAATAGCAGAAGTTGTTAGGCTATGTTAGTTTTCTTGATTTCATTGTTTAGTTAATTTAGTGAATGCATATTAAGTATGATAAGCCTTGATGAACATCGATTATCATGAAACTAGTAACAAAACTCTCAGTAATTAGCTTGTTGCTCTCATTTTCATTGTTTGAGTGGAGCCTTGTTCCTAGGTTACATCGAGACTTGGAGTACTGGCTTTCATTAGGATTTACATTATTGGAGACAACAAGTTTTGGAACAAACGGCGTGGAGTTACATAGAACTAAAATTCGTCAGTAAAAGTCAGGGATAAATGCAATATCAGACCCTTTGGGCAAGTTGTGAACATGAGAGTAAAATGTTAGCATTGATCCTTATGATAGATTTATATATACATTTTTCTGACATACCAATGCCCTTAAATTATATCCCCAAACATCAATAAGTCTTGCATCCATCAACCAGGATTTAAAATATCACATATAGACAAATTAGCTATTTTTTAGAATGATAAAAGTTTTTGGTAGATATCACATAATTGACGTTATGGTGTGAAATATCTAATACACAACTATATCCCAATATGAATTGGGCACATCTTAATGTCATATGGTATGAGAATAGTGGAAATCAACAGGCTCTGGTCACCAAGCTGATCTTGGTAGACCATAGCCAGTTGATATTAGGAGCCATCTTTGATTATTCTTGTTCATTGAGGTAATGTCTCTCAGGTGAATCCACGATTCATTAATATGACTTTTGAATATATCTAGCTTATTATAAGGACTTTTTTTTTTTGCTGCATGCCTGCCTAGCTCTACCTTCCAAGCATACTTGGCTGTTAGTCGTTATTAGGAATCCGAACTACAGCTCATATAATCACTTCTTCCATGGAAATGCTTTGACCATAAAGACATGTCTTTATTCACAAAAATCATAGGTTTTTCATGCTGGTTTCTAAACAGGCTAGTCAAAAAATATTAACATGGTTACTACATAAGGTCTCTGTACTCATGTCTTCTTGAGGTTCTGGACATCCTTGTGGTTGCCAGGACATTTAATTCCTAAACTGCTTTTATTGTTGAGAATATTTCTCACTATCCTGGGTATTTTTCTTATTCCAAATGAAATTGTAAATTCCTCTTTTTGTCTCTATGAAGAATTGATTTGGAATTTTGATGGGGGATTGCATTGAATCTGTAGATTGTTTTGGGCAAGATGGCTATTTTTACTATATTAATCCTGCCAATCCATGAGCATGAGAGATCTTTCCATATTTTGAGATCTTCTTCAATTTCTTTCTTCAGAGACTTGAAGTTCTTGTCATACAGATCTTTCACTTGCTTGGTTAGATTCACACCAAGGTATTTTATATTATTTGTGACTATTGTGAAGGGTACCATTTCCCAAATTTCTTTCTCAGCCTGTTTATCCTTCGAGTAGAGAAAGGCTCCTGATTTCTTTGAGTTGATTTTATATTCAGCCACTTTGCTGAAGTTGTTTATCAGGTTTAGAAGTTCTCTGGTGGAAGTTTTAGGGTCACTTAAGTATACTATCATATCATCTGCAAATAGTGAAATTTTGACTCCTTCCTTTCCTATTTGTATTCCTTTGACCGCCTTTTGTTGCCTAGTTGCTCTGACTAGGACTTCCAGTACTATATTGAATAGATAGAGAGAGAGTGGGCAGCCTTGACTAGTGCCTGACTTTAGTGGGATTGCTTCAAGTTTCCCTCCATTTAGTTTGATGTTGGCTACTGGTTTGCTTTATATTGCTTTTACTATGTTTAGTTATTGGCATTGAATTCCTGATCTTTCCAAGACTCTTATGATGAAGGGATGTTGAATTTTGTCAAATGCTTTCTTAGCATCTAGTGAGATGATCATGTGGTTTTTTTTCTTTGAGTTTGTTTATATAGTAGATCACATTGATGTATTTCCAAATATTGAACCATCCCTGCATTCCTGAGATAAAGTCATCCTGAGATTGCTCCACCAGGGTATCCATCCCTTGTGCAGTCACCAATGATGTGGATGCCAGGAAATGCATGCTGACAGGAGCCTGATATAGCTGTCTCCTTAGAGGTGTTCTAGAGCCTGAAATATACAGAGGCAGATGTTCATGTCTAACCATTGACCCAATCATGGGGTTCCCAATGGAGGAGTAAGAGAGAAGACTGAAGGAGCTAAAAGGGGTTGCGGGCTCCATGGGGAGAGCAACAATACCAGCCAACCAGAGCTCCTGGGGTCTAAACCACTGGCCTGGGGTCACTTAGGGAGGGACCCATGGCCCCAGCTGTATATGTCGGGGAGAATGACATTGTCAGGAATAGGTGGGTGAGGAAGACCTTTGTCCAGTGAATGCTGAACACCCCAGTGTGGGGGAAATCGTGGGTGAGTGGGGACATATCCTCATAGAAGCAGGAGGAGGGGGGATTGGGAAGGGGGTTCCTGGGTGGGGGGAAAATGGGGAAAGGGGATCACATCTGAAGTGTAAATAGTATATCCAATAAAGAATATTTGAGAGATAAAAAAATTCCTAAACTGCTCTAAAATTTTCTGACTATCCTAAGCTAGCAAGTAGATCATTTTGTCCTCCTTTGTAAAGTTTCTGATGTTTGACCTAGGAATGTCACATATACCTTCTGGTGCTTATATATTGATGACTTGATTTTCCACTGATGGACTTAGGAAAATTACTGGATCATTGGAATAATGGAATGATCTTTTTGTTTTTTATTCCACATTCTTTTCTGAAAGTTGAGATCCAATTTGAAGCTACCATTGAAAAAAATGAGATGATTGTCAGTGACTATGAAAGTGCCTATATTACAGTGTATTTTTAGAACAATGTTAATATTTTCACATAAAATTTAGAATATATTAAAAATTTCATATAGTAGAAATAAAAAGATCATAGAATTTTAGCAGAGGGTTCATTTGGGATTTGAGATAGCATACCAAAAATTTAATATCTTAGAAATGATAATCTATTAAATAAAAAGATCCTACTATTAAACAAGTCCTTTAAATTTTTAACTAAAATGAAAGTAGTAACTTCCAATTTATGGGTAGGTTAAAAAAAACAAACGAAAATAAAAGAACATATGAATGGAGTTTAGGAAATCACAATCTTAGAATCTGAATCATGTAACTTTTATTTTTAATGCTGAAATGTCAGACTTTTTTCAGAAAGTTAATCAAGGGGATTGCTGCGTTTACCACTTTTTTTATAGCCCTCTTTTGTAGCTTGAGAGAGACCCAGAATGAGAAAGGTATTTTATATCAGGCTTTATTTATTTGAATGGTAACTATCCAGATCTGCCATTCAATGGCCACCCAAGATGATTTGATTCTACAGTAGCATCTGATCATTTCTTCAGGGTTAATTATTAACTATCTTTATCACATCTGTGAAGTCTCTGGCCATTAAATGAGACAAAGAAATTATCCTGACTGCACACCTGCTGCTGCTTATATGTACAACAGCCTGTTGTTTTAGAGCACAGTCCAAAAAAATTATTAATCTCCCACTTGGAAGCTTTGTGGCTCTCCAATAGCAGCCAATGTAACTAGTGAGATTGAGCCCTAATCTTCTCACATCTATGGAGTAGAGATCAATTACAGATAATGAAATGTGATAACATTAATTTGGTTGATACTGATGTCCCAAATCAGTGCTGTAGCTAGAGGCAGCTCTAGGTAGTTTATTGAAACCCAAAGTAAATTGGGGCAGTTCCCAGGGCAGCATAAATTAGTCAGAACCTTAGAGACATTGGATATATTTTAGGAGTGAAGTGATGAACTCCCTAAGAATTATGCCACCTTAATTCAGTAATTTCGTGTGCCTCAGGGTTTGCATGTATTTCAGAGGTACTGTAATGAAGTGTGTGAGTATTCATTTAAACATAGAAGTCCCCAGTGAATAAAAGGCATGTCTAATTCACAATGAATGCACCATTCTCAGAATGTTTCCAAAAGCAACAGCAACATGGACCAAATAGGTGAGATAAGTTATTAGAAATACACAGAATGAAATGGGCAAAATGTACTAAAGAAATCATTGAAAACCAGGTCACTTGCAAATGAATTAATAAAGACCCAAGCAAATTGTAGAACCAAGGAGTGACTCCCCTTTCTATTATTTACCATCCTCTCTAGCTTGGGTCCTCACTACAATATCAAAGTTTTAATACACTATTTTTAGTAATTCAGCACAAATGCTATGCATAAAAAGGGGGATTGTAGAAATAGAGGTAATTTTACTGGCCTCATTCAGAAACCCAAAGCAAAACAAAACAAAACAACCCTTATATTGTATATTTTTTAAAATGAGGACAGGTGATGTAGTTCCATGAAATAAAATGATATATTTTATTTATTTCCATGAAATAAAATGATATATTTCCATGATATAAAATGAAAATATTTATATTTTGACTGTAATGTGGTGACACAGCTATAGTGCAGTGACAAACTACTTACTAGTAACAAAATGACACACTCTCGTACTGTTTCATTCATTGTTAACTACTTTCATATAGAATATGCTAATTTTTATTTTACATGGGACTCATGCATCAGTCTTGGCTTTACTATAATTGTATAATTCAGTATTTTACTTTCCATAGTAAATAAAAACACCATTTAGAAGAAGCTGAATTTTAGAATTAGACTGTTTTAAAAGAGTCCAGTGAAGGCTGGACTCCCCAGTATGGGGGAAATCATGGGTGGAGAGGTGGGACTGTGAGGGTAGGTGTGGGCATATCCTCATAGAAGCAGGAGGAGGGGGGATGAGATATGGGGTTCCTGGGTGGGGGGGAAATGTGGAAAGGAGATTATATCTGAAATGTAAATAAAATATCCAATTTAAAAAAAATTAAAAAAAAAATAAAAGGTTGTCCTGTCATTTCTTGATTTATATTATTGTAGATATTATTTAAAATCTGAAAAGCATAATTTCTAATTTCATTAATGGCAAGTGCATATAAGCCTTGAAAGGCCATTCTTTTCTTTTCATTGTCATGACTACTTTTATATTAAGCCTAGAAAAATTAATTCTTGTCAATTTGGACAATGAGAAGGAAACAAGTGTTTGCTATAATCTTGTTTGCATTGAGTGCTTAGATGGTGTACTTTTTCTCATTACTAGATTAAATATTCTTTGGTTGTAATTTTAAACCAATTTCATGCTAAATTTGCTAAAAATATTAAAAAATTTGAAAGATTTCTATAGATCTAAAAATAAAGCTAAAATAAAACACCATCATTGGAGGCATATCAGTAGTCATGAATGCATGCTACATTTATTCACACACAAAAAGATTCTCAACAAGAAAAAAAACATATATATATATAAATTGTGTGTGTATAAACAAATCATTCTTAAAATTAATGTAAACAGTGAATTAATCTGGGGGCTGTATTTCTTAACTTTATGATATTTCCCAATAATTAAACAGAAAAACCAATAATTATTTAAAACTGCCCTTCAATAGCTGAGGAGTTAAATAATCTACCTTAACTTCCTATGCTAATCTTGTTACTTGTCAGTCCCACCCCACAATACTTGCATAGTATGACTGATCTGGCTCTTTCGTCTTTAGGTATGCCTCTATGATCTTTCTCCAGATCCTTTTCTCAATGACTTCAAATCATCCATCTTCCTAGCTGATCTGAATTTCCCCCACTCCTCTCTCATTCTTTTGGTTGGCAGATGTCCCACCCCTTTCTCTATCCTGCCCAGTCATTGAGGGATCAGCATCTATTAACAAGGCAGAGAATAAATGGTAAGAATTCTTTACACAAACATGAGATAGGGGATTCTTGGTATAAGCATTACAATGCCATATTTCTTGTTTCTGATTAAAACAAAAAATGAGGGCAGAGAAAGCAACATTCTAGTAACAGTTTACCAAAACATTTTATTTTTGTGTATGTGGAGTGTGTGTGTGTGTGTGTGTGTGTGTGTGTGTGTGTATGTGTATGTGTGTGTGTATAATAACTTGGTAGTTTTTTACATATCTATTTCTGTACACATTTATATACATATATTTATATATAATATATTATATATGTTTAAATGTATATAGAATTTTATATCTATTCTGTATATATCATATGCATATAAATGTATACAGAAATATATTAGATATGGATATATATCTATAATCATTTAGTTATGTCCATCCAATGCTAATATTTAAATGTATACAATGTAAAAATACAAGCTTGGTATTTTGAGTTATGCATAAGTAACTAAATTTCTGTTTTGGTTCATTTTTTTAACTAATGTTTTTTTAGTTTTGTGATGAAGATGCAGCAATATTTGTGGGTGAGAAGGGACTTTGCAAAAGGGTATACAGAAATTTTTCTCCATATTAGATACTGTGTTAGCTGGTTGTAGAGGATACCCAGCCCCCACCCCTGCCTTGAGAGGTTATACTGTTAAGTTTACTAGATTTGTGTGGGGGCACATTTAAAATGTTAAATTTCCTGAGACTGTCTCTTGATAGAATGATTATTATAACATATTAATTAAGGTACAGAAGTATTGTCATGTTCACATCAGCTGACAAAGCAAGATCATTGTGGTGGAAGACAAATAATAATTAGTGTGCATTGATGTATTAGTATTATTTATATTATTGTAATGAAATATCTTAATTAGGAAACTTTACAAAGAACTGACTCATATTCCCAATTTTTTAAAAGATGTATTTATTTTATGTATGTGAGTACACAGTTGCTCTCTTCAGATCCATCAGAAGAGGGCATCTGCTCCCATTACAGATGGTTTTGAGCTACCATGTGGGTACTGGGAATTGAATTCAGGACCTCTAGATGAAGAGTCAGTGCACCTAACTTCTGAGCCGTCTCTCCAGTCCCATATTCACAAATTTAAGGAGCTGAGTCAATCTGTTGCTTATGTTTACAATGTTTTGACAAACAATGTCCTAAGACAATGTCCTATATAATATGGCAAGACCCATACCTCTACATACTCTTGTCTTTTTATAAATTCACTACAATCTAATTATTAATCATGAATGGTGCTAAAAACATTATAGTTCAAGGATCATTGTCTATAGGGTCCCCTGTCTATACTATATTAGGATAGGTCCTTGCTTTTCATGTTTTACAGTGCAGAATTCAGCACAGGAAGCCTAATAGTTCTTCAAGCCATATCTAAATCACGGCAATACAATGCTTTAATACAATATTTAAAAAAAAATACACTGGTGTGGGAAGGAATATCTCAATTTTATCAAATTTTTCTTCTATATTTAGTGATTACTTCTATAGCTTAAAATTACTTTCAAATCTTAAACTTATTCAAATATTTACCTTAAGTCACATAAATTTAAGTACTCACTAATATGACATGATATTTATTTGGCAATACTTGTCTTTGGATATTACTGTCATATTTTCTAATGTGTGGGATCATTCACCTACTGTGGAATATGCTGGTTCTTTCTTGAGGAAATGAAACTGATGGAGATGTAAGTAATGTCTTCAAAAGAAAACTAATACCACACCAAATTAAAGACATAAAATACCCACAAAGAAATCATAAGCAGTAGTACATAATTTAAATCATATTTAGAATTAATTAAGGACATACAATAATTTTATTTATAATACTCTGTCCTTTTTTATTTTATTTTATTTATCATTTTATTCATTTACATTTCAAATGATAAATTACCCCTTCCCAGTTACTCTTACACAAACTCCTCATCCCATTCCCCCTCTCCCACCTCTCCTTTTCCTCTATGAGGGTGCTCCTCTACCCACTCACACACTCCTTCCTCACCTGTTTCCCTTCTCTGGGGCATCAAGTTTCCACAGTACCAAAGGCCTCCCCTCCCTTTGATGTCAGATCAGGCCATCCTCTGCTACATTTGTATCTGGAGCCATGGATCCCTCCATGTAAACTCTTTGGTTGGTGGTTTAGTCCCTGGGAGCTCTGGAGGGCAGGGGTCTGGTTAGTTGATATTGTTTTCCTATGGGGTTGCAACCCCCTTCAACTCCTTCAGTCCTTCCCCTAATTCTTCCATTGGAGTACCCAGGGTCAGTCCAATGGTTGGATGTGAGTATTTGCTTCTGTATTGGTCAGGTGCTGGTAGAATCTCTCAGGGAACAGCAATACCAGGCTCCTGTCAATAAGTGCTTCTTGCTATCAGCAATAGATAGCACCCTGTCTTCCTAGTATTAAAAAATGTATCTACACTGTATTTTCTGGGGTATCACATGTGTTTGTGTAAGTAAAAATAGTAGTTACAGATTATTAAGGGTATGACTATGGACAAATGAAGGCTGTTCTTATTATTTTTAACTATACTTTAAATTATATAAAACCAGTTTTTCCTTTGGAAAAAGACTTCAGTTCAGAATATTATTTGTTGTTATGAATAGTTCTATAGACTAACCGAATAAATTATCAATACTACTTAGTGCAAATATTTCAAAGCAACACATTAAAATAAGCTCACTGCAATTTATTTCTGTGTTTTGAACTCTACTTGTTTCTGTTTGATTCAAAGACTTAGAATCATCTTGTAAGGGCTTGTCAGGGTATAAAAAGAGCATAGACTACTGTGCATAAAGAAAAAAAATAAAGTTTTGTCAATACCTATGACTGTTTGTTTTAGTATATATTCAATCACTTTCCTTGGTCTTGATTTTTAAATTGTTTCTTTTATATTTTTAAGATTAAATTTTAATCATTCCATTTACTCCTTTCCTTAAGGCAAACCCTCACATATACACTACCTGTTATTTTTCTAATTAATTTTTTTCTAATTTTTATCAATTATTATTACATACATTTTTATTAATTATTTACATACATATATTTCTAAACTCATAAATAAAAGTGGAAGAAAAGTAAAAGTGCCTCATGGGAGGAGGGGCACAAAAAGGAGGGGCATTGAGATATGAAGATGAATATGATCAACATACGAAGGTTTTCAAATAAATTAAGTTAAAAGTAAAGAGAGTGATCATAGGACATAACACAGAATGCTACCATACTGTAGCATTTTTAATGTAAACAAAGAACCTCAGTGACATGTTTGAGCATGAAGGATATAGAAAATGAATGGCATCCGTCTGTCCAAAACCAAAAAGAGTTACACATATGCACCGTGATTGTCAAGGTTACCCAGCCTCCCAGGTGCAATGTTGTTGCTTCTAGTAAATATTGGATTGGAACAGAAAATGTGTGGACCAAGAATGTGTGATCTCAGCTTTTCAGTGTTGCAGCAGTAAGTTTCAGATGAGCAATATAAGAAATCAAGAGCAACTATTTAATAGCTGGCTAGAGTTGAAGCCTCAGCTTGTGTTGTAGCTGAGCTTGTTCTTGCCTTGAACTCTGATTCTCCTGATTTAATTTCCAATGCCCTTGGACTACAGGGGAGTGCCACCATACTCAGCATCCTTCTTATAATAAAAAGTATCCTTGGAAGATTCAAAGAGAGCATTAGGATAATTGTCATTTGTAAACAACAGTGTGGGACAGGCCTCTCCCCATTAGGAAAGACAGAGATTAAAAAAAAGCATGATTCTGACACAGCATAGTTGAGTCTTGAAATAGATGATAAATGACTAGATGAATGGATGGATGGCTAGATGGGTGGAAAAAGAGAGACATATGAAAGTAGAACTAATATATATTATTAAAATACAACCTAAAGATTTTAGTTTTTGCCAAGTGTCATAATGCACAAAAGAGTTCCAGTGACTGGCCCAACTTGGGATCCTTCTCAAGGGGAGGCTCCAAGGCCTGACCCTCTTATAGATGCTACAGTATGCTTACAGACAGGAATCTAGCATTGCTGCCCTCCTAGAGGCTCAACAAGCAGGTGACTGAGACAGATGCAGATGATTACTGTGGGGAGCCAACAGAAGGCAGCTATCATTCTTGCAGCCATCTTGAGTCATATACCCTGACAAGAGACTTGTTTTCTACAGCCTACAACAGCTGAGCACACTCTGATAACATCTTGTTTTAGATACCCAGGATCTTCCCTTGAGTGTGTGAGACTTAAAGGTGTGAGACTTAAAGGCAAGACTTAAAGGTGTGATTTAGAGATAAGACTTAAAGACATGATTTAAAGGCATGACTTAAAGGCATGATTTAGAAGTGAGACATATAAGAGAGGCAGACAGAAGAAAGTACTTGAGACTTTAGACAGGACTCGGAAAAAGAACTTGTAACTGGAAAAGAAACTTGTTACAGCTGGAACTAGGATAAGGACTTGAAACTTATTACAGCTGGAATGAGGATTAGGACCTGAGACTTGATACTAGGAACTAGAAACTTGGAATTTAGGACTGGGAACTAGAAACTTGGAGAGAAGAAGAGAGACTGAAGAATAAACAGGATTGAATCACACTCTCTCTGGTCTCCATTCTTTGCATCCATCCTCACTCTCTCTCTTGCTGAACCCCAACCTGTGGACCAGAGCAGCTTGGGGCAGTGTGGGCTCTAACAATTTAGCCCTCAAGGCTTTTGGCAGAGGGTTCCAACATTGATAGAGCGGTACCCGACATTTTGGCTTCCAAACGTGAGGTAAAGCAGTCTGCAACAGCTTACACACAATCCATGGACAGAAGCCAGGGACCCCTGTGGTTGAATTAAGTAAATGCTGGAAGAAGTTATGGAGCAGACCCATAGGAAGACCAGCAGTCTCAACTAATCTGGATCCTGATCTCTCAGACACTGAGCCACCAACCAGGCAGCAGACACTAGCTGGCCTGAGGCCCAGGATACATATACAGTAGAGGACTGCCTGGTCTGGCCTCAATGAAGGAAGAGGTACCTAATCCTGGAAAGACTTGAGGCCCCACGAACTGGGGAGGCCTGGCAGAATGGATGGAGGGAGAGAACATCTTCTTGGTGGGTGAGGAACTGTCGGGGAGCAGACTGGGTAGCAGACAATGACTGGAATGTAAAAAAAAAAAAATTAAAGATAATTTATTTATTTATTTATTTATTTATTTATTTATTTATTTATTTATTTCACTCTAGATTTTATTCCCTTCCCAGTTAACCCTCTGACTGTTCCACATTCCATACCCTCCATCTCCACAAGGATGTTGCCACTTCCAAACCTCTACCCCAGCAGACCTTTAAACTCCCTGGAGCCTCTAGTCTCTTTAGGGTTAGGTGCTTCTTCTCTGACTGAATCCAGATCTGGCAGTCCTCTGCTGTATGACAACAAGTGATAAATCAGCCTCTGTCAGAGAATGATGTCATCTAAATGAAAAGCAAAATAACAGACAAGAACATAATAAACTAATGGTGAACCTTCTACTACATCTCATGAATGAATTAACCCCATCCCAACATTGAAGGAGATAAACTATAAAATTAATACAGTTGTCAACACATATACTATAGAATTTGTTAACAGATTATGTACACCAAGCAGTTCTACTCTAAAATTGGATCTGTGGATCAGATAGAAGCAAATCCATTATCTGATTCCCATACTGTTCACTATGGACCATTTTATCTATCACATTTAAAGAAAAAAAATGGAAAACGAATTCAATTTTAAGCTCTTTTTTAAATATGTGTGCTAGTGTGTGTGTTTATTGTATTTAAATAAGTAGGCATATACACCCTGATAAGTATAATATACATATGGACAGATATACTTACCACCATAAACTCAGGGATTCTAGGATGCTCAGCAATTGTCTGTCAGTGAGACGGGTCATCTGTTATGAAAATACACACACTTGTTCTACTATAATTGGAAATCTGCACTTACAACACCTTTCTCTGTGTTTTCATGGGTCAAAATATTAGTGTGCCAATTTGTTTAAAGAAATTAAAGGTTCAGATGAAGAGCAAGCACTAACAGATTCATTGTAGATTTTTAAAGAAGAAAAAGAATCCAAGCTCAAAAGAAATAAATAAAAAGAAAAGAACTGCCAAATTATAAAAAGAGAAAAAATAAATAACTAGTCTAACACACTCTTTGTTTATTGGTTTTTAATCTTTTCCACTTTCTTTCAATTCACCACGGTACACCTTAATTTTTATAGTTTTCTCAGCAATAACTTAATAAATAATAGTGACAATTTTTGTACTATGTTCTTGAGCTAAAAGAATAATTTTAAAAATGTCATATAATTTGTCAGGAGTTTAATTAACAAAATCAAAATTATCACTTTATTTCCAAATATGACATATTTAATTAGATATAAAGTATGCTAAATATTTTAGGGTCAGGGGATAAAGAATAAAAGAAAATTGTGCTTATCATTTATCCTCTAATTGAAAGGAGGTAGAGATAATGAAAAATCACTGAATGGTTCGACAACTACATAGAGCATATCTAGCAAGCTACATGAAATGTGGGTATAGATTCTCTTACAGATAAGTTTATGTTATGAATGTGTACATTCTTTTAAATATTTTGGTATATATGTATGTATTTTTATTTTTTAGTAATAATATTGATACTTTATCAGTTTAATTGATATACTTAGTGATGCATAGGTATTGACACTAGATTTCCTTCATCTGTTTTTGTTGTTGTTGTTGTTGTTGTTCCTTTTGGATACTGTTTAGACAATAATAGCAGAGAATGGAAATGCCATGTACCCATGGTGTGCAGCAGAACTTGTAAACAGGCACCTTGAGAAGCAGTGTTGCACATAATAAAATGAATACAAGTGTTTCTTTTACATTTTCTGGAGCTACAGATAACACCTGCCACTTAGTTCTTAATTTCTATTCTTAAAGTTGTAATGATTTCAAGAATTGATTTTGTTGAACAGTTTGTTTGTGGAAGCAGTGATGTCTGCCAAATTAAACCATTTTTGTGAAGAGTGCTCATTTATCATCCTTGGATTTCAACCAAGCATATTTCAGAGATAATGACATAATGTAACTGCAAATCTTCAAGTTGACTGGCATAAGGTTTAAGTAGAAATATTCCATCTCTGACTCTATCCATCTATCTATCTCTACCCATAGCCAGATCTATTAGGCATGTTGCCTACTTTTATATTCACTCATCACTGGGGTAGTGGATCTCAGTTTTGTCTATGTATTGCAGTCACTTGGGATGCTAGGGAGGATGCTGATATTAAGATTCTACCATAGAAATTCAGATTTAATTGGTCATTGGCCCTCAAACTCCTCCACATCTTTCTAATATCCAGTGACTTGGAGGATCATTGTCTGTATTTCAAGAGTTGAGGAAGGACAATAGAAACATGAATTTTTACAAACATTCCCTCAGAATTACTCCATGAAAATAATGAGTCCTGCTTTGAGCGTGTTTTAAAATAACAGACATTTTGATGTTGAAAGATTTTGTGTAGCTTTCTTGCTATAAATCAGTAATTTAAATCTGAGAAACGATAGCATATTTTATATTGCTGTGGTACCTCATCTATAAAGCTCAGACTTTCAAACTTTCTACTGTGTTTTAATGTTCTATAGTACTGATATGAATGATGTAATGAGTATAAAATAAAATATAGTGGGTTGTTGGTAAATATTAAATAAGCATGTCATAAAGAGGAAATAAAATTATGGCATGTAGAATTTTATGATTTCCATGACACATTTTTTTTTCAATCATGGCAGTTCTCAGCCTACCATATAATGTCATCCTGCTCAGCATTTGGTGATGACTTCAATATACCACTGCCAGTTACATTATTATATACCAAGCTTAATGAAGGTTATTGACTATTTTACAGAAATATAGCAATTCTTAAAGCTTGAGAAAATATTGCTTAGGGTCAATTGGGAAGCAATGAGGAGATCTTTAGAAGAGTAAACCTTTTCAAATCAAGTCAGACAGAATCCTTCCATCGTGAACACATTAGGAATCAGGTGTGCTTCTTAATATAGATTCATGATGGTATCTCTACTGTTAAAGAAATTATGTTTTTAGGCAAAGAATATGTGCTCTCTATATACTCAATATATAGAGTAACTTCAATAACTGTTAACGGGCTATGAATAAAATCAGATACACAATATGATAGAAAGTGATTGGCATAGGTAGAAATTTCAGTTTGGTTGGTAGAAGACTTTCTGGGAAGTCTTACTTAAATTAGCATAGAGAGGAACACGAGATTATTAAGCTCTAACATGTATTAAAAAGTGGAATGAACAATAGAATTATGGGATGTAATTCATCATGTAAATCATGCAGAGAAGAAGGCAAAACTATAGCTTGTTGGTGTAATAGGACAACTGCTGTATTGTAAAGCCGACTTAACTTATATGTAATTGAAACTTAGGAGTCTTTCTCTGCTAATATTGAGTTCCAGTTTATGATTCCAAACACTCTGACCATGGTGGTGAAGAGCATATGAAATGAGTTAAATTATTCCAGATGTAGCTCAAGCAATGATAGAGGAAGATTACAGTGCCATTTACTAAATTATATGTTGAGGTCTCATCCCTGCCATACTCATTGGTTGTTTGGTGAGCTCAATGTCCCTGGTTCCTCATGCACATCTTCAAAGAATCTTTATCCTAATATTCTGTTGTTCAAACACATGCATGATTTTTTTTCTTCAGGAAAATGTACATATGAAACAGTGGTTAGCACTAAGCATAGTGATGTAAATTTGAATTATGACAAAATTGCTATGCAAAGTATCCTGCGTTTGTTGAACATTTCACTGCAGAATTTAAATAGAAAATTTAGATCTTATTAAGAAAGAGACAGAAAACTCAGATGTGAAAAGTAAACAAGTAGAGAAACACTTCAGAAAACTATAAACACAATGAAGAAAATCAAAAAGAATGACATATCATTTTGGGGTCTGTGTTGCAGGAAACTCTCATTTCAACCATTAAAGTGCCACAGAGAACTTATTTTAATTGTAAAATATACTATTGGAAAAACTGGAGATACTTATAAACGGTAATACATAAAGTCAAATGCTTTGGGTTGGACACAGAGACAGGAATAGCTATCAGTAGATATAGGGATTTCTTTCCTTCTAGTCTTAATTGGAGTAGAACACACTGACATGATAATACATTGAATTCCTATGTGTAAAGTTATCCTTATGATCAAAGAAAACTTCTTTGATGAATCTCCATTTGAAATACCTTGAACACTTAAGCACATTGTGATGGTCAAAGTATATTATGACATTAACTGAGTTTGGATTCATCTAAGTGACACATCTCAAGTTTTGACTGTCACAGTGTCTTCAGAAATATCCAATGGAATAGAGAAGACCCAGCACATATTGTGTGGCTCCTCAGGCTAGTTTGCAGACTGAATGAAAATAGAAAAGGAAAGATGTTATTCGGGTTCCTGTTTCGTATCATCCTGCTTCTGGACAATGGTTTGAATGGAAAATTTCTCTCTAAAGTTTTTATTTGAACACAGTTATGTACATCACAACACCCCCCCCAAAAAAACCAAAAAAACCCCAAAAAACCCATAACAACCCTTTTCTGGGTATCTTTCTAAAATATGTTCATATAAAAAGAGTGAAGTAAGCTATGATTATAGTCTGGTTAGAGAATTCAGATACCTCACACAACTGTAGATGACCCTGGTATTTTTCAGTTAGCAGCAAGACAAGAGCACACCATATTTTTTCCTTTCTCTCTTTTCCACAAATCTGTATTTGACCTTTAGTTTTGTTTGTCATATGCTGTCAGGATACTACTTTTAGGAAAACCAAACTCAGCTATCTGTTTCTCAATATCTCAGATGTAAATTTATTATTTTCATACCTAAGATTGACATATAAAAATGATAGCCTTAAGCTTTTTCTATAAGTAAAAATCTGGACTGAATTGTTGATAAGCTAATTAAAATAGAAAGCATAGTATTTACTTCTATTTTAACACTTAATTTAAGAATGTTGGGCTTTATTTAATTAATTCTATGTAGGATATTTTGTCTTGCTATTGATTAAGTTTAGCTTCTTATTTTCTATTTTTTTCTTACAATCATGGAAGAACACTAGACAGCAATTTGAACAGTAAAATATTTAAAAGCGTAAAATACTGTTTTCAACATAACTTATTGTTTGCAAAATAAACCTATTATAAAAAAAAGCCCTGGAGAACATGCCAATTAGCTATTTTTAAACATAAAAATAAAATATAGATGGCACTTGAAATTTCTATATCAGTTGATATGTCTTGGCCGGAAGAGATAAATTTTGTTGCAATATCCCCAGACGTTTGTCCAATGTGAATGCTTTTCCTCAAGTCTGGAGAGCAGTGGTGGATAGGTACTCCACAGCATTTATTGATTTCTCCTTCAGGATAGAAGTGAAACCATGAACTTGGTAAGCTAAAGTTTCTTGGGGGAAAAAAAACTACTTTTGGATTTTGTGAATCTCAAGTGGAATAGATGTATGAGAGTTTCACAGAAACAATGTGACATATGTTTGGGAAATAGGGCATATGTTTCCTTCCAACTGATTCTTACTATCCTTTTGCCTGCTGAATAGCTGATACCATTTCAAATGCACTTCTCTATAGTTCTAATCTGCAGGTTAGAAACTATCTATAAAAATATTAATTGATGACAGTTGTTAAAAATTCTTATGCTTTGTAAATGTAGGACTAAAATGGATCGTTTACTGGTTCATACAATAAAATTTGAGGTGATATTTGAGTAGATTTCTGTAGATATGGACAAGATATCCTGTATAAAACTCAAGTAAACAAAAATCTAAGAGGAAATGAGTGATATGGGCCAATAGAGAGATCCTGTTTGTCTCTAAATCATACTAGATGTTTGACTTACTATATGAGAAAGCCAGGTCAGACCCGAGCATCAGTGTGTCTCATTCTGGGAACCACTATTACAAGTAATCAGAAATGAGTGACAAGTAATCAGAATTGCATGTATGGAAAAGTGAATAGAAGGTTTGAAAAAGCTGAAAGTGATGGCAACCCCATGGGAAGAGCAACAAGGTCAACTAACCTGGACCCTTGGGAGTTCCCAGAGACTGAGCCACCAAAGAAAGAGTATACATGGGTTGGTCTGAGATTCTCCCAGCACATATGTAGCAGTGGGAGAGGATGTGCCAATCCTGTAGTGACTTGATGCCTCAGGGTGGAGGGATATAAAGAGAGTGCACATTCTTAGAGGGGGAGAGGGTGGATGGGGATTGAAAGGGAGCATGATTTCAGATATGAGTAAATAAAACAATTATTTAATAAAAAGAAAGAAAATGAAAATCAGTCATCTTCATGGATGATCCTGATAGGATATACAATTTCAGCATGCGTGTGTTCTGTGCTGTAGCTGTGTGTGTGTTTATCTGTGTGTATATGTTTGTCTGCATGTGTTTGTTTCTCTGTACATCTGACAATAATCATTTATAAATGATTGTTCTTTATTCACATTACTCTATTTTGATGTCTGTATGTTTGAAGAAATAGATATTTATTCTAGTCTTTACAGACTTCTTCAGCAAGAAAAATGAAAACCTTCAACAAAAAAGTCACCTGAATTTCAGACCAAGTTATCTCCCATAATGTATTTTGGTTCATGGTTTTAGACTGTGAGTGCCATGGAAGAATGTTGCAAAATGAAGAAATTTATACAATGACATCAAGGAAGCAGGGGGGGAAAGACCAGGATAAGATACAATTAAATGATCCACTTGAGCTTCTTGGGCTCCCTCTCCCAAATTCAATCACCACACAATAATGACATTCAGTAATTAATCCATCAAGAAATTATGAAGAATGATTCAGGAGGGTTATGATGTCATGAGCTTAACATTTCCTCAAAGATACACCAGGAGTGTGGTTTACTATAATCTTCGGTATTTGTTAGATAATACAACTGGATGTCAAGCAGAGTCAAGGGTCATTAAAACAAATGATATCATCAGAAGATCAAGGGTTTCTATGTCCAGCATATTGTAAGGATATACATGAAACACATGCTCCTGAGATCTGACTGCTACCAAGGGTGTCCATTTCCTTGTTTCTTCAGTGACTATTAGAGTTGGTATGAGCTGATTTTGGTGATGTGGAGTCTACTACAAAAACATTAAGCTTGAGGAAAGTGTCTCCTCTGTGTATTAAGGCAGACATGGAGACCCACATAATAAGTACTGATCTGAATTTGTAAATGAAGGTCCGTCTCCTTGCTACTGAGCGTTAGCATTGTGTTCCCAGTTTTATGATCTAAAGTGAATTTCCTGGCCATTGCCTGTCTTACATCCATGATGTAACTCTGTTCTCAGCATGCTGTCTGGAGTAGGGAGAAAGGTATGCATTTATGGTAAACATAAATGGTAAATATCCTCTTCTATCTTCAGTGTGTGTTTTCTCATGATTGTGTTTTACCTAGATACTGTGAGCCCTCATTACGTTTCTGTAGCTCTTGCAAAGCCATATTCTTCATGGGGATCTTGCTAAGTCAATAATCTTTGAGAAAGAAACCCTAGAGAGTTCTGCACTGTTATCACACAGGCATGCTTCCTTTTACACCCATGATAATAGCATATGCCATAAGATAACAATAGTTAAAACTTCATTTGACACACCAACCTGAGAAGTAGGTAGACTAACTGCAGTTCTTCACTGCTCCCTCCTCTCTTCCCAATACATACTCTCAATTCTAGGCCCAGATTTGTAGCATACCATCTTTGCAGCTTCCTTTTTTCCATGCTCACATCTCGTAGACAACAAATTTAGCGCACATTCCAAGAGATCCCACAGAACCTTCCAGCCGGGGAAGCAGGTGTCCTAACTGCAGATTTTTACCTTCTCCTGCAAATCCATCGGTCCTCCAGTCTCATCCCAAGCTCTCTAGCAGACAATATGCTGTGTCCTCCATTTCTGCTCTAAACCTTCAGTGAATCATGATAATCATCCCCTTCCAATTTCCTTTTCTCGATCCCCTAAATTCAACAGGCAATCTCTGGGAACATGACAGCTAAGTCTGCTGGAGAACATTGGTGGACTATCCAAGCAGGTATACAGGCTTCCAGTCTTCATTAACCCTTTGCACTGGCATGTCCAACGCCCCATCTATTCCCTAGCTCTGTAGCACACTACTTGTGGTGACTTCTTCTAATCCTCTGCCTCTATTACTAGGAGACTAAGCAGATTCTACCTCTCAACTGTGAGCCTCCTCCTCCCAATCCTAGTCCATTCCAAATTCTATGTGTCACTATCAAATACCTAGAAACACATGTTTCTCTGGGAACCCTTCCCCTAGTAGATACAACTATAAGGGTCTGAGATGAATTGTCTAACAGTTAACACATAACTCTCACATACCCCTAAGAACCAGAGAGGGCAACAGAAATCAATAAAGAAAACAGACACCCAATGACAAGAAGACCAGATATTAGTATGTAGAGTATCTTTCCCAAACTAAGGTGCCTACAAAATAATGAAAAGTACAATTAATAACAGCCACAACAATAAGTCTCTGCTAGAGCCCAGAAACCGCAACATAGTAAGCCACGGAAATATAGCTAAAGCATAAGACAAAGACCTCAAAATGGGCTCTATGATAGGGATATTTAATGTGGAAACAAATAAATTTTTTAAAGAATAATCAGAGCAGCTTAAGACATGAATGTAGAAATATAATAAAGACAACAACACCTGAGGGAAATATAGAAATGAAAAATTTAGAAACCTAAACAGAAACCTTAGACAGAAACGTAACATAAGAGGTATAAAAGAGAATTTCGGACATAGAACGTAAGATAGAGTAAAGTGAATATGTAGGTAAAAGACAATGTTAAATCTAAACATTCCTGGCATAAAACATCCAGTAAATATGGGGAACTATAAAAAGATCAAATCTAAAAATACCAGGAATAGGGGAAGGAGAAGAAACATAGGTTAAATCTACAAAAAAATATTTTCAACAAAATCATAGAAGAAAATTTAAAGAACATACCTACCAAGGTACAAGAAGCAAACAGAACACTATACAGATTGAGTCAGAAAAAAAAGCACTTTCAGAATATAACTTTCAAAACACTAAAGATACATAACAACAACAATAAAAAGTATATTAAATTCTTCAAGAGAAAAAAAGATAAAGTAACATATAAAAGCACACTGATTAGAATAACACATGATTTCTTAATGAAGACTCTAATTGTAATAAAGGCCTGGAAAGGTGTTCGATAGACTCTAAGAGATCACAAATGCCATCCCAGAATGTTATACCAAGAAAAACTTTCAGTTATGATGGAAAAAATAAAACATTCTAATATAAAAATAAATGTAAGCATTATCTGTCTGTCTGTCTTATCTATCTATCTATTTATCTATCTATCATCTATCTATCTATCTATCTATCTATCTATCTATCTATCTATCTATCTATCTATATACCTATCTATCTATCTATCATCTGTAAATCCAGTCATATAGGACACTAGAAGAAAAATTCCAACCTAAACAGGCTAACGACACCCATGAACAGTCAAGGAACCAAGTTTTTGGCTTTTAGAATTTTGAAGTCTTATGAATATTACTCTACTGCATTCTTTTATAAACTAGCAGTTCCAGAATATTAGAAGCTGGATCTACAAGTTCAGATTTTCAATCAAACTACTCTGTATGTTAAAAAAGTCTCTATATAAAAACATTTTATAACTGATTGGAAATTGCTAAAATTATCAATACTTATCAGAACTGAGGAGTGACTAAACTCCTGCCATTACTAGTCCTACAAACTTTGACTGATTCAAACTTTCAGAAAAGCAATTAATGTGACCATGGAGTCAATAGAATTATCAGATAGTTCAAACTTGTGTTTATTTTCTGATTGTTTTAAACTCTTAAACATTCCTGATGGGTTAAAATTATAGCAGTCTTGTAGGAGGCCATGTGTGAGAACTGGCCCTGTGCATGATGTATAGCTGTTCTGTTTTGGCAAAGGAAATCACAGCAAAATATTAAACAGTGTTAAACACTGTTAAACAGATTTTACTTACTAAGTATTGATAGTTCCTGAAAACTCTGAGTACTGTTCTAAGCTTGCTGAGGTGTTTGGGTATTTGAAGGGAAAATAAAGGAACAAGACACAAGCAGAGAGTTGGGCTGCTAGAAGTTAGAGATTACAGAGAGATGACCAGGGTAAAAGCTGTGAGGCCAGCTGTCTGCTTTTCTGAAACTGTAGAAATGCAGATTTTACTCTGTCCTCAGAGACCAGGACACTAAGCTCTTGTTTCCTTTTTTTTCTTTCTTTTTCTTTCTTTCTTTCTTTTATATTTCCCCTGCTGATTGCATTTCAAAAGAATGGCTTTCAGGTGCTTGAGAAAAGACACTTCTGAGTTGTAGAAAATGCCCATACAACTCAAAGGGACAAAAGAAAGATTTGTAATTGTGAGCTCTTTTTCATAAATGCTCTAAGATAGAAAGGTCAGGGGCCTATTGTATGGTATTGGTGAGAAGAAGCATTAGATAGTCCTGGCAGCCTGGAGCTTTCTCAGGCAGGCGTTTTAATGGGCGACAGAGGTCATTTGAGGGGGGACAGATGGAAACCAAGAGAACTTCCTATAATTCTGTCTCTCAGCACAGAGTGGGTTTTCTATCTGTGGCAGGTCTACAGTTTTCATTTTCAATTAATGAAGTGTGATCTACATTATTCTGCTTCTATGGAGAGGCATAGCCCAAGGTAACTATTTCTAAATTTCAGGAAGAATAAAGCATTGTTTCTTCAACACATTCCATCAAGTTCTTTCATCCCTGAACCCAATTTTATGAAATAATAAGCACAGAATTCAGCAAAATTAGTTGGTATGAAGTTTTCTGGCAGAAAACATGTGCTTTCTTAAAAGTCTTTTTTTATCGTATTGTTCCCATTGTAATTCAGGTTTCCCACACATATCTCTTGCAGCTTCATTTGTCTCTTTCATTTCAACAGTTTCATTAGATTTTACAAATGAGCAAGCCTGGGAGGAAGTGAACTGAGAAGTGAATGTGGTTTGATTCACTACTTCTCTTTCATTAGTCAAACATGCACTAGATAATTTTTGTTAATTCGAGTGTATAGAGTTAAAAGGAGAAGTCTCTTTTAAATGCTTGCAAAATTAAATACAGGTTTGAGCTAATCATTCCATTATTATTCCAAATATTTATATAACTATGAAAATAATCTTTTAAAAATCTGTTTATGATCAGGTCCACTTGAGAAGCATCACATATTAGTTTAATGTCTGGGTCTAAAATGAGAGATGACATCTTAGTCCATTTTTTCTAATTAGCAGAAACATTTTGCATGTTATTTTAATTGCTGCAATAAATGGCTATTTTTAAGACAAATGTGAGCATGTTTAGAGATAATGAGGTGCAAGAAATCTTGTGGAAGTCTAAAAAGATAATACTTCTCTTTTTTGAAAATGATTTAGATATTCAATACAGAATACAAGTGATGTTAAAATTAATCAGGAAAGCTGATTTTAATCAATGTATTAAAATGTGTCTTCCTATCTGGTGTTTCAGGGCAGGGTTCAGGGATTCTATCAGCAAGAGGGAGCTCAAAGAGGATGGATCTAGGTGTGCCAGTGACTGCCTACTTACAACTATCTTTAATAAAATAAAGACTTGCCTGCTTTAAAATTAAAAATCCAAAATACACTTCAAATTCCTCTTATTCTTGTATTCTATTTTTTAAACAAATGAATATTTTAGTTTGACTCTAAATATGCATTTATAATAATCTAATAATTTTTCAAAAACAGATTAATATTTACAGTTTCAGTGTTTTGTGCCATATGATTGAAAATTCGTGGTTTTAGATATACACTTTTTGTTAGCATTATCTAGAGAAATTGTCATTTTAGCACAGTGACATATTTAAAGTTCACCTTGACCACCAGGTAGGATCTTCACAGTCTGAGGGAAAAAAAGAACATGAAGGCTCTGTCTTCCTTTTCCTTGGACTCACTTTCATGGGCAATTCCTTCCTAAGGCATGTCATACTTACAGACTGTCAGAAACTCCCAGATGATGCAAATGAGAGATAAGCCTGCATTAAGAAGCTCATCATTACTGATCATTAATGAAATGAAACCTCAAGCAGCAGTGACATAGCACCAGCTCCTAATTACAACAGCAAACTTTACAGATGTGGGTGAAAGTGAAGACATGAGGGCATAGAATAACTTCATGAATGTAAACTGAAATTTTATTTTAAAGAAAATAATTTTAATGTCCTAAAAATGTAATGATAAACCAAAAACATTACTCAAACTTTTATTTCCTACATATTTAACACAAAAAGAAAAACCAATTCTTTTTTTAACACTTCAATATGATTCTACTAAGCAGGTTTATATTTAACATTAGTTTATACTAACTTGAAAAAAACAGATGAATTCCTTCTACACACGAATACACTGATATATTTCAGGAATGTGGTTATAATGAGAAACTACCTAGAAATAATAGGACTGTAGTATTGATTTATACTTAATTTATAATTGCTTATTTTATTTGTTTACATTTTGAATGCTTCTATGAGAAAGCTCCTCCACCCATCTATCCACTCCCAACTCATTGTCCTAGCGTTTCCCTATGTTGAGTATGAGTGAATCCCAAAGTATATAGTGCTGAATGAAAGAGGCTAAACTGTGCCCATGTGTTTGAAGCTCTTTCCCACTTGCTCTTCTATTAGTTTTAGTGTATCTGGTTTTATGTGGCAGTCCTTGATCCACTTGGACTTAAGCTTTCTACAATGAGACAAGAGTGGATCAATTTGCATTCTTCTACATGCTGACTGCCAATTGAACCAGCAACATCTATTGAAAATGCTGTCTTACATCCACTGGATGGTTTTAGCTTCATTATCAAATATCAAGTGACCATAGATGTGTGGACTCATCTCTGGTTCTTCAGTTCTTTTCCATTGATCTTCCTGCCTGTCTCTGTACCAATATCATACAGATTTTTATCACTATTGCTTTGTAATACAGCTAGAGGTCAGAGATAGTGATTTCTCCAGAAGCTCTTTAATTGTTGAGAATAGTTTTGGCTATTCTGGGTTTTTTGCTTTTTTCAAATTAATTTGCAAATTGCTCTTTCTAACTCTATGAAGAATTGTGTTGGAATTATCATGAAAACTGCATTGAATCTGTAGATTGTTTTCAGCAAGATGGCCACTTTTACTATATTAATTCTGCCAATCTATAAGCATGGGATTTCTTTCCATCTTCTGAGATCTTGATTTCTTTCTCACCAACAGCTTATGCTCTAAGATTAACAACAGACGAATGGGTCTTCATGAAATTACAAATCTGTAAGGCAAAGGACACTGTCAATAAGACAAAATGGCAACCAAGAGATTGCAAAAAGATCTTTACTAATCCTATATCCAATAGAGGGTTAATATCCAATATATGCAAAGAACTCAAGAAGTAAGATTCCAGAGAATCAAATAACCCTAATAAAAATGGAGTACAGATCTAAACAAAGAATTCTCAACTGAGAAATATCGAATGGCCAAATAGCACCTAAAGAAATGTTCAACATCTTTAGTGATCAGAGAAATTCAAATCAAAACATCACTGAGATTCCACCTCACACCAGCCAGAATGACTAAGATCAAAAACTCAGGTGACAGCAGATGCTGGTGAAGATGTGGAGAAAAAGGAACATTCCTCCATTGTTGGTGGGATTGTAAACTGGGACAACCACTGCGGAAATCAGTCTTGTGGTTCCTCAGAAAATTGGACATAGTATTACCTGAGGATCCAGCTATACCACTCCTGGGCATATTCCTAAAAATTGCTCCAACACATAACAAGGACACATGCTCCACTATGTACATAACAGCCTTATTTATAATAGCCAGAAGTTGGAAAGAACCCAGATGTCCTTCAACAGAAGAATGGATACAGAAATGTGGTATATTTACACAATGGAGTACTACTCAGCTATTAAAAATAATGAATTTGAGAAATTCTTAGGTAAATGGATGGAACTAGAAACTATCATCCTGAGTGAGGTAACCCAATCACAAAAGAACACACATGGTATTTACTCACTGATAAGTGGATATTAGCCCAAAAGCTTGGAATATCTAAGATACAATTCACAGACCACATGAAGCTCAAGGAGAAGGAAGACCAAAGTGTGGATACTTCATTTCTTATTAGAAGGGGGAACAAAATACTCATGGGCACAACTGCAGAGACAAAGTATGAAGCAGAGACTGAAGGACAGACCATCCAGAGACTGCCCCACCTGGGGATCTATCATATACACGATTACCAAACCCAGACACTATTGTGGATACCAAGAAGTGCATGACGACGGGAGACTGATAGAGCTGTCTCATGAGAGGTTCTGCCAGAGCCTGATAAATAAAGAGGAGGGTGATTGCACAGGTTCCCCAATGGAGGAGTTATAGAAAGGACTGAAGGAGCTGAAGGGATTTGCCACCCCATAGGAAGAATAACATCAACCAAACAGAACCTCCCAAAGCTTCCAGGGACTAAGCTACCAACCAAATAGTACACATGGAAGGACCCAAGGCTCAAGTTGCATTTGTAGCAGAGGATGGCCTTGTAGGTCATCAATAGGAGAAGAGGCCCTTGGTCCTGTGAAGTCTAGATGCTCTATTGTAGGGAAATGCCAGGGTTGGAAGCTGAGAGTGGGTGGGTAGGTGGGGGAGCATCCTCAATAGAAGCAGGGGAGGGGAAATGAAATAAGGGGTTCCTGGGGGGGAAACCAAAATGGGAATTTGGAATTTAAATAAAGAAAATATGCAAGAAAAGAAAAGAAAAGAAAAGAAAAGAAAAGAAAAGAAAGATGCTAAACAATGATAAAGTATGCAGTACATTCTAGAATTACTCTGCATTCTGTTAATACTGCTTTAAGAAATTGCAGGTTTCCAAACATGAATCCAAGTGCCAAATGTGAAATAAAACCCTTTGAATCCCCAGAGATTCCCCACAAAATATAAGCTATTGGTTTGTTTATTGTTACCAATCTCAATATTTGAGTATACTGTATATATGTACAATATATATACATATTGGTATATACAGTATACATATATTCACTGTACATATATACAGTATGCATATATTCACTGCATATAATATATACAGTGAATCACAATTGCTGACACCACCTGGATAAAGGACTCAGAAAAATCAAGCCAGAATTGGAGGGAAACTTATTCTCTAATGGCTACTGTTTGCAGTACAAGGTTTTATAAAGGCTGACGAGGGAGAAAATTTACCAATGATTACACATAGCTGTAGACCCTATGTGTCTCACAGGTTACGTTTTCTGTTGAAGTGGGTGCTTTTTTTTTTTTTTTTTTTTTTTTTTTTTTTTTTTTTTTTTTTTTTTGGGTGACAGCTCTTTCACGAATGAATTTAAGGATTGTTACTAGTAAAATTGCATCCCTAGGAGACTGTATATCTGGACAAAAGCTTGTGGCACAGAAAGTCATGGATCTTATGTAGGAATCTATTGTTGGGTCTTTTTCCAAATGGGCATATAGATAAATAATTTTATAAATATGTATGTTTATGCACTTAGAGTAATGCAAGTTTCTAATGGAAAAAGGTCAAAGCAGAAACTATAAATTCATACTCAAAATATTATTAACTGAGTTCTGAACACAAAAGTGTTGCCTATGTCACACCCTCTGAGACTCAGGGAATATTACAGAAGAAATGGAAGGATTGTGAGAGTTCAGCAATGTGAAGGACTGCAGTAGAATGCCATTTATTTTTTTTTTTGATAGAATATGTTTTTAACAATCTTGAACATACAAAAATCCATGGCTGTCTGCATGGAATTCTAAGAAAAATCTGAGGGGGCATTAAAGTAAAAGGGATACTAGCTGGGAAGAGGACATTGTTAGCAAAAGTTAGTGTTTTCTGGTCTGGTAAGGCATGGGCATGCCAGTGTTAAAGTGTCAAAGATAATATTAAATTCTGAAAAATAATAAAATTACAAGCACACATACCACATACGTATGTAAATACAAACACACACACACACACACACACACACACACACAGAGTTTTTATGCATATATTGTACAAGTATGAATGATTTGGAAATGTGCATTTAGGTATTAGGAGGAGTAGAAAAGGATTAAAATTGCACTTGAGTAGTCTTTAAGGAGTCATAGACACATTTGTTAATCTGATTGTGGAGATATATCAATGTTTATCAGATTCTACACTCAAATTATTATCAGTAAGTTCATTTAAAAAATTTTAATACGCAAAAATGTAACATTTCCTTAAATATAGTTTACAGTTATGTAGTTCTCTCTTAAGTATATAATTACCAACATGTAGTAATTAAAAAAAATGGCATTTCATATATTCTCATTAAAATCATTTAAAAATGCTCATCTTTTAAAGAATCTGGATGAACACAAAAACATGGAGAAAATTACACTTTCAAATTATTTGAAGAGAAAATTTTAAAAAGAGGATACAATGTTAAGCAATAAAATTCCTTATTAAGTACTTTGGACCATTAGTGATCTTTTCCATTTGACAATCATTTTTTTATTCTAGCTGATAGTAGTCACAAATTGAACTATTTGTTAAATGTGAATAACAACATTGTTTCATTTTTATTTTAGGTTCTATTCTTCCTCCCTCTCAAGTTATAGCCTTATTTTCTTTTATTTACTTGCCTATACATAATGTGTATGCTTACATTTGTAAGTACAACAAAGGTATTGATTATCTAATTATTGTAGAATGAAATTAGCATATACAGAATTTGAAAGAATCATTTAATATTTAAATTCATAATACAACTATTTAGAATTAGCTGTTTTCACTCATTTTCTGATTCAACAGCGTTATATACCAATTTAAAATGCATAATTATATCATTTAAATTTTTTATATAGGACTTTATGGGCTGAAGCAAATAGCTGTCTTCTAGGGTAGCTATTCTGATCAATTTAATAGTTATGTCGGTAGATGAAGAATCACTGTGTCCAATTTTAAATATCATGGTAATTAAGCTTTCCATTTATAGCTTTAGAATTTAAAAAATGTTAAGCTTATTATAATTATAATGAAATATTGAACACAATTATATGAGCTTTAATAATTGATATCAGTGTATTCTCTTTCTAACTCTATAGAACATTGGAAAGAAGTAATTAGAAGAAAGAAAAGGTTCATATTGAGAGGTTAATGCTTTTGAAACTATATGAAAGATATAAAATTTTGGGAATATTTGTTTTTGACCTTGGGCACTGCGAATAAGAACAATATTTTATACTAATTCTAGTTATTAAAGAAAAAAATGCCCAGCTATATGCTAAGTGACATAGTTCCCTTTCTCAGCCTTCAGTGACAGTTAGAAAGATATAATTGCCCAAGACAGTTTACATCACATTTTCAGCACTATTTGATAAATGCTCCCTTTAAAATAAGAAACTTATATAATAGCAACAGTTACTTTGTGGGATTATTGATTCTGCCTCGCTATTACCCAGGTAGTGTTGAAATCATTTTCTTTATCAACTTGCATTAAAATTTCATTTACTGAGAACTCAGAAGACTGGGAAAAAGAAGGGGTTCTTGTCAAATGCTTTTTTGGGAGACACTTATTACTTTTATTCGGTGTATAGTTCTACTAAAGCAAACCATTTGCCTTGCTGAAGCTTGAGGAAACTTGAAGGCCAGTTTGAAGTAAAACTTATATTGAAAAGATTGGGTTTGTCAAGTACTTTATTAAAAGAATAAAAATAACCATGTTAGTGATTTCATGTTGATTTTTCATAATATATATGTAGATATTATTTTTAAGTACTTAACAAAATTTTAATTGAAATATTCATTTTTCTATATTCATACCTTTCATTTGACTAACATGAAATTTGTTTTAATGAATCAAAGTTTTTTCATTTTATGAATAGAACTCGGTGTTTCCACTAGTCTCATCTAAATAGACATTTAGATTATTCAAACCACTTTACTATTGAAAAGCATAGTATAACAAATTTCTTCCTAGAAATAAAAAACATATATAAAATGTATGATGACAAAATAAGACAAAATATTGATGACACCTGGTTGCATATAGTAGTGGTGAAAATGTTTACACATAAAAGGTAACTTCTAGTACAGAAGTTTTATAATGTAATCCTAAATATTTTTAAAATTTCAACATATCCCATTCTGTATAAAGAGTATAGCAATAAAATGGTAGCCAGACCATAATAAATGGGATCTAAATGATTGTTTTCTTTAAATACAACATGAGTCAAAGATTCATTTGAATTAAAGATAATTTTATTTATTTATTGTTAAAGACTTTATACATCTAAGTAGACTTTACTTACTTTTCTGTCTTCCTTAATTCACTGTCTCAGCCTTGTGACCTCCCCACACCAAAGAAAATAAAGAAAGAATAAAGAGGAGGAGGAGGAAGAAAAGGAGGAAAAGAAGGATGAAGTGGAAGAGGAGGAGGAAAAGAAGGGGAAGAAGAAGAATGAGGAGAAGGAAGAGGAGAGGAAAAGGGAGAGGGAGAGGGAGAGAGATATGCAGATGAAGAGGGAGAGGGAGAGGGAGAGGGAGAGGGAGAGGGAGAGGGAGAGGGAGAGGGAGAGGGAGAGGGAGAGGGAGAGGGAGGAGACGGAAAGGGAGAAGAGGAGGAGGAGGAGGCAAAAGAGGAGGAGGAGGAGGAGGAGGAGGAGGAGGAGGAGGAGGAGGAGGA
>JANHMN010000001.1:98366289-98512649 GCA_030674055.1 Rhabdomys pumilio
TATATATATATATATATATATATATATATATATATATATATATATAAAACATTGTATATTATATTGTGTAATTTCATTTTTCTCAGTGGTGATTGGCTAAACATTGTTATTGTAATTACTCGCTGATTTAACTGCGTTTTCCTGCAGGCATATGAATGACAAGTTACTTCCTGTAGCAGAAATAACTCAGATAATTGCATCACAAAGCCCACTTCAGCATGGAAGCCGCTCACTAAAGTTGAGAACCAGGAATCCCATGCACAGCCTGCAGTTAGTTCCACTGGTCCTGACAGTGCTTTTCCAGGTAGCCCAGGTAAGGACCAAGGCCTTCCCATCATAAATTTACAAATTTCAGAAAGTAGTGGATCTTCAGAAACTACACGGAAACAGCATCACAAAGTCTCCATACACTAAGAACTAATTATTCTGTCAAAATTATTTAGGGATTTTTTTTTTTTTTTTTTTGAAAAAAAAAAGCTCATGTATACACACACACACCAAACTTATCTCATTCTTTTAAGAAAGTCAACTAAGAGAAGTTACATACTTCCATTTGAACAAAAAAAAAAATGTCCAGGTACCTTTTTTCATGTTAAAGAAAAATATAGAAGGTGGATATGGTAGATATCAACTGTAATGCCAGAATTTGGGAGACTAAGGAACGAGTTCAAGGATATCCTGACATACACAGTGAGTTCCAAACCAGTCTAGAATACAAACACCCACTAAATTAAATGTAGTAATGCCCATGTAGTTAGTTCTAGTGTATTCGTTCTGTAGTTTAGCATATGATTTAGGTTGTGCTTTTTAGTTTTAGTCTTTCCACGTGTTTAAGGACAAGAGATGTCATAGCATTATAATATGAAGTCTTTCACATGAATGAAAGTAGTAATGTCTGTTCTCCAGTATTTGTTCAGAATTCACAACTGGTAAGTGAATTATCCCTAATATAAATATAAAGGTTGAATTAATAATGTAGCTAGATTTCTTACCTTATGCCCTCCTCAATAACTACACAAAAATATAAGATTTATTTAAAACTGCACCTCAAAGCTAAACATTTAACTGATTTACCTTTACCTTCTATGCTAATCCAGTTACTCCCAGCCCTGTTCCATGATATTCACATATTATTATTGATATAGCCCTTCAGACCCCTTCAATGTGACTCCAATTTCTCTATACTACCACTGATCTCAATCTACCCTCTCCCTTTTTTTCTTCTGCGGGCAGACATCCCACCCTATTCTTTATTCTGCCCAGGCATTGGTGATCAGCATTTATTGACAAGGCAAAGAATAAATAGTAAGAACTTTTACACAAACTTGAGACAGGAGATTCTTGATATAAGCATTGGAATGTCATGTCTGGATTGAAACAAGAGATGACAGCAGTGAAATCAGTGTTTGAATAACTTAAATGTAAACTTTACAGGACACAGAACATTTTGCGTACAACACTTGTAAAGCATGATTAAGTATATGAATGGATTGTGAAATACGACAAATAGCAGAGAAAGTTTAACCTATCCATTATAGTTGGAATATCAACTACCCTTCCAGATAGCTTCTTCTGCTGCTCTTTATTAGCTATCTGCTTGCCAGAGTATAAAGGCAAATTGTTTCTTTGTGTGAGATATAGTCTATAACTTCAGGTACTTTGGATGGTCTCATTTAAAGCCTTTTTTTTTCCTGCTTGAATAAAGATGAGAAACTAGATTTGGAGTAAAGCTAGATTCTCTTCATGGTTGCATTCCTTAGAAATTTTCTAATGTACCTAGTTTGATAAGATCTTATTCACTGAATGAAATATTATTTAGTAACTAGATAGGAAAGGACAGAATGTGAGATTTGCTCCTGATGAGGAAGGGAACCTACCTTAAAAAACCAGCATACCCATCTGTTGTACACACTCATTCAACCTGTCCTTATGTTTCCTAAATGATGTGGTGTAGTCTATGTTACAGAAGTTCCAATAATTTTACTATTCCATATATGAAACATCAGTCAAATAAGAGGCACCTCCTACTTGATTGTGGTCCTTTTGAAAGAGAGAACCAAAACTCAGATTCCTTCACTCAGAAAAAAAAAAAAAAAAAAGGAGAACCCTTTGCTGCTTTATGTGGCAGATTAATAGTTTCAAGTTTTGCTTTACAATCAGAATGTTAGAAATCAGTTCTTTCCTCGTTTGTAAGGATGAATAAATATGATATACACAGAGTGTCTGAAGGTGCTTGAAACTTTAAAGGCCGTGAAAATAAGGCTGGCTAGGTGATTAAGTAGGCAAGAGTGCTCCTTATGGTATTTTTTGATATAGAATCTATCGTTGAAACTTCCTGAGTTGGATAGATTGGTGAGCAGGAAGCTGTACTCATCTATTTATCTTCATCCAGCAAGGCTGGGCCTACAGGTGTGGGCAGCAATGTCAAACTTGAGTGAATGCTTGTTTTTCAAACTCAGGTTTTTCTAAAAGGTCAGAGGGTCAGAGTCAAGAGTCAATTCAAACTGAATTTCACTTTTACGTAGGAACCTTACTACTGGGGGTTCTATCAATTCTTCTGAAAGCTCTTGGTGTTTTTACCATTTAGAATACTCTTCATAATATAAAATAATCATTTAACTTTTAAGCTCATCAAACTGTTACGTTAATTTGTCTCTGTAAACCTACATTTTTTAAAAATTTTTTATTGGATATTTTATTTACATTTTAGATGCCACCCCCTTTCCCCATTTCCCCTCCCTAGAAAACCCTTATCCCGTGCCCCCTTTTCCATTTTTCTTTTATACAATTTTTTTAAATGTTAATCAAAGGCTTTATAATTATCACAGCATCATTTATTATGATTTAAGTTTATAATCTAGATCAAATTCTTGTTTAATAAGTAGATTTACATTTCATTTACTTTATTTATGTATTTAGTGTGAGTGTGTGTGTGTGTGTGTGTCTGTGTGTGTAGGTTAGGAGACATCTTACAGGAGTTGATACTCTCCCTCTACCATATGAGTCATTTCATGGACCATCTCCTATATTCTAGTAATCTACATTTGTCTTTAAAAGATTTATAGACTTGTGTATGATTCTATATTCATATTTACTTTTTTGTATAACCATTTTTTAATTTAATAGATCCCATGTGGCTATTCCCATGTGGCTATTTCCTTTGCTACTTGCCTGCACCTATATCCACCTATATCAAGAAGCATTTTTCTAAGATTTCTTCTAGCACTTTTAGCATTCCTGTCCTTAAATGACATTTTTGATCCATTTAATAAATTATCTTTTTAGCAGAACAAGATATATGCATTGATATCTATATGGGTATATAATTTGATAGTCATACGTGTGGATGTACAATATAAACAGCTCCATATATCAATTGGACCATCTTGTTTGTAGAGTGTGTTTTGACTTCTTTCTTCAAAGGTACATAGCTGAAGGTCTTCAGTTAGCTTCTGTTTTAGTCTTTGTTCCACAGCTGTACAAATCTGTCCGGATCCAGTTCCATACTGTTTCTGCCACTATTGTGCAGTAATGTAATTACAAGTACGATACTGTGAAACTTTTTGCATTTTATTTTTGCCTAGGTTAACTTTGGTTATTCTGAGGGTTTTTTGTTTGTTTGCTTCCATGTGTGTTTAGAATTGTTTGTCTCTTGTTCAGAATTTTCTGGAACTCTGGTGAAGACTGCCTTGAATCTGTTAAATACTTTAGGAACTACAGTTATTTTCACAATGCCTTTTTAACAATCCAGGTGCAATGGAAGTTTTTCCAACATCAGTGTCTCTTCCATGCTTTTTATTATAAAATTTTCATTTTAGAAGTTGTCACCTCTTTAGTCTTAATAATTTTACATTGTTTTCTTCTTGTTTATTCTTTTTGCAAGATATTGTTAGTAAAATTCTTTCCCTGATTTCTTTCTCGGCAAGATGATTATTAGAATATCCCTATGCTGATTTTTGTAGCTTGCAATATTGTTTACAGTATTTATCAAACCTAAGAGATTTCCAGAGGAGTCCCCTTGGTCTATCAAATGTAGAGCTGTGTTATCAGCAAATAGGGTATATTTGTTTTATTTCTTCTTTGTTTGCAGATTATTTGTATATCTTCCTCTTGTCACATTTCTAGAGCTGATAATTTAAGCAATATATCGAAAAAAGAGTAAAGGGAGCCAGCAACTGTGTTTAGTGAACAGTTTTGAGGTAGTTCTCTTAGCTTTTCCACATTTATTTTTTAAAGTAGGTTTGTAATAGATAGCTACTATCATTTTATTCTGGTATCTTTCAGACTTTTACTCTGCAGCCTTTTGTCATATTGTCTTTATCAAATGGTTTCTCATTGTCTATGGAGATAATTATGTAATATATGTAGTTAAAATTTTTACATTGCATACTGTGATTTTTGATTTGTGAATCTTTAACAAGCCTGTTTCCATAGGAAGAAAGGGATTTTTTAAAAAGATCTGTGACCCTTTTACTGTGCTCGTGAGAATTCTTGCTTCTATATTCATTGGGGTGATTAGCTCATAGTGATCTATTTTTTATTTTAAGCATCTTAGGTTTGTATCAGATAGTACTGGTTTGAAGATGAGTTTGGCCCTGCACTCTTGATTTCTTATTTCTGTGTTGAGGAAAGCTTTGAGAAGTGTTGGATTTGTCTCTATGTTGAAACAGGATCATGCAATAAAATCTAGTCTAGCTACAAACCTGTACTGTTTCTACAGACTCTGAGTGCTGGCATTATGTGTGCACACCACCACACACAGCTATTTGCCTTCATTTTCTATCCTGTCACTGTTTGCAGAGTCTGCTTTTTTATGACCATAATACAGTTTTTAATCCAGGTGTTATAATTTTCTTTCTGTGATTTTACTTTTAATCTATAGGAGTTACCATGAGAATGAGATAATGGTGCCTGTTCAGTCATGCAACCTTTCTGTGGTACTTTTTCACATATATTGATATAGTTTGGAAGTCCTGTATCATAATGCTAAAGTATCAGCTATTATTGCCTTAGATTTAAAACATTATTATATTCTTTAAATTACAGAGCATTTCTCTTATCATTGCTGATCCGATTAATGTCCTTTAGAAACAATCACAATTATACTTTGCTTCTTTGACTGGTTTTGAATTATGTTCTAGTAATTAAGCACATAGAAGTACCATGCGAGCCAGTGATGCTTGACTTGGTTCTTTGGTAGTCTGCCTTCTCAGGTTCTATTACTTCTTGAATGTGTTCTTTAATGTCTTTCCGTCTGGCATATGAGGTGAATTTTTGAGGAATTTGGGAGATTTTAATAGCTTGGCTTCAAATTCAGTGTCTCCTTACTCTTTGGGACCTCTGTTATCTTGGTGGTGACAGGCTGTTCTCAGTCCACTGGAAAAAAAGACAGCTCAGACATGTACTTCCTGAAGAGACAGTACACACATCTGTACTCACCTCATTAGAAGAAATCTATACCACCAACCAAAAAGTACACGTGGAGGAACACATGGCTCCAGCCGCATATGTAGAAGAGGATGGCCTTGTTGGGCATCAATGGAAGAAGAGGCCCTTGGTCCTGTGAAGGCTTGATGCCCCAGTGTAAGAGAAGGCCAAGGCGAGAAGGTGGGAGTGGGTGAGTGAGTGCAGGAACACCCTCATAGAAGCAAGGGGATGGGGTTGTTGACCCGTACTCTGCCTGAGTTATTTTTCTCTTATTTGTCCTCTCTTATTTGTCCTTTTCTCTTATTTTCTCATTTAAAGGCTCTCTTATTTTTCCCTCTTATTTTATCTCTCTTATTTGTCCTCTCATCTCCTATTAACTCTCATTCACTCCTCTTTACTCATATTGACCATATTACAAGGGAAAATCCTGGGTATTTATAAGCACACTCAGGAGAACACAGGTGAAGACATTTTACCATTTGCACTATGCAGCTGGGGTCACTAAACAGCAAAACAAGCTATGTGGGATAAACAAGATATTTGTCAGAGTGTGCTCAGCTGTTGTAGGCTGCTGAAAATCTGAGTCTCTATCAGGGTAAATGGCTCCAGATGGCTGCAAAGATGATAGCTGCTTTCTAGCCGCTTTGTAGCTGCTTTCTGCTAAAAGTCGGCTCCCTACATGGGGTTTCAGGGGTAAGCCAGAAAAGGGGTAACATTTGAAATGTAAATAAAGAAAATATCTCAGAAAAATGAACTGTCAAAAAGAAAAAGAAAACAGAAAAAAAATCCACAAAAGATTGGAAGGTTTATACCCCCAAAATACAAGCTGGTGAGTCAGTGAGTTTTGGGAGACTACTTACAGGGTGAGGGGCTACTTTCAGGAAGAGCAATGACACCAGAGCCCACCCAGCATGGGTCATAGTTCAACAAAGCTGGAAACCTGGAGTATACTACACAGCTTATAGACACTTCAATAAGTTGAACTGTGTCCTTTCCAAGTGATTCAGTTGCTCTAATCATCTGTAGGCAGTGATGCTGGTTTCTGCTTCTTCCAGTTAGCTTGTCTTGTCTCAGAGTCTTCTTAGAGCTTGGCTTGTCTGCGAAATCTTCACTGTTTATAATGTCTTATGTTGGAGGGACCTAAACCATGGGATCAATTTCAGAAACTTTCTGTCATGATGATTTTCTTTGAAGGATAAAATG
Source organism: Rhabdomys pumilio (assembly GCA_030674055.1). Taxonomy (NCBI): domain Eukaryota; kingdom Metazoa; phylum Chordata; class Mammalia; order Rodentia; family Muridae; genus Rhabdomys; species Rhabdomys pumilio. The sequence continues at coordinate 98,372,920 of JANHMN010000001.1, forward strand.
TTTCAAACTCAGAGGACACTTTTACATGATTTAAGTCAGGATGAACCTCCACCATTCTCATAGAGAAAAACTGTCTCTGCTACATTCTCTTGATTCTTTATCTATCTGCTATTTCAGTGTTGGAGGTTCTATCATTTCTTCCTTGTCACCATAGATGACATGCTTCTAACCATAGTCTAGTAAATATCCATTGGGCTTTCTTACAGATTTTTTCTTTTCCAGTATCCATGGTCCTGAAGTATTTCTGCTTCTGTTAGTCATTTTATTAATGTTTTAAAATGTTGATTCAAGAATGTTTCCAATTTCTTAATGTTTTGGTAATAAAGCATTTAATACTAAATTCTCGATGATGACTAAAAGGAAAACTTAATGCTCTCCAAACTTGTCTCATTTAAATAGCTTTAGGAGCCCATTCTTTTCATTTAAAACATTCTATTTGTGTATAATATTTAAATGCTTTATACTCTTTATAAATTTAGAGTACATAAATTTTTTTAAGAAAAATATTGCCTGGCAGTGGTGGCACACACCTTTGATCCCAGCACTTGGGAGGCAGATTTTTAAGGTCAAGGCCAGCCTGGTCTACAGAGTGAGTTCCAGTACAGCCAGGGCTACACAGAGAAACCATGTCTCGAAAAACAAAACAAACAAACAAACAAACAAAAAACAAAAACAAAACAAAAAAGAGAAGAAAAATATGTTTCCAATTAAAAATTTGTCTATATTTCTTACTCTATAGCTTTTATAATGACTCTTTACATAACTGCAGTGTAATTAGCAAGACAAGGAAATCAAGTTTTGGATCTGGTTAACTAAAAACCTTCTAGATTTTCTAATGTGGAAAAATGTACAAACTGTATATGTGCATGCTGTTGTCTGAGATGTTATCACATAAATGGGTGTTTTCTCTCTGTGCTTGTTCAGAACAACTGAAGAACGTCATTAAGAAAATGAAGAACTCAAATCAAAATTTGCTTTCATTGTTGCAGAAGCAATTAACGAACACACGCTATACCTTTAAAACAAAAATGACATCTTTAAACCATTTGTCTTTCATTTAATATCACCTTTATATGTAGGATATGCTGTTTTCATGTTTCCAAGTGCATACTGCTTTCATGAAGGAAGATGGTTTTTTAATTCTCAGGAGGAGAAAGCCAGTTTGCAAGTGACATTCCACAGAAAACACTGTTTGAACTGGTCTGTTTCACTGTAGCAAAAAGAAAGCCTCCAGCTGATCCTTTTGATTTCCCTAGCTGGTTTGTTTGATTACCCTCATATGGATAATGCAGAAACCATATGGGGAGAATTTACTTCTCTGTATTGGCAACAAAAACCTGCTGGGATGCTTAGATCTTACTGCTTCTAAGCAAACAAAGGAGACAGCCACACAATTTTTATTTCAGTGCAAAGAATGAAGCTGCTGATAGTCAAAATGAAAAGGCGACTCTCAGGCATTAGGGAGTGTATAATTTGTCTTAGGGATATTTGATTTTTCTACTTTGTTTCTTCTGTAAGTTTTGATTTTTTTTCTTATTATTTCCACAGTGTCTCATTCCATTACCTTCACCTGATAATATGTCTTTGCAAGACTAAGTATCCACATAATCAGATGCAGTCATCTTCTCTATGCATTCTATTCACTACAATCACTAATAAGAATACAACGATCTAGTAGTCTATTCTAAAATAGCAGCCATGTGTATTCATTCCCATGTTACTTCATAAATTTATTTCCTGTCAAATTCATGCAAGTATTATTTCTGATTTTCTGGAGTCTGTGATGAAGCAGAGAAAATGTAAGTTGTTGTCTTCAGTTTCTGGATGCTGATTTCACTATGATTTTCAGTAGCTGACATATTATTATGACTATTATTTTACTAAGCAATGAGTGTTCTAGAGCTCAAGTCATTTCTTATACTACCCAGAGTTAGCACAGATACCAAAGTTTAAGGATTCTACCCTATAATGTGGTTTCCATTTTATTTGATAGTTATAAATGTTAGATGACTTATAATTCAGACTGATGACTGAAGGTTTCTGAGAACCTCTTGGGTGATTCAAATAGCTTTCTAGAACAGTTTACAGAACTCATGAAAAACATTTACATTTACGAATCTTCACAAGATATACAACTCAGCCTGAAAGTGGGGAATACATAGGAAAAAGATGGGCCAAGCAACTCTGAATTCTCCAAGTATTCTGTACCCCAATAAAACTTTCTACTCTTGATTACAGAGCTTATTGTACAGGGAGTATCATGCAGGCACAATTTTCAAATCAACATCTGTTGCTAATTCAGCTGAATCTTTAATCTCTTCCATCTTCAGAGATTAGTTTTGAGACTGCAATTTTCAAACTTCTACTCAGGCTTTGCCTTTTTGACCAACATGCTACAGTTTGGAACTATGGAGGGCAGATATATATTAGGACTTTAATAATTATTAACTTCATAAACTTCGTGGAATCTATATGTTGGGAACTACAACAAAAGACAAAGATTTCATTCATTATTTTACTATATCATAATAAATTTTGAATGCAGGGTTTAAATGAGAAATCAAGACTATGTTATCTCATTTGCATTTGGACAGATACTTAATATGGTAAAAAAATTACATTATGTGAATTGCTTCATGACATTGTTAAGCACTTGAACCAACAACACTAAAGAGAAGTAGAAAAGGGAGGCAAAGGGATGTTTGATAGAAGACAAAAGCACAGGATGATTAGTGCTGGTAAGATACTTTTAGATTATGGCCAAGGTATGATGGTCACTGAATACAAATGTTTTAAAGAAAAGATAATAGCTTGTTTTGACCAATCATTTATAATGCTCACTAGTCACTAGTAGCTGTTCATTTCACTACTAGCTGGGCATAAATGGACAGTGGGGAGCACAGGACTGGAAGTGGTGAAATTATACTTCTTTTTCTTGCTATTAAATGTATGGATATATAGACTTGGCATTTTGAAAGTGTTGAATAATGGAAACAGAACTTGTAGCTGACATGATAGTTCCTCTGGGACGTCGTCTCTGAATTATTATGCAGAGCTAAGTGCATTCTTCTCTGAGCCCACAGAACATCATTTTCAAATGTCTATTAGAAATAGAACCCACTGCATTTTTATGGCTATTTGATTATATGTCTACAACCACCATTAGGAGATTATAGGTCCCGGGAGAAGGGATTCAAAGTTTCTACATCTTTCTGCCTGGTGGTTACTATGCTGTTGGTAATCAATAAGTTCTATCTGATGTGTGAATGGATTCAATCTCTGCAATGGTTCTTTCCAGGCTTAAATATCCAGCTTCGAATACTGTCTGTTTTATTATGGTTTTTTTGTATAAATAAGACATAGTATTTTAAAGTTAAACCTATTTAATGTAGCACACAAAATAAATATGTATGTTATTGAGATGGCAGACAATAACAATATACTAGTATTGTACATTGTAATACTTTTATTGCATTTATATTCAACATTTCTATAGTTTTAATTCATATACTATTACAATGAAATCAAGTTTTTATTCTATACAGTATAGTTAGTAGTCTTCCACATCCTCAACTAGCAAAAATTTTAGGGAAAAGTGGAATATATCCAATTTCACATATTTCATCTTTTCAGTACTTGTTGAGAAATAAGCAAACCAACTTAATAACATACCATAGTAAGTAAATAATTTAAAAGATTAAATATGATTTTGTTTTTCTGTATTAAAATATTGTAAAACTCTGTGTCCTTCATTTGACAATTAAAACGTCATATAATAACTAATAATACAAACATAAAGTAAAACATCTGTACCCAGTTATAATATGAGATGATTAAATGTATTGTGTAATAGTCATGCCTCAGATGCTTATGAAAATATTAATAAAAAATTTGCTGTTATTCAATTAACCTGAATTTGCTGTCATTCATTTATGTTCTTCTTTTTAAATAAAAAATTTTAATAAGAGGAAATAAGTCACCAACACAAAAACATGCACAGAAGTATTTCCTAAAATTAATATGCATGAAGGAGGTTGTATTCTTTAAAGCTTAAGTAAATTCACATTTCAATTGGAAAATGTTATAATTTGATAAATATAAATCAAATGATTTTATGAAAAGTAAAACAAATTTTACTTTGAAAGTAGGACATTCAGGATCTCAGTATTTGACATACTTTTATGTTCTATTTTTTAATTAGCCACAATGTACATTTGTCATGCCTGTGGCTGATTTTAATAAAACAAGCAAAGTATTTTAAGAAATGCATAAAATATTTTGAAATTATTTATAGATCAAAGTATTTATAAATTAGACTACTCTTGGTTTTCATTATGATATTTATAATAGTTATATTTCATGCTAATATATGTGATTTCATTAGCATCATGAGCTTGAACCAAAGCTGTATTTCTGTATGTTTAAATAGTACACATTTAAGTCAAAATGAGAGCTATCACATTAAAGCAAATTCATACCATGAAGTCCCCCTTAAAATTGCACATACAATTTTCTTAGTTATTTTTTCATTCAGGATTTACTCGGTTGCCCAGGACCTTAAAACACAGCAATGTGACAACTGTTATTTTTAATAACTCTCAGAAAGAAATGCGGTATGCATTCGAATAAAGCAACCACTGTGGGCCACATCCATCTGATGTTGTTTTAAATGAAACAGCAAACATTAGATTCGTTCTATTTGTTTATTTTAAGAAGAGAAACCTTTGGGCAGAATTACAAATTAAAGTATTGTTTTCTTTGGAAGGACATTCCTTTCTTGAGGCTTATCGACACAGACTAATTTAGTTTTAATGCAGTGCATTGTACACTGGAAATCACATACCTTGTTTCTGCATCATGTTCTGCAGGGCTTTACCTCGTGAGATTAAGAAATCAATGTGTATACCAGGTACTCAGCTTAGTCCCTCCCTTGAGTCCACTAAAGCTTACACATCTCTACTTAGTGAAGCCTGCTGGGAAGGAGAGAGCAGTTACTTTTGCTTCAAAGCAATTGTAAGTATCCTTCTGAAACAGCCTTCCCTAGGGCATAATTAGGACCATTCTTACTCTCTGCACACAACTGCTTTTTAATTGCTTTGAAGTGGTTGTAATTATTTCTTTCTGACCACTATGGGTCCTAGATGAACAAAGGTTACTGGGAGTGCCCCAGTGTTTTCTCTTCAAGCCTGAGTTAAATACCAATTGAGAAGTTGGTAGAACTATGCTCTCTGTCCCATTAGGAGGAGTCACAGGAAGCAGGAAAGATAAACATCACCTTCTATACAACAAAGGGATCAAATTGAACACCAGGGATGTATAATCTTCTTCATTTTATGTGAGATTTAGCAAAATATCGGAGAAGCGAATCTGTGCAAACAACCCATTAATCTTAGATTAAAGTAGTTGAAAGTCAATTAATTAATACACATATATGATTACTTTTTGATACGAAATTTTACTTAAACTCTAAAAAATTCATATGTAAAAGTTCTTTTTAATTTTGCTAGTATATCAATATAAACAAAGAATACTTTTGTGTCCACAAGGGACTTCAAATGCTCCAGCAGTTAAAGTCCTTTCTTTAAAGATAACCCCAATTCACTTCATAGGATCTCTGTAGAGCAACTCAGCATTGCCAATAATTCCAGTTCCAGATGGAGCTTCCTTTCTTGTCCCCAGAGGTCATCAGCATTCATGTGTCATATACTCATGAAGATGCACACACATAATCACTAAAATCTAAATATTGTAAATTCCAGTTCCAGATGATCCCACTTCCTTTTTTGTCCCCAACAGATATTTGCATTAATGCATCATATATTCACACAAATACACAATAAGTGTAAATATTAATGCAAATATTAGGACTTATTATTAAATTCATTAGTGTAAGTCACCAATAACTTTTATGACATTCCTTTGCTTTCTTTAGTCAACATGTTTATGAAGACATTTTAAAAATTAGGTCATGCATGCCTTCTCTAATGTCCAACCCTCACCCTTGTACAATATTTTACTGAGTTGAAAATAGTATCCTTGCAGACACAATGTGTAAGTCTGAAGATGTTAAGGATTCATAAAATTTTCTTCAACTTAAGTTATTGTTATTTTGTTGTCTTCTCTAGCCAACATGCAGCATCCATCTGACAAAAATAAAAAAATGTTTGACTTTGGTACTGCTGACCTCTTGTTACTCATGGTGACTTTCTAACTACAGCAGACTAGAAGTCACATATTCTTATTTCAAAAAGTCACATGGTGGCCCATTCAGAATCTCTGAGGAACTCTCAACGTTCTCTCTGAAAATTTTCATGCCAGGGCCCATTGTTCACTGTAATATCATGCAACTTCCTTCAGAAACTCACTAAGTAATGTGCACTCAACAGCTTTCACGTGCCAACATTCAAAAATTCTTCATAATACTTCCGTAACAACATGGCCAGATCTGTCACAGCGCTACTTCACTCTCTGGGGCTAATCTCTGTATTAGTTTGGTTTACGTTGCTGTGCTAGAATACTGATAAAATTTAATTTATAAAGGATAAGGTATGTGACCTGAGCACTATCCATCAATGAGGGAAGCCAAGGCATGAATGCAAACACAGCAACCTGCAGGCCACAACTAAAGTAGAGACCCCCTAAAAATAGTACTTATTATGTGTATATATATATTATTTATATATATATAATATATATACTAATATATATTATATATATATTAAGTACTTAATATACTAAGTATTATATATATATAATACTGTATATTATTATATATATTATATATATATAATACTATATATATATATATAGTATATATATATAGTATTATATATATAGTTTAATAAAACTCAGAACCACCTGCCAAGGAACAGCACAATCCACAGTTAACTTGGCCTTCTTATAATAATTATTAGTCTTTTAAAAAAAAGTCTCACAAACTTGCTAACAGTCAATTTGTTGTAGACAACTAATGTCTCCCTTTCCTAGAAAATTCTACCTTGTGTTACATTGACAAGATATCAACAAGCACACTTTCCATACCATTTATAAGTTCCATGTTCTTCCCTGACAGCATTAAAGCCACACATAAACTTCCAGTCTGAACCAGTGCCCTGAGTAGACCTTGAATGCTAACTCTTCACCCAGTTCCCCAAAACCCAGAGCAAGCTCCACTCCAAGGTGCTCTAAATGCCCAGGATCATAGGTGAGAAGGCCACAACATCTGCCCAACACTAGGAGTGACACCTTGGTGTGACTGTAACCAAGCAAGTGAAAGATCTATATGACAAGAAACTCATTTCTCTGAAGACAGAACTTGAAGATCTCAGCAGATGGAAAGATCTCCCATGTTCATAGATGGTCAGGATTAATATAGTAAAAATGTCCATCTTGCCAAAAGCAATCTACAGATCAATGCAATCCCCATCAAAATTCTAACTCAATCCTTCATAGAGTTATAAAAAGCAATTTGCAAATTAATTTGGAATAACAAAAAACCCATGATAGCCAAAACTATTCTCAACAATGAAAGAACTATTGGGGGAATCACCATCCCTTATCTCAAGCTGTCCTACAAAGTAATAGTGATAGAAACTGCATGGTATTGGTACAGAGACAGGCAGGAAGATCAGTGGAATAGAATTGAGGACCCAGAAATGAACCTACACAACTATGGTCAGTTGATCTTTGATAAAGGAGCTAAAACCATCCAGTGGAAAAAAGACAATATTTTCAACAACTGATGCTGGTTCAACTGGAGGTCAGGATGTAGAAGAAAACATATCGAACCATTCTTATCTCCTTGTACAAAGAGATAAGTCCAAGTAGCTCAAGGACCTCCACATAAAACCAGATACACTGAAACCAATAGAATAAAAAGTGAGGAAAAACCTCAAACACATGGGAACAGGGAAATGTTCCTAAACAGAACACAAATAGCTTATGCTTTAAGATCAAGAATTGACAAATGGGACCTCATAAAATTGCAAATCTTCTTCTGTAAGGCAAAGGACACTGTCAATAAGACAAAATGGAAACCAACAGATTGGGAAAAGATCTTTACCAATCCTACGTCTGATAGAGGGCTAATATATACAAAGTATTCAAGAAATTAGACTTCAGAGAACCAAATAATCCTATTTAAAAATGGGGTACAGAGCTAAAAATATTGACATTTCTACTAAGGAATATCAAAAAGCTAAGAAGCACCAAAAAAAAAAAAAAAATTCAACATCCTTAGTCATCATGGAAATAAAAAACAAAATGACCTTGAGATTCCACCTCACACCAGAAGCTGGAAAGAACCAAGATGTATTTCAAGAGACAAATGGATACAAAAAATGTGGTACATTTACAAACGGAGTACTACTCAACTATTAAAAACAATGAATTCATAAAATTCTTAGGCAAATGGATGGAACTAGAAAATATCATTCTGAGTGGGGTAACCCAATCACAAAAGAACACACATGGTATGCACTATCTGATAAGTGGATATTAGACAATTCACCAACTACATGAAGCTCAAGAAGAAGGAAGACCAATGTTTTGGTGTTTCCATCCTTCTTAGAAAGGGGAACAAAATACTCATGGGATCAAATACATAGACATAATGTGGAACAGAGTCTGAAGAAAAGGCCATCATACAGGGACTGCCTCACCTGGGGATCCATTCCATATACAGTCTTCAAACCCAGACACTATTGTCGATGCCAAAAAGTGTATGCTAACAGGAGCCTGATATAGTTGTTTCCTGAGAGGCTCTGCCAGAACCTGACAAATACAGCCAACCATTGTACTGTGTATGGGGTCCTTAATGGGGTCCTCAAATGGAGGAGTTAAAGAAAGAACTGAAGGAGCTGAAGGAGTTTGCAACCCCATAGGAAGAACAACAATATAAACTAACAGTACCCCACAAGGCTCCCAGGGACTAAACCACCAACCAAGGAGTACACATGGCTCCAGCTGTATTCGTAGCAGAGATGGTCTGGTCAGACATCAATAGGAGAAGAGGTCCTTGGTCCTGTATAGGCTCGATGTCCCTGTGTAGGGGAATGCAAGAGGGGGAGAGGGGCAGGAGTGTTTGGGTAGGTGGGGCAACACCCTCATAGAGCCAGAGGGAGTGGGGATGTGATAGGGGGCTTTGGGGGTGACCAGGAAATGAGATAACATTTGAAATGTAAATGAAGCAAACATCCAATTTAAAAAATAAGAAAAAAAAGAAGAAAGAAAAAAAAAGCCACACATAGTTGAGCCAGCCATGATAACTCTCCATTCTTCATAGCTGTTGGTTAAGATACCACTTGGTATCTTATATCCCATTGAATCTAAGATACTTTATTCAATGTACTTTCCTATTTCTGTATGCCATATGGATAGTGTGTGTTACATTGTTGAGGACAGTCAATAATAAAACAAATACAGTGTATTGCAGAGTTTATTTATATAATAGTAACTAAAGAAAAATGGACCCTGTCTCAAAAAAAAAAACCCCAAAAAACAAAAATAAAAAACAAACAAACAAACAAACAAAAAAAAAAAAACAAAAGAAAAATGGGCCATGGATTTCACAAAGAGCTAGGAAATGTAAGTGTAAGTGTTTGGAGGGAAGAAAAGACAAATAAACTTTACATAATCATGTTATAATATCAAAAATGAAAAGAAAAGGTGTATTTGTAAAATATAGACATGCTTACTTCCTCATTAGATATAATGCCTGTAGTACCTACCAAAAATTAGAATAAGGTTCACCTTATTTCATGCAGTCTACTTATTTTACATATTTCTTGCTTGTGAAGACCCATGATAACCTTTATTAATAGAGTATTATTTCAACTATATAGAGTCATAAAACATTTATAAGAAGATAATAAAAAGTTCACCATTTTTACTCTACTTCAAATATGCCTAGCTATTTAATTTAAACAGTCTATTAACATAATCATACTCATACATCACCTCTAATTATTGAGCAGACAATTTTAATATTTGAGGAAACCAAGAATCTCTGGAAGTTTTGTGTTCATTATGCAGTTTTCCATCAGTATTTTCTCTGAACTAGAGATGGGGTAGAGGAAAATTAAGGCTTCTTTATTTGCATGCGACTAAAGGACCAGCAGCTACTGTAGTGCATTCTGCTTCAGCTGCTTAGATTTTGCCAGTGTGACACAAACCATGACATACCTTGGAAGATGTATCTCAGTTGAAGAATTGACTCCATCAGATGATCCTGTGCACATGTCTGTAAGATATTTTCTTAATTACTAATTAATGCATGTCAGCCCATCCCACTTTGGGTCATGCCATCCTTAGGCAGGAGTGCATAAGAAAGGTAGGTAAAATTATGGGGGCTAGAAGAAGAAAATAGTTTTCAGGCAAGAATCAAGTTCCATAATCCTAGTCATAGTTCCTTCATGTACTCTTCCCTGAGAGGAAACCACGCATATAATATATGTTATTTTATTATTCAATTGGATTATCTTATTCTCTGAATTAGTATTAGGCTTTTCAACAATCAATGGGTATTGTGCCAAACATTACAAGCCCAAGTGGTTTCATTTTCTTGGTAATATATACTATAATGTAAAGTAAATATAAAATAATATTTCTTGAGGATTTATCAAACATACTTGATGTCAGATGTCCTTTACCTATCCTTCTTTTTCTGTATTGACATCCTTTCATAACCCCAACTTGAAGAACCCCCAAATAAACATTTTGTTTCCAAATTCATATCACCTTTATCCTATCCTCTCAACTATATATACATTTTTTATGTTTTACTGTTTTCTGCAGTGACTCAGTGCTCTATTCTCACATCTGTGGATTTGGAGCTAAGAAACACAGAAGAGAGAGAAAACACCAGGAGAGTCTCCATATAGGTCTGAGTTACTTTCCTCACTATAACCTTTTCTAAGTCCATCTACATACTTTATATGATTTCATTTTCTTTAGAGATGAATAGTTCCATTGTGTACATGTTCCACATTTTCTTTATCCATTTATCTGTTGACAAATATTTATTTTGTTTCTATTTCTACACTATGCCATGTGCTGTTAAGGGACAGAAGGAACTAGATAACCTACCAGCTGTAAAACCTCTGAAACATAGCAGTTGCCAGCATGGAAAGACAGGTCCACTATTGGCATTCATATCTTGGTGTCAATCAGTAACTGTCTAATTGAATTTAAGACTCATTTCCTGGGGGGAGGGGAACATGTACGGTCCTGGAAACCTGTTGAGTTTACCAAAGCTAGTGAAACTTCTAGGCTTTAGTAAAAAAATCTAATTATGCTATATTGCAAGATCAGCATAATCTCTTATTACATGCTAAACCTTATCCTTGTACCCAGTGATAAATGTAGATACCAACCATCTTTCATCAAATCACTCAGTGAAGAAGTCTCTAGATTTTGAGGAGCCCAGGCCCAATAGATAAAACTGCAACATATTGTCTCAAGAAACATTATGGAAGCTGGGAAAGACTGTAAAAGTAAGAATACCATCTGGTTTAACGTGAAACATTCTTTCCCAGAAATGGTTGCATTCAGAAAACCTGAACAATACCAAAATCAATTGACATGGTAGTGTGGAGAGGTGCCTTTGATAGAATATCAACCTTAGATAAAGAACTACAGGTAACTAATTACTGCTGGGAGACAAAAAATTAGCCTCTTTCTGAGATAAGTCTCTTTCACTGACTGCCCAATAGAGGGTGGTCAGAATAGAATATATTCAATATATACCATGCAAAATATAATATATATTATATTATATATTCTTTACATATAATATATATTATATGTAAAGAATATATAATATAATATATATATATATATATTATTATTATTTACTTGAAAAGGGAGGTATGAGGATAATTCAATCGAGGGTAGCTAGAAGAGGCTGGAGAGAAGAAAGTTAGGCAAATGTGATGTTATTCTATTTCAATGAATACCATGTTAAAAGTAAGAATGAATGGAAAGAAGAAAGGGAGGAAGCAAGAAAGAAAGGAAGGGAGGAAGGGAAAAAGAAAGGAAGGGAGAAAGGAAGGAAGGAAGGAAGGAAGGAAGGAAGGAAGGAAGGAAGGAAGGAAGGATGGATGGAAGGAAGGAAGAGTAGCCGAGTAACCAGGGGGAGCAAGCAATTAAGCCATATTTCTCCACAGTCTCTCCTTAATTCCTCCCTCTGGCTTCCTGCCTTGTGTTCTCGCCTTGGATTCCCTTTTATGATGAAACTTTATCTATAAACTAAATTAACCTTTTCTACCTCCAAGTTTTGTGAGTTTTTTTGCTTTGTTTTGCTTTACACAGTATTTTATCACAATAATAGAGCATGTACAAACTATAGCATTGTAATTATTGTCAATAATGCCTTTCCCTAATGTAATAATTAAAAATTCTGTGTTCTATAATTCAATGTGTGGCTTTTTAGCCTATTTTGTTTAGACATATTCTCATGTGGCATGGCATAGCCAGGACTCACTATATAGCCGAGAATGACTTTGAATTCCTAATAACTCTGCCTCCACTTCTGGAATTATAAGTATGGGCCATTGTTAATAAAGGTTTGGGTTCTCAGTTTCTAAGTTGTAAGACATAGAATCTTGAGTGGAGATAAGTACCCTATACTATGTCACGAGCAGAAATAGGAAAAGGAAGAGTAGGCAGAGACAAGCAGGTATCCAACAACAACAACAAAAAAAAAATAGAAGAGGAGACAGGAGAAGACAGAAAAGTGAGAACACCTTGTCTCTTTAAAAACAGTGTAAATTGCACCACCATTTATCTTCCTGTGGGCTCTGTTTTATTTTATTCAATGAGGCAAATGTTATCCCTGTACCTTTAGCTGTATAATTCCAGTAAGCAACCATCACAAGGTTTCTTTCTCATAGGTTAAACCCTTTACTAAAGAAAGGTTGGTGCAAAGTTGGTATTGAAACTGATAGATTTCATTCTTTTTCCTAGTCTATTCCAATTGTGAGTGCCTAGAGATCTTATCTTTAGGCAGATATGAGGGAAGAGCTTTCTTGCTGTGATTTTTTGCATTGCTTCTACAGTGGCGACACTTTGTTGCCTTTTCTTTTCTTGGTAGTTGGGTTCTAAGCTTACAGTATAATACTTGATATAAGAGTCAGTGTAAATAGGTAATTATTATTTGGCATATAAAAAGCTTCCTAGAGCTGTTTAAATAATTTAAATATATTATCATATGTGTGCCTCTGACCTGTTTCCACCTTGTCACTGGGGCCCTGCCTCTGTATTTGAAGCAAATGTTCTACCCCTTTGATTTCCTCATGTGCTAAGTTTTGCCAGGAGACTTTAATCACTAGTTCTATTTTCAACCACTACAGCAGAGTTCAGCAGATTGGGACTCAGTAGGACACTTCTCTGGAACGAAGTTTTTAGAATGCAATAGTTATGTGCTCAAACTCATCCAATTTTTAATTGTTATTGGGCAGACAGAATCAACACTATATGCCCTCATTCTCAATCAGGTTTATGAAAGAAAGACAAGAATAGATAACAGTAATATATTTATGGATTTGGTATAACATTTTCAGAAATAATAAATCAGTCACCATTCGAAAAGAGTAGGAAAGTACATGTAGGTTTAAATGCAGAGGAATTCATTTTAATAGATTACTAAACTTAATTTATTTATACAATGCAGCTACTTTTAGTCTCTTGTAGGATGTGATTAAGAATTTTCATCTGTTATTTTAGTTTCTATTTTCATAGTTATGTTGTAAAAATAGAGGTAGTGGGTACATGTTAATATCTTCACATTTTCCTACAGTGGTTAACACTATACTTGTTCATATTTTCATATCCAAAATGCAATAAATTTTGAATAATTTGCTGTGTCATAAGACCCAACAAAAAAAAACTACAGACCAATTTTCCTTATTAATATCAATACAAAAATACTCAATAAAATTCTCACAAATCTAATCCAAGAACACATCAAAATGATCATCCACCATGATCACCTAGGCTTAATCCCAGGGATGCAGGAATGGTTCAATATACAGAAATCCATAGATGTATTCCACTATATAAACAAACTCAAAGAAAAAAACCACATGATCTTCTCATTAGATGCAGAAAAAGCCTTTGACAAAATACAACACTCCTTCATGTTAAAAGTATTGGAGAGATCAGGAATTTATGATGCACACCTAAATATAACAAAAGCAATATACAGCAAACCAATAATCAACATCAAATTAAATGGAGAGAAACTCAAAGCAATTCCATTAAAATCAGGGACAAGATAAGGCTGTCCACTCCCTCCTACCTACTGAATATAGTACTCAAAGTTCTAGCCAGAGCAATTGACAACAAAAAGAGATCAAAGGAGTATAAACTGGATGGGAATAAATCAAGATATCACTATTTACAGATGATATGATAGTATACATAAGCAACCCCAAAAATTTTACTAGAGAGTTCCTAGAGCTGATAACTTCAGCAAAGTGACTGAATATAAAATTAACTCTAGCAAATCAGTACCCTTCCTCTACTCAAAGGGTAAAAGGGTTGAGAAAGAAATTAGGAAAATTATACCCTTCACAATAGTCAGAAATAATATAAAATATCTTGGTGTGACTCTAACCAAGCAATGCAAGATCTGGATGACAAGAACTTCAAATCCTTGAAGAAAGAAATCAAAGAAGCCTACTTTTTGTTTTAGCCTATTATTTAGATTCCTGACTGAAATTACTTTTTTGTTTAGCCTACAATTTAGATTTCTGCCTGAAATTACTTCTTTGTTCTAGGCTAATGTCAGATTCCTGCCTGAAGCCCACTTCATTGGGCTAGGACAGGGAAGTAGGTTCACATAGTTTGGTCATTTTGATAAACCCTTAGAAATAGTGATCATGGGCATGATCATAGAACTTTATTTATTGCCTTGCTTGATCTTTGACTATTTGTGTTTATTGTCTTGCTTGTTCCTTGATTATTTGCATCTGTTGTAATGCTAGTTCCTCAACCTAGAACTGACCTTAATACTTGATTGTAATTAAAATGGTATAAAAGCAAAAAGGAGGAGGGGGAATGTGATACGGGTTTTCTGGGGGTGGGATGTGGAAAGAGGGTGGCATCTGAAATGTAAATAAATAAAATATAAAATAAAAAACCAAACAAACGAAAAAGAAATTAAAGAAGACTTCAGAAAATTGAAAAGTCTCCCATGCTCA
Source organism: Rhabdomys pumilio (assembly GCA_030674055.1). Classification (NCBI taxonomy): domain Eukaryota; kingdom Metazoa; phylum Chordata; class Mammalia; order Rodentia; family Muridae; genus Rhabdomys; species Rhabdomys pumilio. Next base: position 98,388,120 of record JANHMN010000001.1, read on the forward strand.
TGGATTGGCAGGATTAATATAATAAAAATGAATCCTGTTATTTTCACATTGAGAAGGACCTTATGAGTTTCTTTCTGAAGATCAATGGGAGAAGAACTAGTGGGAACCTAGGAGTGTGTTAGCTTAAATGTGAGTTTGTATTGCTGGAAACAGATGCTGGAGGCAGATAGAAGACCTGAAAGAAGTAACCAGTGGCTGGATGGAAGAAGAGACCCTAAAGATGATGCTGAGTTTTCTTGAAAATTTGTGCCCACAAATTTATTTGTGTAATAAGAAAATGAAAACTTCCCATATTTCATGAAAAAATAAAATATAAATATTTTAAGAGTCACGATTCTCTCATGTAGAGAAATATTTTTTACAAACTAGTTGTATCATAGAAGAGCATGTGAATTTGAAAGATATAATCTTTGACAATGGTGAATAAGTTGTACTTAGGATGTAGTAACTGTGAAAAAATTAATATACCTCACTCTATGAGATAGATGGTGTTAAAGCTTGACTATCAGCCAAGGTTAAATGATATATCAAAGAGAGAAGAGTATTTTAAAAGTTTGCAATGGAAACAGATCCAATTTAAAAGGCTAAGTATGGTTTTCTAGTTATGTGGTTACAATTTTATTTATAATATTTATTAGTATGTGTGGACACTGTTAAAAATGAAATTACATAAAATAACTACTAAAAATCATTAAAAGATACATAAAAAATCTCAGGAAACATATACAAGTTAATCCTAATACCTAAATTTTCTTATTTACTGGACATATTTGTGTATACAATGTTTTTTATATTAGGAAGGTTTATAGAAGCCTAACTTGTCCAAAAATAAGTTGAATTGTATTTATGTGAAATATTTATTATGTCTTTAAAGTGATGTAAGTCAATGTTTGAAAACTATAAACACGGTATTTTAATACTGAAAATGTGTGTTTTTTACTTGAAAATTAAGTTTACCATAATTTGTATAGATTTCATAAGTGTCTGACATCGTTTTATGTAAAAATAACTCACTTTCAACTTGGTATTAACTGAACTTATTATGTTAAAATGAAAATTTGTTTAGAAAAGATTAATACAGATACAACATTCAAGAGGCATTACTGTGATGATGGTTTCCTACCATGGCATTATTAATATATTTTTTGTAATTGGATGACTCTTCCCTCTCAACATGAACACTGTAGGGCACATATACATGTGAATGTGTCTATGAAGAATGGTCAGCCTTAGCAGATATATTTTAAATTATTCCTTAAAATGCATCTGAGCTAATTCACTTGAGACACAAGATTAATCCTAAGAAATATTCATTATTTGCCTAGGTATACCAGTAGACTATAACTGAAATTTACCAATGGAATGTCATTTTCTAATCTAAAAATATAGTTCTCATGAACAAATTTAGAAAATGATGATTCATAATGGAATTGAGCCAAACTTTAAAACATTTAATGTGAGTTATTACTGAAATTCTTTATCCACGTCATTTTCATTTCTTAAAAAAGTATTTGCCTGAAATGTTTGATTGGCAGATCTATATGAACACTTCTGCTTATTTAATGATGGCTATGGACACTGGGCCACTGACCAAGCACCTATATCTGGATTTTGTTGAGAGTTATCTTCCTGCACATGAAAAAATAGTTTCAGGACATTCTCCTTTTACGAAAATGATTACAAGTTCTCAAGTGTGTATCTTTATTTAATCTTTGTTAAGAGAAGTTTCTAATGGCTTCAGAGATATTTTCATAACATTGTATTTCACAAGAAGATATCCAGTTTTAGAACTCATTAGTCAAAACCAGAATAATGAGAAAATAGTTTTTGTTATTTAATTCATCCATTTTGTTTTCTAGTACATTATCACAGAAATGAATGCATTAGTAATATATGATTTAAGTCTGTGTCCTGATCATATACTACAAAAGAAAAAATTAGGACAGTTTTTTGCCAAATCTCAGAAATAATTTGTGGCCCCAAATCAGAAAGACAAGAGTTTACTATGGGAACATATTTCTTGCTATTGTAAGGAACAGAGCAGAGTTAAGAAAGACCAAAGTGAAATGCAAAAGTAACTGTCCTTTGTATTGAGTTCTTGAATGTCAAAAATGATAGTTTTTTTTAAATTGTTTTTATTTATTTTTATTGTATAAATGTTTTATCTGCATGCATGTCTGTTTGACATGTATACCTTATCCCTGTGGAGATCAGAAGAGGGTATAAGGTCTCCTGGAACAGAAGTTACAGGTGGTTCAGTCTCCATTTGGATCCCCCAATAACTGGAATGGGGGACTGTCCCTAAAGCTGTTGCCTGTCTGTGGAATCCCTTCCCCAACATGTCTGGCTTGTCTGGCCTCAATAGAAGAGGATGTACCTAACCATGCAGAGACTTGATGCACCAGGATGAGGGAATACCCAGGGGAAGCCCACCCCTTTAGAGAAGAAAGAGAGGGGCAGTGGAAGGAAGAACCTTGTGAGGGGGAGACCTGAGGAGTGGGAAGCAATTAGGATGTAAGAAATTTAATTTATTAAAAATATTTAAAAAGTGATAATTCATGCCTAATTGTCAAGTAGCACAAAGGATAGGTTTATGTGACTATTCAAGTACATTGCATTCTTGGTGGGCATTCAAAAGCATGATCATATACAAGAAAATGTTTGACGGGTAAATAGCCATTAAGAAGCAGAGACATATGGAAGATGTAGATGAAGGTGAAATATTTTACAAACATAGTCCTTTTAAGGCAGTGATAAGTGTATGAGTAAATTTGGCACATAGATCTATGGGGATGCATATTTACATTTTTTGAGCTAATTAAGAAATTACCAACATGCACTTCCAGCCATCCACATCAGTATCTAGCTTAGGTGACTGTACATGGGATGGATACCTAGGTGGAATGGTCTCCAGAAGGCCCCTCCTTCAGTTTCTGTCGCACATTTTGTTTCCATATTTGCTCCCTTGAGTATTTTTGTTACTCCTTCTAAGTAGGACTGAGGCATCCACACTTGGTCTTCCTTCTTCATGAGTTTCATGTGGTCGGTGAGTTGAATTTTGGCTATTCCAAGCTTTTGGGCTAACATCTGCTTATCAGTGAGAAAATACCATGTGTGTTCTTTTGTGATTGGGTTACCTCACTGAGAATGATAATTTTTAGTAACCTGATATAGCTGTCTCCTTAGAGGTCTGCCAGAGACTGACACATTCAGGGGACGATGCTCACAGCTAACCAGTGATCTAATCAAGGATTTCCCAATAAAGAAGTTAGAGAGAAGACTGAAGAAGCAGAAAGGGTTTGTGACTCCATGAGAAAAGTAACAATACCAACTAACCAGAGCTACCCAGGTTCTAAACCACCAGCCTGGGAGCACATAGGAAGGGACCCATGACTCCATATATGTAGGGGAGGATGGCCTTGTCGGGCATATGTGCAAGAGGAAATTCTTGGTTCCATGAAGAATGAGTACCGAGTGGGGGGTAATGTGAAGGTGGGGAGGTGGGAGTGGGGGGTAGGTGGGGGCACATCCTTATAGAAGCATGAGGAGGTGGGATGGGATAGGAAGTTTTTGGGTGGTGGGGGGAAGTAGGGTAAGGGGATAAAATCTGAAATGTAAATATAATAGCCAATAAAAATAAATTTAAAAAAAGAAATTACCAACATATAAGTCAAGCACTTATATGTCCAATCTATTAGCACAGATTGATAAGAAATATTTTTGAAAAACACGTGTTATTGGTATACACTTCTGTGTACTGATCTGAACCAGAATACCTTGATTACAGAAGTGAATGCATATTGTCAGGACCACTGTAAAACTGAGACACATGCAGAAGTTTTTGATAAGAAACCTGCCAATTGTGAATAAAATTTATTCTCATATATATTCTAGATCACACTTGTTTAAGACTTTCTCAAAGCAGCTCTACACTCAAAATGATTGGGGAATTAATCTCTCTCTTTCCTGGGATCCTGCAACACTCCATCGCTAAATGCATTGATAACTCTATGACATCACTGCTATTTGTCACCAGCATTCAATTAATTTTCATCCCTGTCTTTCCTGGAATCTTTGCTTATCTGGTTCTAGTCACCTTAAATCCATGCCAAAAACTTCTAAATGGATATATATATTTTCAGGGTATGTTTATGAATTGTCTTTGTGCAAATAGTTAACAATAAATCTACTCTGACAGATTCTGCTTTAGGGGGTCAAGAAAAAGTTGTCTATTCCTGACAAGTAAAGGGTTAGCCACAAGAAAAAGATGGTCAAGGTGACCTTGTAGGCCCTTGGAGCTGACTAGTTGCTCTTTCCTGTAAGCATATTCTGCTTTATTCATATTCTTAAATGTCTGACATCTAAATTTATCTTGATTTTTTTTTGTTTTTGATTTTTACTTTCAGCTTGTTGAAGTTGTAAAATTTTTCTGACTACTGAAAATTTTCTGAGAAAAACTTAGCTCTTTCAAATATTATTAGTCATGGCTTCAAAATGACAATAATAGCTGAGAAACAATGGAGATGAGCTGTGGCAGTCTGCCATTCCAGAATCTTCTTTTTCCCTTGATGTGGGGTTTGATTCATCTCCTTTTGAGTGCAGTTCTGAAATGTGATTTACCAATATGTCTGGCTCAACTCACATTTATTTTTCAAATGGTTCATTAAACAGATGTTCCTAAGAGCACATAAATATTTTTTGAATAACTAGTATTTGTTTGGTATAAATTTTAATAATTCATATTTCATTAGCACTAGGTAGCCTTTAATCCTTGCTTCTCCTTGAAAAACAAGGGCATATATAATAGCATAGGCCATTTTCATTCAAATTTACTCAATTTGGAATCATTTCTTTTAAATATAATAGAGTGAGGTAGCAACAACCAAATAAGTGGAAGACTATATTTAAGAGCACACCAATTTTATGTTACATTTATTTTCTATTTTCATAGTTAAGTTGTAAGAATACAATATAACATGTTGAAAAATATTTTCCCACTCTACACTCAAGGCTGTGACTAACAATCCATTCCTCTAACTTTTTATTTATTTTATTTATTTATAGTCAAAATGGTAGCTCCCTTCGAGGTCTCCCTCTAAGAGTTCGTCACCCACTACCCCTATCCCTTTTCTGTTGTACCTAACATGGTTGTACGAAATGGGTTTGGCCTAACCGTACTTGTGTTAAAATGTTAAATTTGGTCTCCAAAACTGCTTACACGAGTGTCTGCACTTAAGACACTGTAGGACCATGCCCCTAGTTGGCTCTGATTGTTAAATAAATATGTCAGCAATCAATGGCTGAGAAGATGGGACTTTTAGGATTCCAGGGCTTGGGAGAAAGAGAAGAAGAAGCAGAATTGTCATGAGAGGGCCATAGGATGGACTGGTCATATAAGAATTTGGGTAAGTGGCCCTAGTGGCCACTTCCCAGACTTGGTCTTGGGTAACAGAGATGAAACATAGATTTTAAAGAATATTAAATTTGGAATACTGGAGGGGAGTGTTTGCTAGCCAGGAGTAAGATTAGAAGTGCCCAGCCTTTGAGCTAGTCACAGTATATTAAAATTAACTAGAGAGTCAATGTGTGTGTCTGTGTTTGTGTGTGTGTCTTTCATTCATGAATCCAGTTCATGCATGGGACCAATCCAGACCATATAGCAGGCTAACTACCACTAGAACTGTATCTTAACACACCACTCATTGTTGTAGTTTAAGAGTTCGTGGCTGACTAAGACCCCTGCATAACACACTCTAGCAGTATGAGAGTTAGACAAGAAGGAAGAAGCTTTCTGGTTAGTAGCAATTTAAGTTTGGTGGTGAAAGTATGCGGTATTTTCAGAAACAAAGTCTTAGCATCAAGTTTGGGAGGGCAACTGAGACCAATAACAATGGACTATGTTGTTTGGAGTATCTGGGACTCCTCTGAGTAAACTAGAGAAGAGATACCCTAATCCTACAATGGACTTTTTGTTTAGCAGTTTATGTCTTGTAGAAGAGTGTTACACGTGTATGCTTGTAGCTCCAATTAAACTTTAACTTCCTATTCCTCTCCCTACTTAAAGCTAAATCTCCATTATTCCCATTTCACCTTTATAGCACTTGTATTAAAAAAATGAAAATTAAACCTGGTGCCGATGAGATGGCACAGTAGGTAAAAGTACTTTCAGCCACGCGTGATTATCTCCAGTTCCCTTGCACTGTGCGTGCACATAGAGCAGATGTGTTTCCTGAGGTGACTGATCTACTGATCGGAATTTGCCCTTTGCAATTATTCAGCACTCTTTTCCATTGAAAACCTGCCTGTTTTCATTCAGACCATCTCATTCTCTCAATAGACCATATCACTTTTTAACCATTCTTCCTTTCCTACCCTTCAGATCATAAGCACAATGCATGGAAGGCTGTCGGTGCTCAAGAAATTCCTAATGGGAAAAAAATGATCCCTTTTGATGTTTTAAAATAATTGTTTGCATGTTTGGCTTCCGTTCCCCTCAATTGACAGCTAGAGCTTTGATATTCTTTTTTTAAAAAAATTTAGATTATACCAAAGTTTCCTATGAATTGTAATACATTTATAAGCAATTACTGAATAGTGGAAAAAAGAGGGAGCAGTACCAAAAGAAAGCATGAAATACTGTAGAAATTCTATGTTTATTCTTCACATTACAAATGGCCACAGTTAAACTCACTGTGCACGCTTTCCAGCATTGGGCACATTAATTAGATGAGAAAAAAAAGAACAATGTAGTTGTTTTATTACTGTTAACTTTAATGCTATAGTTAACATAGCCATTGTTGTTACAGGTGGTAATTAACTGAAACATAAATACATCTTTGAATAATTGATGTATCTGTTACTACTGTTATCTAGATTATGATTATAATTAGCTACATCAATATAACAAAGATGCATGACTGAGGTAGAATTTCAAGGCTTAAGGATGAATCTGGAAATCCTTTTGTAGAGCTTTTCCTATGGTGTCTTTGGTCTTTCCCTCAAATACATTCTCCTCTGTGTTCAAACTGGCATATTTAAAGTCCAGAAGACATTGGCATAAAAAATCTCTATCCACCAATGAGGCTGCTGTGTGTCCTATTATAAGTAGACATGAACTAATGATAACTTATCACAGATAAGAAACCAACAGGAGTCTACCTCATCAAAAATCAACTTTGCAAAGAAATGAGTTTATTAGGGTCATTTCAGTGATGGGTGTGAAGAGTTAATGGGGAAGAAAGAAATCAAAGACAGCTCAATCAAATGCAAAGAAGACCATTAGTTGTACCCTAGAAGCTTTTTAAATGTTCCTTCCCATTAATAACTGCATTCCTCTCTAACAAATATTACTACCATCCTGCTTTCTCATGGTAATTAGATTCTTCACTATATTACTTATTTTGCAGTTATGAGAAATGAAAAGAGAGTTTCCTGACTCCTAAACAAGTGGTCTATCATCAGGTGTATCACAAGCAGTCTTTGTAGTCCTATTAATTGTGCTTGCATCCCTAACAAATGGTAATTTTAACTTTATTTTAATTATAAAATCTTACTGTTTGTATTGGGAAAAAAATGAAGTCCTGGCAATCAAAGTTAACTATCACAGGATCAGGCATCTGAGCAGGTCTGGGCATCTCCTCATCTCAGCAGTCTTTACCGCCTATTAACATCGAGGAGACAGGAGGTTAATGAATTTGGTAAATTTGAGTGACTTCCTGAGACTTGTGAGTTATTTACTTCCTGAGTCTTTCTTAGTATTTTCTAAGTCATACAGAATTTTCTTCCTTTAGGATTATCTTAATATAATTGCTGCACATTGGTAGCAGATCAAAGCTTCCTTTAATCAGTCAACAGAAGTACTCATTTGCTGTGAAGGTTCGTGCCAATGACAAAAAACAACTTAAGAAAGCCATTGTGCATCTTTCCTGAACACTATTTTATGTAAAAAAAAATGTGATGATATAAAGCCAGATCATTCTCATGTTTTATATTTTGGTTTTACCTTTGGATTTGGTAGAAAAAAATAAAGATTGGTATATTTTAAGTCAGATCAGGATAAAGGTTTAAAAATATAATCAAATAAACATTTTTTATGTAGCACATGTTCATAATATCACTCACACACATATATGATAGATGACAGATATATATACATATATATATATGTCATATATATATATATGACAGATGGTAGATACATAAAGAGATAGATAAATAGATGATAGGTACATAACAGAAAGACAGACACACAGATAGACATATGATCAATAAAATGGAGATAAATTTTAATAGTGCATTGTGTGTTTTCATATGAATGAATAGAAATCCATCTGACCCATTAGAACTTTGTCCTAAAAAAAAAGATGATAAAAATTTATGTCTTTATTCTATCTAGAAAAGTATTATTCTCTTACAGATGTTATTAATCAAGAACACAGAGTTAAGATCTAGGGTAACTAGTCATCTTTCGAAGGATATCTATCCCTTCAACTCTGAATGCCGTTTTTATTTGTCCAGACTAAGTAGTTTCAAAGCTTACAAACTCTATTCTCGATGCTTCCATGGTAAAGCCAACGTCTGAATGCTTAACAACTAATGATTTCTAAGAACAAAGTAAATACTTAATTTTATGACATTCCTTCAAGTAGCTATAGACAATAAATTTCTCTTCTGAGTTTTGGCCTTTTACTTATCCCCATATCCTTTATACATTTTTTACTGGGGAATATTGGTTGTGATTATGGCTTTATATAGCCTGTGTTTAGTTATGATTTATTTGCCTTTAATGTTCTGACAGTTTAATAACTAGGTGACATTTCTCTTTGGTTACAAAGTATTGAACAATAACTACCACAGAAAGTTTGTATTTGAGACATGATACTAGGAGAAAAAGGTATGCCTTAGGGTAATTTGTAATAATGCCATATTCAAAGACAGAAATCAGAGCAAAGGAACTGACTTGACACTTTTTATTTCAGGTGAAAAATAAATGCATTCATGTTACTTCAGTGATAAAAAAGATCCAATTTAGGATTAAACAACATAGCATCCATAACGTGGATTTTTTTTTCAGTAGGTGGAATGTGTATGGTGAAAACAGGAAGAAATAACTTATAAAAGGATGAGACCATCCAATCTAAGACGCTGTTAGTTTAGAAAAGTTATTTTCTTCATTTATTAAATAGACTTGCTGTGTTAGCATCATGAATACTGGGTGAAGTAATTAGGAATCTTTTTTCTAAATTGTTTTCTCTTTTCTTACAAACAGAGAGGAGGAGTTCCTTCTATCCTTTCTTTGTTTTACTTTCCTTTATTTATTTAAAGTTAAAAAAAAAACCCTGACATATCAATGTCAAATGTAGATAACTTTTATTTTAAAATAATGGAGAAAAGAGCCTTAATTTCAACAGGAGAAATTCATGAACAAATCAAGCAAAAGAAACCATTACTTTTTTTGTAATATTAGATATTTTCCTTGAGAATTGGGGATTCAGTTTTTCAACACAAGATATGTAATCATCAATTATTTAAGAGACATTATAATGTTAATCATAATCACTATAAAATGACTCTTTGTTTTCCCAGGCCACATAGACTATGATCTTAATATCAGTCATCTATTAAACATTTATGATAATTTACTTGTACATATAATAAGGATTTTCAAATATCATTGCTGTTACATGTTGCCTGCCAGGTTTAGGGGAAAAAAATCCACAGAAATTGTGTGACTTCTCATGTTTTACCAAGGATGTCTCTACCATGCCAGATAGTCAGATTGGGCATCACTCAGTCATTTTGCTTTTTAAGCCTGAAATATTTCATGTAAATGGCCATTTAAAAAAAAAAAAAGTCATGTTACTGTGTAACTGATAAGTTTACTCTTCATCTGATTTCTACTTTTTTGCAGTGTTGACAAACAGTTATTTGCAAGAAAGTATTTGGAATAAGCTGCTTTACACTAAGAAAGACAGGTTATAATAACACTGACCATACAAAGAAGATATGCTAAAATAAAAATGTATCCAATTATGAAGCCTATGTAATTATATTTATTTTTTTAAGATTTAAGATCAAAAATGGCATTGTTTGGTTGGAATTCTAGGCTGGACAAGTTAGTAAATATATATTAAATAGAAAACAGATTTCTCACTGTTGGAAAAGAATGAGGAAAGCACTTATACTTAAAGAGGAAAGGATGGGCCATCTATTTGCTCCTTGAATCCAAAAGCATATGTGTATTCATTTATAAACTTAGGGAATATAGAAAGTATATTCCCTAAGTGTATGGAACAAAATGTGCAATGGTACCCTGATACTAAGAAGCATGGCACTGCCTGAGTTTTATTCCTTTTCCATCAAAATTAGAAGTTAGTCAGCTTGAGAAACTGAGTATCTGATTATTGCTGTTCTGGCCCCAGTGATTTTAACACACCCGTGAAGACTAAAAGATGACAGATACCCAATTTTCTGAAACAAGAACCTATAGATAGCAAGATTAAATGATTCAATAACAAAATCTATATTTGAATAAACAACAAAACTGAGTTAAATTAATTATAAAGTGAATACACTGCATGAAAATATAAACAAATACAGGGATATACATGTGCACACCAGAGCACATGAATATGTATTTACATACTAAGGTATACTTATGTGTTTTTCCATATCCATGTACATGGATTTTTTTTTAATATGTAGGGTTAGGGTACTTGCAGGGATAAAACTCAATGATATCTGCTTTCTGAATTTGTATGTGTGATGAAGTTTGCCATTAACTTCAAAAAGAATTCAGTTTTTCTCTATGTCCCTCTCTCTGTCTCTGTCTCTGTCTCTGTCTCTCTCTCTCTCTCTCTCTCACACTCTCTCTCTGTCTCTCTGTCTCTCTCTCTCTTTCACACACACACACACACACACACACACACACACACACACACAGAGAGAGAGACAGAGAGACAGAGAGACAGAGACAGACATAGCACACCTGAGTATGATAATTAAAGTTGATAGCCAGCCACAATTGTAGTTTTATTGAGATTTAACCACAGAATGAGTCCCCATTAAAGATTTTTTTTTCAATATGACATTCAATCAGATGATGAGAGCCAATGTTTTGGGGAATAATTTACTAAACTACATGAGAAGGGGACATATTTATTGGCCTCAGAAAGTAGAAATAAAACACTTTTACTACCTATGTTAATGAACCCACTAATCTGTAAGACACTAAAAGGAAGCAACATTTTAAATGTTTTCTCAGTCCTCCTAACTAGGTATCAAATAATAATTTAAATTATTTTAATTTATAATTTGTGTTATTTTTCAAAGTTTGAAAACAAACCAAGGATCAATCTAAGTAGATTTTTATTACTGGTATAAATTAGAACTTCTGCCTAACTTCTACAATATGAAGAATGGGTGAACACGCATATAGAAAGTCAAGTGTTTCTGTGTTGCCTATGTGGTTCAATATACATGTTACTTTTACCTGCAATCCTCAATCACTTTGCTCTTGTTGCAAGCTTCCTCTCTCTTGTGGAAAGCTAGAAGACACATGGAAATATAATAGAGATCAGAAGGTTCTTTTGATTGATGATGCCAAGTGACTTCATTTCTCATTTATTTCCTGACTGTTTTATAAAGACTTTACCCACCTTAACTCATGTGCCTCATCTTAGACAATGCATTCAGTCACTAGTGACTCCAGCTCTCCGCTCTTGTCCATCAATTGTGGTGATCCACCTCAGGTTGAATCTCTCAGTTGGAGTGACCTTGACCATAATGGAATTGCATGCCTGCCATCCCTTAATTCTTTCTTTTGGTCTCTGTGAACAAACAAAAAGTTAACAAACAAAAATCAGATGATCAATCAAACCAAAGAAAATCTTCTCTGCATCTGTGAGAATAGCTTGTGCATCTTTGACTGTCACTGAGCTATGTAACTACAGCCCACAGGTAACTTTGACTATTTCATGAAAATGTCAGATATATTTTTTATCTATATAAACTCCAATAGACTCAAGACAAGGTCACTTATTATTTCCTATTTCTTCAATGGACCAAAAGAGCCCGGCAACTAGTACAGCACAAATAAAACATAACAGGATTGTGAAAACATACTAACCTTCCTGCAAGCGTTCTCCTGTGCTACATGTGGTTTTCTTCAAGCTAAGTCAGACGAAATAGAAGGCCAACTTTTGTATGTAAGACATTATTAAAAGGGAACTTGACACTGACATTCAAAATAGAGCTTAAGAATGTGAGCAAAGCCTGGGGACAGTGTTTCAATGTAGAAAGTGATTGTCATGCACACTTGGGGTCCTGAGTTTGGAGCTTCAGAAGCTGAATGAGTACCACATGGTCACAGGGAAACGGACTCCTAGGGGATGGAGAGCTGTATAGCATTCTGAATCGGTGGGCATGTAGTTTATTTAGGATTCTCCCTCAGTAAACAGAATCCCTTTCTCTGTAAATAAAGTGCAGTGTTTGAAATCTGGTTTCTTCAGGACATGAACACACACACAGACACACACACAGACACACACACACACACCACACATATACATGCACACCCATGTACATGTGTACACACAAACATACATACACATGCAAACAAGCTCACACACACATACATACATACTTAAATGCATACGCATATAAATAAATGCATACATACACACCCAACACAGGTGAGAGAGAGAGAGAGAGAGAGAGAGAGAGAGAGAGAGAGAGAGAGAGAGAGAGAGAATGGCAGAGACAAGAAAAAGAACAGAGAGAAAACATATTTCTAGGAATACTGATCAATATTGATCTAGACAAAATATGTTCTTAAAACAAATCCCAGCATTTTTCTGGTTTCAATTACCTCTTATGATATTGTGTGTGTGTGTGTGTGTGTGTATGTGTGAATGCATGTCTGTCTGTCTGTCCATCTGTCTGTCAGTCTGTGTGTCAGTCTTTAAATTCTAGTCTGAAGCAACTTTCTTTTTCTTTTTTTTTTGATATATTTATTTATTTATGTTTCAAACATTATACCCTCTCCCGGTTTCTCCTCCAGAAACCTCTAATCCCATCCTATTCCCCCTGCTTCTATGAGGGTGCTTCCACACTTCTACAAACCCACTTCTGCCTCTCTGCCCTGGTTTCCCTTACACTGGGGCATCGAGCCTTCATAGGACCAAGGGTTTGTCCTCACGCTGATGCTCGACAAGGCCATCCTGTGCGACATGCATTCATTAAATGGTTTACCTAGACATGTATTACTTTTTACTCATCCATTGTATATTTGACAAGTGTGTTGCTCATTTCAACATTTTCAGAAGACTGTTAAATTTGCCTGTATTTTAATGAGAAAATTTTATACACATATACAAAATATGTTAATCAAAATTATTCCTTTTCTCTCCCTCCAGCTCCCCCATCTCTCTGACAGGCTTACTCTCACCTTAATAACTTACTTTTAACAATCCATTAAGTCCAACTAATGTTGCTTTTGTGGATATGCATTTTCAACTATAGTTTGGGCATCCCTCTCCCTTCCTTTATGGAGACTAAGCAGACCTGGTACTCTATTTTCCTCTGCTTTTGTCTTAAATTTTTCTTATGTCAGAGAAGTATATATGTGCTTTCAATGGTCTGTAGTCTTAAGTAAAATTTTTTTGATTTTAATAACCAGATGACTTAAGAAGTAAAAGAAATGGTGGTAAAAACTCTTTCAACTTAAATTTAAAAAACAGTTTACACTATGTCACAAAACAGTCTTTTATAATTTTCTGATATTCACTCAAACATGGTATATTCAGTATAATCAGGAATAAAAAAATATTTACTTAACTGTATTATTTTTAAAATTCACCATGGATTTAGAACAAAATATGTCATTGGCAAAATAATTTAATAAAAACAGAGAATTCTGCTCTAAAATGACTGATTGCTGAGCTTTTGTTGAGCTTAAATTTAGACAAAGACATCTAGAGTACTCTTATAGCTCAGAATTACCTTGTTCAAATCTTTTCCATTCAAAACATATTTGCAAATCAAACAGACAAGCTTGCTGTTCACACAGTTCAGGAACTCTCTTCAAAATCCACCCATCATCATTGTACAGCAGTTCTCTTCTTAAACACAGCAATGGAATTGTGTGTTTTCATGTGTCTTGTTCTTGATAAGAAGAAATTCAGTTTTATGCTTCTCCAGAATTAAAAGAGAAATTAGCAGGAAGATTAAATCACCCTATGTAAAAAAGAGTTTTAAAATGGTATTTAAAATTCTATTCTACTCTGCAGCACAGTCTGTCACATTGGACTTGAACTTGTCAACGCAATTTCTGTTGTTTCCTTTAAATCTTAAAATGCCTAATAAACGTTGTCAAGTCTGTAACCGATATATCCTGAGGGAGATTCTACATTAGGCTGCACAATGGTGCACTGATGTAATTATTTTATATCCCAGTCAAAATGGTAGTGTGTGGAGTATTAAATTAATGTTTAAAATCACCACAAACTTTCATAAATATTTTACTAGAGAATATAAAATGAACACCCAGTGTGAGATGTAATATTGCAGATTAAATGCCCTTTGACTCAAGTTAATACAGTTCTTTCATGAAATATATACCTCATATTCATATGTACCTTTAAAATTTCAAAGTATTGCCTGGCAGTGGTGGAGCATGCCTTTAATCCCAGCATTTGGGAGGCAGAGAAAGGTGAATTTCTGAGTTCGAGGCCAGCCTGGTCTACAGAATGAGTTCCAGGACAGCCAGGCTTACACAGAGAAACCCTGTCTCAAACAACAACAACAAAAAAATTCAAAGCATTTATGCTTGATTATGTTATGAATATGAGATCTCCCTCAAAATTTCTTATTAAGTACTTATACAAATATTCTAGGAATGCCATCCCTCTGATATTCAATAGATTTGGAGAGGGGATACTAGGATAGTAGAAAGGAAACATACACAAGTGCAAGCTTACCTATGATGACATGGGATCAAAGGTTAAGAGGGCAATAAAGAGACCCCAATGTAGAGAGAATCATTTACAAGAGATTAGAATGAAAAACATACTGATTAAGGCAAACTTGGGTTAAAAAGCTATGACTATTAGCCTAATATGCTAATTAGGCTTACATTCATATGTAACACATATGGACACACATATAAAGAAATATATACTTAGCATCTACAGTGAATGAATCAAAATCTACTACAAAAATATATGTATTAGCTCATGTGTATTTCATGATTACCTTATAATATAAATACAGATGACCTTGGATTATGGTAGTCCAATTTAGTAGTTTTCATTTTATATTTTGTAAAAATGGTATATATCCAATAGCAACCATACATTGAATCATAAACCTGATTTGCTTTTCGTAAATTATGGCTAGGTAGTAGGGCAGTTTTTGTAGAACTTGGCTATAAAATCACATCACAGATTCCAGAATTCATCCAGGGAGACATAAGTCTGTACATTGGATAAGCAAATGGCACTTGTTATTGTGTCAGTTGATAGGATTTGGTGTTCAGGAAGTCAGGTAAATTATATGAATATTTGACTAATGCATTCTTCAGCTTATTGTTGGTTTGTGGAGCTATGGCCCCATAGTAAGACAAGGGGCATCTGCATTGTGACAACCTATTAATGGAAAAAACTTGAATTGTGTTTAATAACTTCAAAGATACTATATTAATTAACACCTATGAAGCCAAGCACTTGTCTAATTTGAGAGCGTTAATAGCAAAGCCAGGTGAGATATCTCCCTGCTTGATAGTTCCTTCAATAAATAAGCTTCATCCTCACAAAGACTGTTCTCCATGCCACAATGCAAAGTATAATAAAATTCATGACTGCTTCGTCCATTATATGCAATAGAAATTATACATAATTTACATACAAAAGTCAATTATTATAGTAATCAATTTAGGGTATAGATTCTATGTTTTTCTAATGTAGCTATTTTATGCTAAACATATAAGGTACACCATTTTATTGATTTTTTAACTATTATCCAATTTTTATTACAGTGTCACAGAGGAAAGTCTTATATTCTACCAGGGGTTGCAGAAAAGCTTAGTAAAAGAGAATAGTCTTAAATAAGAAAACAGAAAGGATACAGGAAGACACAAATTTGATTTTATCAATCATACATCATAACTATCATATCCTTTCACTTTTCAGTATAGATATGAGAGACTTGGAATTGTGAAGCATTTTAGGAGAATTGCAGAGCTAAAGAGGGAGGTCAGGAAAGAGGAAAATCATGGATGGAGTAGTACTTAATTTTGAGGACTATGAAACAAGCAAGAGGTAATAGAATCATTTAAGACTTTATGGTCATCAGGCTGTGTGAACTTTTAAAGTAAATATAAAGGGACTATTCCATCAATGCATCATTCAAGTGGACATCATTATGTGAATTTATTTGACTAGTCCTTGTTCCTAAAGTTTTTCTCACTGTCTGTACTGTATGGTGAATACAGAGCTTTCAACACATAATCCACAGGATAACATTCACGATGCATATTTTCCAGGTTACTGGTTTCTCTTCTTTTCATAAGTTTCCACTTCTGCTTAAATTTTTCTTTCATAGCTTTAAAATATGTTTGGGATTATTTCCAGGAACTTTTACCATGCAAATTCCCCACTATTTCTTTTGCATAAGCAATTGACATCTTCATGACTCTATAAACTCTTGGAGTCAATATTACTTTAAAAAATAAATTCTGGTGAGGCAGTTGCATAGGCACTCCTTTTGTGTAGTGTGTTTAACACCTTCTTCATAGTGGAAAATATTTTAAAGGTTTTTTCATTATTATATCTTTGCTTAAAGTGATACGGTTGTTTGATTAAAAATGGCCGCCACGGGATTATATGTTTATATGTTTAATGTCCAGAGAGCTGTACTGCTGAGTAGTAGAAGGATAAGGAAGGGTGCCTTGCTATATTATGTGTATTACTGAGGGTAGCCTTCAAGGTATTAAGGCGTACACCAAGTCCAGTCCCCCCCCTTTCTCTCTCACTTTCCCCCTTTACTTCCCTTCTTTCATACCCCTTGCCTCAGGATGAGAAAGCAAAACATGAGCGTGCCTATCTTTTTCTCACCATAATGATCCCAGACTGGTTTTCTAAAATACTAAGCAAGGTCCCAGGTAAATGCTTCATTTTATAAGGTTACTTTGGCACACTTTCTCTTCCTAGCAACAAAATAGTAACTAAGATAGAAGTTGGTACCAGGAACGGGGTTTTGTTATGAATGGCTTGACCACCATGCTATTGGTTAGAGGAACACGGAAGACTTTGGAACTTTGCAAAAAAGTTGAAAGTTTTAGCAGAGTTTAATTGTCCACAGAACAGTAAACTGTATTGCTGAGAGCAATGTGAATTATGGGAGACCAACAAAAGAGTTTTCTGAGAGGAAGAATGTTAGGAGCTAGCTTAGAAACCATTCTTGTGATATTTTGGCAAAAAAAAAAAAATGTGGCTCTGTTTTAAATTTGTTCTAAGAATCTGACTGGGGCCGAATTGAAGAAAATTTGGATTAATGTCTTTGGCAGTGGAAATTTCATGACAGCCTAGAAATCACATTGCTGCCTGGTTATTAGTCTTCATTCTTACACATATCTGGAATGAAAAGGATAAAGTAGAGCAAATAGAAATATAAAATGTACATGTTTCAGAAGAAAATGACCCACAGGAATTATCATGTTGGAGCCAAGTCCTGTGTTCTTCTCCAGCTGTGAACACTGTGGGCTAAATAAAGAACTGCCTGGCCTGATAGGACTACTAGTTCATGACTATGTTGAATTAAACAAATACTTTCTGGTCATATTTAAAAAAATATGTCACAAGATGTTACTCCTGCTTGGTATTGTTAATCTGGCCAAACTTTTGTCTGTCTAGGTCAGAGATCCTAGAGCAGTTGTTCTGAACCTTCCTAAATGCTGTTATCCTTTTAATGCAGTTCTTCGAGTTGTGGTGACCCCCAGACATAAAATTATTTTCATTGCTACTTCATAACTGTAGTTTTGCCACTGTTAATCATCATAATGTAAATATCTGTGTTTTCTAATGTTTGTAAGGAACCTATATGAAAGGATCATTTGACCACCAAAATGAATTTAACCCATAAGATGAGAAGCACTGCTCTAGAGCAAGTCCTAACACAATTGTTCTGCTCAAGGAACATAATGTAGATCTATGCTCTGAGTTCTTATTTATTGACTATTTTTCCTATTCATATTTTAAAATTATTTTTTAATTTACATTCCAGTCATGAGACTCCCACAGCACCTCCTGTCTCAGTTCCTCACCCCAATACTTTTCCATCTTGCTTCCAAGAAGTTCTTTCCGTACACAAGACATCCCCCTTCCCTCGGGCCTTAAGTCTTTTGAGGATTGGCTACATCTTCTCCCACTGAGACCAGACCAGTCAGTTCTCTGCTGTAAGTGTTCTGGGGTCCTTGGACCAGCAAGTATATGCTGCCTGGTTGGTAGCTTAGTCTCTGTGAGATCCCTGGGGTCCAGTTTAGTTGAGAATGTTGGTCTTCCTATATGGTTGCTCTCCCTTTCAGCTTCCCCTAATTCGACCACAGGAGTCACAGACTTCAGTTTAATAGTTTGGTATATATATAGGGATTCTGCAAGGACATGAATCATATTTTCCTGTTTGTAAGCAAATCATAGCATCAGTAATATTGCTAGGACTTGGTGTTCCCCCAATGAGATGGTCATTGATGTTGTTTGTCCCTGTCATTCCTTTAGATAGCAACAATTCTGGGTCAGAAATATTGACTGTGGGTTAGTAACCCTGTCCCTCCACCTGAGGCCCTGTCTATCTACTGGAGGTGAACTCTTACAGTTCCCTCTCCCAAATGTTGGGCATTTCATCTAAGGTTATCCCCATTGAGTCCTTAGAGTCTCTTACTTCCTGAATCTCTGGTACTTTCCAGAGGGTCCGCCTACCTCTCATCCCCCTGAGGCTGCATATTTCCATTCATTCCCCTTGTCCTCTGAGTTTCTCTCCTGACCTCTACCCCATACCTTATCTTATTCCCCTTTTCCATTTCCCCTTACTTCTCCCCCAGATCCCTCCCTCCCTCTGCCTCCCATGATTTTTTATTCCCCCTTCTAATGGGATTGAAGAATCATTGGGCCTTTGTGGTTGTTATATTTCTTAAGGTCTGTGGTTTCTGTTCTCGGTATCCTTGGTGTTTTGTACTTTTTGTCTAATATCCACTAATCAGTGAGTACATATCATTCATGTCTATTTGGATATGGATTACCTCATTCAGGATGATATTTTCTAGTTCCATTTGTCTTTCAAAATACATGATGTCCTTGTTTATAGTAGGTGAATAATATTCCATTGTGTAATTGAACCACATTTTCTCTATCCATTCTTTAGTTGTGGGATATCTGGATTGTTTTGAGTCTCTGGTAATTACAAATAAGGTTGCTATGTGTATAGCGCATACATGTACTTGTCCATGTTTTGGGTACATGCCTAAGAGTAGAATAGCTGGGTATTCAGGTTGAACTATTTCCAATGTTCTGATGAACTGCCAGACTGATTTCCAGAGTGATTGTACCAAATGGTAATCTCACCAGCAATGGAGATTTTGTCTGGGTCTGATGGCTTCTTTTTTAAACACCGCCACCCAGCTTCTTCTGAGTAGTTCTATGTTATTCCCACAGATAATCTATCACAAGCTGTCATTGAAAACCAAAACCCATGTACTATGTTTTCTCTTTATAATTTAAAATAATAAACACATTCTAGAAAACACATCTCATAGGGATTTGGAAACAATTCAGAAATCAAGTAAAAGCCATTTTTATGGACTTTGAGCAACATGGAAGCAGGAATTGGGAGTTTCTATGGAACTTTGGCACTGCAGAACCTGTTTTTAAGCCACACTTTGGATTTCAGGTAGAGATTTTTGTGTTATTATGAGCAATAATAGCATCTTACCATTGGCTAATTTTTTTTTTTAAATTCAATGACTAGGAATGGTGAGGAATTGAGATAATTTTTTGAATTTTAACTAAAATTTAACCAATAATATTTAAATGGTATCATGTTGGATAACAATTGTTATTCTAAACCTATATCTTTTTTTGGCCAATTAGTAAATTTATATTAAATATATAGTGGAAAGTAATTCTTAATGTTATTTCATTATTGTCATAATGATTATATACAATTAACATGTAAAAATCTGTTTCATTTTCATAATGCAAAGAAATCATATGATATCTTATTGTAAAATGTATTGGCTAATTCTATGCTGTCATTTGTCCCAAATGAGTACATTTCAATGTAACATTTTAGTTTAAGGCTATTGTAATAATTTGTGCATGAGCAATTAGCATATACAATGTCTGAAATTTTCACAAATACAAATGAAGAGTTTTATTAGATATTACAGATAAGAGACACAAGTAACTTAACAAAATCCAGACTTAATTCCATTATATATTGAAACTTAAGTTAGAATAGTTACATATTGAATTTAAGTTCTGATTAGAACAATAGAAATTATATGCTGCATTGCTAAAGATTAAGGGTAGATGTGGTTTTGTGAAATGTTTCTATCAAAACATTGCTCAAGGACTTGGATAGGTTGCTCAGCAATTATGATACTTACAAATTTTGCAGAGGACATGGGTTCAGTTTTCAGAACCCACATGTCAACTCAGAGCTGCCTATATCTCCCAGCTCCAGGATATCTGAATCATTCTTCTCCCCTCCAGGACTACCAGGCTTTTGCTTGCTGCTTATACATACATTTAGGCAAACCAGTTATATACTTGTAATAAAATAAATGAATAAATAGATAAATAGGTATTCAAAAGAGATACCAAGACTGCTTAAATATGAGCTTAAGAAAAACAACATTGTCATTGGCATATGCACATATTTACAGATATATGCATACAAAAATAAAAGAAGGACAGCATTGCTTATGCCATAGTGGACTGAGCAAACAACACTCTGCCTCAAACCATACACAAAGAATTATAGGAGAGGAATGTTCAGAGCAGAATAACTAATCTTCCCCAAGGAAAAACATGCCATTTAGTTGTTCAGTACCAAATGGTCAAACTTGAAAAAAGTATATATATTTCATACATACAAGTTACATCACATCAACTGATTAGATAGTATTTATATGTTTAGAAGAACACGTTTAAATATACATATATGTATGTAACAACAACTAATGAAAAAGGGGACCATGAGTTTCAAAACAAATAAAAACAAAACAAACAAACAAAACCTCCACATAGCTATATTAGGGAGGCTTTGAAGGATGGAAGGGGAAAGAAAATTTTTTTTAAATTACTTTCCTAAAAGAATAAAAGGAATACTTTTAAAGGAGACGAAATAAAAGAAATTTATATGAGATTATCCAATTTAGGTTTGATTTAAAGGAAATTTCAATTCTTTTTTGGATATTTGTTGATACACATATTTTTATGCAAAGAGAGAGAAAAATATCATATTCAAATTTGAGCTAGATATATTATTTCATCATTTAAGTTTGTGTATATATTTTCAAATAAATATATTGATTGTGCCAAATATTCACAGCATGTCATCTTTATAGTTAAAAAATCGAACAATAAAATCAATTTAAAGAAACAGTTGAAGAGTCAAAGAGATAGTGGAGTGCCAAGAGCCAAGGAGCAAAGGATTTGGGCAAGGCAAGATGGTCTAAAATAGATCCACATTAACAGGCAGGAGGTGACCCCTACCTGTCTCCATCTTTACAAAATGAATTGTGACCTGCCCATCACCACTGCATGCATTTATACAGGATCCTTCTTTTTTTTCATTTTGTAAACAGAAGGCCATTTAATTCAGGGTATACCATTTAGCCTCCTTTGTTTTTTTTTAAAAAATTAATTTCATGCACACACAAATCATATGTAAGCGCTATCATTATCCATTGCTCTCTAACATAAGATCACTAATGATATACCCTCTGAAACACACTCCTAGCATGTACAAACCTATGCAGCAGTATTAAAACAAGAAATATCATAAAGGTGAGAGAGAAAAAAATGAAAGCCTGGTAAAATAATAAACTGAAGTTTTCTTATTTTTCTACCACTACAAGCTATTTTATCTATTATTTTAAGAATAAAAGTATGTTATCAAAATTTTCACAGACCTTAGTATTGCATGCACTTAACCAGCAGGTCTTATATTGCAAAGAACATGACTAAATATGAATAAATATTTTAAGAATTGGGTCAATATCTCAAAAATCAAATTAAAATGTTATTTTCATCTTGGAATAATTTCTCATATTCAACATTTGGGAACATAGAACCCCATTTGCACTATGAATCTTAATTGTCAGGGGTAAAGGCCCTATTTTACTTTTATCTATGTCAATTATTAATGACTTGATATAATACTATGATTTCTCACTCTTGCCTCATTCTCTTTAAATAGAGATGTGAGTGACATACAAACTAGAGCTTAAACTTCATTCCAAAAGGTTTAAATTTCTTCCCAAATAGCAACACTACTGTATTATAGACTTAATCGTTACTGGACAGTGAGCCAGATGGTTATGCTCATGACATCAGTCTCATTATAGTTAATGTCAGTTATTACCAGCAAAAATGCATACTATAAGGTTTGTCTCCATAAACTTTGGTTATAAATTATATGTTTATTTCAGTGGCAAAAGGTAAATGAGAAATAGTTATTAACTTTTGAACATGCGACAGTGGTCTTTGAATGAATGTTGATGTGCAAAGAAAAAAATATTCATCTAACAAATCTTTATTAAAATGCAAGTGCTAGGAGGTTGCCATTACTTTATAAAATACTACAGGTATGTCTTGAAAGTATAAAACAGTGTTTGTTTGGGCTTATGATGTTGAAAGTTGAATTTATGTCAACTGACTGTGTTGTTTGGGGAATCTGTAGTCAGTACATTCTGATGCAAGTGCATGTTAGAGGAAGATGTTCATTCCAGAGGGCTTGAGAGTCAGTGAGAAGGAGGAAGGATCTGGAGTGGTTGCAGCCCCTTCAAGGGCATATGCTTATCCTGCTCCTGAAAGTCTCAATAATCCATATTTTATTTATTTATTTATTTATTTATTTATTTATTTATTTATTTTGGTTTTTTCGAGACAGGGTTTCTCTGTGTAGCCCTAGCTGTCCTGGAACTCACTCTGTAGACTAATAGGTTCTTCCATTTACGAGTACAACAACTGGCTGCTGACCAGTTCGTATCAGATGGTTTGTAGGAGAAACCTATCCAAACTATTGTCAAGATACTCTGAAATATGAGTTATTTTTATCTTTGAGAATAAGAGTAGGGAGGAAAGTAATAAGCAAAATCTGTTTCCTTGAGAATTTTGATGTACAAAACCTCTTTCTCAGCTTCACACATTTAAAGACTAAAGTAGTCTGATGACTGTGTTTGTTTCTGTATGCATTTGAGTGTGTATATATGGTGTGTGTATGTAAGTATGCATGTGTGCATGTATGTGTGTGTGAGTGAAGATGAATTCATGCCATGACACATACATGGAGAGTGGAAGATGTATCACCTTCCACCTTTCATGAGACAGGGTATTTCTTCTGGTTCCATTCTGTCTATGTCCGGCTACTTGTCCCATGGGCATCTGGGGGTTATACAGTCTCTACCTCCCATCTCACTGCAAGCACATCTGGGATTACAGATATGTAGTGCTATACCTGGCTCCATGTAGAATTCAAATTTAGGGTCCTGATGCTTTCATGGCAAGCACTTTACTTGCTGTATCATTTCTCCAGTCTCCAAAATTGCTTTTCTATGCAGAAAAGGTACAAATAATGCCTCCATCTCTCTACTTATTTGAACTCTGCAACTAAGGGCTACACCACTACAGCATACTTGCAAAATTAAAAAGGAAAAGGAGAGAAACTGTTTAAGATTTCTTTTTTAGTCTATTGAAAACTCATTTTATTCCCTTGTTAATTGTTTATGTAAATGGAAGTTATGTATAATACACACACACCCATATATATGTATATATACATGTACATTATATATATATATTTTTCTGAAACTATTATGAAACTTATATATATATATTTTCTGAAACTATTCGAATAAGTTGTGGGCTAAGAACTCACAGAAAAAAAAATGCCTAATGATACTTTCTTAATTGTCCAAGGTTTTTAGTAGAGAACGTCACCTAAGTATACCCAGCTTCAGCGTTACCAACTCAGAATCTTCTGGTACAGTAAAACTGAAAAAAGTTCTCAAAAAACTTTACGACACTTTAATGAAATTATTTAAAGAGCAGAATATTTAAATATTCCCTGGGAAGTTATATTACCTTATCTAAATATATCCACAGGATATATCTAGATATTATAAGTATTTTTTCCAGTTATATTTTAAAAGTGTCATTAAATTTTACCAATGCTTTCTTGATTTATTATATGCATATATTAATGTATATGTTTCACATTGATTAAATAATATAAAAGGGCCTACATTCATAAATATATTTTACTCTTTATTTTGTTCCAATAAAAGCATAATTAATAATTTTCAGTTTCCCAATATATTAATATTAATGTTACAATAAAATAATTATTTGTTTAAAGTAATTCAATGATGTTGAATCAATAAATAAGTGTGACTCAGTAGATCATGCATGATTTTATTTGAGCTTTCAGTTTGAATTTTATATATACACCTTCTCCCACAGTGAACTTATAAAAGAAATTGGGAACTGTCAAACTTAAACATGGTTGGTTTTTATAGGTATGAAATATAACTGAGTTTTAGTTATCAAGTTCTTCACATAGATATGTGCATGCCATTATTTTATAGAAAGATCGGTAAGACAACTTGATGCGAAGCCCAACATAGCCAGAAAATGTTTGAAGATACTGACTAGTAGTTTCAGCATTTTGAGTCTTCTAATTCACGGCTTTGTTGTTTGTTTGTTTGTTTGTTTGTCAGAATTATTTCTTAAGTACAACAATGTTGTTCATTTGCCATAGTTGTTACCGAGGATCATCTTGCTTACCTGAAAGAATTATGCCTCTACTGATAAAGACAAAATAGCAGACCAATACTTAATGATTGCTACCACCCTATACTGCCTTCTTGAGCTGCTAGTTATGGTGATGACCTAAATGTCTGTCAGTGAGAATTGTCTGTATTCATTATGAGAACAGAGCCTAATTTGAGGTCAATTTTAATGAACAAACATTTAATCATTATTCTTCCTGCAAGCTCTAATTTCTAATTATCATACAATTTAAAAAAAAATGATTCTTATTTTCCAGTCATATTAGCTGCCAGTCCTTTAGCTAAATACTGCTATATGCAACTTAGTATTTTTTAAGTTAGTATATTAGTCAATCCTTTATAAAGTAAATTGTATTGCTTCAAGTTTCTCCTGTACCCCTCAATTATTCTTAGTATAAAATGAATATAGAAAGGTTGCCTTCAACACATTGTATATATTGCAAACTTGCTACTAGGGCTTGAGAATTATTGCTGAAAAGAGTCCAGAATGAGTTTAAGAGAGTTGGGTAGTATTGATTTCAAAGAAACATTATCTTCTGGATAAAACAGAGAAACTACATATACGAACTCACAGTAGATGTGACAGCATGTACAAGGCCTGTGCTAAAACATGCCAGGTGAAAATTCAACAAGGAGAAAGGATTTGAGTGGAAAATCTCATCACCAAGCCAAAACACCTGCAATTCTTAGCTGCTTAAATATATAATAAGAGTTTTCTCTAGGAATATAGTTCCATATAAAATGGTCTCTCTTCAGTGGTAGACCATAGATACAAGAGTATATTGAGAGCACAAATCGGGCTTGAAGGATTTTATTAATATATACTGTGTTGGGTGGGTAGAAAAGGATGTGATCTCTGGATGAGTAGGAAAATGGGGGTGAATACAACTGAAACACATTGTATGAAAGTCCCAAAGAAATTCATTTTAATTAAATTCATTAAGATAATATACACCCTAAGGTTAAAGAAATGATATTCAAAGCAACATAGTTTATATCAATAACTGTCAAACTTTCTAACTAATCAGAGATTCATGATTTACATTCTCTGAAACTATGATTAGCTTCATTTGATTCAAAAACCACAGTTCTCATATTTAAGAAAATAAGAGATGGTTTATTTATTTATTTATTTATTTATTTATTTATTTATTTATTTTAGCCATTTTAAGTGACCATGGTCCAGGAACACACACTTAATATACTGTAATCTCTATGTTCCAATGTAGAAGCAGTTTCAGGAGGTTTTATAGTTTCACAAAACAAAGAAAGTCATAAATCACAGGAAATTTGAGACTAAATCATGGGTACTCCTAAGAGGCAGTTACAGCAATGTGGCAAAAGATTTTTCTGTAGGCATAAGATGCTATTGAATGACATTGTTAGCTCTGGGGTAGGTGGAAGTTAGTGGACTGCTGGTTAAACTAATGGATTCCAAAGGTTTCTATTAAATACATCATATTGGTACCACCACAGAGTGGGCCATGGTTCTGGACAGCTAGAACTGACCCAAGATGAGATACCTATCCTCTGGACCTTCAATATTATAATCTCTCAATCATACTGAAGCTCTAATCAGTCAGTCAGTTTCTGCAGACAATTTCTTTTCAACAGTTTTCATTCACACTCCCTATGACACAAATGATAAAAAAATAATTTCTATAATGCTACATAATTATTATGCAAGTAAACTTTCTTTCTGTAAATGTCAAAATGAAACTGTTTATAAGACACACAAATGTGTCTGGAAACATAATTAAAACTAAATACCATATTTAATGATACAATGGACAAAATGTCCATTTTAAAATGTGATGGTAAAATTATTAATTTTGAACTAACATGAATCAATAGTTTCAACATCATTCTTTGACATTATAAATATTCCAGTATATGTCAGGTATATTTATAGGCCCTTATAAATATTATAATTAATGTTAGGCCTACCGTGTGAGCCTACAGATGTAAGAGCGGATCATTTGGTATCTAAATCATATGGCTTATTTCAAATAAACAATCAAATCATTTACAATTTAGACATGCATCAAAGGATTTAACCACAAGTTATTTACAGTTAGGACCTTCATAACCCTCACATAAGACCCACACAAAAAAATCTCTAATTGGCTATCTGGATTTGTGCCTTTGATATTTTCCAACCCACCTACCTAGAACACATTAAGATTCCTTAGAAACTTCGCTATGTCCCAGATCCTTAAACAAATCCCTTTCCTAATCCCAGAAGATTTAATTGCTTCTACTTCAGATGACTGGCACTTACATTATGACTTCTTTTCTACTTTTTCTTTCTATGTTGTTTTGTATACACAATACATTTTTAAACTTTAGTTTTCTGTGGAGGTGTTTTCAGAGACTTTAACTAGTTTTTACCCTCCTCACAAGCTTTTGTGTCTAAACATACTTATTTATTCAAAAAATATAATAGAACTCTCTAGCATCTCTGTCCATAATAACTTTTATCAACAAACTTCCAAGGATGACATCAGGAAAGAATATGATAGTGCATGTTGATTATATGTATATTTAGAATTTGATTTATCCAAACTGTTTTTAAGATAATTTTTAGTGATAAGTTATATGTAGTAGGATATTTAGATTTTTTCAATATAAATGATTTGTTTCCTATTCACACATTCATTTTGTAAACATAAGTGAATTCTCTACTCTATACCTGGAACTTGTTAATCATCATGCTTAGAAAAGATAGGATTTTCCTTTTATGAATAGTATTGAATAGTAGATACATAAACATAAAGATGAATTTATATTGGTGAAAGATTATAAATCCCTTGGAGAAACAGAATTCATTAATTCTTACTTTCTATCAAAGCCCCCCTTTGTGTATGTAATTTTTTTAAAAAGACATATAAGCATTCTGTGTAAGAAAATTATTGAAGAAGTAGTGAAAGTATGTCTCCTGAGCTGGATAAGAGTGCATGAAAGAAAGAGCAAGAAAGGTTTCCAAGAATGTATTAACTGTTATGGTCCTTGTTGATGTTGTGTTTCAGTCTTCAAATAGAGTACAAGCAGACAATAGGCCAATAAAACCTGAAGAAAGCTGATGAAGAATTCTTGGAACATGTGAGATATTAGGAAGGTAACATTTGTGACTACAGTGGATTTTGAGAGATAGCAGGAGCTTGAGATGCATAGCCTTTGATATGTGTGGCATGTAGGAGTGAACCTCTCAGTATCACACACTTTGAAGAAGATTCCTAATGCAATCACTGGCATAAGAAACACCAGAGAGAGCACAGTTTTGGCTTATGTCAGTGATCCTGAAATTGGGAGTATGTTACAATTGTGGTAAAAATAGTCCTTTATGTAAAATTAAGAGTCCATTCATTTTGGAAATCTTAGATGGTTACATCATGGCAGAAAATTAAAGATTATTGTCTATAACTCTGAGAAGAAATTTAAAATTTAAAATTTAAAAACCACCTGCATGAATGTCGATAGAAACCTCTATTAGATCATATGGCATTGAAAAAGAGACACTAGTTAATACTAAAGGCTAATATTTTAAATTATTGAAGTTATACTATCAAAAATTGTCAGGGATTTGGAATGGACAGTTGGATAACATAAAAATTTGGAGGCAAAATACAATGTAAATGTTTCTAACACAGAGATAATAATGAGAAAGATTTGAAAACATGTTTATAATCTAATTGCAGAAGAATCTGGTTATGTCATTAGAAAAAAATCACTGGTTTGATAAAAAGAATGGACAAAACTGCTTGAGTTGTGCTGAGATGAAAAAATTGAAAAAGAATTGGAGCAACCTTATGTCATTCACCATTTTAGGGCTGCTGTTTATGATGGAGTGCTGTATAAACTGCAGAGCTAATATACTGTCAGTAGAGTGTATTAGAAATGTTATCAGTATAACGTGATATATTTCTAGTTGAATAATTTGAATAATTTCATCTGATATAAGTAAGTTCTTGACAAATTGGTTTATATGAAACTGCTGACCGGAGGGTAATGATTAGAAGTTAAGATAGATAGAAGAGACAGTGCTGGGAAGACCAAGTCTATTTTATGCTGTGTGGGGTTGTGGCTGAGAAAGTCATGAAGGAAAAAATTGGATACAAAATTAAAAATGGAAAAAGTGATGTAGGAATGATTACATATACGGAAAGTAGGATAACACAGAACATTAGTATATATTAGAGAATGGAGAAACACTGAATTTACTTACTGATGTGTTGTTCACTATATCAGGAATACCAATATTGGGTTGTATAGCAAGAAGAATTAAATCTCAAAGACTCATATTGCTACACAAAGAACACAAGTATTGTGTTAAATTAACAGCAAGAGCTTGGGGCTACAATGAGTTGAGTGATGCTCAAAAATCCTGATTCAGTTAAGATGTAAAAGAATA
Source organism: Rhabdomys pumilio (assembly GCA_030674055.1). Taxonomy (NCBI): domain Eukaryota; kingdom Metazoa; phylum Chordata; class Mammalia; order Rodentia; family Muridae; genus Rhabdomys; species Rhabdomys pumilio. The sequence continues at coordinate 98,417,597 of JANHMN010000001.1, forward strand.
TGAAGAGGTTTATATGACTGGTAGTACAGTTTTAAGATACAGACAACAGTACGTTTTTGGAATAAGGAAATGGAAGCCATAGAATTTCATCTGCAAAGCTTTTGCAGGTTAAATAAAACTGAAGCACATGTTATCTGTTTTTAACCTCTCTAATGTCCATGGCTCTATTATCTCAGAGCAAAAAGAACTTGACAGCTCCTACACTATCCCTTGATGTTGTAAAGTTATCATTGTGATGATTAGGCTTTACCTTTTTTCATGCTTTCTTGTATTATTTTATCTTTAAACTAAAAGAGTAAAAGAGAATTGATTAAAATAGTAGTCATCCTTTACATCAACCTAAATATGCTTTCTCAAAAGAGAAATGATACAGAAGTTCATATCATTATACTGTGTTTTCACGTTTCCTTACTCTTATAAAATTATAAAATATATGTACAAATATATAATAACTATTTTATGAATTTATCATAACTACACTAAGATACCACAATTCTGGACCAAAATAATATACAGGTGAGTCATTTATATGTGGTTTTATTGTGCTTCAGGGAGACATCCCTCTCTCTCTTCTCTCTTCTGAAGCATATGGGTTTAAATGTTTGATGTTGGTATATATATTGCTCATAACGATAGCACTAACACTGGGTTAAAGGGTGAGATAATTGTAATAAATGCACTTACTACATTATCAACCTTCAACTTGTGTTCATTTAAAAATACATAAAACAGTATCTTATGCATCTGAAAATCTGTTTAAGGTTGTCATTTTAATTTACCAGTGAGTGTATCTACATTAATTAAAATGCACAAGATTTTTAAATAGAGATTAAAATATGAAAGAGATCAAGCTATTTACAATCTAATTAGCTCAAAATTGGATGAGTAATACAAATGCATAATTAATCTAGTTTGGTGATGACAAACTTGAAAGAGAGGATATGAAATCAAAAATGGAAAAATAAAGTATTTCAAAAAGGCAAAAAGTACCGTGTGATCAATGACAAAATAGCATGAATTTTATCTGGCATAATCCTATTTTTAAATTTCCACAAATTAGAATTAAATGTAGCATAAACATTAAAGTACTTCCAAGATAAATGTTCGAAAGCTATGCAAGTACACTGTTTGTTATATTGCCTTTAACCCTAAGATCTCAGCATTTAAATTTGTTCTTTCTTTTAAAATAGTGTTTATATTTATGTGTATATGTGTCTATCTGTGTGGACGGATGTGCACATAAGCTAGGTGTGTATGGAGTATAGAAGAAGGCACTGGAACCCTGCAGCTAGAGTTACAGGCATTTTTGAGCTACCTGATGCTAGTCTAAAGAAGTAAAAAATTGTATGCAGTCTTAGCTGCGACCTATTCTAGTGTTTCATTTTTTTTAACAATTCTGTATTGTAATTTTGAAAGTCATTTCATTTAAAATATCAAATTTTCTAGGAACTAATTAACAAAATATATAGGTAACATGTTCCAAAAACCTAATAACAAAAATAAAATATTTTCAATACATTTTACCTAATAGGATGTACAAATGACTAACAAAATTTGGAAAGTTGCCCATGATTAGTAATCCTTAGAAAAATGTCATGAAATTACAAGCATAACTTCTTACTCATCATAATAATTAAATTAAAACAAAAAAGAAAGAAGACAAAGAATTGGAAACCAGGAACACGTGTTGATGATAACAGAGAAAACTGGAATCCATATGCATCACTGATGAGAAGTTAAATGAAGCAGATGCCCTGGAAAACACATCAAAGTACCTAAAGAACAAACAAGCAAGTAAACTTGAAATTATCAAGTGATTCAGGAATCAATCTGAACCTCCCTCCCTGCCTCCCTCCCTTCGTCTGTCTCTGTCTCTGTCTCTGTCTCTGTCTCTGTCTCTGTCTCTGTCTCTGTCTGTCTCTGTCTCTGTCTCTGTCTGTCTGTCTGTCTGTCTGTCTGTCTGTCTGTCTCTGTCTCTAAATCAGAATCATTAAGAGACAGTAAATTTATTCCAAAAAGATAAGAGGTAGTTAACATACCAGGAGACTGTCATTGAATAAACGGGTCAACAAATCCTTACACATATCGACTGGATTATTTATCGGTACAAATATAGAAAGATGTGCAATACCGATACCAGTTTGCAATAGAGTATTAGTGAAGGAAAAACAGACAGAACAATGACAGAGTTCATAAACTTTCCATGACCTTTTTAGAAGAGATGCACAGACAAATATACTAATCCAAGTGTTGTGCAGGTCTATGGTTGCCCTGGGTGTTGCTGGGCACTGAAATAGGCATTGCAATGCCTGGAGTGATGTTTGTAGTGCTTGAAGCAGTTCACCACTGGAGCACATTTGTTACATGTCGCTGCAAAAAGACATCTGACAAAAGCAGTTTAGAGAAGGGCAAGTTTATTTGGCTCATAGTTAGACTGTATAGACCCTCCTTAAAAAGGGGGATAGCAGCAGAACCTTGATGAACCCTCTTGTTGTGTCTATAGTTAGGAAACAGAGAGAGATGAATGTCACTGTTTGACTTGCTTTCTCTGTTTTGTAAAGTTTAGAACTCCATCTCATGAAATGATGCTACCCACATTTATGGAAGGGCGTCCCACATTAGCTAACCTGTTTAAGATAACATTTTCCAGGTATACCCAGAGGCTTGCACCCCAGGGGATTCTAGATCCTAACAAGTTGACTATTATACTGAGCTTCTGGGTTAGACTGTTAATGCAGAAGCATTGTGACTGTGTCAAAAATCACAGATCACATTAATGTAAAATGTTTTAATGATTGGTGTATTTTGAATATGGATATAACATAAATAAAAAATTGAATACATGAAAACTTAATAGATACAAAATTTCAATTTAAATAAAATTGTATATATGTATATGTATATATACACATATATGTGTATATATATATATACACATATACGTATACACGCATATGAAAAAATTAAAAATTATAAAATATTTGGAAAATTCATTTCATGAGAGGAAGAAAACACATGTTTGGAAGATATGTTGGAGAATAAGTCAGTAAGATCCATTAAAAAAGAAAAATAGAGATGTTAATATAGCTGATATATTTCAGGCAAAATACATTAATGGACTGGCTGACTGATTGTATGAAGCAGATAAAAAATGCAGGTCAAGACTATATCTTACTATTTTTAATGCGAATATTCTTTGGAAAGATACTGGCAAACACCATCTTATTTTTATTTTTTTCATTTTTATTGGTTATTTTACTTATTGACATTTCAAATGTTATCACCCTTCCCAGTTTCCCCTCCACAATTTTCCTATCTCATCTCTCCTCTCCCTGCTTCTGTGAGGGTGCTTCCTTACTTGCCCAACCACTCCTACCTCACTGCCCTAGCATTCCCTGACCCTGGGTCATCAAGCCAGGTCTCAAGGCCAAGGAGCTCCCCTCCCAGCTTGATAAGGCAGCTCTCTGCTCCATATGCAGCTAGAGCCATAGGTCTCCCATGTGTACACTTTGGCTGGTGGTTTAGTTCCTGGAAACTTTGTGTTTGGGGGGGTCTGGTTGGGTGATATTGTTCTTCCTATGGGGTTCCTATGGGAAACTCCTTCAGATGCTTCAGTCCTTCCTCTAACGTCTCCATTGGGGCTCCCCTACTCAGTCCAATGATGGCTGCATGCATCCACATCTGTATTGTTCAGGTTCTGATTGAGCCTCTCAAGAGACAGCTCTACCAGACTCCTGCCAGCAAGTGCTTCTTGGCATCAACAATAGTGTCTGACTTTGGTATCTGTGGATGGGAAGAATTCCTAGGTGGGGCAGTCTCTGGTTGGCCTTTCCTTCAGTCTCTACTAAAAAAGTGGGCTGAACACCTTCTTAAGTCAAGATTTTTAACATTAAAAAGTGTTCTTTCTTATTTCTTAATCATGAACTGCTTTGAAATATTAATTCTGTTAACACTGTCTCATTTAACTTGAGTGTATCTCAATATGAATTTCTTTTTCGAGATACCTGCCTATACCCACAGCATGTATGCATCCCAGGAGGTCCACAGTAATCAAAGACACAGATGAAAATCTTCTCCAAACACCCATGACAGCTGGGACAACCACAGGGCCCGCTGACCTTGGACTCACCTTCTCCACACCAATCCAGAGCCCCACATTTCTACTATATAAGGAAGCCTGCTTCCCTTCAGGGCCAGATCAGAGGCCAGATTCCACACCTACAGCCTGCTTACCTCCCAGGAGTTTTGCAGACTTTCAAAAAGCTTTCCAATCAAATTGTCCCAAGAAAGAAACTGGTGTTGCCATTCTAATATTGAATAAAATAGACTTTCAACCAAAAGTTATTAAACGAGATGGAGAAAACCACTTCATATTTATCAACGGAAAATTGTACCAAGAGGAAGTCATCTGTGCTCCAAATGCAAGGGGATCCACATCTGTGAAGGAAACCTTAGTAAACTCAAAATGAACATCGAACCTCACACAATAATAGTGGGAGACTTCAACATCCTATTCTCACCAATGGGCAGGTCATTGAAACAAAAATTCAACTGAGACACATAGAAGTTATGAACAAAGCTGATTTTACAAATATCTATAGAACTTTCTATCCCAAAACAATAGAATATACTTTCTTCTGAGTGCCTCATGGAACTTTCTCCAAAATATAATTGGACATAAAACAAGCCTGAACAGATACAAGAAGGTTGAAATAATCCCATGCGTTCTACATGATCACCAAGGACTTCAACAACAACAAAAATAAACAGAAAGCCCAAATACTCATGGAAACAAAACAACTATCTGATCAATAATAACTTGGTCAGGGAAGAAATAAAGGAAGAAACCAAGGACTTTATAGAATTTAATGAAAAAAAAAAAAAACACAACATACCCAAGCTTATGGATCAAAGTGAAAGCAGTGTGAAGAGGAAAATCCATCGCACCAAGTGCCTTCATAAAGAAATTAGAGAGATTCCATACAAGCAGTATAACAGCACAACTGAAAGCTAGAAAACTTAAAGAAGCAAACACACCCAAGAGGAGTAGATGACATAAAAACAAACAAACAAAAAAAAAAAAACAAAAAACCAACCAACCAACCAACCAACCAACCAAACAACAACAACAACAACAACAACAACAAAAAACCAGTCAAACTCAGGGCAGATATCTACCAAATAGAAACAAAGAGAATGAATCAACAAGATAGCTAAACTAAAATCAACAAGGTAGCTAAACTAAATAAAGGGCACTGAGACAGTATCCAACTTAACAAAATCAGAAATGAAAGGGGAGATGTAACGGAAACTGAGGAAATTAAAAAAAAAAATCAGAACCTACTCTAAAACCCTATACTCTACGAAGGGAAGGGGAAAAGAGGAACAGGATCAGGTATTTGGGGGGAGGACAGGAGAGAAGCCTAGAGGGCTAAGAAAGAGAATGAATGGAGATATAGAGCCTTAGGTGGGTAGGAGCAGGAACACCCTCTAGAAAGTAGCAGAGACCTAGGAGGTGAGAGACTCTAAGGACTCAGTGGGGATGACCTTGGCAAAAATGCCCAGCATTGGGGAGATGGTATTCGCAGAGTCCACCTCCAGAAGAAAGACAGGGCCTTAGGCAGAGAGAGGGACAGGATTACTAACCCACCATCAAAATTTCTGACCCAGAACTGTTCCTTCTAAACGAACTCCAGGCACAAACATGGAGAAGAGACTGAAAGAAAGAAAGTTGAATGAATGGCCCAACTTGGGATCCATCTTATGGGAGGGCACCAAGTCCTGACATTATTACTGATGCTATGATATGCTTACAGATTGGAGCCTGGCATGGCTGTCCTTTGAGAGGCCCTACCAGCAGCTGACTGAGACTGAAGCAGAAATTTACACCCAACTATTGAACTGAAGTCAGGGACCTATGGTTGAATTGGAAGAAGGATTGAAAAATCTTCAAGGGGAGAGCAACCACATAGGAAGACCAGAAGTCTCACCTTACCCAGACCCCAGGGAGCAATCTCAGAGTGAGGCACCAACCAAGAACTTACACAGGCCATTTCGAGGCCCCTGGCACAAACATGGCAGTACTCTGCCTGGTCAGGCCTTCATGGAAAAAATATGCTTAACTTTCAAGAGACTTGTGGACCCTGGGAAGGGGAGGTCTGTTGGAGCGGAGAGCACCCTCTTGGAGGCAAGGGGTAGAAGAAATATTGGGATCAGGAACTGTGGAGAGGGGACTAAGGCTGGACGGCAACGACCAAAATGTAAATTATAAAAGGAATTTATTTTTAAAACAAATGCTATGTCTGGTTCAACACATTATAAAATATTGCCTTTTATTTTTATCTGTTTCTTTCCAGTACAATTTTAGTCAAAAAAAAAAAAAAAAAAAACGGAAAGAATGTAGCAGTACCTCAAAGATGAAAAGCAATGACTGTTTGTTTTATTGGTGCAGAAATTATATAGTTTTTAATCATTTGACTGGTCCAAGTTAACATTTAATAGCAGCAGTTAATTCTAAATAGATACTTAGAAAACCAGTAGGTGAAATTAGTTTGTGCTTTCAGAAGTGTGTGCTTGTGTGCTGATGGCTTGATTTTGAACAGCAAAATGATAAATATTCTGTAAATACTCATAGTTTGAGGCAGGGTCACATGTATTAATAAGAGAAAATGTTACCTGATGGTCTTGGGGAGATGATCCAGTAGATAAACAGATAACTGACAAAGCCTTTGGATTCAGTTCCCAGAGCCTATGCAAAATCTCAATTTTCCAATGTGGCAATATATGTCCGTATACAGTTTTATATATTGTTATTCACAATTCTATATATCTATAGTCACGAGTGGCTTCTTCATAGAACATTTCATTGTGAATAAAATATACTTCTCTTCTTTAATTGTTTTTATCTTATACAACATTTATTTTATATTATGAATATATATATATATAATTATATAATAAATTATTTATTATCTTCTATTATTTATTATAAATGTACCACTGAGGCAGTGGTATATTTACTCTGTCAATTCTGTAGATGTATATTGTTTACTCAGTTTGCCACTAATGTTTTTCCTTTTAGAAGTACATGAATATATAATAAACTAAAATAGGAAATCTGTAGAAGCTCTATTTGCTAGAAGATATTAATGAGCTAAACTTGTGAGTGTAATGTACATCAAAGCAGGAACTGAGTTCCAAAATCAAAGTCCCCTGTGAATCAGCAGGTGAAATGCCATGGCTCATCACTTGTCTTCTAAATCACTCAAAATCTGGGCAAGCCATGCAAGGCAGCTGTCTGCACCACAGCACTGAATTTTCATTGCAGTGTCTGTTTCCGTCCTGTGTGCTTTGTACTATGGTGAGAGAGAGGCATCATTTTAGAGACAAATTTCTCTATTGTACCTTCATACCTCTGACATAGAAAGGTGAAAATCAGTAAGTAAGTAAATAAATAAGAAGCCGTCCGTTCTTGCATTATGGCTGCAGTCATGTGTACGTTTCACATTCTTAGCTGAAATACCATGTTCCTGACCAGAATTTCTACAAAGTAATTTGTTTCCTCATTGTTTCTCTCCCCTTTTCTTCTCCTTTCATAATTTCTATTCAAGTTAAAAAAAAAAAGCTAAAATAAGTAGCAACAATTAGTCTCCTGCAGCAGCTACTCCATCAGTATGAAGCTATAACTGCATTTTCTTTGTTTATGAGATGATCTTAAAGTGTCCTCCACACCGTCACCTAAGAAAGGCAAGGCAATCTATAGCAGTGGGTGCTCAATAGGCAGCCATTGTGTGAAATGCAGGCAACACTGGAGTGGTAATGTTATTTCTTGTCTAGCAACTAAGACTAACACTGCCATTTGTAGAACAGGACAATTCAAAAATTTAAGACAGAAACACAATTGATTATTATTTCACATTTTAAAATATTTTTATATCTAGCATATTTGATTGAATGAGTTTTTCGTTGATGAGGCAATTGGGCTGATTTTACATTTGACACTTGGAGAACAGTTCTATAATCTACAACCTGACTCCTCTTCACTCTTTTAATGATGCTAAAACCAAAGCAGCTTTTTTGAGTGCAAATGGCAAAGGCACCATTATGTTTCCGGTACAATGTCTAGGTATTGCACTCTAGTGTAGCCCCTGAAAATAATATTAAACTGGACAATGCTCTATTTTAAACAATCTTGGCATTGAAATGAGGTAGAAAGACATAAGCAAAATTAGGTAAATAGCTAGTACAGTTTCAGGTGAACATACAGTGATGACAACATAACCTGTTAGAAAAGTGGGACAACCCCAAAAATGAGCTTAACAGGGCTATGAGATCTTTGGATGCTACCTGTTAAGCCTGATGACTTGGGTTTGATCCCAAGAACCCATGTGGTAGAAGGTAGAAAGGGAGAATGGACTCTAGCAAGGAATCCTCTGACATTTACAATGGTGGTATACCACACTTGTGCAACACACACACACACACACACACACACACACACACTTACCCATAGATAGGTAAACAAAGAACAAATAAATTATTTAGAAGAAAGTAATTACACATACACACACACACACACACACACACACACACACACACACACTTATCCATAGATAGGTAAACAAATAAATAATTTAGAAGAAAGTAATTATCTCAAATATGAGAAGTCTCAGAATATCTGAGAAATATAACCAGTAAGAGAATAGCTTAGTCAAATAAACCAAAACCAAAAAAAAAAAAAATAACAGAAAGTTTACATTCTAATTTTCAATGATATCTCTAAAAACAACAAAACCTCTTGATACTAAAGAAAAACTTAAGTGTCCAAAACCATAAAAATCTGCTGTGGCAAGGCATCAGATTTGAGATCATAAGAAGGTGATTTGATGGGATACTGGTTAATTCTGTGGACTAGGGATAATGGGGACTCTAGCTATAAAGTTGGCATGTTGTTAACCAAACTACAGCAAAGAAACAACACATGGAGTTCCCAATCACCCTTTTAAACCTATGAAATACATTGTACCTCTATTGCAAAGTAATTCTATAAAACTCATAAACTAAAGAGACAAGAAACATTATTTTCCTTTATTTTCCACATAACTATAGCTGTATCAGTGAATTACATGTGTGCACAGGCTAAACAAAATATTTTGCATCTAGGAGCGAAATATAACATACTTTTCTGCCATGATACATAGGGCAATGGTATCTAAATTGTCTTTAGAAATGATGAAAGCTGAGGAGTAGTGATCAGGTTGCTTGGATTTCTAGAATACTGGATAAATATAACATTGAAATTCTATGTGGGAACATACTTAACCATTTTATTTCATTGACTTGGGATATACTTAAAAGAAGAGTTGATATGTAGTCTAGTGTTCTTGTAGAACTCCTAACATTGTAAGTATGAGGTGTGTCTGGCTCTTTCTCTTATACTGGGTTGCATTGAAAGTGTTGATGTGAGGGTTTGTGCCTAAACTTAATGTGTCTTACTGTGATATGTTTGTTTGCTCTTCCTGGAAGCATTGCTTTTTTCTGAAGGGAAATGGAGGAACAGTGGATCTGAAAAAGAGGAAAAGTGAGTAGATCTGTGAAGAGTCAGGGAGGAGAGCCTCTGTCAGAATGTATCTTTTGAGAGAGTAATAAATAAAAGAAAATTATGTAAAACTGAAAAAAAAAAAGAAAGACAATCTAAGATAGGTTGTAACTTTATTTTTTTCAAATCCTATTTTTAATGATGGTTCTTAAATGCTTTAACCTCCCTTTAAGCCCACTATCCAACAGAAATAGTGGGAAAAAAGGATATAGGGGTAGGGGGAAAGTGAGCCTGCTTAGAAAGGTTCTTTGGAGCAACACACATCTGTATTGTCTGTAAATCAGCAGTTCAGTCCACAGGTTAGCAAGCAGCGGAAGCTCAGTCCACTCACAAACACCTCGGGAATACACCAGCAGTTCAGTTCAGTAGAGTCAGGTTAGCAACAGTGGTGACACAGCCTAGCAGAGACAGCCAGGCCTCAGCCTCCACTTGAGTCATCAGGAGGACCAACAGGAGCATCAGGAGTAGTTCTTGGCTGTGCCTCTCTCAAGGAAATGAAGATCATAAAAGACGCGAGACCCTCAAGCATTACCAGCTAACTGTACCAGCAAGCCAACCTGTGTCTCCATCACTCCATCAAGTCCTATTGATACCTTCCAAACATCACATGTCTACCATTTGCCTTTCCTCAGCGTGGCTCTTGCTTCAGCATGTGTCTTGTCTCAGCACAGGACTTGCCCCAGCATGCGGATCCAATCAACCCTAGTTTTAAGATGTGTAAAAAACAAAAACAAACAAACAAACAAACAAACAACAATAAAAAAAAAACCTGCAGCACATCACCAGAAGTTTTTTGTTGTGTTTCTCTCTATGGAGTCCCTACAAATGTAGCTCAATTACACAATGTAAGGTGGACTAATACATGCTTGTTGTTAGCAAAGAATCTTTCATCATGTATCCTTTCATGAGTTTGCTTTAGCAGAAAATCCTCTCTCCTGTGTCTGCTTTTTTAGTTTCTCACACTTGAGTCTGCTTTAAGGAAGTGTTCCTTCACACGTTTGCCCCAGCAAACTACCATTTAACAGACTTTTGAAGAACCCTTAAGTTTCCACTTCAATAGGTCCTCACATTCTTTCCTAGACTTATTATTTTTATCTTCATTTTATGAAAATTTCCTACCTATTAGTTGATTTAAAAGATCACCATACTACTACCTCTTGTTCTTCTGTATGTTGGGTTGTCTCATAAACTGCATGGGAAACATGTAAATGTTTATAAACATATCTGTTTGGCTAAACAAATATATCTATTATTTTAATCTTCAGGAGTTTAAATAAGCCACAAGTCAAATTAACTGTGATCTATACCACTAGGCACCCATGCCCCAATTGGAAATAATTAACCAGATGCTCCTCATATCAGGGGAATCTAAGGCACAAGGGTTATATTTATTCTGATTTGTATTAATATGACTGGAAGACTGCAGGGTATAGAGAGACACAGAAAAGCTCTGTAGTCCTAAGAATAGAATTCATTTCTCAGTTTCACCAAAGGAATCAATTGCATTACATGTTTCTAAAAAAAATTCCCTCTATCACTTAACAATATGCTGTCACTATTTTCATAAATGACTGATTGTATTGAACTCATCCTACTTACTGTTGCCCCCATTTCTCTTTGTACTGGTATGAGGGCACTTAAAAATGATATTTGTTGTCCTTGTATAGATATATGTTTTATGGTTTTATGTATAGCTAAAGGGTAATGATCAATCATTAATGCACTGATTTCAGCAAATACCTCAGTATATACATTTGTGGAACACAGATAATCCTTCAATCCCTGGGGTCCAGAGTGGAAGGATAAATTAGACTTTTGACTTTTGAGGCCAATATGTACACAATGGCAACAGAGGAATGTCTTCATTTTCATGCGTGCATGTGTGTACTCGCACACACACAAAAACACACAAAATGAATGGATGAATTTTAATTTTAGAAGATATTATTTTGTTGATAAATTAATCTGAAATAAACTGTAGCAATTAAAATTCCTCTCATAAATAAGATTTTCTCCCATTCTCATGTACACAGTTTTAGGCTAGTATTAAAAAATATTCCTGAAAGTAAGAAACCCAGGAAGGTGAATAAAGACAAAATTCCCAGTGTTTTCATTGCTTTTCAGAATCGCCCATTAAAAGCTAACTTAGACAGTCTTTGAGGAGACAGAACAAAGTCAAGATGTGGTAGAATGTAACCCATGCAAATGATGATAACTCTTCAACTTATATATTCATATTATTATAGATGTACTATTTCACTGTTTAAGAAATAACTATTAAATAAAACTGCGTGGTAGCTTACAATAATTTGTTAAAATACTTCAATAGCATAATGAAGTTGAAACTACTACATTGTACAATGAGAAGAAATGAGTTTAATTTATTCTTCAATTTATTCTTAATATTATTATTAATATTCTTAATAAATTTATTTAATTTATTCTTCTGTATATAGTTTGCTGAGGTATAAATAATTCAGAATGCAATTGATAAAAACGTAGGTTAATTTTATTTCAAATACACGTTTCATAAACAGAATAATATATAATTGAAATAATAAATATTAGTTTTTACTCGTGTCGATGCCGGCTTATTAATTTGGCTTGGTATCACAAGTCCACTAGCCTGAACTTAGCACAAAAGGCTTCAACTTCTTATGAGGAAAATGCAAAACACTATTTTGTTAAGGCAAAAAGAGCATGCTATAATTCAGCACAGCATTATACCTGGGCCATAAATCCTTCATTGCTGCCTGCCCATTCATTTAAGGTAGAAACAGGAGCTCCACACTTTGTCCATTCTTTTTAAGTGGGCTGATAATGAGCTCAGCCAGCCTGGCTCTGGTAAAGCAGCTGTTGTCTAAGTTGATTGATCTGACATTCAATCTGATTGATTGGTACTTAGACTGTGTAGGTTTCTGAATACTTGAATATTGCACTTGATTACATTTTGCTCCATATAAAATCATCCCTCAAATACTGCAATTTCTTCTTCATCAGCCTTCCTGCATTGTGTCTGTTCTCTCCACAGAAATAGTCACATAAATATTCAAAAACAGTCGATGGCCTCTTTATGAATACCAAAATGAGTTTCAAACTCTCATGTGTCTATTGTAAATATTATCAAATGCTTCCTACTGCTTTGAACATATTTGAACAAGGAGCCCATATACTTGGGTTGTAATTGTGACTCAGTACTGTGTAATTGTTTATTAATTTGAGACACAAATTTACTATCAGTTTTTTTTATCTTCTTCCATGAAACAGTGTAATGCTGCTATTATATCGAGATTTGTGATAAATATGGAAAGTCAGTTACTTAAACAAAGCTTTTCACCATAAACAACAGTACCATAATTATTCATTAGCATAAAAACTCAATAATATTCAAAGTCCTTGCATGTTATCGCTTTATCCCTTGTAAAAAATTCAAGTACTATATTAAGAGTATAAAGAGTGGACCTCCTTTTTTGGTTCCTGATCATAGTGGAGAAGTTTTCAGGAACTTTCTGTTTAGCATGATGTTGGGCATAGGCATACTGTAAATAGCACTTTTAGTAATTAAAAGAGTCTCCCTTACATTTCTAACATGTCCATGGTTTTTATTATAAAGTGTCATTGAATTTTGTAAAACTCCTTTGCTGCATCTAATGATGAGTTGATATCCATCTTTGAGTCATCTTATCTGATAGATGACATTCATTGCCTTGTGTGTACTGAATCATCTACGGCATCTCTGAATGAAGTCAACTGTGTCATGATGAATGATTTTTTTGATGTAGTCTTGAATTCTAATGATTAGCAATTTAAGTAAGCAAAATTAATCAGCAATAAGATGACAACCCAGAGGGATACCTTCAGTAAAAACATCCCTGCAGGTGATGTTGGGATATTCTCTGCAGCTGTAGAAAAGACCACAGGTACTCCACTCTTTCCTTGTTGATACAAGGAAGGTTTACCCTCTGTTGTCATTGTATGTATACCTGTCCATAGAATGATTGTGTTTTCTCCATCAATTATTGCACACATTATATCAGTTTAAGGAGGAGTTAAAGTGTGTTGAGTGCCTAAAAAACAATTCTGTAATGCCTATGTAGTGCATCAGAAACATAGAACGAGAGGGAAGAAAGAAGACAGAAAGAGGCTTTCACATTTACCTTGTGCTCTCTCTGGAAGTAGGTGTATGACAATTTTTCTTCCTGTCATGCTAATTATGATACACATTCTGTTTTCATTTTTAGCCGTGATATGGTGAAGCTGTGAGGTATTCCAAGCCTGTAATTCCAAATGGAGACATAGAGGCAATAAAATTTCTTAATGTAGAAATGAAGCTTGGATGGCATAGTTGATAAGGCCTCTTTTGGCCACAGTGTGTAATCCTGTCTTGGAAAAAAGTAAAGACTCATGAAAAACCCTAAATAAAAAAGTTACAACAATAAAAAAAAATATTACTCAAGTCCTTGCAATATCCTGTTATTCTGGAGGGTTTTTTTTTTTTTCCTTTGGTTGATTTTCTGGTATTTTTTTGAGTTTTGTTTTTGTTTTGATTTTTATTTTTTGTACTTTTGGCCTCCAATATAGTCATGTTTCCACTTCCTGAAATGAAATGACATTTACATAATTTAGAAATAAGTAGTAGATCTTATTGTTTTTGAAATATGTGAAACTCACCTTGTAAAAATAAGTTCCAGGTACTCTATACTTAACACCAGTAGATGATATTGGGTATTATTTTGCTCCTTGTTTATTTTATTACTATTGTAACAATTTTCTCAAAAATATGAAACTTTATGTCAAGGTAATTTATATAATGTTTTTGGATTCATTAGTTCACACAGTAGAATCTTCAAAAAAGACTTTAATTGGCAATTTTCAAACATAATCATGGAGTTATATATTAGATACACAATATATTGAACTGAAAAATATTAGCTTGGAATGGTAAGTTTAATAATGACCTGTGTATGTAGGTACTGTTCTGTACTCTGATATTTTATTTATTTAAAAAATGTAAATAAATGAATCAATTTTTAGCAATATTTGGTTTATTTACTTAAGTAAGTCTAGAATTTACTGATTATTATAGAAAATAAGGATTCACTCAAAGAGTTTTGTCAATTATGATTCCTGGTTGGTTGGACTCTTTCTAAGGCAGGCTACACTCCTAAGAGTAGTTGAAAATCATAACTGAATGTACTAGAGAAAAGAAGGAAAAGAAGAAAAAAAGGAATGTTCAAGTAGGTGGGTAGGGAAGTGGTACTGGAGAAGTAGCCTAGTGAAGGGCTTGGAGAATATGATCAAGTAGATTGCATCAGATTTCCTAGAGGGATCACAGACTAGAGAGTACAAGGCAATAGAATGCATTTTTATAGTCAGTAGTTGAATCTTCAAGATACTTAGTATGATGCCTTGTTCTCCCCAGATATTATACTTTTTACTTAGTTTAAAAAAGTAATACAATTAATTAACTGTGATGATGATGCTTACTCCCAATACTAAAAATAAAAGAAATTCAAACTTTTGACATGATTATATTCATGACATGATTATATTCAACTAGTCATCGGTTCAAACTGACAAATAATTAATGAGGAAGAGTCATTTATAGATACTTTATTTTTAAGTAAAGGAATAGAAGAATCAACTGCATACCGGGATTTCAAACACTATCACACACACACACACACACACACACACACACACACACACGCACACACACACAAATGAGATTCACATATATAAGTAAATTCAAGAACCTAAATAATAAATATATAATACAGATCATTTAAAGTGCTTTTACAAGCATTATTTTAATATAATGGAACTTCATCTCATTGTGAAATTGCATAGTTCTCTTTGCCTGTCGGCATAAATGACAATGTAGTGAACATCAGAAAAAGTCTATACTGATTAGGATCCAAAAGAAAATGACTAGTATTGAAATTTATAAAATTACATTTTTCTAAACTAATATATGTCTTGGAGCTATAGTCAAATTGATAGAAGATAATTTGGAGAATATATATTTTCTATGAGTCTTTGATAGTCTAGCTGATAGACTACATATTCTAAAATAGCAATGACAATATTTTGAATATGCAAAATGCCAGAATAACATATCTAGGTGTCTTAGTCAATATTCTATTGCTATAAAGAAAAACCATAACCACAGAAACTCTTTTAGAAGAATGCATTTAATTTAGGCTTGCTTACAGTATCAGAAGCATTAGCATGATGGAAAGCATGACAGCACATAGACCAACATGGTGTGTGAGAAGCAGCTAAGAGTTCTACACTGGGAACAGGAAGAGAGAAACAACTTGAACTAAATTGGACCTTCTAAATCTCAAAGCCCATCACAAGTGACACATTTTTCCCAGCAAGGCAACAAGCCCCTAACCCTTCCAAATTGTACAACTCCCGAATCATTAAAATGAATGAACCTATGAGGACAGTTCTTATTCAACTCCCTAGCCCTCCGTGGACTCATAGCCATATCAAAGTACAAAAATACATTCAGTCTAACTTCAAAAGTTCCCGTTGTCTGTAACAATCCCAACACTCTTTAACAGTCCAAACTTCAAAGTCTCTTCTGAGGCTCGTGCGAATCTCTTAACTAATACCTTGCAAAATAAAAATATAAAACCAGATCACACACTTGCAACAGATGGCGATAGTAAATAGGCACCGCCATTCCAAAAGGGAGGAATGGGGAATACTGAAGAAATAGTGAACCGAAGCAAGATAACAAAACAGCTGGGAAAACTCCAGACTCCGCATCTCCATGTGTGTCGTCAAAGCTCTCTTCAGGTTTCCAACTTATCTCAACATTGTTGACTACACCACAGATCTCTCTTCAGCTGGTTCCATACCATGTTAGCAGACTGGCTGGCAGAGATCAATCAACTCTGCCATCTCCAATGGCTTGGGGTATCCAACACAATCCCTGATTCACCTTCAGAACTTCATGCAGTGTCCTCTCTGGACGTCCATATGAGGAAACCTCTGACATGTGCATGGCCTCAGCAGCTTCCCTTAGATGAAGAGTTAGGTACCACGTTGTTGTTATTGAATCCTTGGATCTAAAACCAGAACCATGTGACTGAAACTTGGTCTCCTTGTTTTATTAGCTTCCTGTTTTTATCATTTCCTGCAGTTCCTAAGCTTTTTTAAAAATCCCTAGTGACAAGTTGGAACCTGACATGTGTGACGTCTTGCTCTAAGATCACTGCTCCCTTTACTTCTTTTAGCATTAGGATTTTCTTAATATGTTTTTTTTTTTTCTTTTTGAGCAGTAGACTTGTTTCCCACATTATATTCCTGCTACTCCTTTTTCTCTCGGAGTATACATTTTGTATTTTTTTTTTTTTTTGGTCACCATGGTTTTTATTATTATTATTATTATTATAGATCTACGTAAAATAGAACACTAATAACCACATGATAATTCAATACTAAGCTCTCTTGATGTCTAGCTCTTTGCCACAAGAACAGTCTCTAGATCTCTTGGTAATATAAAAAGGTTTCTCTTCTGAAACCTTTTCAGCGAGGCCCCCACATTTCACATTAGTTTTAATACCATCCTCCATGATCTTACAAGGAAGGTCTTCTAAGTACCATTTAAATCATCCAACTAATTTTTCTTATCCAAAGTCCAAAAGTCTTCCAAATTCCTCCAACAAACAGTAGTCAGTTCTTTATAGCAATATCCAACTCCCGGGTATCAACTTCTGACTTCTTGTTCTATTGCTGTGAAAAGACACCATGACCAGGACAGCATTGAATTGGGGCGTGCTTATTGTTTCTGCTATTCAGTCTGGTATCAGCATTGCAAAAAAGCATGGTGGTGTGCAGGCAGACATGTTGCTGGAAAAGGAGCTGACATTTCTACCTCTACATCTTCAGGAAGCAAGAATAAGGAAAACTACTTGACCTGGCTTGGGTCCTTGAAACCTCAAAGCCCATGCCTAGTGACACACTTCCGCTAACTAAACTATACTTTCTAATCCTTTCAAATAGTGCCATCACCTAATGATTCAATTATATAAATACTGGGGGCCAATTTTTTTTTAAAACACCACAGTTGATCTTCAGCATTTATAGTATCTTAAAAATAGAAATTATAATTTTTTTCCAGTGTGACTTAGCAATGTTTTCATTTGGATAAGTAAATTATCTTAATCAATATATAATACTTTTATAAAATATCTTTTATTTCAGTTAATGTTGAGCTTGTTTTTATCATCTTTACTTTCCTGTTATATTTTATTCTTCATTGTCCGTCTTAAAAATGATCTACTATAGTGTAGTTCACTGTAGATCACTCTCAGTTTAAATGTAAAAATCCATTTATATCCACTGATATACAAAATGTTCCGTTAACAATAAAAATAGGACCTATTTTTTTCTATTTTATAGAAACTAAACTTAGTTTCTATAGAACAGTTTAGTTTCCTAGAAACACAGAAAAAAAAAACCATTTTCAGTGTTCAAGATTTCCATACACCTATGCTTTTTTTTTCTCTGAAAATATACTTCTATAGTCAAGGAAGGCAATCTTCACAATAAAACAAAACTAAAATATAATATGAAGTGTGATAATAACTTATCTATTATATCTTTATATGTTTTACTGATGATGGCATCTTCTGTCTTCTGATCATTGTATAATGAAAGGCTTTTGTTACTTACACAATTTACACTGATGAGTAGTGTGTAAATTCACCATCTCTACTGGTCACTGATTTGTGTAAATCCATTTATTCCTCTATTTCAGTTGAGTCCTCATGCCATCAATATATGATGCTTTGCTTAAAATTTAAATAAATTTAGTAAGGATATAGGAGGCTCAAATAGGAGGTCAGATGCAGGAATTTTGAACAAACTATGGAGTAATAATGAGTTACATGGTGCCTTATAGGCAAGAGATTTTGGGTGTTTTCTTAAGTGAGTTAAATTCTTCAATGTCATGGAGTCACTTAAATTAACTTAGATTAGGCTCAAATTTGCCCAAAGTAAAGAAGAAAAAGAAGGAGGAAGCTATGGATGCCAAAGGACAGTCTTACAAAACAAACCAATTTGAGTTTTTTCAATATAGCTTCTGTGGAAATATACCTTAGCCATGCAAACAATAGCAATCAGACAGCACTATTTTGGATTTCTTTTTCTTTTTTTAAGCATTTTTATTATCAAATCATAATTTTTACTTTTTAACACAGGGGTTAGAAACACAAAAATGCAGGACGTGGGGAAGGGATGACACAGGAGCACAGGTGTTCAGAGAGAGTACAGATATTTTAGATCTTATTTGACTTTTTGCACTTCAAATTTAGAAAATTGATTTATTAGTTTTTTTACTGTGATATTCAGAAATTACTACAAATTTAGGAATTTAACACATACCAATTTTCTTATAGTTTTTAAGTCAAGACTATGTCATGAAAATCACTGGACTAAACTTGCATGCAAATAGCTGTGTTTCTAGAGCCTACAGACAAAAATCTATTTCATTGCAATCTCCAGTCTAGGGATCTTTGCACTTCTAGTTTCATGGCACTTCCCAATTTCAAAGACAGCAATGTTTCACCTCTACTTTCCTTCTGCCTCAGCCTGGTTCCTTTCATGTTCCTCCTGGTCAGCAAAATATTTTCACTGTTAAACTCATTGGAACATAACTGTATTATCATTCCATAAAAAGTAAGAACTTTTTGAAAAAATGTAAGGTTTGCATACATTTTCCAAATATATACTTACTTATATTTCTAAGTGCAGTAAATTCTGTCAGTGCTCAATGTGGTTAGGTTCTGTCACAGCAAATTGTCACACTCTTAACTTGCTACCGTTTTTTTTCTTTTATTGGATATTTTCTTTATTTACATTTCAAATGATATCCCCTTTCCAGGTCTCCCCTCTGCAACCCTCTAACCCATTCCTCTCCCCTTGCCACGCAACCATCCTCCCACCCACTCCAGTCTTCTCACCCTGGCATTCCCCTACACTTGGGCATTGAACCCCCTCATGCCCAACATAAAGGCTGCTCCCCCATCCAACAAGCCATCCTCTGCCACATATGCAGCCAGAGCCATGGATCCCTCCATGTGTACTTTTTGGTTGGTGTACCAGTCCCCAGTAGCTCCAGAGTTTTGGCTGGTTGACACAAAAAGTTCGCAATACCCAAGATACAATTAACCTGCTACTTTAATGCCTGCCTATAAGTATTTGGAATAACACTCATGTTTTACTTTGTCATTTCCAATGTCATTTCTAATATTAGAATATGATTATGTATATAATATACATATAATATAATAATATTGAATTTTAAAAGTGCTTTATTTTCTAAAACACAATAATATAAGAATATTGGCTTTAGGATAAAATAAGATTGTATATTATCTTCAAAGCTTTACTATTAATAAAATGTCTACCTAGAAATTTAAAGTACATTTGCTTTTTGTTTATTTATTTTTTGTGTTATTCACGAGCACAATGACATATATTCAAAGAACAGGGGGTAAATTATGAGTCAATTACCTCCTTCCACCACTTGGGTTCTGGCCGTGAGGACTGCTGACAGGAAGACAGTTACTGAGCTGTCTCACTTGTGTTCAAAAACTGTGTTTCAATAAAAGATTAAAACAAGAATAGAAATAAATTCTCAATTATAATCAATAATAGTGAGACTTTAGACACCAATGTATGCAATGAAATAAAGAGAATATTTGACAGAAATTGAGTTCTGATTGAAGTAGTTCTGTCTGACAGGCGATTTCTGTTGTTAATTGGGGAGCCATGTATTTCTCTTCAGGAAAACCCTTTTTTGCTTAGATTTCTTTGATGCCTTTTTATGACCTTCCATGACCTCCAGTACACTTAACTTAGAACTTATAGCCAAAATTCAATGAGACTTCTGGGAAGTCTCTATAGACATTGTGAATATGATGCTTAATTTTTATTTACAATGTTTGTTATATACAGGTAACTAAATAAAAAATTTAGTATCTAGAAGAAGACTTAGAGTATCAAGAAAGTTCTAAGTACATTATGTCAAATTAGATTTCTTTAATGCGGGAAACACTTTGATCCTGGATGACTGGATTTACTATGTTTATGGGCACAAACTCTATTTTGTATCATAATTAGTTAAAATATTTATGTCATTTCAGTTCACAATTAATAAATAATGGCCAATTAGTTGTTGTCTATTAAATGGTTCTGAGTTGTGTACCAGTTAATTTATGGAATTATGATTTTAATGAATATATAAGTTCCTTCTTGTAGAACCTCATGTTTGCATGATGAGCACTAACATCAATAATTGGAAAACAATGTGCCAAATTATATCACTAATTAGAAATTATGAACTATGGAACAATTAAATGCTATTTTATGCATAAATGAGGAAAATATGAAATGCATTTGTGTAACTAGAAAAGAGAAACTCATTTAGATAAACCATAGAAAATGGAAGAACAAAAGATAATTGGTGGCCATAAGGTGAATGTGTAACTAGCCATAAAATTAGAAAGCAGGGAGCTTAGGGTATATTTGGACCATTGAGAATAAATTTCAGTTCAAAATTTGAATTTATAGAGAGTTATTGAGAAAGATAAGTTTGGCTATGCTCTATAGATCAGAATAGACTTAAACTTGGAGATATACCTGCCTCTGCCTCCTAAGTGCTGGTTTGTTAGAAAACTGGCAATCCATCTACCTCAAGATCTAGCTATACCACTCCTAGACATATACTCAAAAAATGTCCCATACGTTTATAGAAGAGTTATTTGTAATAGCTAGAAACTGACAATAACCTTGATAACCCCAACCAAAAAACGGACAAAGAAAATGTGGTATATTTAAACAATGGTGTATTACTAAACTATTAAAAACAATAACATCTTGAAAATTACAGAACTAGAAAAAAATCATTCTGAGGGAAGTAACCTAGACCTAGTAAGAGAAACATGGTATATACTTACTTATAAGTGGGTATTAGCTACAAAGTAAAGAATAACCAGGTTACAATCTACAAGCAAAGAGAAACTAAGTAACAAGGAGTTCTCATGGGGAGGGACTTATGAATCTTCATGAGATGGGGAAATATAATAGATATCATAGGTGGTGTGGGAGCATGGGAACATGAAGAAATATAATGAAGGAGGATGTAGGGAGAGAGTACTGAGAGAGATAACTAGAATTTTGGGTTATCTCAGGGATGATCTAAAAACCTTGGGTAATGGAACCTTCCAGTAATCTAAAAGGAGGAACCTAGCTAGCTAAGACTCTTAGCAATAGGGAATATGGAGCCTAAACTGGCCATCCCCTGTAACCATGCCAAATTTCCAATGAAGGACTTGAGACCCCAACCCAGCCACCAAACCTTTGATCAACATTATATCCTGCCTATAAGATGTTCTGGGGTAAAGTGTACCAGGGAGACTGTGGGAATTGCCAACCAAGAATAGGCCCAGCTTGAGATCAATGTCATAAGACAAAGCCCAGTCCTGACACTGCCCAAAAGGCCACAAACTAAAGGAAGATAGATAGAACAAACGAGAGAGAAAGAAAGAGAGGGAGAGGGAGAGAGAGAGAGAGAGAGAGAGAGAGAGAGAGAGAGAGAGAGAGAGAATAATGAAAGAAAGAAAAACAAAGAAAGAAAGGAAGAAATGATGCCCAGATGCCTAATAATATTCCATTATACTCAGATTGATGCCTATTCCAATTTTCATCCAGCAACTGTTAGAAACAGATCCAGAGACCCACAGACAAACATTAGATGGAGTTTGGAAACTCCTGTCAAAAACAGCAAGAAATATTGGACAGTTGTAGGATACTACAAGACAACACACAGAATCAACTAGCCTGATCACATAGGGGCTCACAGATACTAAATTGACAACCACCCAGCTTACATGGACTAAGCTGGGCCTTCTGCATCTATGCTACAGTTGTGTAACTTAGTCTTCTTGTGGAATTAACAGGGGAAGGGAAGGTTGTTATTGACATCTTGCCTGCTTTGGGGACACTTTTTCATTTTGAGTTGCCTCGTCCAGCCTCAATAAGAGCAAAGGTGCCTAGTATTACTGCATCTTGCTACACCATGTTTGGTTGATATCCGTGGGAGGCTGGAATTCTCTGAATAGAAATGGAGCAAAACTAAATAGGAATGGAGGGATGAGGGAAGGTGAATAGAGAGATTAGTAAGAGAGGAAGGAGGGGAAATTGTGGCCATGATGTAAAAGTATATTAAAAATCTAAAATGAAAGAATGATGAGGAAATATTAGACAACTAGAGGAAGTGATTTAATCTACTCAAACACTAAAGAACCTGAGAAGAGCATGATGTTTAATAAAACATCATTCATGGGTTTAGAGATGGGGCTGGAGATGAGCTGTTAACCCAGGCACTCAACAGACTAAGGAGAGGATTGCAAAATCATAGACTCCCTGAAAAACTTAGTGAGATTCCAATGGTAGGAGAAAAAGTTTAAAAATCAAGTCCTGAGGATTCTGATCAATGAGAACTGATAGGAAAAGCAGGGCCCTGGCTTTATTCCTCAGTAGCAACTAAGAAGAAAAAAATGTAGATCTAGGCTGCGTGCTGTAATCTTTACTTCAAAGAACCAACTTGTGTATATCTACCTTATAACACATTAGTGATTATGGGAAAGACACCTGGACTAAAGCCTGCTAGGAGACATTTTGTATGTAGAAAGAATAAATGAAACCATTAACCATGGGACTCTAGGTTAGTGTTAGGCATCATCACATACCCAAAATCCTACAGCATATTATTAGTAACTTACCCAAAGAACAATACCGAAACCCATACCCATGTCTAAGAAGATTGAATAAGTTCCCACCCTTGTCTCATTTATTTGTCTGATGGATTATAAACAAAACTATAGTATGGATAAACTGCCTAGTCAAGAAGAAAGGAACATATATAAAAATATTTTCTCTGAATAAAATTCAACATAATTATTCATTGTTTATTTTTAATGTTTGAATTTTCATGGGATACATATTGAATTATGGTCTTTTTGCAATTATGACAGAGCTTACGTTACAACATCCCCACCAAGTTCTGTCTCCTTCATTTTTAGTCTGTGTTAAAGAAATATTTCTACAGATTACTTATTGAAACAATGGCTCAGTCTAGGAAGAAAGCTCAATACAGGCAGAGAATTCTGGAAATTAAATATTTAATCAGCTTCCGTTCATTTTGATCACATATTTCTCATTTATTAGATTAAATTTGTATTCCAAAACGGTGTGTATGTGTGTCAAGGTGTTTATTATTTTGCCTGTGTGCAAAACTGCAAAACACACATGACCAAGGTTTTCTCAATATATTAAAGTTTTTAGAAGATAAAAATTATACCATTATACCGAGTTTAGGCAATCTATATAAAGAAAATTATGTCTTTTTTATTTGCAAAATCAAGTCTATGATATATGTTATTCAGAAAATCTACACAGTTATGCATGATGGTATTCCATTCAACCTAATAGCTTGGTGTGCATTATATCATGGGTTTATCAAGACACTGAGACATTTATAAAAAAAGTACCCTATATCAAGTCCATATTAGAATTTTTTGCGTTTTCCAAGCTTCACAGAGGCACATGAATAAGAGGAAGCAAGTAAAGGAGATTGTCTCCTAAACTTACAGTCAGTGGTTAGTGGTGCTTTTTTCAGAACAGGGACAATGTCTAATTTATTGGCAAGAATGTAGGTGCTAATTTTGCTTACAAATGAAAAGAACAAGTGTTTACCAATTAAATCAAGCAGCTGCTTTCACAGTCAGTGTTACTAATAGCTACCAACAAAACTCCAAGCCATTTTTCTAAATTGTTTAATGAACTGCTTTTAATATGTTGTAAACTATAACCCTGATTCCTTAAAAGTGCTGGGCTGGGGCTTAGTTATTCAATTTTAATTGACCTCTCAGTGGCTTCTCTGTACTTATTATGGTAGGGGAGAACAGGGCTTACACAGTGCATTGAACAGAGATTTGCATAGCTGTATAGTTAGACACTTGCCTGCTGCTTAGAATCTGTGATTGGCATTCATATTCATAGTCTTTTGTGCTTTCAACCACTTTCTGCTACTGTGTTTAGGATATTTTAAGCTATGTGTTTAAGTTTTAAAAGACAGTACTAGCCCACTCATTCTCTCCTATCTATTGTTATCTAAATTGCTTTCACAGCTAATGAAAATGACAGACAAAGACGGAAAACTGTAAATGGCATCTCTACTCTTCTTAGGTAAGTGACTCAATGCTGCATATCTTGGAAGTTGTTTAGACATCTTTACATTTTTACAATTAATAAAAGACTGAAAGGTTTGATGTCCGCTCATCCGCAGGCCCAAGAAGTATCCATTTCTTTAGAAGACTATATAATAAACAAAATAGCCTGTTGAGTTTAGCATCCATAGAATTGCAATTTTCCTAGGTTGCTTTTAAACTCCTTCATGTTAAAGATTCTATTTCTGGACTATGTGAAGAAATTATAGGTACACAAGCAATGGCATATCCTTTACTGGGATGGCCTTTGGGGGGAAAATGTATCTGGTTTGGGGTCCTCTAGAATAAAATAATACATTTTATGCATATTTAAATTATATTGTAAATTTACTTGAGATTACATATGGTAAATTGAGTATAGTCATAAAGCCAATAAGCAAGTTTTATATACATATATATGTATGTAAATATATATATTTATAATATATATATATATATTAATTGTGAACATTGTTTCAGTGTGAAACTGTAACCACATAGATCATTTTTATTTTATTTTATTTTATTTTATTTTATTTTATTTTATTTTTGGTTTTTCGAGACAGGGTTTCTCTGTATAGCCTTGGCTGTCCTGGCACTCACTCTGTAGACCAGGCTGGCCTCAAACTCAGAAATTTGCCTGCCTCTGCCTCCCAAGTGCTGGGATTAAAGGTGTGTGCCACCACCGCCCGGCTCACATAGATCATTTTGTAAATTAAAAGTTCTCCAGTGAATGAGTTGAAAGTTATATTTCATTTTCAATTTCTAGGCAAAGGAAGTCACTTAAACTACGGTGCTTAGAAAATGTCATCAAACAATCATAGTAGATTTATTTAGTTAAAAATCAGTTTACTTTGTTATAGGAAACTCTCAGAGATACTTATTTATTTTCCTAGCATTGACAAAGCAATGATTAAAGTCAATGTTCTACTGAAATTTGCACTTAGCCATGGGCATTAGGAAAATATTAAAGGGACTTGAATTGTGGCATGTCCATACAGAAGTAGCCTATAGACAATATATCCACAAAGATAAGCATTTAGGTTTTTTTATTATGCATTTGTTTGATATTTCTAGACAAAAACTACACCATGGACATTATTTTGTGGTAATCCCTCTTTGGTAGTCTCAGTAGATACATTGTGTGTCTGAAGAGGTAGCTCATGGGTTAAGAGCTTCTGCAGAATGCTGCAGAAGAACCATGCAGAAACCTGGGTCCAACTCCCATTACCTAGATATCAGTTTACAACTGTCTGTGATTACAGACCCAAGGCTTCTGACATTCTCTTCTTTCCTCTGCAGACACGACACGTGCAAGGTGCAAAGATATAAATTCAGGAAAATTTTATGCACATAAAACAAATATAAGTAAAATTTAAAAAGATGTATATAGAATGTGTAGGTTGTCCTACTCATGGCCAGCTAGAGACACCACACCTAAGTGAGTTTGTCACACTTTTTTGGAATGTCATGTACACATGGTCATATGCAGCCATCATTTCCCATCTTCCATGTTCCGCTGCTTATGCTGTCATGCTGCAAAGACAATCAAGCAAATTGTCAGCACCAGTGATGAGAATATCTTCAAGATATCCCAGGAATAACCAATTGAGAGAACAATATGTTTATGCAAAGAACACAGGACACTTAGCACGCCCTGATTCTGCAAAAGCTATGTATGAATCTCTCTTGTTTCAACATCTTGAAGTGATAGCTCTTACCACACTTTCTCAACCACCTTTATGAAACTTCTACATATTTATTTCACTCTCTTGAGAAATTAGTAACTTTCTTGAATCTTTTTTTTCTACTTTCAAACCAAAATTTTAGATTCTTTAGAAGACTTGAATTATGGTATGCTCTTAAGTTCTTCAAAGACTCCTCCATAAGGAAACAATCTAGTTCTTATAAATACTTGAACATCTTAAGTCGTAAAGTAAATCCATAATATGTATGTTGAAAATCACTCAGACCAATAGCATATTATCAGAATTAACTACTAAACTGGAAATATATAAACACCCTTATTTGTCTTGTGTCACTGGACAGCAGTCATGTGCCTGTGTCACTTATGGTACATCAGACACTAGCAGCACTATCACCAAATAAGCATTGTCTAAAAGCTTTGGTAATGCCTGTCATTGCATCAATAAAGATATAAAAGGAGATGGGTAAGGCACTCTAAATTGAGACCTGAAAATTCTCTCATTTTTCCAGCACTTGTGTTGATGATTTGCATGATTCTTACTCCTGTGTAGCAACAGAGACCATTACTTGTTTTTAACCAACAGAACATGTAAGATGTGAAATTATGGCTGCATGGGACTATGTGTACATGACTTCCCAAAGTGTATCTTGAGGCATTATTATTACCTACATGTCTTTAGAAAGCAGGTGGTTGTATATACAAAGTCTAAATGAAAAAGCTGAGGGGGGCTTTCTGCTGATAGCCAACAAAGATTCAAAACCTTCTGGAATCCTGAATTCTCACAAATATCTTTCTTGTTCCACAACAATGTGAGCTTTAGAAAAGGTCCTCCCAATAGGTTGTAGAACTGCCTCAGTGAGTAACACACTTTTCAGGCATAGAAGAACCCACATAAAAAGAAATAAGGAGATGGTAAATTATGTCTATATCAACTCTGTTTCTATGGAAAGGCAGAACGTAGAGGCAGGAGAATTCCAAGATCTTTATTGGCAGTCTAGGCTGTTGTAAGTAGCAGCAAATGTTAGAGAACCAGTCTTAAACAAGATGAAAGATTTTGATTTACATTTTGACATCTCCAACATTTTCTACATATGTCCCATGGCGCATGAAGTCGTGTATACACAAACACACTCCCAGACATGTACACACACACACACACACACACACACACACACAGAGTGCATGTGGAGTGCAGGATGAGAGTGAGAGAATGGATGAATGAGAAAGAGAGGAGAGAACTGTGATTTCAAATGAGTTCAATATTCTGATGACAGCTTGCTTATGGCTTTATGAGATACAGAAAATGGACTCAGCTATTCTATTCTAAGACTCTTGACCCACAAAACCTATAGTTAATGTACATTATGTCAAAGCAGCAAGTTCAGATATCATTGTTATTATGCTGTGGAGCTAGTATAGTCAGTTAAAAGATGAGCCATTCATCAGTTCAAAAGAATAGCTTACATTCTGTCACTGTTGCTAAACTAAGCATTTCAAATTTAGTTATTAGAAACCAGGATCATTGCCTTTTTCTGGTGGCCTAAGTAAGAACTCTTGACAAAACCCAACTGCCCTGTTTTGCCTGTTTTCACAGTCAATTGTTCAGCGTGATTTGTTCGTAATGGTCCATCAAAGCTTGACTCACATGTTAGGTGCTTGTATGAAGCGCTGATACCAGGGGACAAATTTCCTCAATTCTGTCCCTGCTTCTCTCAGCAGACATTGGTTTACTAACCTGCTAAAGAATCTACAAGGCACTTACAGACAAGAAATAGAATCTAAGAACGAGGTAGTAGCCTGATGAATGAAGTACTCACTGTAAAGATGTGAGGACTTGAATTATCTAGAACCCACATATAAGTCAGGTGTGATGGCAAACATCGGTAACAGCAGTGCGTCTCCAATATGCAGAAAATGCAAGAATGAAAATTACACATGGAAGAAGGAAGAAGAAATGGTGTTGGAGTAGAAAAATATTAAATGAAAGAGAGAAAAACTAAAAGAAAGAAAGGAAGGAAAGAAATAAGAGAGGGAAAAGAAAAGATGAAACCCTAGAAAAGAAGACCCACACTCTGCCTCAAAGAAAGGTCCCGTGTTCATGAGACTTCATTTGACTAGGGTTTATGTAAGAACATGAGACACACAAGAACAACAGTACTTGCTAATCTCTCCTTCGTTTCGCAGAAGATTATTGACTCCATCAAATGTGATTTTGATCAAAATCCATCAAAACTATTTCTAAAGTGAATAAAGGTCCGTTTGCCTTTTCCTAAAGTCATTAGACTTATTATTGTATGATTTTCCAAAAATAGGAAGCCCAGTGCACAGCTAATAATAAATACACCTCCAGTGAATTTCTCTCCTTTAATTCACACTAGCTTTTGCAAATGTGCTCAACTATAAATCCAAGTAATCCTTACAATTATAGCAGTGGGTTCTCAATGTAAGCTAAGCAAATCTTTGAGAGTTCAATTTAGTCAGTTTTACCAGGATCGAGGCCTGGGAAGTATTGGCAGCTAAAAATTGTGTCCATTTCCTACTAATAGCCAGTTTACTGTAAGGGAATCTAGGAATCCTGGAAAAAAATAAAAGTTCTTATTTTGTAATTATTTACATTTTAGAGACAGTCACTATGTACCTCAATCTAGCCTTGAATTCTCATCTACCTTCTCAGCACTCCACAGTGGTGTGATCCCAGACTGTAAGCCTACTGTTATTCAATCTAAATGCAAATCCTCACTTAGGGAAAATCCTAGAATTTTGCTTACCCAAAAGTGTTGAAAACTAAACAATTTTTCTAGCTTTAGACAAAACTTTAATGCATTGCTAATTCTATCCCAAAAGATGGTGAATAGAACCAGTGGGGTTCTTGTTGTTGCTGTTGCTGTTGTTGTTGTTGTGGTTGTGGTTGTTTGCTCATTTTTAATGATTTATTTATTGTTTGAAGTGGGTTTAAATTTGGTGGGACGTTCTCTTGAAATCCTGCTGTAAATATACACTATTGTCATCGTAATTTGGACCAACTTCTTTCCTGATAGAATTGGCATACAGAATCACAGTATTAATATTTGTATTTTATATTGACATTTAGGGTTTTCTAAGAAACTAGTTGCCATTTTTCTAGCTTTGTTCTGCAAAGTGAGTCTTTATTATAAAGCTATTAAACAGTCAGTACAAAAGGGAGAACTTATTTTAGAGGTGATAATTTTGAGTTTTATGGAATGTTATACATATATGTATACACACACACACACACACACACACACACACACACACACATATATATATATACATATACATATATATATGATGTTTATTGTCCTGACTATGTAGAACACTCTAAAATACTCTAAAGCTCAGAATACCTTGAAATTCATTTGACCATGGTGAGAAGTAGTATAATTTAGGAAAATTGTAAATACTCCCATTTAATCCATTTTTCTGTGCACTTTTAGTTAAGTATTTAGCTAGCAGGCGAGCTTATTATCCTAAATATCTATTTTATAGAATTTTACTTTTAATTTATACGCTTTATGTTGCATAAATTTAGAGATATTTCATCCCATCTGTTCTGCTGTTCCTCTAGTAGTTTTGGGAAACTATATGAATTTTTATCTTCTGCAGTGATTAGAGTATCTAGGCAAGATTTTACCCATGGGCCACAAGACTAAAAAAGAATAATATTAATTTTGGAGTAATTTGGCATGCCTTTTATCAGAGCGACATTTGAATTTTAAGTGTTTTGTTTCATTTCTCAGTTGTAACACTTGACCTGATGTTCTAATACTAAAACACAGCCCTGTAGGATTCTTTATTTAACCCAGGCAACACTTCTGCCTTATGCATGTGAGGTAACTAGAATGTTCTCTGCACATTGTTGAGAAGTTTTGTAGTCATTCCAAGATGATCACACCTTCTTTTGGTATTGAAAAGAAGTATAATATTTAGACATAAAGGAAACCAAAAGCTTTGAGACAATAGATGCTGAATCCATTGAATTGTGGAAATATGTGAAACTCTATCAGTGATATAAATTTCTTGAAATCTCAGACATAATAAATCTGAAGAGTTCACATCATGAAAAGGAAATGGATCTGGGTTTTATGGCAGCTCCACGTCACCTGCGCTTTCTTCTCCTCATTGCAACTTTATTTTTTCTATCTGTGCTTGTCACTTTCTAAGAAAGCCACCTGATGTCTTATTCCAGATATACAGCACAATGCATTTCCTGATTCCTCAATGAATATAAAAGAGAGAAAAACTATCAAATAAAATTTCAATTAAAAATAATATGATAAGTCTGACAAGATTATCTGTAACTTGATGTCTTTGTAATCATAAGTTTAATGCAATATCTAAGTCCATCTATGACTGGTAACTTATTTAAACAATCCAGGTATCACCATAGTAAGATTAATAGTGACCTAATCTTTTATTATAATTTTCAATGAAATATATTTTGACAAGATTTAAATTAGGAGCTGTTAACAATATCTTTGATGCAATCTCATGTGTTTTTCTATGTCTATAACTTGAAAATGATGGTTATAGGTAATATTATAATAGTGGTGCATAAATACAATCTAATTTTATGTTTCACTTCAATTTTCACAATAGTGATCCTTATGTATTCTAAATTAATAATATATTATTTTATATAAATGTATCACTTTGGATTCATACCTTTTAAATTTAATATATATTTAGTTTCTTTGATTTAATATAGCAAAATTCCACTTCAGAAAGTTATAAATCATATTGCATTGGCTAATCAGAAGTTGTTCACAAGGCAACTACTTATACATCTGCTTAGTATTTTGGTACTTTTTCTTTGGATTTCTAGAAGATATCCTTTTGTCAATGTTGAGAAAAACTTGATAAAATATTAATACTTAGAATATCTGAGCTAACGTTAAAGTTGGACATTCAAAGGCATAATAGTTTGTACCAAATAGCTACTACATTTGGCTGGTGTCTGCTGGTCCTTGGCTGGTTTTCATAGCTCATAATCAGCTCTGCTCAATGAATGAGTTGAGCACAAGCCATCTTCCTCCACATGTAAATATTTCTGCATCATTTTTATCCTAGATGCTGTTTAATTTGAGACTTGTTTAACAATTTGTGCTAGATTAAGACACCAAATTATCATATGTCCTTGTGATTTATGATTGTTTTTGTCATGCAAGACCCTTGGTTTAGTTATAACATTTTGGTAAACATGTATCATTGTACCTGGCACAAATCTATGCCACCCTAATCACGCCATCATCTTCCGTCTTTCTGGTTCTGCTTACTTACTCCAAAAAGACCTCTGTAGTACAGCTTTAGAACTGGCTTTGTGAAAACCCTGGCCAACCTTGTTCTTTCTATTTAGTTCGACTATTCTGGCTATTATATACTTTCTCCAAAATATTGGATTTTTATAGATCTGCAGAGAAAGTCATTGGATTTATGATAGGAGTTGTGCTGAATCTGTAAATTGCTGTCTGTTATATGGTATTTCCATGATGTTAATTCTGTGCATTCATTAGTATGCAGGGTCCTTGAACTGCCTGGTAATTTCAGGTTTTCTATTCATTGCTTCTAAGTTTGCAGTATAGAGGTCTTTTACTTCTTATATTAGATTTCTTCTTGGGTACTTTTAAAATGAATGAGATTAAATTACCTTAATTCATTTTTGGCAATTTCTCTGTTGCTAAATTTGATATCTGGCTGATGTGTCACAGCTAGTAGCACCATGAAACACAAACACTTCTTGTAGGATTTCTTTAATTGTATCTTCAAGTATAGAAAGATTGTACTTTCATTTTCAAAGGTACTTATTTTATAAGCATGAGTGTTTTGCTTGTATGTTTCTTTATGCACGATATGCATGCAAGTGTTCATGGATGCTAGAAAAGACAGTTAAATTACCTGGGACTGAAGTTACAGGCCATTGTGAGCTGCTCTATGGGAGCTGGGAATTGAACTTGAGTCCTTTGGAAGAGCAAGCAGTACTTCTTGTTGCTGATGCTTCTCTCCAGCCCCTTCAGTTTTGTCCTGATTGTTTTATGTCTTTGTGTATGATCCTGTGTTTATTCATGTATGTCTTATTAAATTTCAAGTTGTTTTGTTTGTTAATTGCTTCTTTTGCCAGTGGTTTCTTGATTTATCGTGCTATCACATGAGAGCACATAGGATAGTTTCTATTATTTTGTGTGTTTAACACTTCTTTGTGTCCTGAAATGTGATTTAGTTAAAAGAAAGTCCCATGAACTGCTGAGAAGTAAGTAAATACTGCAGAAATTAGGTGAAGTTCTGTTAAAACCATGTAATCAATGATATAGATGCACCCTTGTTTTGTTTATTGACTTTTAGTATGAAGTGAACATCTAACAATGGGAATTGGGTTTATTTGTCTTATAAAATTGGAAGCCAGGGTTGAGTGAGCATATTTACCATGTTATGTCTTCTTGTTGGGTCACACAGCCTGTTAACATACAGTGAATAATTTCTTTTCTGGATAACAAGCCCAAAAGTTCATCTTATTAGTTATAAGAATTGATATGCTTGCATACTTTCTGGATTCTATTTATTTGGTGAACTGACTTTAATCATTTAGATAATGTGTGACTGTCTCTTGAAGTGACATGTTTCTTAGAGATAAGAGGTAGCTGAAACTTGTTTTTAACACTATTAGCAATTTTACATCTTTTGCATGAATTTAATCACTACTTACTGTTTGCCCTGTATTGTTTTTATTAATTTATTACTTCTGTTTATTGGTTGCTGTTTTTCAAGAAGTCTCTACTGGACACACTGAGCATTGCAGTTTTAGAGACAGGTATAATCTACTATATTGACAGTCCACAATATGAACAGCAGTAGGTTGATTATAATATAGTTGAATGTATATCCCATTTGTTTTGGGGGTGGGTGGAAGCAATCACCTCATGAGAATATGTGCAGGAAAAACAATTTCCTATGTTCTCATATCCTGGCAAGCATTTAGCACCTTCATACAAAGACAAAGCTGTGAATCATTCAGCGATCCACAGTTCTCAAGTGTAAAATTCAGGGCAGATATATTAGAGGTTGATCCCAACACTGACATCAGGTTCAGGACTGTCCTGTTTCAAAATTATTCTCTGGTGATAAAATCAGGACATAGACACTGGAATAAAAGATAGCTGATGGCTACTTTTGGTGTCAATTTGACTACATATGGAATTAACTAAAACTCAAGGG
Source organism: Rhabdomys pumilio (assembly GCA_030674055.1). Classification (NCBI taxonomy): domain Eukaryota; kingdom Metazoa; phylum Chordata; class Mammalia; order Rodentia; family Muridae; genus Rhabdomys; species Rhabdomys pumilio. The sequence goes on from JANHMN010000001.1 coordinate 98,451,420, forward strand.
GCTGGATACACCTGAAAGGGATGTTTATTTTTCCCGTTTTTGAACATAAAAATTGTTTTTGATTCTTTGGAGATTTTATATCAGGCACTCTGATCACACTCATTTTCCAGTACTTCCATGTCTGCCTACTGGCCCTTGAGACTATCTCTCAACAAAACCAACAACAACCCAACAACAACATCCATGTCAAATTTGTGTTATCATAGTCACTGGAGCATGGTCAAACTCTCAGTGGCCTGCTCCTTAAATAAACCTTGATTATTTCCTTCCTGCACCCTTGCCAAAGTTGTGAAAGTCATCAATTTTATAGCGCTAACTTCAATAACCTTAGTAAACTTTTAACAGTGTCTAGGCTATTAATGTTGCTACATTTTGGTGGGTGAGGTTTGAGGTAATGGTAAGGGTTGTCACTGAAGTCCTCCATATTCATCTTTCTCCATATTCAACATTTTGCACCTGCAGTTTTTGATATCATTGTATCCTTGCTCTTACAGTCAAAGAGAGCATAGATCAAGGGCTTCCACAGTTTCAGGAAACAGCACAGACCTCTACTGAGGTCTCCTGGTGCAGTAGGACCACAGACTCAGACAAGGACCTGAAAGACAGCCCAGATCTTGTACATCATCAAGGACTCAGGTATCAGCACAGGCTACTTGCACAAATATATCAACTGGAGGCAGCACAGCCAGTGAACTTCAACATGACTTCAGGCTGCAGGCTGCAAAGACCATGGATATCCATTGTGGAGTTTGAAGTTAACATGGTCTATGAACATCAACACAGATCCTGGTCACAATAGGACCATTGGTCCAGATACGGCAGTCATTGGCAATATGGACCTAGAAATTCACCATAGCCTCAGGTAGCAGCACAGACCACTTGTATTAATTTGCCCCCTATGGCAGTATGGATCACAGACATCAAGACTCATTCTAAATATAAATATTCTGAGGTGGGAAGATACACCTTAAATCTGGGCCATACCTTCTGGGAGAAGGAAGTCTTTGTGCTTTGCTTGTTCACTTTCACTCTTATTGGCAAGTCAATTACTTCCCTGGCTCTTTCAGCCTACTTCTTCAGAATACCAGTGTATCCTGAAAATCACAGTAGACATCCAATCTCATGGACTGAATAAATACTGGATTCTAGCACTTTGAACAGAGACAGGCATTGATGGAACAGTCAGACCATAGGCCTTCTCCAGAGGGTTCTTTTTCTTTCTCTGCCTTTTCAGCTCCTTAAGGCCTGCTTTTGTGAACTGATTACTTCTGTATCTCTGTTTGGAACTGGCTCTAATCTTTCTTAACCTGACTCCTCTCCTTTTTTAGATTTGTCTTTCTCTCAATCACTATTTAACTTGATAATAATTTATTTTGTGAAGTATTCAGGCTCTTATACAACAATCATAACAAAACTGGATATAAAATAAGAATTACCCTACGGGATCATTATAAAAGTCATTTAGAAATGTATTCTGTTCAGTCATAAGTTGAGATTTAATTTATCTTTTTTAATAAGTAATGGCAAATTTCCCTTGCTTTTTGGCAAGCTAACAGACAGTAAAAATTATGTGAATTAATATGTTCAATGCCTTTGGTTCATTATGTTTGAACATTTTGAGTAGTAAGTACTCCATGGTATAGTTTTCTTGTATATTACTTGATCTGAAAGTTTTATAAGCTAGTTTTTAATGTTATACCAGGGAGCAAGTCTAAAGTATATTAATCTTTCACAATGTTACTAGATATCCAGCAGAGTAGTTAATGTTTTAACTTAAGCTAAGTTATTTTCTTTAGTGCATTTTGTGCATACAACTGAGAACCTTGCAAAGAATAGAAAACAACAACTCTCTTCTGAGAGGCTGAGGAACCTACCTGGCATGGAAGGCTTCTCTTATTTTTGTCACTTCCTTGTAGAAGTCAAAGGATGAGAAAATATGTCTGAAACAGAGACCATAGGAGCAGGCAACTCCACCCTTTTATGTGGATTTCAAAGGTAATGAGATGGCTCTGTGATTAAAAGGGTAATGGGAATGTACATGTCCCAATCCCCAGTGACTGAGGCCTTGCTACTTAAGATAAAAGTTCCGTGTTAGATGCTTACCTCTCTGAGCAGATGGTCAGCCCTTTCTCAGAAAATAACGTGGAGAGGAACATAGAAAGACATATGATAATGTGTTTCTGATCTCTGTGTCCACACATGTTAAAGTATATGAACATATTTTCATCCCACATATGTATACAGAAACACATATATATGTGCAAGAACTTAATAAAGAAAAATTCACCTCACTAATAATAAACCCACTCCATGGTAATAAAATCAACCCATTTATGAGGATGGAACTCTGCCATTTTATTCAGCTCCTAATGTGTTGCTTTTCAACACAATTAGAAAAGAAACTCCATTTTAAACATATGAATTCTGGGAAATACAACTAAACAGTAGATATAGTTAGATATAAAGAGCATTTTTTTTTAATTTTAGACTGTCCTTTAAACATTTTTGTCATTTTGTAATATCAGATTTGAAAGTGTTGTTTTCTAATTTATATTAATTTATAATATCTTATTAAATATAATTTTGCTGTTATCGATGAATGTTGTATAGTTTTAATAATGTTTGTAGCTTTATCACATTTCTTGTAAAATTCAAAAGCATTGTGGATATTGATTTCAATCAGATACAAATTGTTGCACAAATAATAAAATAAGTGTGCATACACATTAATGTATGCCTAGTCATCTCAAATCTAAGATACAGGAATATTATGTACACATGGTAGATGTAGGTCTAATATTGTACATACATATTACAATATAGGTCTCATAGTGTACATGCATGTTAATGTATGTCTAGTCATCTCATATCTGAGATACAGGAATAAGTATTATGTATACATGGTAGCTGTAGGTCTCATAAAATAGTCCAGCAATCTCACAGATCTACAAACAATTTTTTTGTGTGTCTCAGTGAGGACCACACTATCATTTTCACACTAATGCACAATAGTTTTACCTTTCTGGATCACATCATCCTCTCATACTGTTGTCAGATAATATAGAATATGAACTATCCGAATGCTTTTAAAGAGAGAAGAAGGTGAGAATCTAGATAACTTGCTTTAATAGAGCCATTAGAAGAGATTTGGGAAAAAAATGTGAAGCAATTTTACATTTTACTGTTTTTTTTTTTCTTGCCTAGAAGATTGCGTTTATTTTTTATTAGCTCATGACTTTATTACAATAAATAAGTAAACACATAATAATAACACAATTTAAAATAATAAGCATGTAATTAAAAGCTTTTTCAGTTTAAATGTCTAGTGAATATGAGTCTCATAGAGCAAAGCACTTTGCTGCAGGGAAAATTTTCTCAGAAGCTTGTTGTAATACATGCCTCTGTGAAGCAAAATGGGATAAGTCAGATAATCTAAATGATTAGACCAAGAGATTGAAAAAAAACAATGTAAATAAGGGAGTCATATAGGGACAATTCAGATCAATATAAGAATAGATGGAAGCTTAGGAAACAATAAAAAGGACAGGTATAGGAAAGTCTTGCTTTTTTAGACAGAAACCAAATATTTACATCTTTTTACATTAATAGAAATCGGAAGATGAAAGAGATAGAAATGATACTGTGGTGGTTTGAATGAAAACAGCTCTATATGATAATATATTTGAATACTTGGTTTGTCAGTAGGTAGAATATTTAGGAAGGATTATGTGATATGACCTTGTCAGAAAAGTTGTGTACTAGGGTTCTGCTTTGAGATTTCAGAAGCCCATGCAAGTTTCAGCTCTCCCTCTATCTGAAACATGTGGATCAGATGTCAGCTCTCATATAGTCCTCCAAACATTCTTGACAAGAATTACAGAATTTGTATATATAAGTAAATGAAAATACATTTGTGTCAATATATTGGAAGAACAATTATTCGTGAGATGTTCATACTAACCAAGACCACATGATACTGTATCTATCAAAATCCATGTTACTGTTTTTGAGCAAAAGAAAAAAATTTAATTTTATGAAGTTCTAAAACAGCCCCCAAGATACAAACCAACTAGAGTAAGAAGAAAATCTAAAGACTTCATATTATATTTAATTTTGTTTTTTTTGTTTTGTTTTGTTTTTGTTTTTGTTTTTGGAGACAGGGTTTCTCTGTGTAGTTCTGGCTGTCCTGGAACTCACTCTGTAGACCAGACTGGCCTCGAACTCAGAAATCCGCCTGCCTCTGCCTCCCAAGTGCTGGGATTAAAGGCGTGCGCCACCACTACCCGGCAAGTTTTTACTCAAGGCATCACAATAATAGTATAAAAAACCAAACATAAACCTAAAACAATGGAAAAATCTTATAATTCAGACATATTCAGTAACACGCAGTCAATTGCTTTCCAACAACATTTCTACAAAAAACACTACACCAAAAAGCCATTTAAAATTATCTCTGATTGTACCAGTTTGCAATCCCATCAACAATGGATGAGTGTTCCTCTTTCTCCACATCCTTGTCAACATGTAATATCAGTTGAGTTTTTGATCTAAGCCATTCTGATTGGTGTAACGTGGAAACTCAGTGTCCTCTGATTTACATTTCCCTGATGACTAAGGACTTGAATATTTATTTAAGTCCTTCGCAGCCATTCGAGATTCCTCTGTTGTGAATTCTCTGTTTAGTTTTACACCCCAGTTTTTGACTGGGTTGTTTGAGTTTTCGGAGATTAGCTTCTTGATTTCTATATATATTTTGTATATTAGCACTCTATTGGATATGGAGTTAGTGAAGATGTTTTTTTTAATCTATAGGTTACCAATTTGTCCTATTGACTATGTTCTTTCTTATATAAAAGCTTTTCAGTTTCATTAGGTCACATTACATCAATTTTTTGATCTTAGAGCCTGAGACATTGGAGTTGTGTGTAGGAAATCCTCCCCCTCCCCAGTGCCAATGAGTTCAAGGCTCTTTCCCAATTTTTCTTCTATTAGAGTCAGTGTATTTGGTTCTATGTTGAGGTCCTTGATCCACTTGGACTTGAGTTTTGTGCAATGTGACAAATGTGGATCTATTTTCATTTTTCTACATGCAGACTGCCAGTTATACGAGCACCATTTATTAAAGATGCTTTCTTTTCTCTATTGTCTATTTTTGACTCTTTGTCAAAGATCAAATGTGGCTAAGTGTGTTGTTTTATTTCTGGGTCTTCAACTCTATTCCATTGATCAATGTGTCTGTCTCTGTACCAATACCATGAAGTTTTTACTACTATTGCTCTGTAGTATAGAGTGGGTGAGGGATGGTGATTTCCCCCAGACGTTCTTTTATTGTTAAGAACTGTATTCACTGTCCTGGACTTTTATTTTTCCATGTGAAATTGAGAATTGCTCTTTCTATGTCTCTGAAGAACCTGGAGGTTCCTCAGAAAATTGGATATACATCTACCTGAAGACCCAGCCATACCACTCTTGGGCATATATACAAAAGATGTTCCACCATGCCATAGGGTCACATGTTCCACTATATTCATAGCAGCCTTATTTGGGATAGCCAGAAGCTGGAAACAACCAGGATGTTCCACAACAAAAGAATGGAAACAGAAAATGTTGTTCATTTACACAATGGAATACTACTCAGCTACTAAGAACAAGGATATCCTGAGTTTTGCAGGTAAAGGGATGGAACTAGAAAATATCATCCTGAGTGAGGTAACTTAGATCCAAAAAGACATGCATGGTATGTACTCACTAATAAGCAGTTATTAACCCAAAAAATTACAGAATACCCAGGATATAATCTACAGAACTTGCAAAAGTTAACTAGGCCAAGGGCCCAAGTAAGGATGCCTCAATTCCAGTTGGAAGGGAGAAGAAAGCAATCACAGGGGGCAGAGGGAAGGAGGAACCTAGGTGGAAGAGGAGAGAGGAAGGATAAAAGGGGAACATGATCAGGTACTGGGGGAAGAGGAGTCAAGCCCTGAGGACCAGCAGGAAGAAACAGGCCACCTTGGTATGTAGGAGTTGGAGAGACCCTCTAGAATGTACCAAAGACTTGGGAGGTAAGATATGTTCAGAACTCAAAGGGAAGGACCTTAGATGAAATGCCCAACAGTGCAGAGAAGGAACTTGTAGAGTCCGTATGCAGTATGTAGATGAAGCATCAAGTGGAGGGATGGGGTTGCCATCCAGCAATCAAAAACTCTGACCTAGAATTGTTTCTGTCTAAAAGAATTGCAAGTACAAAAATGGAGAAAAAAACTGAGGGAAAGAAGTTCCACTTGACAGGCCCAAATTTGGACCCAGCTCACAGGGGTTCCAAGGCCTGACACTATTACTGATACTATGATGCTCCAAGAGGCCCAACAAGCAGCTGAAAGTGTCAGATGAAGATACTTTCACTCAACCAATGGACAGAAGCTGGAGACCCCTGAGGTTGATTTAGGAAAAGTTAAAGGAGGCTGAGGAGGAAGGTGACCCACAGAAAGACCAGGAGTCTCAACTTACCTGAACCTCCAAGATCTCTCAGACAGTGAGCCACCAACCAGGCAGCATACACTAGCTTATGTATACATATGATACAAATACAGCAGAGAACTCCCTAGTATGGTCTCAGTGCAAGAAGAGGCACCTAACCCATCAAGAGAGATGAGGTAGCAGGGAGTGGGCAGGTCTGTTGGGTTATGGGGTTGGGGACATCCTCTTGGAGATGGGGGTGGAGAGAGGAATAATGGGATGAGGAAGAGTCAGAGGGTGGACCTGGAAAAGGATAAGAACTGGACTGTAAAAAATATTAAATACAACAACAACAACAACAACATGTCTGATGTTTGAAACGCTAGATAATAACATAAGAATGAAACTAGATTCTGCTATCTGAGCATGCTCCATCTCAAGTCAGTTATCAGTTTGAGAGATAACACCATACGATGTAAAATTAGCAGAAGAAATCAAAGGGATAATATTTTCTCTATGAGAATGGTTGACAATGATTTTTAAGTATAAACATAAAATTAGAAATAAAGATGCAAATAAGACTACATCAAACAAAGACAATAAAATCATGGCAGATGTTAGTAGTAAGGATAGAAAATTTCCAGGAGAAAACATTGCCAAGATACATGTTGGATAACATTTGCTATACCATAAAAATAAATGGAAAAAAACTTAATAACAAGAAAAAAATAACTGTTGACACACTTGTATGATTAACATGTACAGGAAAAATCATTAAACATAATTGGTTATTAGAGTGAAGCAACTTGACAAAATAAGAAGCAAATGCTTCAAACCTGCAAACTAATAGATAGAAATATTAATGAGAATATGAAAAACACAACCCATTGTAAACTGTTGTCAACACTGTATATTACCATGACCATCATGGAGTTAATATGGGTGTTACTGAACATTGTTATTACAATCTTACATTATATTACAAAGCATAGCAATAATAGCTTTAAGTATTGCATACTTAACTTTGCTAAAAGTGTAAATGCTGTATTACATAATTGTACTCATGAAATCACAGGTTTGTGTGGTAATATGTAGGATAATTTTAGTGATCATTTAAATATGTACATACATCAAAGCATACCATTGTATTCCACAAACAAATGATTTTGTTTCTGAAAATCTTGATAAAGCTGTAAAAAAAATATAGTTCTAAAATAAAATTAAAAGGAACCGCTTTATACTAAACTGTTTTAAATGGAGAAAATGAATTTTTTTAAAAATTTGAATTAAGAAGTATCCAGGAAAATGGTTTATTTGAGGTAGAGTAGTTTTCTGACAGTATGCAAAACAATTAACAAGAACCTGATATATATATTTTTTCTCAGTATTATTTTTTGATTTATTTAGTGGCAAGTCAATCTACTTTGCATAGTTTTCAGATTATATAATTAAAGTTCATAAATATTTTCTGCTGATTATTTTCAAATTTGTCCTAACCAATAAAGATATGCGCAAACATATGCACAAACGTTGTCTGAAAGACTAGAATCTTACTGTGGAATCATTGGCCAAAGACAGTAAAATCTGAGTGTAGCTATGACACATGGAGATCAATATACAGCCTACTTTATTTGCATGAGGATCTGCCCTTTATCATCAATTAACACAAAACAGAGAAGATACTACTGTTTCTAATTCTGGCATATTTCTGACCAAATGTTTACATAGAACCTGTCTTCATATATATGGTATAAATATTCTATGTTAAATTACTTCTAAAAGTAAGCATTTTAAAGCATGAAAAGTGACTTTAATGTTAAAATATGCTTCTATTAAAGAAAATGTAAACATTCTAAATGAGATAAATATAGTATCTATAAAATTTTGAAATATGAAATTTATTTATGAGCTTTAATAAATAGCAGACATGCTTCTTATACACAGAAATAGTATGTTATCAGAATATTAGATTTTTCTCATTTGGTGATTAATTAAAAGTCACTAAAGGTCATTAATTTAACAGTTTACTCTGCTAATACAAAATTTTAATGTAAAATAATGAGTAATTCAAGAATAAATAGTGACATGAGCCGTAGAAGCTATATACTTAGTGCTCTGAATTAACAACTTAAATTCTAAAATTTATATTTTTTAATTTACTAGTTTGAAATGAAAAAGGAAAGCCAGTTGTATATGGCTATGTATCACAAACAATAGGTTATACAACATCTGAAGCTGAGAAGTAATGCACGCAATCTTGTGTGCAACATTAGTCACTATTCTGAGAACTCAGGATAGAATCAGGAATAAAGAAAAGCACACAAAATTCAATTTTTATAAATTGTATTCTTACTTATATCTTGCAGGTATAGTGTGTGTTTGATTAGTTGGTGGTCAGCTAGAGGAATCGTTTCAGAAGTTTGTTGAAGTGGATAATTACAGTGGATAATTACCTGAGAGATAACTGCTACAGAAATGTGGCTCTGTTTTGTAGCATCTCACCTGATTCTTGCTCTGAAGAGTCATTAACACTTCAAGCTCTGTGTGACCAGGCTATGCATTTCTTGAAATGATGTGTTGCATGTTCCTAAATCAAGAAACCAAACTATTCCTCACTTTCATTTTTTTTGTTGTTTGTTTAAATAAATATGTGTCAACATGGTGAAGAGTAACTGATACAGAAAATTTATGTTGGATTGAGTTGTGGCTGTGACAAAACTCATCATGAGGTTCACAGGTCTGTGGAATTAGTGTGTGACAGGAAGGGTGAAGAGTTTGGAGCTTTGGGACATAGGAACTACAAAATAGTATGAGTGAAGTTTATTGATAATTCCTGTGAGAATGGGGCTCCAGAAGGCTCATCAAAATTCAGGCAATGAAGATTGCTTTATATGACTTTAGTGAGACACATATACTCTGTCAGAAGCATGTAGATTGTCTTGTGACCATTTATTTTACATCCCTGAAAACAACCTAGCTTCTTGCTTATAGTGGGCTGAAAATTCACGTGAAGCTGAATTCAAACTTATGAACAAATAGTAATCGTAGGAGAATTTTCAAGCAATTTTAGAATTCCATTTGTGGCACCGTTATGTCCCATTGTATTAAATCACATTTACATGCCATATTTAAATAAGAAACAGAAACATGTAAGGCATGTAGGAAATGAAAATTGACACAGTAAAAGTTTTAGAGTAATAGAGAATCCAAAGCTATTATAGTCACAAGTGATTTGTGACCTCAGAGTGTAGAATTCTTTTCCCAACACTTAAGAAAAGTTCCTTGTGGGAACACCTCACTCATCAATGGCATCAAGGTACAACATCTAAAAACATCCATTTGAACAGCATTCATTTCAAGTGCAAAGATAAAGGCTTCACGCTACTCTACTTGAAAATGGCTTCCTATGTTACAGAACTCCATATCTTAGCACAATTGATGTCATAATGAAAGTACAACTCAGGCCATAAAACTCAACTTATAGACACCAGACTCGCCAAAATAAAAACAAAGACTTAATCCATCAAAGTCAATAATTCTGGGGAGCATCACTAAATGTAGTAACTGTGCTTTTTGGCTTCTGTAGTTAATCTTCTGTCAGACTATTCTTCATAACTGAAGTATGTCAAACCAGGATATGGTTTTTATGCTAAAAAGTTTACCCTGAGACATGCTCAAGGCTACACTGACCTCCAATATTACTGCTTATCCACAATACCTATTGAAGTTGTTGGCTGGTTCATAAAGACTTTATTGAATAAAAGCAGAGTCTGAGTACTCCTCACTGGTAGATAACCCACAACACATAAGGAGATCTTTCTCTAGGTTAAACTCCAAGACTGACAGAGGCTGTTGTATACCTGTTAATGAACATGGATATATTTTGAATAAGCAGTAGATCTAACCACAGAACTACCAACAAATGCTTGCAGCTCTAGACATTTTGAATAAAAATGGTATTAGGTTATAGATGGTTACACCAAGATTACAGCCAAAAATTGCTGGGTCTGGCAATTTATGTCAAGGTTGGATTATTTGTGTTAAGATCCTGAAAGACTGTTCTATGGATCCTAAAATGATGTAGTTATATAAATACATTTACTTGTGTACTTATAATTTATTTTGGATTTCATAACTCAAAGCCATTGATATATTGAAGTAATTCTGGCTGATAAAAATTAAGTATGAATAAGTACTATATAATATATAATTTAGATATCTGCTTTATGTTTTATATTATATAATTACATATTATTTTATATAAATATGTAAAATAAATATAAACTAATATGTAACATACAAGAAAGTATATAATATTTAGAATAATAAAATTAAATATAATTTACAAAATATTTGTTATATTTATATTATATATTGTCAATATTATATATATATATTTCTTTATCAGATCAATATTAAGTATATGGTTACATATCATTATATAACTCCTATTAAAATCAAGCATATACAATTATATAATGCATAAGCATACATTCTAGTTATACTTCAATTAAATTAAAGATTTGATCATTTATTGATTTTAATTATGCATAAATGTGTGTGATTATAAAAAGACATGAGTTAAGTTGGCAGGCATATAATTTAGCCAAATGCCTTTTAAACCTTCTTCTGTGTTTAATTGGGAGGGAATGAATCAGTGACATCTACAGTGTAGTTGTTGAGTCCAGAAAAGCAGTTTGCTCTTCACAATGTTGGAACACTGTAAATCACTGAAGATCCCAGAAGAACATACAGATTGTGTAAAGCCACAGTCTTATGACTAATATCTTAAAACAGACAGTCCTCTATCTTACCTGACCAGAATAAAATACAGACATCTCAGTGATTTAAGCCAGCATGTTTTCAGAGTTAAAATTTCACAATTAGATATTCTAGTTCTTAGACATCTGAATAAAAATTGGGACTACAAACCAGTTTCCTATGATTTCAGCTCTCAGACTATAAATGGTATAATTCCTCTCAGAACCTATTAAGCAGTTACTAATAAAACATTGATAAGTAGATACATAGGTAAACAGATTTTATATATATATATATATATATATATATATATATATATATATGAAGTAGATAAATAGGTAGATAGATGATAGGTAGAAAAATGATAGGTAGATAGATTTATAAATGCTAGATATGTAGGTAGAAAGATAAAAGATATGTAGATAAGTAGATAGATAGTGGGTAGACAGATAATAGGCAGATATATAGATTAATAGGTAGATATATAGATACCTGTATGCATGCATACATACATACATACATACATACACATCTACATCAGTATTGTAGCTATTGTCTGTATTAGATACATATCCCTATACTCTAATTTGTATGAGTTTTATGAATACTTTTCATGTGTCTATCTAAGTCTCCTAAAGTATTTTTTCCTAAAGTATCTTGATTAACATTCGATGACAAATGCTAGGTTAGAATAGTCATATAACAACCTAGAGGCTAAAAGCAGAAGAACAAGAAAGCCAAGGCCAGTTAAGATTATATCAGAAGACCACATTATCAATAAATTAAAAAAAAATTATTTGACGAATTTTTGCCAATTGTGGTAACTAATTTAACATTTATTGTATATTTAATTTTTAAATTTTTATTTTTATTTATTCATAGAAAGTTTCATACATATAAACAATATGTCTTGATCATGTGACCCCTCACCTGTCATCATAAGTCTTTTGAGTTTTCACATCATATCTGCCAACTTTCTTGTTTATTTATTTAATTTAAAGTTTAAAGGCAGAGTAATTTTTTATGATTTTGTATATACACATAATGTGTCAGTTATTTTCACCCACAAAATTTATTTTACAATATTTAATATTGTTATATCAGTCATTTTATATATTTGAATAATTAACTCAAGAAAATTTTCTTTTTAAATGTTACTTTGATTTTTATTTTGTTTTGTTTTTTGATTTCATCGACATTTGCTGAATGGTCTCATGTATGTGGAGGGATAAATAAAAATGCAAATTATAATGCCCATATCACTTTCTGTCATCTGTCTTGTATTGTGTCTCATAATTCTCTTTTAAGTAAATCAGATTTCAGATATTATATTTACATGTGGATCAGAAAAAAAAAGAAGCAGCAAAGTTCCGACTTTACAGATGGTTGTTTTTCTTAATTATATGGATAGCAGTTTAGAAACAACTAATTGGTCATGCCTGACAAGTGATAGCACATTTTTCAAAGATAAACAAATGCTCACATTTTTCATACTTAATCAGAGACTTTATGTGCAAAAAATGACCAAATGTATCATCTATTCTAAGCCTCCTGTGTTTTTTGTAATAAACGACCATCTGTACTTGATTTGACTGAGGTTTTCTGTGATGACCAGAGAAGCTGATTACATGGCAGATGGTTTGAGAAGAACTTGTCTTTTAGAAGGAAGCAGAAAAAGATGTTTCAATATCTTGTGCTTTTCCTCCTCTTCTTCTAGTGTGTTGTACAAGTGAGATTCATAACAGCAGCACCTCACTGTCATTCTCTCTGCTTTTATAAACCATCTAAGCTACAGGAAGAGGAAACACACTGCAGAGACTTTGCATGGTAATTTAGAAATTTAACTTTCAGAGATGCTTTTCTTAACTACCAGGAAAGCCTGAAAGTGCCACAGGTCCCTTGACCTTAACACAACTGACACCATGATGGAAGTACTACTCTGGCTGTGGAAACCACCAAGTAGGCAGCACCACCTATGAAAATAAAAACAAAGACCTAATCCACCAAAATCCATAGTTCTGAGGAAGTCTTTCCACATTTTAACCTTGCCTTTTGTCTTCTACTGTTCTGCTTCTGCCTAACTGCTCTTGCTAACTGAGGTACTTTAATCCATGATGCGATTTTATGCTTAAATTTTCAATCTAAGAATGGATGTATGTAGGACCGTGATAGGATGGCTGGTTTTGGTAGAAGAGCTGACTGGAAAGCCCGGAGACCCAATAGGTGTCCTTTGCCTGTAAGGACATCTCTTCCACTGCACTCCCAGAATCCAGGCTCCTTACAGGTGGCATGGAACTCAATTGACCTGCACTGTTCAGTCATGCCCAAAGAGCACAGGTAAAGGGCCCTAGAGAGATTTACATACTAATGAGATGCCTGAAGGCCAGAGGGCAGAGCCAATTAAGCATTCTTCCCCAGCCCCTCCCCCTCTCTCCCTCCCTATTTAACTCAGGTCTGCCCTCAGTTTCACTGGGGTGCACATCCAGATTCAACTATCATTCGGCATGCCAATAAAGCCATTTTGGAAACCGAAGGACTTTCTCATGTCATTGGGGCTGTGTTGTGAGGAACCACAGAGAAGGCCTTTAATGAGCTGCTGTAGCTGCAGCTGCTGCGTCTAACCCTGTGTGTCCCAGCCAACTACCCACAGATCTATACTTCACTGGATCCCAAATAATCAGTGTATTTGCTGGCAAGCTAGTGAAGTTGTTTTATTGGCTAAATCTGTGGATGAGTAGTCTCCACCAGAGTATCCTTAGGCATCTAAGTTTGTTTTTGTTCTCTTATCTCCCAGTTTCAATACTTGATCCAGCACAAGCTACAGAGAAATTGGAGATCTAATCAAATGTAATTAGTTATAAAATCTTTATTCACATTAGCATGATATCTAATAATTTTTGAAAGTGGTTTCTACAAGTTTTCTCTTCTATCTGGTCCTTTGCAGGGCATACAGGTACTACTAGAATCTTTTTAAGACATGGACAGGCTCAGTTACTTTCATATCATAATGAAAAAAATATCCATGAAAAGATAGCAATTTTTCTTGTGTAAAGATTACAGACTATAGCTAGCTGAATCTTTTACACTTGGGACTGATTTAAAGCTTGCATTTCATAAGGAGGACATAATAGCGAAATACCAATTACCCCAGGACAGCCAGGAAGCTTATATTATGGTCAATTATGTAAATACTAACTTTGAAGTCTTTTGATGGAGTTTGAAAATGAATCATAATGATGCAATCAAAGTGAATAAATATTGGATGGTGTGTTGACTACTATAGTTATGACAGCCAAAAGAGACAAAATAAGCAAACAAAAATATTTACTCATTCTGAAAATTTTTACCCCTTAATAAGATCTACTTTAGGATTCTTAGCAAAAGTAAAATTCAAAGCAAAATTATCTGAGGCTATCTAGTAGAATCTAAAATGTATGGAGTATGTAGTACCCATGTCTATAAACCAGTCTTGTTTACCAACAATGAAATTTCTCTAAACAGAATAACAGCCAATCACAGCCAACATAGTATTATGAAAACTTATGTATTACATATTTAGAATTAGGTAACTTATTTTAGCCTACATTTTAATCCCAATTTTTAAAACAGAAGCATATTTTGAATCAATTATTCACTGTACTTATCAGTATTGAGGTTCAGCATTTGGTCCTAGGCCTATGTGGATACTGAAATCTAATGACTTGAAGTTATAAGATTTTTCTACGCTTATTCTTAGACATGACATTCCTATTAAAACTCAGATCATCTAAGTTTTTCAGTAAATTCTCAGTGCAAAATAATTCTGAAATTTTCTTAGGGTTTTTCTGATGTGGACAGACACCATGACCAAAAGCCAAATCTTATAAGGACAACATTTAATTGGGATGGGCTTACAGGTTCAGAAGTTCAGTCCCTATCATCAAAAAGGGAGCTAGGCTGTGTCCAGGCAGTCATGGTGCAGGAGGAGCTGAGAGTTCTACATCTTCATCTGAAGGCCCCTAGAGAAGACTGGCTTCCAGGCAGATAAGATGAGGGTCATGAAGCCTATGCCAGGAGTGACACACTTCCTCCAACAAGGCAACACCTGCTCCAACAAGGTCACACCTCCAAATAGTGCAACTCCCTGAGCCAAGGATGTTCAAACCACCATTCCCACCCTGCAAACATGTTAGTACTTTTCTAAACATTCATGAATTATACCTTTACAAATTAAATGATTCCTTAATTTCCATTCTGTTTAAGGGGAAAAAACACCAAAATCTCAAAGTCTTCATATTTACAATCAAGAGCATATTCATTATAATCAACAATAATAATAGATAGATAGATAGATAGATAGATAGATAGATAGATAGATAGATATTTTTTTTCATAAGCTTAGGCCTAAAAAAAGAAAAAAGACAAAGAAAATACTCAATTTAAATCACATTTCAGTGCATGTTTCTTCTGCAATTCAATTTTATAACTAACCTCATCAATTCAGTAATCATTGATTATTTCTGACCATTTTTCAGTTTACTCAACTTCTTCATTTTATTTCCCTTCACGTGTTTTATAACTGTGGAAAACTTTGCGGTGAAAATGTGTTTCTATGTGAGCACACTGTCTCTTTCTTCAGACATACCAGAAGAGGTAATCAGATCCCATTATAAATGGTTGTGAGCCACCATGTAGTTGCAGGGACTTGAACTCAAGACCCCTGGAAGAGCCGTCAGTGCGCTTATCTATTGCTGTGAAGAATGAGGAACACTCCTCCATTGCAGGTGGGACTGCACGCTGGTAAAACAACTTTGGAAATCAAACTGGCAGTTCCTCAGAAAACTGGAAATAATTCTACCTGAAGATCAAGCCAGCTATACCATTCTTGGGCATATACCCAAAAGATGCTCCAACATATGCCAAGGACACATGCTCCACTATGTTTTATCAGCCTTATTTATAATAGCTAGAAGCTAGAAAAAAAAAAACAGATATACCTCAACAGAAGAATGGATACAGAAAATGAGGTACATTTACATAATGGAGTACTACTCAATTATTAAAAACAATGACTTCATGAAATTTGCAGGCAAATGGATGGAAATGGAAAATATCCTGAGTGAGGTAACCCAGACACAAAAGAACGCACATAACATGGAGGTGGGAGTTGGTGGGTGGGTGGGTAGGGGAACACCCATATAGAAGTAGGGGAGGAGATGGGATAGGAGGTTTCCAGGGGAAAACTGCGAATGGTGATAACATTTGAAATGTAAATAAAGAAAATATCCAATAAAAAATCAGCGATAGGAATACCAAAAATTAAATAAAGAAAGAAACAAAGAGAAAAGAGAAAAAGAACAAAGAAAAAGAAAGAAAAATGTGCTCATGGTGTACTCATTGATAGGTGAATATTAACTAAGAGCTCAGAATACTCATGATATAATCCACAAATCATATGGAGCTTCAGAAGAAGCAAGACCAAACTCTGGATGCTTCAATCCTTCATAGAATAGGGAACAAAATAATCAAAGGAGGTAGTGTGAGGGAGCAAGAGACCTGGGAGGGAGAGGAGGGAAAGGGGGAAATTGTGGGCAGGATCCGGTATTGAAAGGGACAGGAGAGAAGTACAGAGGGATAGGAAATCCAATAGAACTGTTGGTAGCCACTAGGAAGTCCCAGATGACAAATGGTGCTGGTTCAACTGGTGGTCAACAAGTAGAAGAATGCAAATTGATCCATTCTTATCTCCTTGTACAAAGCTCAAGTCAAAGTGGATCAAGGACCTCTACATAAAACTAGATACACTGAAACTAATAGAAGAGAAAGTGGAGAAAAGCCTCAAACACATGAGCACAGGGGAAAATTTCCTGAACATAACACCAATGACTTATGCTCTAAGATCAAGAATTGACAAATGGGACCTCATAAAATTGCAAAGCTTCTGCAAGGCAAAGGACACTGTCAATAAGACAAAACAGCAACCAACAGATTGGAAAAGATCTTTATCAATCCTACATCTGATAGAGGGCTAATATCCAATATATACAAAGATCTCACAAAGCTAGACTCCAGACAACCAAATAACCCTACTAAAAAATGGAGAACAGAGCTAAACAGAGAAAACTCAACTGAGGAAACTTGAATGGCTGAAAAGCACCTAAAGAAGTGTTCAACATCTTTAGTCATCAGGGAAATGCAAATCAAACCGACCCTGAAATTCCACCTCACACCAGTCAGAATAGCTAAGTTCAAAAACTCAGGTGACATCAGATTCTGGCAAGTATGTGGAGAAAGATGAGCTCTCCTCCATTGCTGGTTGGATTGCAAGTTGGTTCAACCACTCTGGAAATCAGTTTGGTGGTTTGTCAGAAAATTGGACATAATATTACCTGAGGACCCAGCTATATCACTCCTGGGCACATACCCAGAAAATGCTCCAACATGTAATAAGAACAAATGTTCCACTATGTTCATAGCAGCCATTTTATAATAGCCAGAGTCTGGAAAAAAAAAAACATGTGTCTCTCAATAGACAAATGGATACCAAAAATGTGCTACATTTATACAATGGAATACTAGTCAGCTATTCCAAATAATGACTCCATAAAAGTCACAGGAATATGGATGGATCTCGAAAATATCTTTCTGAGTGAGGTAACTCAGTCACAAAAGAACACACATGGTATGTACTCACTGATAAGTGGATATTAGGCAAAGAGCCTGGAATATCTACTACTCACAGACCACATGTAGCTCAAGATGAAGGAAGAACAAGAGTGGATGCTTCAGTCCTACTTATAAGGGTGAACAAAATAATCAAGGGAAATAGAGGCTGGGAGGGACTTCAGAGGAAGAGAAGAGGGGGTTGGGAAAAGGGGAAGAATCAGGTATGGGAGGAGATTGAGGAGATGTACAGTGTCAAGAAGTTGAACAGAGTTTTGTAGCAATGGGTGGTGCGGAAGTAGGGGTAGCAACCAGAATCCCTGATGTCAGGAGATCAAGAGCCTCCCAGGACCCCACAGGGATGATATTAGCAGAAATACCCCCCCAAAAGGGAGGGAGAGTTAGAGATTAGGTATGGACCCATGCTTGAGGGGTGGGGCTAATCACTCATCTCCAAAATTTTAATTCAGAATTGCTCCTGTCTAAAGGAAATACAGGCACAAAGAGTGGAGCAGAGATTGAAGAAAAGGCCATCCAGAGACTGCCCCACCTAGAGATCCATCCCACATGCAGGCACCAAACCCTGAAACTATTGTAAATGCCAAGGAGTGCCTTCTTATAGGATCCAGATACAGCTGTCTCCTGGGAGGCTCTGCCAGATCCTGACCAACACAGATGCAGATGCTCATAGCCAACCATCTGACTGAGCACACGGACCCCAATGGAGGAGTTAAGGGAAGAACTGAAGGAGCTGAAGGGGTCTTATCTGGCATCAATGGGAAGGGAGGCCCTAGGTCCTTTGAAGACTTGATAGCCCAGTTTAGAGGAATGTTGGGTGGTGAGGTGGGATAGGTAGGTGGGTGGAGGAGCACCTACACAGAAGCAAGGTAAAGAGGGATGGGATAGGGAGTTGAAGATCAGAAACCGGTAAAGGGAATATCATTTGAAATGTAAATAAATAAGATATTCAATTAAAAAATAAAATATTTTTTTAAAGGAGTTTCCCAGGACCCAACTGGAATGACTTTAATCAAAATTCACAACAAAGGGGAGATAGAATCTGTAGACATTACTTCCAGTAGCTAGGCACGGACCCCAGTTGAGGGATGGGCCCACCACCCATCTTAAAATTTTAGATCAGAAATGTTCATATCCAAAGGAAAGGCAGGGATAAAAAATGGAACAGAGAGTGAATGAAAGCCCATCCAGAGACTACCTCACCTAGGGGCCCTATTGTTGATGCCAAGAAACACTTGCTGACCAGAGCCTTGTATGACAGTTCCCAACACCTGACCAATACAGATGTAGATACTAACAGCCAACCAATGGAAGAGCTAGGAGAAGGACTGAAGGAGCTGAAGGAGATTGCAACCTCATAAGAAGAACAGTATCATCTAACAGGACCACCCAGGGCTTCCAGAGACTAAGCCACCAACTAAAGAGTATACGTGGAAGGATCCTTGGCTCCACATACATATGCAGTAGAGGATGGCAGTATCAGACATCAGGGTGAGGAGTGAATCTTGGTCCTGTGGAAGCTCTACGCCATAGCAAAGGGAATGGTAGAGGGGTGAAGTGGGAGTAGGTGAGTGGGTGGAGGAGCACCCTCATAGAGGCAAAGGGGAAGAGGCAGATGGGGGGTTGTGTAGGGGAAACTGGAAAGGAGGATGCCATTTGAAATGTAAATGAATAAAATGATTAATAAAAATGTGTGTCTAAATGTATATTTAATATTCTTGCTCAAGATTTTGAAAGAAGAGAATTAATCTCAATCTGTTAAAAAAAAAAAAAAAAAAAAAAAAAAACTCCCACAATGTAAAGGAAAATGCATTTGCTGAGGGAGTTGATTTCAATGCCAAAGTGGGCAAACAAAGCAAGGGTTTGTGAGATCATTGTTACTAGATTAGTTAGAAACAAACAAACAAATCCAAAAAAAAAAAAGGAAAGAAAGAAAGAATGAAGAGAAAAAAAGAAATTATTAAGGGACCAGCAGATGAAGCTAGAAAAAAAAAAACCAAAAAACTCCAAAAACCAGCTTACTGTTTTCAGTTGTTCGGTGACTGTCTGAGAGGCTACACACTTCTGTATTGTGACTTCAGCTCCAGAGAATTTCCAAAACCTTTTCCATACTACACACATTCAGAGAGGTATACACACACACACACACACACACACACACACACACACACACACACAGTTAAAAATAAAACAAATCTTAAAAAATAAAAATACCACCAGTGTTTATTTGAATAATAATTCAAAATCTAACCTGATGGCTAATATGCAGTTGTGACTGGGCAATGTTGGATAGAATATGTTATATTTAGTATGATAATAATAGTTTTTAAATATATGTTCTATCATTCTTCCATTTTATTCATGAAATTATCAGCATGTAGTATTTGCAGCATGTTTTTTATTAGTAGGGACTTTCCTATGTTCTGTGGAATATGAATCACCATAACCTCCACTATATGTCACTGAATCATTTTCTCTCCAAAATTCCCAAGTGTCATATTGATTCATTTTGATAACTAGTGCATTGGACATCACCAGATGTGATAGACAGGAGGAAATTTCTCTCTAAATTCATTTTACCACATTTCCATAATTAACAATATCTCAATTAAAAAGCAGTACTATTATTCAATATAATAATAACTTATTTAACTAATGGCAACAGCAATAACATGCAGACATGGGTGGGAGAAATCTCACAGGACCCTAAGCAGAGAAGAATGGTTGCAGATAATCCACCGCTGTTAAGAGAGGGAAAATGAGTCTCTGGGGGCAAGACCTGTGTTACGTTACATAATCTCAAGTGGCCAACCCTAAACAGATGTCCACAGGAGCAACATTACGTGAACCTGACAGTAATAACAATGCTTAAATAGGAAGAAGTTACAAAGTTGATGAATGTGGGAACGCAGGAGGCTCTTAAGGATGAAGAGAGGTGGAAGCTAATATAGTACTTATACCTATACTATATTAATTGTATAAAAATTATATTATAAAAATTATATATTAATTATATAAAAAAGACAAAAAAATCTAAAATAAGTAAAATTTAAAAATAATGACTGATTAATTCATAAAAATTAAACAAAAAGTCTATGATAGTTAGTAGTGGTTCATGTAATTGCTTAAAAAAATTATATGAATGACCTATTTTTAACTATTTTTAACGACCTATTTTACTACTGTTTTTTAAATACATAAATCCTGAGCTATCTATCTCATGTTTGACAAAACTAAATTTATATTTTTGAAGATCAATTTTTTTTTCTAGCACAATGAGTTCAGAAAATTTTATCAGAGGTCATTTCACGAGAAGACTTCACACAGAAATCATAAATCCAATAGTGACACAAATATAAAAAAGAAATCTCTATTCTCTGCTTTTATTTCCAAAGTTAAAATTGCCATTTTAGGACATATCAAAAAAGACAAACTATTATATAGTAAGTATGTGTGGCCCTTTGGACATAATTTAAGTTAGATTAAGCTATAGTAATTTTAAATGAAAGTCTGATTTCCCCTTCAGGACAAAAATTCTATGAGAATAAATGCATAAAAATTTTATATTCATACTAGAGGACATTGAAAAGCACAATCTAGTGAAAAAAGTCTGTCTCCTAAGCTATGATATTAATTCACTGCATAAAGTGTTATACTGTTTCCATCAAATACAGCCAACCTGAGTGTTAATGGCAATGTCCTTGGATTTAGGGTACTTCAAGTCTAACTATGTGCCTAGGAGTCAGTAATTACAGAACAAGTCCCCATTCTCTTGCTTGCATGCATCATATAAAGTTCGTTTCAAAAGAGTAGTTTTTCTTTTTATCAGACATTAACTTTTTGTGATACCTTACAAAAATGTTATTATTTTTCTATTTTTAGGAGGCTCGATTTTCCTCCCAGTTGTCTTACATTCTACATCATGATTGACAAACATTCCTTCTCTTTTTTTGTTAAATATGTTTAAGATGCAGCATGCTTTTCCTTTTTTCCCCCATTAATTCATATATTTATTCACTTTACAACCTGAATTGGGGCTCTTTCTCCTTCCAGTCTCTCCTCACATAGCCCCTCCTCTCATCACTCCCTAGCCTTCAGCTGGGAACCAACCCATCCTGGCATGTCATGTCACTGCAAAACAAGGTACATCTTCTCCCACTGAAGTCAGACAAGGCAGACCTTTTAGTTGGATACACAGACAGGCAACAGAGTCAAGATAAGTACCCTCTTCACTTGTTGTGGGTCTCACATCAAGACCAAGCTACATATCTGCTGCACTTGTGCAGGGGCCTAGATCCAGCTCTTGTATATTCCCTAGTTGGTAGTTTTTCTTAAAATAATGACAGATTACTATGCATTAAAAATATATTTATCCATACTTAATTGTTACATTACATTACATTACATAATGGTTAATAAGTATAGAAATGAAGCAACACTAATTTATTTTCATGTGTGAAGAAACTACATTCACATAGACTAAAATATAGCTTATACAGTGCAGATGATATTTGTGGGGGTCAGGCTTTTCATGCAGAATCCTGGTCATGAGTGAATGATATATTTTTCTGATTGACCACATGTGCAGCTCAAAGGACCTCATGCTTTAGAAAATAAAGTCGATGCTAATCTGATAAGAAACAAAAGAACATAGCTTGAAAGCATTTTTTTTTGAAATGACAACCTCTCGACTACCTTAAATTCTACTGCAGTAAAGCATTCACAATTATACAAATGCTCTATATTATATTTATAAATATTCTCCAAAGGGAAATAAAGTATTGCAAACACAGTTAATATATATAAATGTCTATCAGCGTTCATCTTTAGTATGGGATGGTGGAGTTGTTCCTTTGATTTGTTTACTGTGCCCTGTATGGAGTGAGTAGATAGTCAGTTTTCTACAGGAAAAGTGAATATGGCAGTAACTTTTGCCTCCCATATTTACTTTTGCTTCACACTGTAGCTACTTGAATCAGAATTCTAATCAGTGATGCTGAGAAGACTGAACAAAAATGATGCCAAAATCTGCTGCTAGACCATACTATATCCTTGACAATCCTTTTGGTTCGTTGATCATTTGATAAGCCCATATAGCTTTGTTGTCATTTTCGGTTTATCCATTAAAGATTTCTATTCATACGCAATTTCCATAGACTTATTTGGCAGCAGTTTTCTAGAAAAGTTCTATACATGTCCTTGAAAAGACATCTTAATTATTGGCTGCAGTTCCTAAAGTAGCATACAAGGATGTAGGCAACATTTCATCCTTCCAGACCAAGCAAAATTATAGATGCATACTTTAACATCTTGTCAATCAAGGACATTTCATCTTTCCTCGTGTGAAAGTCTGACTTTATGAGTGTAGTCTGTTCTATACAATTTACACATTAGCTCATGTGAACTTAGTTTAGCCACAGGAATAAATAATTAGCTTAACTTTATTCATGTACTTATTAACATTATGAAATGTAACAATGTATAGTACATGAATTCTCCATGAAGAATTGCTTATGAAACCACAGGTGTCATCTCAGTGACCAAAAGTTGTATGAGTTCTCCAATGACAATGAGGACAAAAGGGAAAATTAATGATAGGGCTTGATTTTCAGTGAAGAAATCATCCTTCACCCACAAAGACATCTAAAACCGTTCCCTGTCAAGGATTGTGTAGCTTCATATAGAAGCTATCTGAACCTATTTTATAAGTCTTAAATAGTTGTAACTTCTTGTTTAATTTGTCTACTCTGACTAAATTAATCAGTTGTATAAAGAACAAGGTATTTCTTGAAATGAAAAGATGCCTAGATTTCTTGTTGAGTAAGTTGCAACAGAGGCTGACAGGAGAATTTAACTCTGAAATACACCTGCAAACATGCTGTTATTAGCATCTGACAACAGAGAGCTTTTTTCAATTCTGTCTTATCTAGGCTTATCTTTCTGTGAATTACCCAGGAGAAAAAATCTAAGTGAAAGTACTTAAAGTGGGAGGTAGTTCCAGAGCTAGTAGTCCATGCATAGCCGTCTGCCTTTTTTCTGGGCCTGTAGTAAATAAGACTGTCATAGAGGAGTTGCACATTGGTATAGATGTGTTCACCTCATGGCAGCTAGGAAGCAGAAAGTACTTTGAAAGTGTAAAGAGTATTATTTGACGTATTTAAATTCATCATCATCATCAAAATTCCCATCCTTATCTCCTAATAGTTAAATGATCAAATCTTTGCACTTATAGTCCAATCATATCTTTATGTCTCCACTACCTGGGGTTCATCCTTTAAATACATGAGTCCCTAGGGGAAGCACATGATAATAATATCTTTATTAATAAATACTGACAAACTTTCAGTAGCAGATCAGTATCAATGTTGTCAGTACCAGCGGTATGTAATGAAACCACATCTGTAAAAGTATCTTCTATTGTATGCTATCCTTGATTAGGCTTGCACCATTGCCCAGTTGTTCGTGAAGATTTATTCATCTTCAGACCAGATCAAGTATAATACTTGTATATGAATCTTAGTAGACAAATTACCACTTCTACATATTTCATATAAATTTCAGATTAAACCTTATAAGAACACCATGCTGGCTTGAATTATGACTTTGCCTATTTTCAACAAAGACAGATCGTCACGTTTTCTACTGTGATACTGCCAAAATAATGGCCCTCACTCTTATGTTCATAGTACAGTGTAAAAGTCTACAAGCAACTAAATACGTTCCCCTCATTTTATATACCATGTCTGGAAGAATAGCCATAATTCGGGTTTATGAAATGCTATATGAATGCTGACTGGCTCCCAAGCAAGTTTGGTGACTGAATGCTGTTATTTGTGTCAGACCACCTTGGAAATCAATTACTTTCTTTGTATTTAGATTTCTAAATTCAGTAAGTGCATATCCCATTGTAAGGTCTGACCTACAGTTACATAAAGCTGTATGGGTTTCATAAGTACAGTCACTTTCTTAGAAACCCACTTTTTAGTCACATTGAGTATGCCTTATATTAAAGTCCAATATTCAACATGCAAAAACTTGCAACTCTGAAAATTTTCATGTGCTGAGAGGGGTCCATATCTAAAGCATTATAGTAAAAAGACCTGGATTCATCAGCAAGTATACAAATCTTCTAATGTCTTCCAGTATTTTAGAAACAATTCGGGTCTCTATTAATTTCAGATAAATTATGTTCAACATGTAATTATTGACAGGTAAGTCTTTTATTTCTTCCATTGCATGTGGCTCACGTATTAACTGTCACATTCTGAATTAGTTATCTGGGCTTAAAGAAAGCCTTTTATTTATTAATATTTTGTCTTTTCTCTGGAGTCCAGCTAGGACATGTTATAACGATTCTTGTATCTGATTTTGGGACTCTTTCCTTCTTGATGTGTTGTCATGACCAACTCCTATATGATATTTTTGCTTCATCATATTTTATTTTAACTTATCGTGTTGATTATTATAACTAGAAGACTGTTCTGTTCCTAATGAGGGACAAACAGTGACTGGATCCAGAAGGGAGTATATGTGAAAAGGAATTACTTTGCCTAGTAATGTTAGGAGTAATCAGGAAACCTAATTATTTGTTGTACTGTAAAAATTTTTCAAAGTACTTTGTGTATACATAATATTTTGTATGTCTGAGATAAGTCTCCCTTAAAATGCTTAGTTTGGATACTTCTTACCAAGCATGATAGTATTAAGAATTGGCACCTACATTTTAGAGTTGGAGCATAGATGGGAAGCCCTTTGGGGGTGGCTTTTAAAGGGATTAAAATTATTTTTCTGGTAGGTTGTAAATATTTTCAGAGCATTTTTTGTTTTTGTTTTTTTTAGGCTTGAACTAGACTATAGACAGTCTTTCAGGTTTCTTGTTCTGACATGTGACTCTTTCTCTTGTATATACTCCATCAACTGTCATTTTACCCTCAACAAAGCAGGTCTAGCCTGCATGAATTTTCAGTCTCAAAAACTATGAGTTAAATGAGTCTATTTTTATAATAAGCAGCCCGTCTCAGAGAGTACAAAAGTAACAGTACAGATTGAACTTTAAAGATCGTCACATCTATGCTTCTTATATACTTTTAAACATCCAGTAGTAAAACTGTTATCTGGAAAAATATCTCTTTCTCCAGATAACACCTCATCCTATCCAAGCCCTTTGTAGAACTAACATTATCTGTAATTATATTTTAAAATTGTCAAATTAAATAATCAATTTTAGAATCCCCAAAATCTGTTTACAAACTGTCACTAAAGTTTTCTCTATACATCTGTACCAAACTCCACACTAATACAGGCTTTTCTGAGAAGCAGACACCACAGTTAGTATATGTGCATGTGCTTGTGTGTGTGTGTGTGTGTGTGTGTGTGTTTGTGTGTCTATGTGTGTATTTGAGAAAGCTAGTGTGAGAGAGAGATTGTATATCACTATACTAATTTGGTGAAGCAAAGGACAGATGTGTATTCGTAGAACTAAATACCCAATCAACACTCTTAGCACAAGAGCTGACAGCCTTCATAGTCACAAAGACTTGATTCTCCTATTCAGATTTCAAGGTCTAAATAAAAATGTGTCAATTTCAAAGACAACAAATTGGATTGAGTTAATTATTATTCACAGGTGATTAGGTTTTTGTTCTATATAGATCAATTGATTGGGCAAGACTCATTCACATTGGAGGGCAATCTAGTTTACTTATATAAATGTCAGTTTCAATTACAAACAATTTCATATACAAGTTCCAAATAATATTTGATCAAATATATGTCAATCCAATAGTGTAGAAGATGGCTACTAAATATAATTTTGTCTCAATGGTGATTTTTTTGTAAGGCAGGTGTTACCACTTTGCAAATGTCAGAGAAGCATATCTTGACATACAAAATAGTATAGCCACAATCTAAAATCCATAGTACTCAGATTAATATTTGCACATTTTATATATGAAAGAATTTTATCTCATCATCAAACAATGATACAGTTGTCTCCATATTGATTATTTCATGAGAATTATAATACTAGGAGTGAAACTGGATCAACAGTGTTGAAATGTAGAGCATATTAATAACAATAAGAAGTTTAGCCACAGCAAATTATAGGGTCACTCATAAAACACAGAGGGACATTGGCTTTATTCTGTCAATAATTAAAGAATGATTAAATTTAAATAAGAAAATTATGGACTTGTGAAATGTGGGTTTCCAAAGGAAGATTAACTATGGGATATTTCTTGTAACTCAAGAAAGTGTTAGACTCTGGAGTAAAGGCACAGAAACTGAATGAAATTTGGGAGCAATATTGAAGATACTTTGAGAGGGAGGACCCCATGATTATAAAATAAAATCAACAACATTGGAATTTTAAACTTAGAATCAATGTCTAGGATGATGGTAGAGAGATTGAAAACTACATCCAAGATAAGTTTTACAAGTTTGTCTTATAATTAATTATATAGTTAATACTCCTCGGGAGTGTGTTAACATCTCTCAGTCATTTAAAGTTTATCAATGTCCTTAATCCAGTTCTTATCTCAGTAAAATGAAGAAATCCATCACTTGATTTAGAAAAGTATAATTAACAAGGAGAAAAAAATTCAAGTCAGTATTTTCTGTCCTCAGAACCTATACTTATTATTATTGCTTTCTTGAAGCAAAAACTCAGGTGTGAATCTATTCAGGGTCATCTCTTTGCTCTAGGGAGCCCCCATATTTATTTAATGAATTCTTTAAAAGGGAGTGCTGCCCTCCTACTGGGTCCTTACATGGGTTCTGGGACCTAGATCTCCTGTCCTCATGCTTCTCTAGCTAATATTTTCAACAATGATCTGTCTCCTCAATTCCCAAGTCTTGAAATTTAATGTCAAATGTTTTGGGTCCAGTTGACTTTGCAAGATATTTGACATTCTGTGCATGGCTGATCTAGTTGGTTAACATTTCAAGATGACTTGAAAATGTGATTAGTACCTAGATGACTTCAGGTTAGTCATATGATCCAATAGAGTCTGGCTGAATCTCAGTTAATTAATCATGACCATAGTGCTAAGGTTTCCTCAAAGAAGAAATTCCATGTGTTGAGTGTAGATATAACTTGAATCTGAAAGTACTAGTGTACCTTCCATTGTGTTTTGCCTGATAATTTATGAAGGAAGCCTTCATAACCTAAAATAAACTCTACCATTGATTAAACCAATTAACAGGTCTTGGAAAGCACTAAGACATTGGTACTCAGCTATTAAAAACAATTTTAGCATGTACTTATTACACAGTTTCTGTTTATCTTGTTGAACAGTGTGTAAGAAGTTAAATATTACATAACACATCCAGTAAGACAATCACATAGATACAAAATAAATGTATTCTGAGGAACATCTTCTGTGTCGATTATTACACTGAGCTGTCCAAATATTTCTGTAAATTTGCTCACTTATATTCATGTTGTAATTATTTTATATTAGAAAAAATTAATTCATAGATTTATAGGAAATATGATACATTAATTCACTTACAAATTAATTTTGGTAATTTCTCACTGAATTTAATTATAAGAGTGAAAGATTGTTTGGAGAAGATTTACACAAGTTAAGTGCCAGTCCATATCAAACTTTAGGACTACATATAATCAACCACATCAGTGTGGTCCATATATTGCTGAGAATTATATTTGTATGATAATCCTGAAATTAAAACACATTATTTTGCAATAAAAATTACAAAAAATAAAAGTAGGAATAAGTCTGAAATTGTTCTAACATATGACACAGCTGAGGTCACTACTCCATGACCTTTATGACCATGAGTTTGTATCTATTAGTGTACATTAGTTTAGTCAGACTAAAGAAGGATGATAAGAAAGAAGGTTTTGTTTTACATAGGGAAGTGAAATCCCTATGAATTAATATGTTTGCTTTTTTTTCAAATATCTACACAGATGAAGGACTTGATCAAATGGGTTCTTTTCTGTGTTCACAACTAAAAATAGAAAATATGAAAATAGAAAAAATTAACATGAGGAAATCAAATTAGAATACTAACTAGAATGAAAATATAGTATTTCCTAAACTAATTAGCGGATCTTGGAGAGTGCTAAGGAAGTGGCACTCAGCTATTAAAAACAATGACTTCATGAAATTTTCAGGTGAATAGGTGGACCTAGAAAATATCATCCTGAGTGAGGTAACTCAGGCACAAGAGAACACCCATGATATGTACTCACTGAAAAGTAGATATTAGGAAAAAAGCTAGAAATACAAACAATACAAGTCACAGACCACATGAAGCTCAAGAAGATCAAGGTGTGAATGCTTCAGTCCTTAGGAAGGGGAACAAAATAATCACAGGAGGTAGAGGGAGAGAGGGACTTGGGAGGGAGAGTAGAGGTGGAGAAAAAAAGGCAGGCATAATCAGGTGTGGGAGGAGACCAGGGACAAGTACAGAGGGTCAGAAAATTGAACAAAAGTGTATAGAAAGTGGGGGATGAGGAACTTCGAATAGCCACTCGAAAGTCCCAGATGCCAGGGAAGCAAGAGTTTCCCAGGAACCAATTGGGATGGCTTTAGCTAAAATATGTAGTAAAGGGGAGATAAAACTTTTAGAGATCACCTTCAGTAGAGAGGCATAGTCCAAAATTGAGGTATGGGACCACCCACCCATTTTAAAATAATTAACCAAGGAATGTTCCTGTCCAAAGGAAAGAGGGATAAAAATTGGAACAGAGAGTGAAGGAAAGCCCATCTAGAGATCACCCCACCTAGGGATCCATCCCATCTGCAAACACCAAACCCAGACACTGTTACTGATGCCAAGTATCGTTTGCTAACAAAAGCCTGATATAGCTTTTCAGGCTGTTCCCTGAAAGATTCTTCCAGCACCTGACCAATGCGATGCAGACACAACCAATCATAAGACTGAATCCGAGGACCCCAATGGAAGAGCTATGGGAAGAATTGAAGGAGCTGAAGGGGATTGTAACCCCATAAGAAGAACAACAATATCAACCAATGAGACCCCCCCCCACCCCCAGAGCTACCAAGAACTAAACCACCAACCAAACAGTACATATAGAGGGACCTTTGACTCCAGCTACATATATAGCAGAGGATGGTCTTACCTGGCATCAATGGGAGAAGGGAACCTTGGTCCTGTGATGGCTGGAGTCCCCAGTGTAGGATAATGCCAGGGCAGTAACGTGGGAGTGGTGGGTGGGTGAGGGAGCACTCTTAGAGAAACAGGGAGGAAGGGGATGGAATGGGAGGTTTCCTGAGGGAAGACAAGGACGAGGATAACATTTGAAATGTAAATAAATAAAGTAACCAATTAAAATAATTTAAAAAAACGGAAGGACAGCTTTTCTGAATGTAAATAGTTTCATGTCCATTCAACACAAGACTCTTTTGTGCCGTTACACTACTATTTTGGGATGGATAGAATCATCAGATCGTGTTTCTTAAGAGACTATATTGTGGACTATTATTATTAAAACAATTCATTACGTAATTTATTTACTCTATTATGTTTCCTTAATGTTTATACATCTTTTTTTCCTGTTTGTTCTTAAAAAAATACCACACTCAAATCTAGGGACTTACACATGCTAGCCAAGTGCTCTATCACTTAATCTATAGTCCCAACTCCTATTATGTCTCTTAAAGTTTAATCTAGACTGTGACACAAAGTTGGCTCACATATTGTTATAAATGCTTTTTATGCAAACATTTATTTTATAAGATATTAACTATGGAGTAGGAATTCATTTAAACTAAATATGATATGTCAAAACATTCTGCTGAAAGAACTTATAGATCATATTTAATAACAAAATGTCTAGTATTTTAAGAAAATAACTAGCTACAATTTAAGTTTGGTTTTGGATACTAAGCAAAAAAAATAAATAAATCATCTTTAAGCAAAGGATACCATACTATTACATAAACAGCTGCGAGGTATCTCCCTTTCTCCCTTCCTCCTCTCTGTGTCTCTGTCTCTCTGTGTCTCTCTGTCTCTGTCTCGCTTTGTGTGTGAGTCTGTTTATGCACATGAACACTAAGAATGAAGAACACCTCAAATTAAGCATAATTTTCAGGAAAATTTGACTGAAAGTCATTTTGAAAAGGAAGCAGGTCCTGTTCCTGAACACAATAATTTTATGAGAACTGAACTTTTTTAAAAAAAAAAATAGCAATGCATTTTTTATATCTCTAATTTTTTGTCACTTGGTAAGCAAATTTCAAGTTTTTTTCCTCCTTTATTTTTTCTTTAATCAGCTTACAAAACATTGAGTGACTTCTTAGCTTTCGCTAGCCAATCATTTAGACTCCATTTGTATCTGCTGTCCATCTGGTTTAATCCTTGCTAGCTCAATTTTCCTTTCTGTGTTTTCACTGTAAATTGTTCTCTGCCTACATACTTAAGACTTCTTTACTGGCAGCATCGTTTGGTCACATGAAGGTCTCTCTCAACATTCTTAGTTAAGCAAACAAACAAACAAACAAAAATTTGAAACTAAATTTAACTCACACACAGTGTTTGTGTGTGTATTATCAATTTTTCATGATTCATGATTTTTGTTATAGCTGAATAAAATTCTGTTGTGCACATCTAGCAAATTTTCATTTTCTACTCAATAGTTGATAGAAATTTAGCCTAATTTTGCTTATTTGTTATTGTGAATAAAGCAGGAATGAAAGTAAGCATGCAGGTGTCTTTGTAGTAGGATGTTGTGTTCTTTTTGTATGTGTCTGGGGATGGAATATATGTGTGGTTCTTTTGGTGATTCTTTGAAAAGTTGTCAAACTGATTTCCAAAGTGGTTTTAGTAATTACCACTGCCACTAACAATAAACAGTGTTTTCCTCCTTATACATACCAGCAATGTTTGTCTTATGTACTCCAGATGGTGGACATTTTGAGTGTAATGAAGAGCAATCTCAAATAATTTACAAAGTGCATTTCCCTGATGACTAAGTATATTCAATGATTTTTAAAGTGTTTGCTATCCACTTGCATTTCATCACTTGTGAATTCTCTACTTGATTCCTTGTCCCATTTACTAACAGTGCTATTTCTCTTGTATATTCTTTCAGAATAATCATCTGTCAAATATACATTTGGCAATATTCTTCCAGTTGTGTGGGCTGTCCCTTCATTCACTTGACTATACAGAAGATTTCTACTTTCATGAGATCTCATTTGACAATAGTTGGCCTTACTTTCTACACTACCAAATTATAAGCCTATGTGTTAACACATAGTCCTATTTCACTCCAGTTATTTCGCACCATTAGAATTTATGTTAAGTTAATTGATCCTTTGGAGTTGAGTTCTGTTCAGAGTGATAAAGAAGAGTATCCATCAGACATGTTCTAAGAGAAAGAAAAAACCCCATCTAGCCAACCAACCAACCAAACAAACAAACAAGCAAATAAAAAGCTAGAGGAGATATGATACAATGAAAATCAATTTTCTTCTTTAAACCCACACGTATCTATTAATTTATTGCTGAGTAAAAGCCCAATTTCCTGTTATGACCTAAAAAACCTGTACATGTATCTTTTATTCACTAGATCTAATTGTCTTCGTAGAGGCTTACTGCTGAATAATATCACACTATCTAATTCTTTCTTATTTCTGGCTCAGTAGTCCAATTCAGCTGATCTGGTTCAAACTCTGTTCAAGTTGACTGATTCAAACTCGACTCTCATGGCTTCTCATCGAATCGTTCAGCTTGACAAAACTGCCTCTGAATCTCATGAACCAAATTGAACAGTGACTGCATGAACTGAATGGTGTTGTAAAAATTATTTAATCCAGACCTCATGTTTCTGCCCCATCTTTCATCTTTCAGTTCCTAGATAAAAGTCACACACAACTTTTATATTTACAACAAGTCACTAACAGCACAAGATCTGAGCAGATATCTCTATGCTATTAGAATCTACCTTCCTATCGATAACCCCAAATTATTACTTACTATTTACTACGTTTCTTCTGGGCTATTCTTAACTCCAATTGGCCAGCCTTCAGGGGCATGGCTTTATGACTCACCTAACCTATGGTAGCTTCTCCTTCCTCTTTCACTTTCTTTTCTTTTTTTAATTCTTTTTTTTAATTGGATATTTTATTTACATTTCAGATGCCATCCCCTTTCCCCATTTCCCCTCCCTAGAAAACTCCTAGCCTGTGCCCCCTTTTCCATTTTGCTTTTATACATTTTTTTAAAATGTTAATTCACTTTCTTTTTTTTTTTCAAGTCATTCTCCTTAGACACCAAGACCTGGAAACTTACTACTTTACTATGTTTCATCTGGACTGTTAACTCCAATTATCCAGCCCTCATAGCTATTATTTTTATGACTCACCTAACCCATGTCATCTTGTCCTTCCTCTTTTACCATCTTCTTTGTCCCAGTTGTTCCCTCAGACCCCAAGACCCAAAAAGTTAAACCCCACTTATTTCTTTTCCACCTAGCTATTAGCTGTTGGCATCTTTATTGACCAATCATTATTATTCCAATAACTTAGAAGTAGGATCACTTCAGTCTCCATGTAGACTCCAGGTCTTAGAGGCCTAGATTTAATATTACAATAGGCAGCAAGTCCAAACCTCAACAGAATGGAACTGAACAGAACTGCACAAACTCAACGAACACAACTGCATTCGACTGAACTGAACCAATCTACACTGAATTGAACTCAGCTAAATGCCCATCTGCATTGCTTGAAATCAACTCACTGAATGGAAATCAACTGTGCTACATTCAACTGAGCTGACTCTACCTCTGCTGCTATTAAATAGCTTTGCAGTGCTGTTTTTCTGAGAGTTGTGAATATCTTTGATTCACCTTTCCAAAACTCTTTCCAAATCATTACATTGTCTGACCCTCAATTAGATGCCATTTTCAAATTGGCTTCTTTCTTCTACAAACTAACCTAACTTTCATTGTTTGATATTAAAGGTGTTTCCCAAGAGCATGCCCGTATTCCAACCAGATCATACTCTAATTCAGGACATATTTGGATTCTAGCCAGATCACATGGCCTTATAAGGTCTTTGGATTTGACAAAGCAATCAAGGTGCTAGATTAAAATTTCTTTAAAAATACATGAGGCCTTCTATCTCCTGCTATCTTCAGTATATTGTTTTCTTTTTTCTTAGTTCATTTAGATTCAGCAATATCATCTGTCTCTGTCCTAACACGATAGAAGATTTGCTCTCCTACATATAAACATTGATCAGCTTCACACTTAACTCAGGCATGTTCTTTTGTAGATGTTCCCAGTGATATAAACTCCAGTTCCTTCAATTATTCTCTTAAGTGTCAATTTCCAACTTAGGTTTATTTCATATATCTACTACTAAAGCACAGTTTCTGTCTAAAACTCTGCCTTGTCCCAAAGATGATATGTTTTCCTGACATCCTGGATTTCTGCATATATTTTTATAACATTTCATGTGATAATTAATTCACTAGAATTTCTCTAGTAGACCATGGATTCCAGAGGGTAAGAGGTTTTGGTGTTTCGTATTCAGTGGTATATTACCAGGAATAAATTAAAGTTCTAAACTATCACATAGAGTACTGATTTTAAAAGGATCCATAGTAATTGTGAAGATTCAGTTTTAGGTCACTTCATTTTTCAAACACCTCTTAATATCTTCTTAAGCAGAATATTGTTTGAAAACTTGAAAATATATGATGCTCAAATAGTAAAATACTATAATTAAGTTTTATGCAAATTTTCTATTCAATAAGTGTGCTTATTGTATGATCATGAAAGCATAGTATTGCCTTGAAGTTGAGGATTATTTTCACTACATGGGTAGAGAAAATAATGACATTTGATAAATGGATAAAAACTAATATACATATGAACTAGATGGTATGTGTCTTAGGAGTTAGGAATCTATTTTTTTTTACCACATCTTTTTTTCACAAATATTTCTGTGTTATTATCTCATATTGCATGCTATTCTCTAGTCCTTTTCAACTCTGCCTTTGTGACTGCCCTGTAAAGAACTTCTATTAAAAGTTGATGTGATCAATCATTTCAGTTCTTTATTTTTCATGTATTTCACCTACATTAATGGTTATTGTTGTGAACAAAACCATCCTGACAAGCACATAAAATGGAAAGTAATACTAATAAGTCCTATACAGAACATTCCATTCACCCCATGTACATTCATAAGTGTTTCAAGTGAAGACCGTGTAAAAAGCAGGAAAGATATGTGTTTTCTTATTCATTCATAAATTCAAAACATATTTTCAAAAAATTTAGAAAAACTTCAAAAATTTGAGTTAGAAGCATTTTACTTCCACAAGTAAAGTAGAACCTTAAAATCAGTTCTCTTATACTACATATGACCAACCTGTAACATTACATTATATATTAGCAAGTTGACACCACATTTTTTAGCTCACAGTATTAACACTAAATCTCAATGTAAGAATTATGAACAAAACCTACATTTATGGATTACCAGTAGACAGTTTACTGTTTCAGACAGGCCTTTAATATTTATCATTTAAGACAGCATGTCATTTATGTGACATGCCTGATTTTTTCTGCTTACTATGTTTTCATACTCATTCTATAAATACCCAGTTTATTGCTCACTAATATAAATTTAGAGCTTGATATGATCATTTTAAAAAATCAAGATGAATAGTCATATTTCTATTAACTCCATAAGCACTCCATTAACTAATTAAATTTTGAATGAATAGCAAACAAAATATTTACAATTACAATTTGATAAAGCCACTGGACTAAACATTTAAGATTATAAAAACAGTCACTCATATGTATCGACAGATTTATAAGAATTTATGTGGAAGAAATAACACATTCATCTCATTTTAACTGGTTAATTATTTAATTTTTAATTCAAATCATTAAGAGTGTGTAAGTAGGAATTAAAACTGTCTGCTTTGGAGATGCAAGTTAAGTTAAACTAAGGTCGATTGAGCAAAACATTAAGCTATTGCTAGTAGATCAGTTTGACTCTTTTGGCATAAATTATTGGTCCTTGTAAATATTTTTATTTCTTAATTTGTAGCATATTAAATTGTACTTATGAAGACATAGCCCAATGAATATATTGCATCATAAAGTTAATCCACATGGGTATGCTTAAATATAGAACCAGTGTATAGGACACCATTTTCAAATTGTCTAAAATGGTTCTCAGAAACAAATAAGGCAAGATAATAAAGAACTAGTCTAGAATAAACTTTAAATTTATGTATTAGGATGTGCACTCATTTGAATGTTTCTCTGTGTGTGGTGTTGTTTGTTTGTGTTGTATATTTGTGTGAGGGAGAGGAAATTTAAAATATTAAGCTTGTGACTATAGTAATAGATTGTATACTGGGAGGCTTTATCAGAGTTAGACTAACAACTTATTAGAACTCCACTGGTCAGTGTTAGGATTCTGAATGTTTGAAGTCCTAATACAACAGTAATATAGGCAGAGAAAGTAATACAAAGCACCCCTCATTTCTTTTACATATTAAATCACTTACTTATCAACATTTACAACTTTACTTGCAATTATCAACTTTTTTTCCTTTTTTTATTAGATATTTTATTTATTTACATTTCAAATATTATCCCTTTTTCCACTTTTCTCTCTGTAAACTCCCTATCTCATCTCCCCTCCCCTGTTTCTATGAAGGTGCTCCCTCACCCACCCACCCACCCACCCACCCACTTCCAACTCCCCATCCTGGCATTCCACTACACTGGGGCATCTAGACTTCACAGGATCAAGGCATCTCCTCCCATTGATGTCTGACAAGGCATCCTCTGCTACATATGTAGCTGGAGCCATCAGTCACTCCATGTGTACTCTTTGGTTTGTGGTTTAATCCCTGGGATCTCTGAGGTGTCTGTTTTGTTGACATTGTTATTCTTCCTATGAAGTTGAAAAGGTGACAACAGATGCTTCTGAAGATGTGGAGAAAGAGGAAGACTTCTCCATTGTTAATGGGATTGCAAGCTGGTATAACCACTTTGAAAATCAGTCTGGAGGTTCCTCAGAAAATTGGACATAGTACTGCCTGAGGACCCAGTTATAACACTCCTGGGCATATACCCAAAAGATACTCCAACATATAGATAGCAAGACCACATGGTCCACTCTGTTCATAGCAGCCTTATTTACAATACCCAGAAGCTGGAAACAAAGCAGATGTCCTTCAACAGAGGAATGGATACAGAAAATGTGGTACATTTACACAATGGAGTACTACTCAGATATTAAAAACAATTACTTTATCAAATTTTTAGGCAAATGTATGGACTTAGAAAGTATCATCCTGAGGTGGAAACCCAGTCACAAAAGAACACCCATGGAATGCACTCACTGATAAGTGAATATTAGACCAAAAGCTTGGGATACAATTCACAAAAACACATATAGCTCAAGAAGAAGGAAGACAAAAGTGTGGCTGCTTCAGTACTTCCTAGAAGGGGGAAGAATATAATCATGGGAGAAAATGTGGAGACAAAGTGAGGAGCAGAGACTGAAAGAAAGGTCATCCAGAGACTGCCCTACCTCAGGTTCCATCTCATATACAGGCACCAAACCCAGACACTATTGTGAATGCCAAGAAGTGCTTGCTGACAGGAGCCTGATGTAGCTGTCTCCTGAGAGGCTCTGCCAGAGCCTGATAAATACAGAGGTGGATACTTGCAGCCAACCATTGAACTGAACATGGGGTTCAAAGTGGAGGAGTTGAGAAAATACTGAAGGAGCTGCATTTATCAAACTTAAAAACACCTTAGACCCTAAAAAAGCTTTCTTAGGTCCTCATAAGTTAAGTTTCTATATCTCCAGGCATCACATAAACTTTACATTTTTTTCATATCCATTTTTTAGCATGAATGAGACACAAGTTATTGATTTTTGAAAGCAGTCACTGAAAAGTGAGTTCCTTTAGACAAGAAATAGTAAAAAGTTGCATCTGAGATCTTTTTTTTTCCCATGAAGCCTGTGAGTTAGACACTTCTTATTTTTAATAAGAGACCTGGTAGCTTTAACTAACTAATGAATTGACTGATGAGCTGGCATGATGCTGGTTTACCTAGGGGTTAGGAATTAGTTGCCTGTTCTCTAGCTGTCAAGTTGTAATTAGGTTAGTTTTCAATATGATCAGAATCATGAGAAGAATAAATTATAATCTAAATTGCCTATGTATTTATCAAAATGACTGAGACTAGTTCATGATCTAGAGAGTTGTCTCAGGTTTCTGTTGTCTTTTTGGCACTGTGGGAAGAGGTGGATTTTGACCATTAGTTCCAGAAGTAAGCAAAATCAGTTATACTGATTTTAGTATAAATATTTACTTCCACAATAACACATCTTTCAAAAATAAAATCTCAATGTAGTGCCATGCAGTTTCTTTATATTCATTCATTATTTTGAACAGATTGCTTTGAGACTAAAATTAAATTTCATGTTTATTATACAAATCAACAGTTGAGTTTTAAAGCCAATGGGGATTGTTGTGAATAACTTGGTTCAGTAGACTTTTTAAAAACCTTGCATTGATTCCATTTGTCTCTGGAAGACTGTGAACAAGCATACTACAGTACAGTAAAGAAACTGGTAAAAATTCAGGAATATTAAAATTAAACAATTTTCCAAAAGCTAGGTTGCAATTAGGAACACTCTGAAGACTTCATTCAGAAGGCATCATGCATAACTTAAGACATTTTTTAAAGCATATTCATGCCTGAAGGCAAAGATCTACACCTTGTGTTAATCTGGTTGTCTTCAGAAAAAAAAGTGAATGGAATTAAAGCAATTTTTTTCTATCCACATTTATTAACCTTCTGTTCCTCAGAAGAAAAAAGCTCTGAAGGCATATGTACCCACAGATGGAAATGTACTCATGGAATTTTCCTGCAGTGACCAGTATTAGTCAAATGATTGGAGCATTCAATTGGACTTACAGGGGAATAGAAGCAGATCATAGGAAGAACAGGTTTCTGACTTTGGCATTCAACAGAAAAAGGAATTTGCTCATGTGTTCTTTTACTATTGTTTACATGCTTGTTCCAGAGGCATGGTTTTCATTTTTTTTACTGATTTCTGCTGGATTAATAGAGTATACCTTTAAGAAATTAAGATGCATGGTTTCTCTAAAACAAACCTCTCCATAAAGACAGAGTGAATATCAAGGAAATTCAAGACAAAGGAGTGTGGGGCAACTGCCTGTAAAGAGCTCCATCCAAATATCAAACTTTCTACCTTTTCTTTCTGGAAGAGGTAGCAGGACCAAAAATAAACACAACGATTCTTTCAAGTATTTTGAACACTCAGTCATTTTTCATACTGCTCATATACAATTAGTATTAATGTTGTTGGTGAGTGGGTAATGAAAAATGTAATCATATGCAATGGAATTTTATTTAACCATGAAGAATAATGAAATTCTGAAATTTGCACACAAATTGATCAGAGTCTCTAAGGAGACAGAAATTTTTAGTTAAATAGATGGAACTAGAAAATATCATTTTGAGTGAGTTAACCCAATTACTTATTTTCTTTTATATCCTGATCTTTGCTTCTAATTTTTATATATGTGCATTAGATTAGTGTGGAAAGGTCAGGACACTGTGATGGAAATCAAGAGAGTGATTTGTGAGTAAAGATAGGACCAATATTACATGGAAGAAAAGGTATAGAGGGATTGAAAGATGATAGAGAAGGGAGTGGAGGATAAACAAAGTTACAAATAAAATGCCATAAGGAAATCTGTACTACTTTATATTAATAAATTAATGAATTTTAATAAAATCACACAACTTATATATAAACATTTTAATGTTGTTTACTATTACCTGGCACTTTTGTGCTTATTGAATTATTTAACTCATATTTCTGCAGATGACTTCTAGAATATGAATAGACACATTTAGGTCACCATAGACCTTATGAACGCATTTCAATGCTGACTTTGCATCACTCGTCCATATGTCCTTCAATTCCTATACTATGTCTACATGGTCTTCTTTGAGTATTGTTGTACTCCAGTTGTCAGCTCATAGGTATCTATACCCATGAATCAACTGGACTGTGTGTATATTTAAACATTTTTTGAAGACACTGCATTGTTTTATTTAATTTTGAAAATACAGTTATTAATGGACACGTGAACTCTGTTCAAAGCTACAAAAATGGCTTTTGGAAAGGTAAAGTTTCACTGTAATTTTCATATTAAATAAACAAGGTCTGCTTTTTAATCAAAGCAGAAAAATGTTTCCAGGAGGAGGGACTCTCGATTCTTTACCTCTATTAATAAAAAGTGAATACTTCAATGATTAAATTTAAAAACGATTTTTGAAAGAATACATTTGAAGATTTTACTATAAAAACATAGATACACCATAAAAGATAACATTAAGATGGAGGTAATTTGTATGAGATGTAGTTGACTGACAATGGAGCTAGGCTCAACAGATGAAACAAAGTAGGGGCTAGTAGGGAAGAATAAGATGCAATAGTCAAAATGCTTTTGTTTTTACAGATATCAGAATTTAAGATGTGAACCTGCAAATTATCCTCTTTTTGATGTTTTTATTGGATATTTTATTTTTTTACATTTCAGATGTCATCCTCTTTCCCCAGAAAACTCCCTATCCCATCCTCCTGAAGCCCCCTATCCTATCTTCCCTTCCCCTTTTTGCTTTTGTAGCATTTAAATTACATGCAAGTATTAAGGTGAGTTCTAGGATGAGGAACTAGCAATACAGTAGATGCAAATAGTCAAGGAACAAGCAAGACAATAAGCACAAATACTCAAAGAACAAGGAAGGCAATAAACAAAATTTTATGAACACTCCTGATATGATCACTGTTTCTAAGGGCTTATCAGGATGACCAAAATATCTCAGCCTACTTCCCTGTCCTAGCTCAAAGTCATTTTCATGACTGAAGCCTACTTCTTTGTTCCAGTCTAAGATTTAGAGTTCTGCCTGAAATTAATTCTTTGTTCTAGCCTAATATCAGATTCCTGCTTAAAGGCCAGTTCCGTGTCCTTGACCCATGTCAGATCTTTGCCAAATAGCCCCAAAAGCTCTCTGCGTCTCCCCATTTTTTATTTCACAAACAAGACTGAGCCTGTAGTTCTGACAAGAATACCTCCTTACCAGTCATGAAATATGCATTACCAAAAGCAATGCACTTATGTCTCAGGTTTGAAAGGCTCTGCAGAATCTTACCCACCCTTAGCTTGCCAACCTGTTAATTTAATAACTTTGTCTGGGGGTCTATTTTCAGTTTCAAGCCATGTACTTTGGTTGCCAACATGTTGGTGTTGTTAAAGACAAGCTTTAACATAATGGGCAGGAATAAATGTATTCTCAGAACAAAAAGGACTAGCATGATCAAGCTATATATGCTATTCTTGAAACTTGACCAAAATGGAAATACTGACCTCAGGCCATGGGTAATTTTATCGGCAGTATCTGCTGCCACGAGTGTCCATGGGCAGTCCTAGGCACATGGCACAAATATTGCAGAGGTATGCCTGGCCAAGTATTAGATGGAGAAGATGTGCCTAATTCTTGAGATATTTCAGGCCTCAGAGAAGGGGGAAGCACTCTCTTGGAAAAAAGAGGGAGGTGCAATTGAATGAAAAACTGTGAGAGTGGGAACCAAGGAGGCAGCAAGAACTGGAATGTAA
Organism: Rhabdomys pumilio; assembly: GCA_030674055.1. Taxonomy (NCBI): domain Eukaryota; kingdom Metazoa; phylum Chordata; class Mammalia; order Rodentia; family Muridae; genus Rhabdomys; species Rhabdomys pumilio. Next base: position 98,492,989 of record JANHMN010000001.1, read on the forward strand.
ATAAAATGATGGGATGCAATAACTCTGTTCATTGAAGGCCTGTCTGACCTCTATTAAATTTATTTTTCCCTTTTTTAAGTTGAATTGTTCTTCTATTTATTAGCATTAAAATAGGATATTTAAAAAAATGTTTTGGTAAAGTACATAGAAAATATAGAGTTTGTTTCTATCAAATGTAGCAGGCATAGGTTGAATTATAAAACAGTTTTACAAGAGTCTAGGCTTTATAAAGTCCAGTTTATAATGAGCAAAAGTATGTAATTCCACTTGATGTTTTTATTATTTCATTTATTTACATTTCAAATGTCATCCCTCTTTCCAGTTTCTCCTCTACAAACCCCCTTTCCCATTCCCCTCCTTCTTAAATTAAAAAAATTCAAAAACAAAGAACAAAAACTAGACTCTCTCTCTCTCTCTCTCTCTCTCTCTCTCTCTCTCCCTCCCTCCCTCTCTCTTCTCCTCTCATAAGTCCTCTCTGACTCATTCTGTCAAAACCTTCTCTGATTTGTCACCTGATTGGTCATGTTGTCTGGTACTTAGTTAGACTTTACTTCCAAACATGCCTGTTTTCAACTACAAACTAATATTAACAATATTGCTCATGACCAAAATTGTACTAAGGGCATGTCTATATTCCAGCCAGACCACACAGACATAATAGTTCTTTGGTTGTTATCTCTTGCCAAAGCAGTCATTTTGTTGGATTAAAACTCTTCTAAATGTAGCTAGTAGACAAAACATGGACTTGTTCTTATATGTGGTGCTTATGCAGACACTTATATAGACACTACAGATATAATCAAATATTTGAAGACCTAAAAAGAGTAATCTGTATTGATTATATATTGATATTAATGAGGTGACATGTGTGAGTGTTTGTATGTATGAGTGTGTGTATTTGTGTATATGTATCTGTGTATGTATGACTATATATGTGGTAGTGTGTTTAAGCATGAATGTATGTATGTGGGAGGATGGGTATTTATAAGTGTGTTTGTGTGTATATGAATATATGTACCTAAATTTCTGTATTTAAAAATATTTGTGTTTGTTTATGTGAATATAAGTATGTATAAATATGTGTATGTGTGAGTGCATATGTATGAATGTATGCATATATGAATGCGTATACATATGTGTTTGTATTACATGGATGTCTGTATGGCAATTTTATTGTTGTAACAGTTTATATATATATATTTGTTGTATCTTATTTTTTACCAGGCAAATCTTAGATTTTTGCCAAAAATTACTAAAATGTTCTGCTTCTAGCTAGGGTATTACTTAAAAAATATTTTATTAATATTTTGAAACCTGCATATTTTCCTTGACCTAGAAAAGTATTTTTGTCATAAAAAATGATGTTATTAAGTATAATCATAATAGAACTGAGGGTTGTGTTTTGATTTTTTTTTATATAGGTCCATTTTAAGTTACATAGTTAGAATAAAGAACTCAAATAAAAAATTGATATTCACTGATAATAAATCTGTCAATGTTGCTAATCATTTTAATAATCCTAAAATAAAACCCTCTGATGGTGCCAGTAATTCGGTTGGACAATGTCCCTGTATTTTTCCTCTTTGTAACCTAATTTTCTTGAGATAAATAGCATGCATCATACAAAGAACAAGGGGCAAGAGTCAAAGCTTCAAAGAAAAGGATTAGAAAGATTGAAAATAGTTGCAAAAGAGACAAAGGAGATTTGGAGATGTTATTGAGGTATTTGCATGATACTATATTATATTCTTTGGTTTTTGTTTTTTTTACACAATGAGGACTAAGATATATAAAGTATCCTATATAAAAATTGCATTATGCAGGTCCTTAATGCCTAGTTACAAAGAGTAATAAAATATGTGCGAGGGTTGGGGAACCTAGGTATGGATATTCAGTATACTAACAGTAACAAGGAATGTAACAAGCTGACCAGTAGTCTAAGCTTACTTACAAAATTTTCTTGATGAACATATCTTAATTAGCTATGAATGATCTGTGCCCAGCACAGGCTATTACAAATTGTTTGTCTATAGCAAGGCATCCATAATGACAAATGAAAACAGAAAAGTTATTCATACTGTGAAAAGATGAACCAGAAACTTCTGTGTAATATGGTTTAGATTTTGAGACAACAAATGCAGTTAATCTTACTGACCCCTTTTAAAAATAAAATTAAAACATATTTGAAAGAACGTACTGTTTTACTATTGGTGCTGTTACCATAATATATAACACGTGTGGTATATAAATTATTTACTTGGGATTTGTTATTTGCTATTTTACTTTTAGACAATTAATATAGCTATTTAGATGATAGTGCTAATTTCACAGCATATTATCAATCTTTTTGACAGAGTACTTACATTCTAGGCAAAGATGAACATCTTTTTTTTTTTTTTAATTCTAAACACATTACAGTGTATTTTTCCTCAACTTATTCTCCGACACTTTAAATCTCTGTTTCAGTTTGTGATATCAAATGATATAATTTGTGACAGCCATCTGGAAATCTCATAAAAGTATACAAACATTAGAATTCTATTCATGGTAACATTTGAGGAACTACAAAATTATTTTCATATTTTTCAACAGTACATGCAAACAAGTCAAGAGACAAGAGACAATTTCTGCACATGTTAGAAAACTGAAAATGCATTTTAATAGTTAGATTAAAAGTAAACCTTTCAAAGTAATATTAGAAATTTCAATGAGGAAATGAATATTAGAGTGTGCTACCTGGAAATGGTGGACATCTAAAGCTACTGTTCATAATAAAGCTTTAGGAAGGTAAAGTTGATAAATTACTCCTTCCATTTCTCAAACTAGGATGGGATGTGTCTTTGAACTGAATGTTGAAGTGTGGAAAGTGGAAATACTTGAATGCTGGAGTTTTAAAATGTTTACCATATGCACAGAACACAGAGAGTTAGCATCTATTGGTGCTCACATTTCACTTCATCCACCATCTTCTTTATACTTGCCTTTTTTTTTTTTGAGTTCTTAGACCTTGCTATGGTTCCATAATATTTTCTAATGTTATTGATAATCTATGATCCATACTACCAGTTAATTATTTCCCACATTGAGCATCCATTCTTTCTTGTACCTTTTCTGAGTATTTATAACAGTTACATTTTATCCTTTATTTTATATTTGTCTGTCTGTCTGTCTGTCTGTCTGTCTGTCCGTCCTTCTGTTTGTTCATCCGTCTGTCCATCCATCCGTCTGTCTGTGTGCTTAGACAAATCATATTTTTACTCTTTATTTACTAGCAAGTAGCTTTTCTAAGTTTTTACTTAAATGCAATCTAGCTAGATTTCTTAAACAATGGAGAAGATAACAGAATAAGATTATCTTACTTAACTAAAAATGTTTATGGTAGTTCAAAGTACATATGGTTTACAGTAAGGGACCTGATTGTTGTCTAACTCATATGTGTCTGTCAACAGCAAGGTCTCATCTTTATATCCTGTCTTGATATAATACTGCTGAGGACTCATATAGTTCAGTGCTCACAATTTTTTTCTAAACGATTTTTTTTTAGGGTTGACGAACAATTATTTAATTATTATTAATGATGTTTAGTAAATAAGTTAGAGTCTGTTAGTTTAGAACTCAAATGGGCTGAGAGTGCCATTATGGGGCACACATAATTGCAAAGTAAATATTAAAAGAACAATCTTTTAAATAATATTTTGATGTGTGTGGTGATTTGAATAGGTATGATCACAATAGACTCATGTGTTTGAATGTTTTATCCATGAAGAGTGGCACTATTAGGATGTGTGACCTTATTCAAGTCAAATTGGCCTTGTTGTAAGAACTGTGTCACTATGGGGGGTGGGCTTTGATGTCTCCTATGCTTAATCTCTGCCCAGTGTGGAACAGTCTCCTTCTGCAGCCTTAGAGTCAACATGTAGAGCTCTCAGCTCCTCCACTGCCATATCTATCTGCATGCTGCCACACATTTACCAAGACAATATTGGACTTAATCTCTGAAAAATGTAAGACAGCCCCGAATTAAAGGTTTTTTCTTATAAAGGTTGCTTTGGTCAGTACGTTGCTTCAGAGCAGTGAACCCTAAGACCCAATATGATACCAGTTGGTGTAATAGGCCTGACCATGCTTGTTTGAAGGATTGTGGATTTTGGAACTTTGGATTAGAAAAGCAGTGTAATGCTTTAAGTGGGCCTTAATAAGCCATTCTAATTGAAGCATGGAAGAAAGAGGTGGTGAGGGTAATTAGAACTATTGGCTCCTGGCTCAAGAAGTTTTAGTGGAGAAAAATTTTAGTATGTTGCCTAGAGATTATTTTTGTGATATTTTGGTGAAGAATTTAGCTGCTTTAGCCCTTGTCTTAAGAGTCTGACTAAGGCTTAGTAGTCAAGCTTATAAGTCTTGTCAATGGGAATCAAAAAATAACCTTGGTCCGGGCATGGTAGTACACACGTTTAATTCCAGAAGACAGAGGCAAGCAGATCTCTGAATTCCAGGCCAGCCTGATCTACAGAGCAAATTCCAGGTAAAGAAAAATTCAGCTCAAGGTATGGTGGCACATACTTTTAATCCCAGCATCCAGGAGACAGAGGCATGCAGATCTATGAGCTCAAGGCCAGCTTATTCAATAGAGCATATTCTGTGACAGCCAAGCTTAGGTAGTAAGGGAAGCCATTGGAAAGAAAGATTTGGCAAAGATGTAATTGAATAAAGGGTCCATGTTCCAGCTCGAGCAAGCAGCAAAACTTGGCAGCTTCAACCATCTGGTTCTGGCATGAGTCAAGGATAGAAGAAAGGTGCTATGAAATGTCCCTCTATGAATAAGAAAAGTTGAGGCTAGGCATGTCTCTGCATAGATACCCAGAGAGATCATTGTGTGAAGCTATGAATATGAAGCCTGGATTGCCTTGTAGGCCCCAAGATATTAGAGATACCAGATTTGTAAGATTTCTGCCAGTGAAAGCCCATGAGAAAGAACATGGTGCATTCAGCAAAGTTGAAAGAAGTTGGAGATTTGAAGATTGTTTGACATCAGACATGGAGATAGAGAATTTGGAGTTTGCCCAGCTTTGGTTCAATATTTCTTCACTATGCTCCTTTCCCTATATGTTGGAATGGTAATGGTTATCCTGTGCCATGATATGCTGAGAATATGTGATCTACTTTTTGATTTTGATTTCCACATTAAATCTTCATTTCTGAAAACATACATACAAGTAACATTGTACAGTTTACACATTATATATATATATACACACATATGTATATATATATATGTATAATGTATATTGTACAGACAATATATACATATACAATATGCAATAAAAGTTACTGAAATGTGACCTACAAATTTGGAAGAGAGCAAGGTGGGTTTGTAAGGAGAAAGGTAAGGAAAAAGTATTTTGATTGTATTATAGTTTCAAAAAGAACAAAATGAATAGAGATTCAGAACAATCCCAGAGCTAAATGCAAGTTATAACAGTTATTGGAAAAAACAACAAATGACAACATTTTAGATCACAGAAAAACTATTTAAGAGGTTTGCATTAGTTTATCTTTAATTCTCCAACAGAACAGCTGATATAGTAGAATCAACAAAAGTTTGAGTATCTTTAGATACGAAAGCTGTAAAGAATGATATCTATGTATATGTGGCTGGAGGTCCAGAGGCCTCACAATGGCAAACATCACAGCCACAGAAGTGTGCAAGAGGAAAATACAAACTGCCCAGGCAGACAGCCCCAGTGTTTCCGAAATGAGGCTTCACTTTCTGTAACTAATCTTCCTTGAGAGCTACAAATGTCCACCTAAAGGAACACGTTGGTTCCCACTGCCAGGTAACCCCTCCCATATAAAGGTGCCCCACTAGATAACAGTAATGTCATGAAGGGAATTGAGGTTCAGAAACATCAGTGATGGAGAAAATAGGCCAAAGTTCTATAGTGAAAAACAAATACTCCTCTATTCAGAAGAGTTTATGAATAAAAGGGAGAGACACAACGGGTTACTAGTGGCCAATGATCGTCATATAAATACGTTTCAAAACTTACACACAAAATGTGTAAAATGTCCATTTAGGTACAACAGATGATGTATAAAAAATGATTAAGTGCCAAAAGAATGTCAATGAAGAAAATGAATACATGATTTTTATAAAAGAAAAACAGTTGATATTATTGGTGTCTAGGGACAAAATATTTAAAGACCCTCAAAATTATACAACTGCAGCCAAACAATGGGTAAAATTAGACACTGGTGGCTTTAAACTCAGAAGACACGAGAGTAAAAATTTATTAATATTTGGTAAAAGTATCATATGCCAGGTCTGACATGACTGCATTAGAGGAGGTGTGACACAGACTAGGCCATTGATTCCTATCATCCCCATGTGTTCTGATTGCTGCTGTTGCTCTGAAGCTGATCTGCTGTCTTTGCTATCTTACTTCCAATATTTATTTCTAGGGAAAAAGTTTTCCCCCTTTACTCAGAACTAATTATGCGATAATAAATGAAATAGATGTGGTTTTCAGGAATGAGGAATAGAGATACTCATGAGGCTGTGGAGGATGAGGAGTGGGCCTTCCACTCAGTCATGGGACAGGATCTAGACTCCATAACCACAGAGGCCATAAAAGCCTACATGGTCCTTTGTAGAAATAGTGCATTGCCAGACTTGACCTTGAAATTAGGATCATGAGGAAGCTCATGTACCCTCCAGCTCAATGACGGCTGTATTAATTAGCCAGTGTGAACCTGGGGGCATCAAGGATAGAGAGCTAAAGTGGTCTCAAGAAGAAAAGGCATGGATAGAAAAGTAGGAATTTGTATATGATTTAGGAATAGGTAGTATTAGAAGGAGAGTACATGGGGCAATGGAATGGCTAGGGTGAGCAAACAAAGGTTAGAGAATTAAATGTTGATATGGAGACATATAAAATGTTAGCACATTCTTTTGTTTTAGGATGAAATGTTCCATAGATATCTGTTAAATCCAGTTGTTCCATAACTTCTGTTAGTTTTGATATGTCTCTGTTTAGTTTGTGTTTCCATGATATGTCCATTGATGAGGTGGGGTGTTAAAGTCTTCCCCTATTATTGTGTGAGGTTCAATGTGTGCTTTGAGCTTTAGTAAAGTTTCTTTTATAAAATGGGTGCCCCGGCTTTTGGAGCATAGATGTTCAGAATTGGGAGTTATTCGTATATTTTTCCTTTGTTGAGTATGAAGTGCCCTAAGTTATCTTTTTTGATAACTTTTGGGTGAAATTTAATTTTATTTAATATTAGAATGGCTACTCCAGCTTGTTTATTGGGATCATTTGCTTGTAAAACTGTTTTTTAGCCTTTTGCTCTGAGGTAGTGTCTGTCTTTGACACTGAGGTTCATTTCCTGTATGCACCAAAATGCTGGGTCTTCTTTACATATCCAGTCTGTTAGGCTATGTCTTTTTATTGGGGAACTGAGTCCATTGATGTTAAGAGATATTAAGAAATAATGATTGTTGCTTCTTGTTATTCTTGATGTTATTTTATATTTGTGTGGTTATCTTTTTTGGATTTGTTAAAGAAGATTACTTTCTTTCTTTTTCTCTGGTGTAGTTTCACTCCACGTGTTGGTGTTTTCCATCTATTATCCTTTGTAGGGCTATATTTGTGGAAAGATATTGTGTAAATTTGTTTTGTCATGGAATATCTTGGTTTCTCCGTCTATGGTAATTGAGATTATTGCTGGGAATAGTAGCCTGGGCTGGCATTTGTGTTCTCTTTTGGTCTGTATAACATCTACCCAGGATCTTACAGCTTTTATAATCTCTGGTGAGAAGTCTGGTGTAATTCTGATAGGTCTGGCTTTATATGTTACTTGACTTTATTCCATTACTACTATTAATATTCTTTATTTGTTTTGTTCATTTGGTGTTTTGACTGCTATGTGATGGGAAAATTTATTTTCTGGTCCAATCTATTTGGAGCTCTGTAGGCTTCTTTTATGTTTACGGCCATCTCTTTCTTTAGGTTAGGAAAGGTTTCTTCTATAATTTTGTTGAAAATTTTGTTACTGGCCATTTAAGTTGGGAATCTTTATTCTCTTCTCTACCCATTATCCTTAGGTTTGGTCTTCTCATTGTGTCCTGGGTTTCTTGGATGTTTTGGGTTAGGAGCTTTTTGCACTTCATATTTTCTTTGACAGTTGTGTGAATGTTTTCTATGGTATTTTCTGCACCTGAGATTCTCTCTTCTATCTCTTGCATTCTGTTGGTGATGTTTGCATCCCTTACTCCTGATCTCTTTTCTAGGATTTCTATCTCTAGTGTTGTCTCCCTTTCTGATTTGTTTATTGTTTCTATTTCCATTTTAAGATCCTGGATGGTTTTGTTCAATCCTGTCACCTGTTTTTGTCTGGTTGTTTGTTTATTTGTTATTGTTTTATTAGTATGTTTTTCCCTATAATTCTTGAAAGGATTTTTGGGTTTCGTATTTAAGTGCTTCTAGCTGTTTACCTGTGTTCGTCTGTATTTCCTTAAAGGAGTTAATTATGTCTTTCTTAAAATCCTCTATGATCATCATGAGATATGGTTTTAAATCTTTCTTTCTTTTCATGTGTTGGGGTATCTAGGGCTTGCTGTAGTGGGATAACTGGGTTCTGATTATGCCAGTTAGCCTTGGTTTCTATTGCTTATATTCTTACCGTTGACTCTAGCCATCTGATTATCTCTGGTGTTAGCTGGTCTTGCTGTCTCTGACTGTGGATTGTTTCTCCTACAAGCCTGTGTGTCAGTATCCCTGGGAGACCAGTTCTCTCTGGGAGGAATTTTGGTATGGAGAACTTTGGCACTGTTTCAGCTATGGGGTGCAAATGGAAACTGGAAGAATCCTGTCCCTTGGTTCCTGTGTCCTGATGGCTTTGGGTGGGTCCTTCCTGGGGCAGGAATTTGAGCAGAAGTGGTGGACTTATTTGTGCTCACATGTTTGTCAGCACTTTTGGAAAACCAAATCTCTCCTGACAGTATTTGGGTATGGAATATTGTGGCACAGGATCACCTCCAGGAGCAGATGGAAACCAGAAGAATCCTGAGTATACACCTTTAATATCAAACAATGATATCTAATTGAGGGGCAGAAAAAGTGATGAATCAGAGAATGATTTAATAGAATGAGTTAGAGATAGGATACACCTAACTCTTACAAGAACAAACAGAAAAGATAGGCAACTTAAAAGCAATGCCATGTGAGAAATGGAGTTGATATCAGTTGAATTCAGTGCAGATCAGTTGAATGTACTTGAGGTCAGTCCATGCAGTCAGTGCAGTCAGAATAGTTCAGTTTGTGAAGTTCAAAGGCTGTTTTTCTAAGCAGAGCAATTCACTCAGAAACTGAGAAAAGCCAATCTGAATCAGTCAGCTTGGATAGGAGTTTGAAAAAGAACATTTGAGTTGAAACAGTTAGCCAGAGTTCTAAAAGAGCTAGACAAAGTGAGTTTATACAGCACTAAGTCTTGTAGACTCAAACATTCAAGGCCTAGATAAACAGACAGAGGCTAGAAGTTGAAGCTTTAAAGTTTTTTTTTTCAGAAGATTAAACTGCACAGAGTATAGAAGTTTCTAGTCCTAGGCCTAAGAATACTAATATAGAAATGCTCTGGGTTCATCTAGTGTCATATATTCTTAAAACTTGGGTATGGTTCTCATCTTATCTCTCCATCTGAGGAAATAAAGAAAATTTATCAAGTAAATTTTGGGGACAGAAATTCTATCACTGCTTACTTGTCTTTGCTTTGTTAATATGCTACTATTAGGGCATAAACAAACTTTTGGAGAGTTGTGGAAGTTCTGAGTTTTCATTGAGGTATAGGTGAAATGAAGGTATAGATTTGTTAATACCTATTAGTTAATATATATTAAAATGTAACCTGCAAATCTGTGAACATTTTTAGAATAAAACTTACCTCAGTGATGTTGGCATTAGATAGTTTATAGGAGATGGCAAAATTGTTCAGTTGGTCAGATCATTTGCTACTATACTTGTGAATGTAAATTCTATCCACAGTCCCACACCATGGAGAAAGAGATCACCTAAAAATAGATTGTCCTCTGACTTCCACAAGTATATCCTAGCATAGGCACTTAATCCCTACACAAAAATATAAAGAAATATGAACAAATAAATGAATAAACATGGACATAAGTCACCATTTTATATGAAAATCCTTTTTGCATGATAGACATTGAAAGGACAGGACTATGATTTTTCTACCACGTCACCATGATCTAACAATTTTCTACAAAATCTACTTTATAAGTTATTATATTTGACAGAATTTTGAAAAGGAAAAAAATGTGAACATAGAAGGTTTGTTGCTAGATCACTGAAGCTGAAGAAAGCAGAAAATGAATACTTAAGTCATTAGAATGCTATTTTCCATTGCTGAATTAATTGTAATGTTAAGAGTGGTCATGTTTCCTGTGTATTAAAACAGTGCTTGGGGAGCATTTTATTTCAGAGCAATTCATGCTTGACCAATCATAAGTGAACTCTACAGGAAAAGATCATGTTTAGTTGACAACTGTGACCTGTGACAAATGAATTTCATAAAACACTTTCATTCAGGATGAAGAAAACCTACTGCATTTTCTTCCTCCTCTTCAGTCCTCTAATGAATAACTAACTCCATCAGGAACTCTTTGCTCTCATTTTAGATACAATTTATAAAAACATAATTCATAGTTAAATTAAAAATAAGATACTACTGTAATTATAATATTGATCCTTAACTGGGAGTTATTCGTTATCATTACTTGCTAGTTAAGATGCTGACTTTCCTGACAGTACAAGGCTTATAGGTGCCTGCACTCTAAGTAAATATCTTTAGATTAAGTCCTGACTCGAGGCATGGACTTCAGAACAGATACCCTCTGTGCAGCTAATGAACCATATCATATAGACATGGATTGCTAGAGAATGAAAACTGACTGACGTCACACATGTTTGCAATGTTGCGGTAGATTTGGGTCAGGAGTACTTGACCTCAGCCATCTGGGTACAACTTATAAATATTTATACAGGTCATTTTTACATGCAAGCTTTGCCTTTGTGGTGCTAGTGGACATAATCCCAGAAGTAAAAGTGTCCTAAAAGTGTGTGTTTTGTTTCCCATAGGCATTGTCAGAAAATTTGCAGTTAAGTTGTTTGTATGCTTCTTGATCTAGATAGCCTAAGAGCTACAGATTTTGATTGATTAAAATTGAAAGTAGCTTTAATGTTATTTGTGTGTGTGTGTGTGTGTGTGTGTGTGTGTGTGTGTGTGTGTATGTGTGTGTGTGTGTGTGTCTGTGTGTGTGTGTGTCTGGGAGAGAGAGAATGAGAGAGAGAGATTTTAATATGTCATAGTCAACCTAAGAATAACTTGCTATTTTTTATATGAACAATTTGTGGTTAATTTCATTATGCAACAGACTGACAATTAGTGCAGATCTATAACAAAATGAATAATCATTATGCCATGTTTTAAATTTATGGTATAAGCAAGCATTGTGCTCTCTTAATTCTTGTAATGTGGGGAATTTACTTTTATGGCTACCACCTACTTTTAAGTTTCACTGAAACCAAACAAAGTGACACTTGAGAAGGGGTGTTTATCCTGCATGATTTTTAGTATCTGCTCAAAAGCCTTGTATCCCGTCAATTCTCAACAAAACTGTCACTTTGCAAAATTAGACTATTAATTTCCACAAGGCAAGACTTTCAAGTCTTGTGGCACTTTCTCCATATAATCATTGAGAGAAAGTTCATAAATACTTAATGATAAAGAGGAATTTGCATCATGTAAATACTTCCAACCTCCTGTTCTGTATGCAGTAGCTGCAATACCATCTGGCAAAGGTTTCAGTTGACTGAAACTGAAGCAATAAATTAATACAGTAAAAGATGCTACCAACACTTTTGAACCAATTAAAATGCTTGAAGCAGTCTCAATGCATGTTAAAATGCTATGTCTGACAACAGCCTTCCAAGAAAGCAATATAATGAGCCCACCATGGGTGAAGGGGAGTTTGCAGAAGTCAAGGGTGCTCTTTCTAGTAGGCACTTACAACAAAGACTCACACAATTAAAAATAAACAACAGCTAATGCCCATAGCCCTCATTGTTACCACTCCACCTCCTTATGTAAAGGGGAAATTTTATTGTTTATTCTTTTTGAATTCACAAACACATCTTTTTCAAAGAACTGAATTTGGAATTGCCTGTCTTTTTTGAGAAATCCTACAAGAATACATCAGCTCTGTTAATTTCTAAAATTCATAGAAATCATTAGTGAACTAAGACATATACTGGTCATAAAACTACTTTTAGAAGATTGTTTTTAACTCTAGTTTATCTATTGCTAATTCATTTTCATTATCAGTAACTATTACTTATAAGCAGGAGGGAAGCAAAGTTATCACAGTCTTTTAATATATAGATGATTCCAAAGTTACTCCTTTACATCTAACCTGATTCAAAAAATAAAGTAAAATCAATTATTTGGGTATAATTCAGGTTCTAAATACAGATTTAGCACATTAGTCTATATTTATAATAAATTAGGCAATTACAAACAATATATTTCTCATCCTAAAAGTACAAAATATTTTATTAGTTAAAATGAGATGATATATGCATTTCATATTGCTATCTAAAATGACAATACCAGTGTTTGATATTAATGAGAGAAGATATCAATAATTTTAAAGTAATTTGCAAAATATAATTATGTATAATAATATTTTTAAGTTAAAATATAATTTCATCATTTTCCCATTGCCTTTTCTCCTCCTAACCTCAGTCATAATTACCTTTATTCCCTGTCAAATGTATGATTCTTTTGGGGACATATCACTTGGAATTTGATCACAATTTATGGAATTAATTCACTGAGAAGAGTCATTTTCCTTCTGTTGTCAGGCATAGTCCATAGTCTAGGAGTAGGGACATGTAAGACTCCTCTCTTCAATGTTAACATGTATATTGGTGTTTTCACTGTTTAGGTCTAGTTGAAGTAGTCATATGAAGTGAGTTTTCCTCTTAATTTCTAGGATACTCAGTCTCACTGAATTTCTGGTCCTCTTACTCTTACACTTTTTCTACCCTCTCTTCTGCTGTGTTCCAAAGTCTTAGACAAAGAGATTGTTTTACAGAATGCTAAGCAAAAAGAAGAAATAAAATTGTCAAATTAATTTTCCAACTTAGGTCTTAAATAATTCAATTAAGGTTTCAAGTCTATTTGTTTGTTTGTTTGTTTGTTTGTTTGTTTATAGAATATGGCACCAATATTGAGTATACAGATTGTGGCTAAAGCTGCCATAAGTTCTTGGAAAGAACCCCCATTACTATTCTGCCTAATGGACATTCTGTTAAGCTAACCACTGATGACTTATCATTATATTCATAGAATAAAATGACTCTCCTGTTTCATCAGAGAAGATTCAGTTTGCAGTAAATTGTGATCAGCATGGACATCCACAATTGTCCAAGGTGCAGACAATAAGATCCCGTAGAATGGTCAGATGGAAAAGAACATATATACTATACCATTCCTCCTAAGCCAAAGGCTCAGGAACTGTGGGAATTGGAGTACAATGACTTGATGAACCAGAGGTGGTAGATAACTCTGAGAAAACATTGTCCCTTGGGCAGATATGCAAATACAAATTTTAAGCTGTTGTGATAGCATGTACTTGCATAAGCTCAAGTCAGACCAAATGCCACCAGAAGGAGGAAACTGGGCATGAAATGCTAATCTGATTAGAAGAATTTTGGGCAATCATTAACTGCTGAGAAAGAAAGGGTCAGTTTTCTATACAAGTAATCTTAATCTTAATCAGTTAATCTTAATCTTGCTTTAGTGGAAGGCCACACAATCAAGAAAGTTTACAGAACAAATTGGTGTTCATTAATATTAAAGCAAACCAAACAAATCAATGCAAAAATTAATCACAAATTTAGTGAGACAAAAATGCATAATGAAATGGATGAAGTTGTAGGAGGGAGGGTGAATATGAGCAAAATATATACAAAATTCTTGTAGCTGTTCTAGCTACACATTTAAGAATATACACAAATGCATACACATATGTAGCATCAGTTACAGAAAAGAGGTCAATAATTTGAAAGAGAGCAGTGGTCATATGGAAGGGTTTGGAGGAAAGAAAGAGAAAAAATGTAATTATATTACAATATCAAAAAACTAAACTAAGAAGTTATTTTATACATATTCTTCTTGGAAAAGGTCTATCGATGCAATCACCAAGGTTGAGTTCTTTTATGCACAATTTCTATTTTATGCAAACAGTCATAAGTAAATCTCTTATTTCTTTTACTTATTTTTGTTACTCAGAATGTACATCTTATAGAAATTCTTAAGTGTAACTCTATGAAATGCCTGTGAAAACCATGAGATGTACACAGATAATAATATTTTTTATGGATATTCTTCATTATTAATTTGCAACTCAGAAATGCTTTAAAGACAGCTTTGTAGTAGTAAATCTTAAACTATAGCAAGACTATGATGCATATTTTAGGCTCATTAAATAAGAATTGAATAGATTATTATGATGGGCATTTCAAATGTATTCCCCCTGTATGAAAATTATTATAATAGTCTTTACCAAATTTACATAGTGTCAATCACTTAGCATTCAATGGAAAAGACTTCAATTTAAAATAAACATGTATGAAATTCAAAATATATTATTAAACATGTGTTTCATGGAGGATAGAAGATATTTTTCAATTGTTTCTAAAAGTAACTTATGCACTCAAACATTTTGTGCATTAGACTCAAAGCTATACTAATAAGTACTTTCAACTGAAACATGTTGCACAATTCTGTGTTTCCTATGTTTCATTTTAAAATTACGTCAGATTAAAAATAAAGATACTAATATTTCCTTTACCAATTTAACATTCCACATATCAGTAATGATGAAGTTCATATCATCACAAATGCATCAGCATGCAATTGCTATTCTTTTGAGTGAGTCAACAATCTTAATAATGATTTTTCTTCAATATCATTTCTATATTTTTGTGTCAGCCACATCATATGCATGTATATATACACAATGTAATCAAATGGAAATGATAGAATCAAGGGGAAAGGTATGAAAAGTGTTTCATACCATAAAAATATTAATGTTAGATGCAGAGAGCCAGACTCTTTCTTCTTCTTCTTCTTCTTTTTTTTTTTGCCTTTAAACATAATTTATTGCTCAAAACATTATATGAGCTACATTGTACATACGTTTGTTTTAGAAAAGAAAATGTTTCCCAGGAGCTTTAGTGACAGGATAAGATTGTATATGGGAATAAAAAAGAAAAACTGACTCTGCAAATGTGATTTAAAGTGATGTGATGTCTAACTCAAATCAGATCATGTCTTTTTTTTTAATTGGATATTTTATTTACATTTCAGATGCCATTCCCTTTCCCCATTTCCCCTCCCTAGAAAACCCCTATCCCGTGCTCGCTTTTCCATTTTGCTTTTATACATTTTTTTAAATGTTAATCTAAGGCTTTATAAGTATGGTAATGCTCAATCAGAAGTGTAACCCAATAGCCAACCTAGATATATAAACTATCTTTGACTGGTGGAGACACGTGAACTTCTGCCTCCGTGTCCCCTCTCTCTTTCTCTTTCTCTCTCTCATCACCTAGCTTCTCCTCTACTTCATCTTCTCCTCTCCTTACTCCATCTTTTCCTCTTGGTGCTCCTTCCCCCTTAGCTCGTCCTACATATCACCCTTCCTAAAATTTTTCTCTCAGAATACAATTAGAGCATATTTATTCCTATTTGTACCAGTGAGGTACAAGATAGTCTTAATACCCAGTCCATCCTTTTGTTGACTAACCAGAACCTCTGTTGTCTCTCTTGACTAAAACACTTAGTTTTGAACCTGGCTTTTTTCTTGGCTTTAGAATGAATATCAGCTTAAAACCATCTACTCAGATCTTTTCTCTCAAAGTAAATAGCCAGGATTGGCTATGAGACTATAGTTCTTCAACCCCGTCAGAAATCCAGAATGACTGAGTTAACTGAAGTTCTGGGAAGCACTAAGCATAACTTCTAAAACTTAGCCAATTTATAGAGATTGCTGAACACCTGGACAACCCCTGTACTACCAAACGTTGGAGCATCAAATTTTCAGCCTTCTGGCCCAAACTCATCTGACAGATCTTAGTGATGCAGAATTATTAAGGGCGGATTACTCTGTCTAGGCAGATATAATCAGTTGACTATTCTGCATAGAATTTAAATCTTAAACTCAGTAGACACTCTCATGAGTTATGCTCCTGACAGCTTCCTGTCTTGGATTCTAAGAAGAAATTGAGCATCCTTGGAGTTACTCCAGTTGTGGTGAAACAGCCACTAGGCAAGAATTGCCTCTCTCCATCTACAGACAAATTACTCTCCAGAAAAGGACACACATGCAGAATAGTCGACTGATTATATCTGCCTAGACAGAGAGCCAGACTCTTAAAAACTGTGTTTCTTCAATTTGTCTTCCTTGCATCAGTCAGTGTTAATCACATTGTAAACTCCATAGTTATTGTGGGAGGAAAACTCACAAGCTTATAGCTTGGCAGGAACTATTAATCTAATTATGTCTTATGGTATATCTCTCTTTTTACTATTGTTGTGATTATGAATCATAGTTGTCAAATCACCAATGAAATAAAAGACATTATCTCCTGCTTATTGCTATTTAATTATAGATAAGTTAAAAAATATATCCACATCTCAAACCATTTTCCCATCCAAACGACTTGTTCCATTCCAGAAATGTAGTTTGTCAGGATGGCAGGGTCATAATGTGAGACATAATTCTGTGATTATCACCAAAAGGTGTTTACACAAATCCAGGCAGTGCATCCTATTACACCCCATGCTGTGTTATAACCTCAGCCACCACTATTCCCTACAAGGTTCTTAATGTCGGTAACATGATTGCCTAATATCTGGTCATACATACAGTCATTAAAAATATACTAACATTAATAGTGATAGAGATGTAACCAAATTGCAATGAATGAGCTAGACTATCTTTAATCTGTATTCCATGGGAATGTTAGTCCCATATTTAATGTTTGCAATCTGAATTTTAAAGCATCTTGTATGCCACAAAGCTTGCTACTCTGATCCATCTTATTGAGGAATTTCAAGATCAATAACTCATTTGAAGGAATTCAAAGGCGTCTTTGACATAATATAGTGGCATTTTAAAATTATCAAGGGAATATAATTTATTAAGTAAGGCTTCATGAATAAACGGAATGTAGGTTCAACTTCAAGGAACTTCTTGAGATTTTTATCACATTCTTTTGATGTGTCACCAGTCTTTGATAGTGTCTTTAGGTATTAAGAACCAAACACTTCTACATCTGAAATGCCAATCATAACAAAAATAGAACCATCCTCAAATAATTAGCATTGAAATATCATTGCAATCTTTCCGTAGCTTGATGATAGCTGGGTGAACACAGACAAACACATGGAAGTAGTCTTATGAATCTCTTCGATTTTATCAATTACTACATTTCTGACCATGTTAGAATTAAACCTATTTAAACACAATTAGAATTGTTTAGGTGAAGATTTTTTTGTGGCAGATGAATTGAGAAGACGAGGTGGCTGTGCTTAAAAAAGAATTTAAGAAAAAAAAAACAGAAGAATTTGATCAGGCTGTGCATTAAGTGAGCACCAATCACAGTGAGGTATGATAGGTACCCACTAACATAAAATGATGAAAAGCAACTGCTGTATCTAAGCCAGATGGACTCCATTATAAAGGTGAAGGCTTCTTCAGTTTCTCCTACAAACTGATAACCTGAGGGTAGTTCTGACCACCCCAAGTTCCTGTTTGTTTACACTTGACAATGCTGTATATATGTCTCCCCATTACTGATACCTCATTCTTTACACAGAACAGAAGCAGCCATCTTAAATGATTGTATAACAGTTCCTACGAATGGATGAAAATAAATTCCTGTATTGAATTACATGTAAAAGGTAAAGGACACAGATAAGTATAAAATACAAACATAAATATATAGACAATTTTTGTTGATTAAATGTGGAGTGGTATCATAGTATGATCATAAATTGATTAACAAATGAAAAAATAAACAATTAAATGTTTGATATTCATTGAAACACTTAATTTTTTAGTTTTTTTCTTTTCTTCCTCTCTCTCTCTCTCTCTATCCCCCTTCTCTTTGTCTTTTTTTTCACCCGTATTTATTTCTTTGACATAGGGTCTCATTACACCAAGTGGCTTGGTTCTGGATCTTTAGACCAGGCTGGATTAAAACTCATAGAGACCCTTTGACTTTACTTTTACCTCCTGAGTGATGAGAATAAATAAAAGTGCTACTGCGCCTGATATTTAAAACAAACCAAAGCAGATTCATTAGCAGAAGAAATATAAATATGGGACAGGAGATATGGATCCCAGGTGCAAAGCTTACCTAGGATAAAATACAAATATCTAATACCTAACACTGAATTGAAAAATAGATAATACAACATAAAATATTTGCAACACAACAATCCTTCTTAAAATAAAGTTCATATACTATGAGGTAAAAAAAAAATTGCTGTTTGGAAGCAGAAGTAATGAAATGATCACGGTTGTCATCTTCAGGGTATAACTAAGAAGTAGCCCTAAAAATCAGAACCCAAGAAAATGTTAGTAAAGCCATATTAAGAAGGAAAAATGGGGTATTCTTAGAGACAAAGAAATCAGAAAGGTAGCCTCTCAAAGTCAAAACAGTTTAGAAATCCATAAAGGATGTCATGAGCAGGAGAGTATGTCCTTATGGAGACATAACTGCATGATGTCTGCATGTCACTGTCCCCTGGATTTTTCTTTTTGATGCTATCACACACGGTGCTCATCCTTAATATACCAAACCATGTACAATAATGAGCAGCAACATAGACTGGTCACATTTCATTTTTCACCCATTTCTCTTTTTAGGTTAGAGCTAATAGTTCTGTGTCATTGTGTAGTTTCGTGTGATCATACTTCTGGGAATTAAAATGAAAATATCAATGACCCACACTCTCTCAGAAATATCTGTATGGTAGCTACTTGCCTTGTATTACATTTTTCTCCTTTATGCTTAGATGTGAACTCCACATTGTGGGAGCTGAGTCACATTTCTACACGAACACAGGTGTCTCTAAGGTGGAATACTAACAGAATGAAAATAGTAAAAGTTCCTCTTGAGTAGACATAAAGAACCTTCTACCTTGACTATCAACTACCATAGACTGTCTTGTAAGAAGCAGCAAGTCTGTCCCCTCTGACACACTTCATTGCAAGATATTTTTGGAGCTGTACAATAGCTTTGAAAATAGTGAGCCATATAAAAGTTAGTCGAATATGACGCTGAGTACTTTGTGAACAGAAGCTTTCTTAGAAGCTTAAAATCAAGAAATGTGTGCCTACATATTAAGTGGCATCTAGTAAAATTTGGTGCTCTGCACTTTTGTCTTCAAGTACTGGAAATGAAAAATAACTCAAAGACCCAAATCAAAACCTTATTGGACAGTTAATGTGGCTCATTGACTTATACAATCATATCTATATATCTATATATCTATATATCTATATATCTATATATCTA
>JANHMN010000001.1:98512659-98558116 GCA_030674055.1 Rhabdomys pumilio
TATCTATATATCTATATATCTATATATCTATATATCTATATATCTATCTATCTATCTATCTATCTATATATATATATATCTATATATCTATATATCTATATATCTATATATATCTATATATCTATCTATATATCTGTATATCTGTATATATAGATATATATAGATATATATAGATATACATTTTCAAACATTTTCACATTTTCAAATTAGAAGATGTAAGATGTTTGACAGCCATGGGAAAAAACTTAAGAGTTGTAGGGAATTAAATATTATGTGGTTAAATAGAAAGACTCTGAACAAGGTCAATGTTATTCTCGAGTGTATAAACACGTACTTTCTTACAACGCAGGACATTTAATATTTGAGAAAATAGTATGTTCCAAGAATATCTAAGCTTCACTATGATGCATTATTGTTTCTTTCAACACACAGAAGCAATAGAACTATACCTCAGAGGAAGAAAATAATTGTAAACTTAAGAAAAGCATTGCTTTATTAAAAGTAGAAATGCATATCAGATCTTTTTGCTTATAATGACCCTAATTTTATAGTTCCTTTATACAGCAATTTTGAATTAGTATTGTCCTAATTAAGGTGAGAGCATCACACTTAATTTAACTACAAAATAGAATTTATAAGTTTAGATGAATAAGGCTGAATTAATATGGTCAAATATGTGAGTTAAATTAACAATTGACAGCCTGTCAGGACTACAAACTTGACCAAAACTAACTGTCCCTCTATCAGCTTTCAGCACTGCTAATCACTCTTCAAATGATGTGATCCATAGTGACCTCCTTTGCTACATGTTCTGGAATTCCACTGGCTTGATCTTGTACAAACCTTGGGCAAGAAGTCATCGCCACTGTGAGTTCATGTGTTCAAAGCCCCACCCTCAATAGGTTTAAAAACAACAACAACAGAGATAAAAAATAAAAACTAAAAAGGAGACTATGCAGTTGGAAAGTAGTGTAAGCAATAGGAAAAGAGCTGAAGTATAGTGTATGGGATGGCTTTTATCAAAGCATTATGTGTATGTGTAAAATTTCAGTCATTAAAAACATAAATGAAAACCCTCTTTAATATTTCATACTATATGAAAGAGAAGAACCTTAACACTGTATAGAAGTTATATGAGGTAGTTATATCATCATTGATTATCATGACTCTTGGGGTAATTTGAATAGAAACATATATTAGAGCTTAGCTTTTTGAGCAAACTTTGCTATGTGGCTTCATCATACAGGGAGCAGAGGAAAACAGTCGCTTATTTGAAATGGTTTCTCTCCCCCATCATTTGTCTTTCTCCTCACAAACAACACATCAAAGGAGATACTCTCTTCTTGCCCTCACTGTGTGCCAGTCCTGATTTTATTGGAAATAATAGTTTCCTTAGTTACTGATCGATTAACTGTATACAAACAGGCAGGACACACAAATGAAAACTGTCGGTCATCATTCTGTGATTTTTGGACCGAATAGCCTTCCTTTGAATTTGCAGTCATGGATGCTTTGTTACAATCTGTACCTTTTCTATTGGAGACCCTGTCCATCTATATTTCTTGTTTTATTCACAAAGTAAATTGTACAAACAAGAAAATTAGCTTTTATTTATCAGTTGGGAAATGTATTGAAAAAAGGTTCTAGGAGAGGATTGGAACTGAATATGGTTAAACTATCTTTATATTATATTAATTTCCTATATATACATATTTATAAAATTAATTAACAAACCAACCCCTGATAAAGACTGATAAAAATAACTAATAGTTAAAAATAGTAACCTTAATGATCTGCAGTCATGAGAGGTATAGGGACTTGAGGTTGCTGCAGGTGACAGAATACCCAGAAAGTGAAATGGTATGCAAGGGGGCTGCTATATGATACATACCCTGTCAAAGCTCAAAACAGTTTCCAGAAACTTGTAGGGTATAGACAAAATCCAGTAGGGTGACCAGACATAAATCTCAGTTGGTAGACTACTTGGCTAACATGTAAAATGCCCTAGATTCAATCTAGAATGTCAGGTATACAACTATAAAATAGATCTTTTTCTGGATGCAGCTTTAATCCAAGCATTTGAGAGAGAGAGGGAGGGGGAAGGAGTATCAGAATTCTGTTCAATGTTACTTCTGTGTGTAGAGTAAATTCACAAAAAGCCTAGGGTACTTGAAACTGATGAAAAAGTATCAGGACCACCAAGACCAAGTTCTTAGCAAAAAGGCTAGTTATTTTCTGTGGAGGACAGAGAGCAGAGAATGACAGAAGATAGAGAATAATGGAAAAGTGGTAGGAAACCAGGAAAAAGGCAGGGATATTTGTCTCAGGAGACAAAGGACTCGCTTTGGGTTGAAAGCACAGACAGAAAGGCACATAGGAAACTGGAAGTATGTAAAGGGATAAAGGGGAATCCCCATGTTCTTAAGAGACATTTAATTTTAATTGGGCATGTTAATTAGGTCAGCCACATGGGGCTTTTGATTGCTGAATTTCAATACCTTAAGCCTCAGGAGGAGAAATTGATCAAATAAGGGACTAGACCTTGGTGGCTAGCTTTAGGAGTACAATCTAATGGATTTTAGCAAGACAGAGGGAATGGTGAGAATGGCAAGGCTTGCCAGAGCCAGGCTCACCACTCTTGAGCTGGCCAGAGTCCCTTCAGAGATTCTGTCTGTAAGGTAAAACTAAGGAAATGAGGTGAGAGCTGTGTTGAATTTGTCTCTAACACTCAACACTCAACATAAGTGATCTTTCATTGAGCTGCATTTTGCACCCACTGTAGCAACAAAAGTATAGATGGCACTCACTTCCTATTAATGTAATGTATTACTAATGTAATTACTATTATTGCAATTACTATTTTTCAGTATTATGATGGTAGAAAAATGTACATACAACCATTATCTCTTCCTTATCAGTGCAATATTTAACAGATTTTATAAATTACTCAACACTTCAGCATAAAATAGATCCATGTTCAGTAATTTAACATCCTTTAAGGCTTCTGTAAGTACTCTCTGTGCATTTCAGCTGTGGTGTTTGAGGTAAGAGTGTAGAGAAAGCATTTCTATTAATATTTTTAATCTGTAATGGTCATTATGGAAAACAACACAACATAAATTCACTTATAAGTCATTTATTATCTGAACCACATTCAAATGCACTAAAAAGAAAAAAAAATCCCTTTTGTAACTGTATCCAGATCATGAAAAGGTCATATAAGGTGTTACCATGTTAACGCCAAAATCCTACAGCATTGGAAAGGTAGAAGCTTGGTAAAAGGATTGAAAAACAACAACAAAAATAAAATCTAATAATTAACCTGGGACAGTGCACAGTCCACATGTTGTTTGGTGCTTAAGTGTGAGAATCTAATTGCAGATTCCAAGACCTCATGGAAAGCTTTACCTAGAGTTCTATGAACCCAGATCTCCTGCAGTAGGAGGTAACAACAGAACATTCTCTGGAGCCTGTTGGATAGCTTGCCTGGTATAAAATTGGGAAACAGCTTATTCTGCCTGAAATGCCATGGAGATGATGAAGGACAACCACTAGCAGTCCTGACTCCAAGTAAAGTGTCACAGCATGAGAGTGTGCACGTACATACAAACATCTACATTCATACAAAGCCTTCATGTATCATTTAGATGTGTAATGATTTTTGAAGGGAGGGTTTATTCATCTATGTCTATTTTAGGTTAAATTTATATTGCTAGGAAACATACAACACATTGTATAATGGTCAAAGGTAAATACAATGCATTGAATGAGGTTTCACACATCTGATACATTTCCTCTAATAAGCATCCAAGGCTGGAACAAGTGTTTTCTCAACTAGCCAACTAGCATGTTATAGGAAACTCCTGTCATTATATGTTCAATAATTTCTTTCAGCCAAATCACTCTTGTTGGTATTTTGTTGAATACACACACACACACACACACACACACACACACACACACACACTAATACAGATATAGATATCTCTAATTTGCAGAACTACTAACTCTTAAACTGGAGAATTTGCACAATATCACCTAGAATTAACTAACTCTTAAACTGGAGAATTTGCACACACACACCTAGGAAACCAAGGAACAAAGCCTATCCCTTTCTTGGCATGCATTTTATGTAGTGTTTTGCACACACTAATTTACAGAACCTTGGTGTTTCTTTCAGATTAACCATGTGTTTTATCTGGGGACTCACTCAGCAAAGAATCACTCCCATTAAAGTTGCAAACAGGAGCTGTTCCCATTTGGAGCCGGTGCTTATCCCCTTCAAAGTGGGTCATGCCTAACTCTATCCTGGTAGTCCTCAGAGAAGGTTATATTTTCATTTGGTTTTTCCTATCTTTTATTGACTTGTAGCATGCTTGTTTTTCTTGTTACAGCAGAGTAGCACGCACATGCGCACACACACACACACACACACACACACACACACACACACGCGCACACACACACACACACACAAAGAGGCATGCCACATCTCTACGTTCCCAACAAGTGCTTATGGAATAATTTCATCATTCACTTATTTGGTACACAATCAACTAATTTCCATTAATTATAGCATTCCTGGCTATGATTTATGTGCAGAGTGATAGTATTGCTCCAACATATTAGGCCACATTTCTTTTTTCAAATTAAAAACTGCACTGAAGAGTTACCTTCTATTTCTATCCTCTGGGTACTATATCAAAATAGATTAGTAACTCTTTCACATCAGGAACCCCAGCACCTTCATTTCTCAGATCTCCCAATTTGACACCCCACACTTGGAACTTTTGCCAACCAAACTTCCAAAAAACGAGAAAGACAAAACAATATAAAACCACCACCACCACCACCACCACCACCACCACCATCAACAACAACAACAACACCAAGTTCAATATGCGTTACCCTTATCCTCAGTGGCTTATGTTCAAGCTCCCAGTGGCCAGCCTGTCTTAATAAAGGTATAAACAAACATTCAAGTATGGTCTTTTGAATGAGGAAGCAATTTAGATAATCATGTATAACATGTGTTTCAAACATAAGAAAAGAAAGGTTCAGGATCATGTATGTAGTTCAGTCTTTGAGTGCTTCATTAGCATGGACAAGGCCCTCAGCCAACACTCCAAAAAGAAAAAAAAAATTAGACAAAATTAGGAATCAGGATCCAGGGTGTATAGGTAAAGATATTGTGCAAATTCTCCAGTTTAAGAGTTAGTAGTTCTGCAGATTAGAGATATCTATATCTGTATAGTCCTTCAACAACTTTCAAAATGTCTCCCTACTTAATAATAAAAATAGTGAAGTAGAAAGGAGTCAAATCCTCTCAGATTCTTTCTCACTAAAGCGGAATGACCCAAAGAATTTTGAAGTATGTGAGAATTCATTTTGATTATGCACCTCTCTGATATTTTTTCATACTATAAAATAATGAAGTTCCAATTTCTCAAGTTCATGAGACCATCTTTTAAAGCAGAAATATAAGTCTTTCCACTGCGTTGCCTTCAACGTTTTGCTATCAGGACTGTGTTAAAAATGCAAAATGAATTTTTAACAGAGCATTGACACTTGCATTGTGAATGTGCCTCCAGGCATGTAATTAGCTGAGAAGTTTAATCTTTTATATTCCAAAGTTTGATCAGAATGCATAAAGCTCAGTAAAGCTATAAAGTATTGACCAGCATCCTTGATAAAAAGAGAGTTCGTAGCAGCAATTTCAGTAAATGCAGATTCTACTTACTTTTTCTCAATAAATATATTAAATATAAAAGTGATTTTTAATTTTTAAATATCAAACAGGAGCACAGCTTCTTCTGCATTTCCTAACTTACATTTCTGTGAGATGGAATTTGTTTAAGAAATTGAAAGAAGTCATATATAGAGCACATAAATGGATCTTTTACTTTTTGAAGGATTCATCTTTGACAAATTTTATAACATGTGATTGGAAAAATATTATTTAGATAACTATGGAAAATGGAATTATTATGTAATCTTTAAATAACTTAATATGTGTCATGTAAATTTTGGTTCAGTAAATCTTGAAATACATTTCTGTAGCATGAAATCATATATTTGAACATGACCAGCTGTGTGACAGTCTAGGTTAAGGCAAGCTCTGCACTGGTTGGGAGAAGATTGGGATTATGAGAGCAAACTGAGAAAGGAGGTAAGAAGATACCTTGCATATGAAAATGATTCTTGTCAAAATAGGAACTAGTGATACCACATCAATGTGAAGGCAATTTTATCTCATTTGGAGAAACTGTGCATGGCTACATCCTAATTACTCAAAATCTATCTCTTTTATTTTTATATGGTGTTACTGTTCAAAAAATAGTGAGTTGTAAAGAAATCTTGTTGCTTAATTGCTGCATGTCCCAAAAAAGAAATCAGAGTTGTATTTTGTTGTTGTTATTGTTGTTGTTTTTGTTGCTGTTCTATCTTTGTAACATACTAAAAAGTGTTACAAATTTGGGACATTTGATTCTCAGAAAAATGTTTCAGTATAAAGACTACCATACCTGCTCCTTATCTTGCACATCACCCATTCTATAAAATTGAATATAATAATAATGACTTGTTTTTCTTGGTGAAGTACAAGTATTTTTATCTCTATTCTTTTTGTCATTCAAGTTAACTTGGGTGGCCTGTTTCAAACCTATCACAAATTCATGTTATATAGGTATTTTGTGGGGAAAAGTAAGACTATTGAGAAAAACCAAAATTGGCATGTTTCATAGACTTAGCATGAACACTTCAAAGAAGCAGAGAAATTCATAGTTATTCCAAGAGACACTAACAAATGTTTTAGCCTGCAAACCCCAGAATACAGTTGAGTTAGGAAAAACAAAACAATAAAATTATAGAGCACTTACAAATCTCAACTGTCTATAATTAATTAAATTATGTTGATGTAATGATATTTGACCTTGTTTTCTTTTATTCAAACAAAATAACCCGAAGTAGAAAATTCTTACAATTATTTCTAATTTTTTAAAATCAAATCTTCTCTTGTGTGCTATTCATTTGGAATTTTTTTTTTCATGAGTGGGCCATAGATTTTAACACATTCTTAGAGATGAAAAATGGCTCCTATGTTTGTGTGGTGGGGATTAATTTCTTTCAAACAGGAAATGGTTTTGATTTTTTAGGATACAAAGTAATAAAAATACACACGTTCAGATTTAGAATAAATTTTGAAATCCATTTCATTTCAATTACATCATTTACAAAACTTTCTAACACTGTAATAAAGAATTTCCTTTTATCTCTGAAGAGGATGAATCATACCTAAGAGGAAAGTATGACAGAGTAGAAAGGGATAGGCAAATAAGATTAGATATTTATAAATCTCATAATATTGAGAAATAACTCAACTAAGGTAATAACAAATCACTTAATAAAAAAGCCATGATTATGACAGCTTCTCACCATCTCTCTATAAATGCTTGGAAATCTCTTTATCATGTTATTACCAAAAAGATAGTAATGTCTATTGGGTTGAAAAAAAATACAAGAAAAATAAAGGTACACACACACACACACACACACACACACACACACACACACACACACACGCTTTTAATGAGGACATTGAGATTGCTCTGGGATCATGCTATGGAAGCCTGAGGACCACGTTCAGATCCCCAGTACCCACATATGCATACTCTTCACACTTTTAATCACATATGGAAAGAAGTGCAATCTACACAGGTGCAATGAGATTATGCCTTAATGGAATGAGAAAGGAAGAGATAGAGGAAAATGCCTGACATCCTCCTGTGGCCTCTACACATGCACATAATGATATTCCCAAATATCCACACATTCACACATTCATAAACATTGTGGTGGTTTGAATATGCTTGGCCCAGGAAGTGGCATTATTAGGAGGTAAGGCTTTTTTGGAGTAGGTTTGGCCTTATTGTAGACAGTGCATCATTTTGGACCTGGACTTTAAGACTCTCATCCAAGCTTTCTGGAAGCCATTATTCTCTGAGTAGCCTTCATAAGAAGATGTAGAGCACTCATTCCTCCTGCAGCATGCCTGGTTGGAAGCTGCTATATATTAATAATAATGGATTGAACCTTTGAACCTATAAACAAGTCCAAATTAAATGTTGTTTTATTAAGTGTTGCTTTGGTCATGGTATATGTTCACAGCTGTAAACCCTAACTAAGATACTTATACAAATCTATAGCACTCACACACAGAGTTTTAATTATAAATTTAGTCGTCTTTTGCTATTGAATTTGTATCATTATGAAGAAAATATAATGAGTTGCCTCTTATTTTGCCCCACCAACAACACACATGCCTAGTTGCCAAATCAGCATATGTTATGTTCAAGATTAGAGCCTTTTCAGATGAAGTTATTTAAGATTCTTGATACAGAATAATGTGGGAAGTTTATAAGGAGTCCTAAATCGAAAGACCACAAGAACAAAAAGGTTATGTAAAAGTAGACAGAGACTGCTCCTCTACTACCACATCATGAAGACTATCAAAAGAGGGATAGTTTGAAAGAATTAAGGATGAATTTTTCCCTGGAGTGATCAGGAAAAAAATATTATCTTGCTGATACTTTGGTTTCAGAATTCTATCCTATAGAAGTAATCAGCTTTTGAACAAGCACTCCAATCTGAGAAAATTTATATGGAAGCCCTACAGCATATAATTACAATTTTGGTTCAAAAGAAAGGGGAAAACTTTGAAAGTAAACTATCTTTTAAATTGGTAATATTCATAGCTGACAAATTGAACCTAATGATGACAAACATCCTATTGCATCAAAAGTAATTGTAATTCAAATATAGACACTGGAATTACTTCTGTAGACCACTGAGGAAGAAGTAAGTTTTAGGTACTGAAGGAAAGATGGAGTGTGTATTAACAAGAGCAGGCTGACTTCAATATGAACAAGAGAGAACATTGTTAAAGTGAGCTTCAGTACTAAGTTCACTTCCTTATACAATATAAAAGGTGTGCCCTAGTATTTTCCCATCCCTTATAGTAAAGAATAAAAAAAAAAATACCACAGGAAAAAATTAGAGAAAAACCCAACAAAATGTGCAATTCACCATTTGTGAACCAATTCTTGTTGTACTAGTATTTTAAATGATGGTAAAAATGGCTATTAAACAATTACAAGAGGAAATTGGACATCTTATATAATTAGTCAAGCATGTTATTTTAAATTTAACATATAGCCGGGCACTGGTGGTGCATGCTTTTAATCCCAGCACTTGGGAGGCAGAGGCAGGCGGATTTCTGAGCTCGAGACCAGTCTGGTCTACAGATTGAGTTCCAGGACAGCCAGTGCTACACAGAGAAACCCTGTTTAGAAAAAAATTTAAATAAATAAATAAATAAATAAATAAATAAATAAATAAATAAATAAATTTAACATATAGTCAGCTGTGACCAGTGGTAGAAAATTTGACTATAAGATATATTTGTGGGTTCTATTATTCTCAGCTTGTATTTTTCTTTGCTCCATACATATCAATTCACAAGATTCTTTGGAATTTTATACCCACAGAAATACCATAGATACACTATCTATTTCAAAACTAACTTAGAAACATGATATAAAAAAAGTTGAGCTGAAAATAGTTATATAAATTGGACTTTACCAATAGGAATTTGGGAATGATGCATGGTGAATGTACTATGCCTATGAAATGTATGTACATTTTATGGGTAAAGCAGATGCAAAATAGAGAGCTGAACAGTTGCTCTAAGCTCTGCCAGAGCCTGACAAACACAGAGGAAGATGCTTGTAGCCAACCATTGGACTGAGCACAGGGTCTCCAATGGAGGAGTTACAGAAAGGACTGAAGGGGCTGTAGGGGTTTGCATCCCTATAGGAAGAACAACAGTATCAACCATCCAGATCCTCCAGAGCTCCCAAGGACTAAACCACCAACCAAAGAGTACACACATGGATAGATTCATGGCTCCAGCCGCATATGTAAAAGAGGATGGCCTTGTCAGAATCAATGGGAAGAGGGATCCTTGATCCTCTGGAGGCTTGATGCCCCAGTATAGGGGAATGCCAGGGCAGGGAAGTAGTAGTTGGAGAGGCTACCAAGCAACAGAGTGCTTGGTAGAGCATAGGCCTGGAACCCAGAACCCTTATTGGATGGCAGTGTTCGGCTCTGCTCCCAGGCCCTGCTTATTTTCATTTAGCTTCAGCCCTCTGCAGCTATAGAGAAGTCTATGGTCATCAGTCACAAGGAATAGTGCCTCAGGCTCTTTCACATGTAGATGAGGTATCTCCAAGCTCTCAGACCAAGCCAATATGCGTTATCTGCTGACAGACCCTAACCTACCCTGAAACTGTATATAAGGGCTCTATTCAAGAGAAGTAAAAGGTGTGCAAGAATCATCCTGGTATTTGAGAGTTTTTGTCGCAAGAGCTATAACAGTCCCAGAACCTGTCTGGGACACCAAGCTGCCTCCTTGCCTGCTAGCTGGCTTCTAATTGGCCCAGCCCATGCAAACTTAGCATGGAGAGACAGGTGCAGCACCTGAGAGTGACCGGGTGGCGAGAGTGGAGATGTGAACAGAGGCAGCAGTAGGGATAGGCAATCTCCCCTCCTTGCTCACATTCTAGACCCTTTTGTCCAGACCTCCCACACCAGGCCAGGCCACAGACCTACAGACAGTGGAGACACGGGCAGAGGCAGCAGCAGAGACAGTAGTGAACCCTCCCGGCTCGCACCCTGTCCCCAGCTGGGAGATCATAGAGGGACACCCTCTGGTACAAGGTACCTACAGCTGGTGCCCAACATGAGGCTCAAACCCATGACCCTGAGATTAAGAATCTCATTCTCTACCAACTGATCTAGCTGGGCTTTCCCCCTGTTTTCTTTTTTCAAAAAGAAAGGGGGGGTCACTGTCATCTGTAGTGAAATTTTTGGATGAGGAAGTCGTAAGAAAACACTATGTAGGCTGTAGGGGTAGAACAATTAAGTCACAGGGTAAGGGAAGCTGGGGATGGGGTTGGGAAGGTAAAGGATCATTGAATCAACTAAACATAGGTGGTACAATCTGATGGTAGTAACATCTGATTAATCTAGATAGACATTATATTTTCCTTACTAACACAAAACTTTTAGCTATTTGACAATGGCAAGAAAGTTTGTCTGTAGCTGGAAGGTCTGGATCTGTCTTCTGTAGGACTCAGCATGTGTCTCTGGAGTATTTAGCATCTCTCTGGATCTCAGTGTGAGTGTCTAGGTCTCAGAGTGTGTCTTTGGGGTCTTCAGTCAGATGAGGTGACTGGAAAAAGGCAGTTTGGTGTCCCAGGCAGGTTCCAGGAGATGTCTCCGCTGGACTTGTGGGAGGACCTATAGGATAATCACAACAGGGAAGCAGCACCCCAGCAAGGGGATGTCTGCAAAGGGTGTGTAGCAAGCATTAGGCTACTTGGGAGCAAGCACGTCATGGTCTGCTGTTGAGATCCTAGAAAAGCAAAGGGGTTTGAGGAAATTCAGTCTTAGAATGCACTTTTGAGTCTGTTTTGGATAGCTGAGGAAGAAAACATCATGTCAATTATGTATCTGGGGTAGGCAGCAACAGTTTGTCTGTAAATGGAAGCTAATTAATTAAGAGCTGAAAATGGTGATTAGTATGCTGATCTAACCTGTGGAAGTAGATTAGATGAATTTTGAACCTTGAAGAAGTCTTAAAAAGAGAATAAATGTTGGACATATATCACTAGTGTTAGAGAGAAAAGGAAACCTTTAAACAAAAAGTGAAAAAATTTTGGGTTGAATAGCACAAATGTTGTTTTAGGTGTTCTTGTTGGGGAGAAAAAAATATTAATGGTGGGTTTAGAAGCAGTGGGGGAGGGACTTGCTCTGCCATGTGGTGACTGGGTGCACTGGTAGAGAGGTCCTGTATTCCCCCTTTATTTTTCTTAGAAATCTTAAATGTAGAAAAGGAGAAAAAAAGGCCAATTTTGAAGAAAAGCTTAGAGGAAGAGACATAGAGGCTTGATAGAAGAGCCAAGAGTCAGAAGGAGTGAAAGGCTATTTCTATGGGAAAGACATATAGAAGCTGGATTGGAGCCAGCAGCTCTTGGGAGAAACTGGTAGGTAGCATGCAGTTTCTCTAGGCTCAACCCAGAGTTTTTATCTGTGCAAAAGAAACTGTCTAAGGAACACAAGGCTGGTAGCAAGCAGGGTCTTGCCCCTGTTGCTTCAGGCAAGCCAGCTAAGCCAAATATCTGTAGCATGCTGCAAATGATGAGGGAGCAGGGAAAGAAGCTGCCTGACAGGGTGCTGAGGACTAGAGTTTGGAGCTGGTGCTCCTGAGAAAGAGAGGACAGTCTCAGCCTTGAGAAGGAGTTCCTCAACCAAGGGAAATAGTCTTAGAATGAGGGTCACAGCAGGCACTGTGGCTCAAAGGACAGCTGTTAGCTGTGAAGGAGCCCTCTGTAGAGCTGGGGAGATGAGTAGAGTGGGGGGGGGCTAGGGAGCCGCCACCATCTTGCCCTTGAGGTGGAAAACACGTGGAGAGAGAGAGAGAGAGAGAGAGAGAGAGAGAGAGAGAGAGAGAGAGAAAGAAATAGAGAGGCCTAGGTGGTTTGAACTAGGCTGGGGGTTACTCACTGTCTCATGGAGAGGTTCTTGTGCCCCAGGATGGGGTGCTTTTGGAGCTGGCTTTGCAAGCTTCCTCTACCACCTGTGGGAAACAATGTAGGCCAGCACACTGTGTGCGAGCATGGATCTCTGTTATGTTAATGGTCTGTGCAGCTCAGTGGGCTGAAACTGCAGCTCAGAATGGGAGAAGCACAGAATCTTGGCTGAGTTGGTTCTGCAGGTGGGCAGCTCCTGTGCACTGAGATTGGCCATACTTCTGGGGGTCTCGGTTCGCCCAGCAGCATGCTGAGAGGGACGACAGCAACGGGGACAGAGAGAGCTCTGGTGCCATGCCTTGCAGGAAGTATATTTGCTTAGCAGACTCAGATGGCCAGGTTCCTGTAGCCATATCATTGTTTAAGCCTCAAGTTGGGCACCATATGTGGGAAAAAGCCACAGGGGACCATGAGCTGGATCACAGGGAAGTCCTTCATAAAGGCCACAAAATAGCAGGCCACATAGACAAGAGGGAGTCCATGGGTTTCCACGAGTTTATTGTTCATGATGAATGTAGATGGTCTGGGTGCACCCCTCCACCCTGTGAAACTCAGGGCAGACCTGAGTTAAATAAGGAGGGAGAAGGGAAGAGGGGCTGGGAAAGAATGCTTAATTGGCTATGCCTTCTGGCCTTCAGGTATCTCATTAGTATGTAAATCTCTCTAGGGCTTGAGACCTGTAGTCACGCCCTCTACCTTTGCTCTTTGGGTGGGGCTGCATTGCCCTGAGTGACTGAACAGTGTAGGTCAATGGAGTTCCACACCACCTGTTAGGAGCCTGGGTTCTGGGAGTATGGCAGAATAGATGCCAGTCCCTCACAGGCAGTGGACACCTGTTGGGTCTCCGGGCTATTTCCAGTCAGGGCTTTGACCAAAACCAAGACCTCTTTCATGGCCCTACAGAGAGTGGGTCAG
Source organism: Rhabdomys pumilio (assembly GCA_030674055.1). Lineage (NCBI taxonomy): Eukaryota > Metazoa > Chordata > Mammalia > Rodentia > Muridae > Rhabdomys > Rhabdomys pumilio. The sequence goes on from JANHMN010000001.1 coordinate 98,526,225, forward strand.
TGGGTGGGGAAACACCCTCATAGAATCAGGGGGAGGGGCAAAAGGATAAGGGGTTTCCAGGGGGAAAACAGAGAAAGAAGATAACATTTGAAATGTAAATAAAGAAAATATCCAATAAAAATATATAAAAATATATATTCAAATTCAAGTAAAGACGTATATATTTGTAATAATTTCTATATTTTATTTTATTTTTATTTTGAATTATAATTCTTACATGTCTCTCTTCTCATTCCTGCATCAATACCTACTTCCAAATTATTTAAATAAAATATGGTTGAGATGAATGTCTGGGATAGGCAGAGAAAAGTACATTGGTGGAGATCTTTCCCAAGGAAATTTGCTGCCTGTCAAGATGTAGTATTGACTCCCAGGATGGTATTGTGCTGTAGCCAAATAACTAATAGAATTAAGGAATTTCTAATTGATGATTACAAGGACCTTAGCCTAATTAAGACCAATTAGTACTTAATTTATGAACTATTATAGTCAATACTAGATAACATTTTTATTGATTATAATATAGTTTGTCTTTATATTTTTGTTTGAAGTGTTTTGAAATATTACTATGTTATATTTTTAAATAATCCATTAGAACCACAGTGCCCAGTTGCTTGACTATATCTCCAGATTCTCTTTGGTTCTCACAAAGGCTAGTCACAAAGAGAATGTTTCCTTACCAACAATATTGCCAAAAACAATCATCTACCTACAGTAAGTCTTGTGTCTTTGAAATGCCTGTTAGATGTGTTTAGATCAACTTGTATGAATTTTCTTTCTTTAAATTTCCTTTCTACTTTTACAGGAAATCAAAGAAAATTTAAAAGTAATACCTTCTTAGTTAATACAGAACAATTTAAAACTGTTCTGGGAAAGAAAACAAATGGAGGGACAGATGTTGCTAGGAGGATTCTGAAACTGTGTCAGAAACCAGTATCCAGAAGATAGTGAAAACAGAGTGGAGTTTGCAATCCACACTGTGAATACTATCTTCAAACACCTCAAGACTAGAGTACATTTCCTTCTGCTTGGGAGGACATCTGCAATTGTTAATACTACAAAGTCCTAAAGTTACCTTCATGGGCTTCTTGCATCAAATTCATAATGAAATATAACTTACTGATATGGTATGTCTTTGTATGGCAATAAAGCACTATAACTTATATAAATTATGAAATGAATAATTGATCAATATATTTTAATATTTTATTATATTTTCAGTTCACATCGTGAAGTAAAGTATAGGTAAATATACAACTTAATATTGATAGAAACAAGCTGTACAGTGAATAATGAACATATATTTATACTTAATTAGATTTTCCTAATTTATCTCTTTGCAATACCTCTTTGCCTAGTCCTTTATTTCTTACATATAGATTATACACATCATTTACTAGAGATATTTTAATTGTATATAATATAATTATACTTGATACTTTCAATCAAGAATATTTAAGTGACTATAAGTAGTCTTAAATCTTTATAACTATATACATACATATAGACATACACATATACAACATTATATATATATATATATATATATATATATATATATATATAATATCTCATATTTATTTAAATTTTAAATTATATATACATGGCTTGGTCCTACCATCTCCTTTAAAACTGTGTGACATATTTTCTATTTTATCACTATATGAGACTCTACCTCATAAACATGTGGCATCTAGTGTCAGTACCAGAGACAAGCAAAGATGCATTTATCACATACACCTATAGGGGATTTTCAAGACTGGAAAAATAATAGCATAATCTTAAATTTTAAATAATATACTTTGTTAAGACAAACCTAAACTCAGGTTTTTGAATATTCTAAATTTATTCTTTATTTCACTGTATTGATATATTAACTAGATACTGCTTTGATTCTGATAGGAAATATCACCAGAAAGATGCAATTAAAACTTGTTTGCAAGCTTGAAGGGTCTTGAAAAGTGATACAACATTTTGTTAGTTTTTTCTATTTCTTTAACAAAACACATGGATTATTCAAGGCAACTTATAGAATGGAGGGTTTATTTTAGGACTATACTTCTAGAGGTGTAGGAGTCTATGACCATCATGGTCAACAGAATTGAAATCAGCAGACAGGCATGCAGCTGTAGAAGCATCTAAAAGTTTATAACTAAACTCAAGAACAAGAAGTGGAGGGCTCACCAGTGATGCTAGCTTTTGAAGACTTAAGTGCCCCTTTTCCCAATACCTCAAAAATAATATCATAACAAAAAAACAAACAACTCAATCAAAATATGGGGTATAGAACTAAACTGAGAATTCACAACAGAGGAATCATGAATGGCTGAGAAACACTGAAAGAAATGTTCAAAGTTCTCAGTGATCTGAGAAATGCAAATCAAAATGACCCCAAGATTTCACCTTACATTAGTCAGAATGACTAAGATCAAAATCTCAGGCAATAGCACATGTTGGCAAGGATGTGGATAAAGAAGAACACTCCTCCATTACTAATGAGATTGTAAACTGGTATAACCACTCTGGAAATCAATCTGGAGGTTCCTCAGAAAACTGGAAATAGATCTATCTGAAGACCCAACAATACCACTTTTGGGAATATACCCAAAAGAGGCCAAACCATGCCACAGGGGTACATGTTCAAATATATTCATAGTAGCCTTCCAACCAGAAGCTGGAAACAACCCAGATGTCCAATGACAGAAGAATGAATACAGAAAATGTGGTTCATCTGCACAATAAAATACTATTCAGCTAGTAAGAATAAGAACATTCTGAGTTTTACAGACAAATGGATGAAACTAGAAAATATCATCTTTAGTGAGGTAACTCAGATCCCAAAGGACATGCATGGTATGTACTCATCAATAAGTGAATATTAGACAAAAAAAGAGAACAGATTACCTAAGACACACTCCACAGAACTCAAAAAGATCAACAAGCTGAAGGGTCCAAGTGAGGATGCCTCAGTTTCACTTGGAAGGGAGAAGAAAGCAGTCATGTGGGGAGGGATGGAGGGAACAGGGAAAGTGGACTTGGGTAAGGAGAGAGGGGAACCTGATCTGGTATTGGGTGTGGAAGAATGACTGAGCCCTGAGGTCCAGCAGAAAGAATAGAAACAGGCAACATCAGGAGGTAGGAAGTTAGGGGGACACTCCAGAATCCACCAGAAACCTGAGAGGTGAGATAATTTCAAGACTCAAAAGGAGTGACCTTAGATAAAATGCCCAACAGTAGGGAGAGGGAACTTATAGAGCCCACCTCCAGCAGGAAGACAGGGCATCAAGTGAGGGTTGAGATTGCCATTCCACAGTCAAAACTCTGACCCATAATTGTTCCTGTTTAATTGTTCCCTAAAAATCCTGCAGGGATGGAAATGAAGAGGAGCCTGAGGAAAAGAAGGTTCAGCTACAGGCCCCAGGGATCCAGCTCAAGAGAAGATCCCAAGACCTGACACTATCACTGAGGCTATGGAGTGCTCACAAAAGGGGCCTCTTGTGACTGCCCGCCAAAAGACAGAACAAGTAACTGAAAGAGTCAGATGCAGGTATTTGCACCCAATCAATGAACAGAAGTTGCAGACCCCTGTGGTTGAATTAAGAAAAAACTGGAAGAAGCTGAGGAGATGGGGGACTCTGTAAGAGGACCAGCAGTATCAACTAACCTGGACCTCTGAGATCTCTCAAACACTGAGTCACCAACTATGCAACATACAGCAGCTGATATGAGGCCCCCAACACATATATAGCAGAGAACTGCCAGATCTGGGTTCAGGCAGAGAAGATGAGCTTAACCCTCAAGAGACTGGAAGCTCCAGGGAGTTTAGAGTATGGTGGGGTAGAGTGTTAGGGGTGGGGACATCCTCATGGAGACAGAGGAGTGTGGAGGAGGTATGGGATGTGGAACAGTTGGGGGTGGACCAGGAGAGGAATAAAATTTGGAGATTAAAATAAATAAATTAATTAATTAAAAAAAAACAATAACATACCTCTTAATGCTTCCTCAAGAGTTTCCAACTGTGGACCAAATATTTAAATGTTCAGACTTGTGAAACCATTTCATTCAAACAAGCAAAAACACAGAGAAGTCTGACCTAAAAAATATGCAAATCCATTTCCAGTGGACAAGTCACCTAGACAAAAACTAAAAGAGAAATACTAGAGCTAGCTAACTGAGGTTGTGAACCAAATAGTCACAACAGATATTTATAAAATGTACTACCCAAACAAAAAACAACATACCTTATTCTCCACAGATTAAGCAACTTCCTCCAAAATTGACTACATACTTACAATCAAAGCAATTCTAATAGAAATAATTAAGTTGAAATAACTCTCTGAATCCTATCAGATCATTATGGATTAAAGCTAAGTATAACAGAAAAAGGAAAAAAAGAAGGAAGGAAGAGAGAGAGAGTGAGAGAGTGAGAGAGAGAGGAAGAGAGAGAGAGAGAGAGAGAGAGAGAGAGAGAGAGAGAGAGAGAGAAAGAGAAGGAAGAAGAGAAGGAAGAAAGAAAAAGACAAACAAAGAAAGGGAAAGAAAAAAAGAAGCTTATGAACTGACGGATACTAAATAACCACTGAATGAAAAATAGATGGGTCAAGACAGAAATAACGAAAGAAGTTAAAAACATTCTAGAATTCAATGAAACTGAATATACAGCATATTAAATTTCTGTGATACTATGAAACTGATATAACAATGAAAATACACAGCAGTAAGTACCTACACTAAAACCAAAACCAAAATCAATCAATCAAACAATCAATCAAACAAACAAACAAACACAGGAAGGATCTTACTAGCAACTTTACAGCCAACCTGAAAGATCTAGAACAAAAAGAAATTAGTGTGCCCAGGAGATGTAGATGAAAATATGTAATCAAACCAAAGGCTTAAATCAATAAAAATTGAAACAATTTAATGAAGTCATTGTTTTTTAATAGCTGAGTAGTACTAATTCAGAGGCAAGTGGATTGAATGAGAAAATATCATCCTGAGTGAGTTAAGCCAGAAACAAAAGAATACACCTGGTATGTACTCACTGATAAATGGATATTAGCCTAGAAGCTTACAATGCCCATGACACAACCCACAGACCATATGGAACTGAAGACAAAAGAAGACCAGGGTGTGGATGCTTCCATTCTGCATTAAGGGGATGGGGACAGCATGATCATGGGAAGTGGAGGGAAGAGGACCTGGGAGGGAGAGATGAGGGGAGGAAACAAGGAGGGCTGTATCAGGTACTGAAGGGGACATGAGAGAAGTACAGAGAGTCAGGATATCAAAGAAAAATATGAAGCAGTAAGGGATGAGGTACTGGGGATAGCCACTTGATGGTCCCAGACTCCAGTGAAACAAGAGCCTCCCAAGACCCAAAGGCGATGACTTTAGTAGAAATGTACCGAGAAGGGGAGACAGATCCTGTGGCGACCACCTCCAGGAGATAGGCATGGTCCCAGGTTGAGGGATTGAGCCACTCACCCATCTTAAAGTTTTTAACCTAGAAATGTTCCTGTCCAAAGAATGGACAAGGACAAAAACTAGAGCAGAGACTGAAGGAAGGGCTGACCAGGACTGCCACCTGGGGATCCATCCTGTCTGCAGACAGCAAACCAGATACTGTTGCCAAGTTCAAGAGGCATTTGCTGACAGTAACCTGTTATGGCAACTTCTTGGGGGGTTCAGCCAACAACAGACCAATGCAGCTATGGATACTTGGAGCCAACCATCAGACTAAGCTCAGGGACTCCTGTGGGGGAGCTGGGGAAAGGATTAGGGATTGCAACCCCATAGGAAAAACAACATCTGCTGGCAGGACCATCCAACTTTCCCAAGGACTAGACCACCAACCAAGCAGTGTACAGAGAGGAATCCAATGCTCCAGATACATATGTAGCAGAGGATGACCTTATCTGACGCCTGTGGGAGGAGAGGCCCTTGGTTCTGTGGAGGTTTGATGCCCAGTGTAGAGGGATGCTGGAGTGGTGAGGTAGTTGAGGGTGGGTGGGAGGAGGAGCACTCTCAAAGAGGCAAAGGGGAGGGAGAAAAGGGCTGATGTAGAATGAGAGGTTTATGGAGGGGTAACCGTAAAGTGGAACATCATTTGAGATGTAAATGAATGGAATAATTAATAAAAAGAAAGCATAGAAACAATGAGAACAATATGAGGAATCAATGAAACAAAAATTGGTTTTATGAGAAAACAAACAAGTTAGAAAAACTCTTATCAAAACTAACTAAAAGACAGAATGAAAATATCCAAATTAATAAAATCAGAAATGAAAGGGGGCAATAAAAATGGACACCTAAAAAATCCATAGAGTTATGAGGACATGATTTAAAAAATTGATTTCACCAAATTGAAATTTCCAAAAAAAATAAAACCAAAACAATGAATATTTATGTCTAAAGATACCACATACAAAGTTAAATCAAGATCAAGTAAACAATTTAATTTTTTTTTTTGCTCACTCACCCACCCACTCCCACCTCAGCTCCCCAGCATCCCTCTGCACTGGGACATCCAGCCTCTACAGGATCATGGCCTCACTTTCCACTGAATAAGGCCATCCTCTGTTACGTATGTAACTATAGCCATGGGTTCCTCCATGTGTACTCTTTAGTTGGTGGTTTAGTTCCTATGAGCTCCGGGGGGTACAGTTAGTTGATATTGTTGTTCTTCCTATGGGGTTGTAATCTCCTTCAGCTCCTTCCTCTAACTTATCCACTGAGGTCCTTATGCTCAGTCTGATGGTTGGTTGGCTACGAGCCTCCACATGGTAAGTCTCTGGCAGAGCCTTTTAAGAGAGAACTCTATCAGACTCCTATCAGACACTATTGCTGATGCAAAGAAGTGCTTGCTGAAAAAAGCCTGATCAAAACACTTTCTGAAACATGGTCACACCTTTGTGATTCCAGATCCCATGAAACTGACAATATTAACAAATACACATGAGCAAGTTAGTTTTGTCTTATTGCCCACAAAAGACCATACAGTGGCATTCAGAGCTTTCTTATACTCTAGTCCTGAAAGTATTAATGTAGGTAATTTGACAGCCATGTTGTGAATGCATGTCCCTTTACACACAAAAGAAAATAGCCATCCTGGTATTCTTTAAAATGCTACTTCAGCCACAGTAGGCTCAGCCTTGGTTTTACATTTCAGTAACCTTAGAGTACATGCATAGAGTAAGGAGGTACACTGGCTTAGCTCATATTGAAAAATTTGATTTCTATGTATAGCTATTTCTTATGATTATGAGTCTGAGGCTATACCTACTTTATTCTGGTAATGAACGCTCAAGTAACAAATCAATAAAAATAAGCAACACAACCCAAAATATACCTATATATCTACGTATCATGCTTTAAATGTTTGCTCCATATTTATAGCAGCAGAATTTACCTATCGGAAATAATACATTTATAGAATTGCTTTTATAATTATGATGGTGGAGTGGTTATTAACTGTTTGCTTTGGTAAGCAAACAATGCCTACCTCACCATTGAAAAAGAAATGATTGCCTAATCTCCAAGAACCCTTAAGTATCAAAAGTTTTTAAGTAAGGATAGTGCCTCAGGATCCCCTTCCCTATCCTTGATGTAGTATTGAAAGTTCCCACATTGTACAGGTTGTTTAGTTAGACATAGATATTTTGATGTCATGGAAGACAATATCACAGAAAGAGTAGGAGAGCTGGTTTGAAAATAGGGCTTTAATATGAGAGTGAAAGTAATAAGAGAATGTAATGGAAATGATCAAAATATATTGCACATGCATTGTTCATACAACATTATCAAATAATTTAAAAGATATATAAATTGTTAATGGATGTATATTTTAAAGTCATTTAATATCTTATTATTCTACAATAATTATTATCAAATAATTTTTGAGCATTTCTTCTTGTAACCATTTCTTCAAGAAACTTAGCAGTAGCTAGAATAGAGTTTCTGACATATCTGCTGCTTAGACTCATATTACTCTGCTTAGATAAACATGAAAATTCCCAACATCACACTGAAAATAACGCAGGCATATTTGTTATTGAACATCTAAACACAGATAGATTTAAATATGTATTATGTAACTAATCAATTCCTTCATCGCAGTCTGGTATTAATCAAACAGAACATGTTGAAAATGTTTTGCCCTTGGGTTAAGAGGATATGTTATTGTGTTTTATACCTATAGCTGAGTGAGAGAGCAAATAGGCTTTTACAGGAACTGATTGCAGACTAGGGCTCTGGAGGATAAAGTTATGGTGGATTCCAGAGCAAATGAATTAAATGTATGCTGGTGAAAATTTTTAGATCCCATTGGGGGTTGTTTAAACTGCAAAACCAAAAAATGACTGGCAGAAAGGAGAGCACAGTGTTTGTACATTGAGACTAGTATGGCCCTTCTCTGCACTCTCTTTATTAAAGAACTCTGCCTCTGAATCTGGCCTTGAGATGGCTCAAGCACTGTACAGAAAAACAAGAATTAGCAAAACACTAAGTTTTTCAGAACAAAATCTGTCAGCAGAAACTAACAAACAACCAGTAAGAAATTTTTCATCTAAGCAGAGGCTAAGCATTTCACCTTAAATTTGCTTGAACTTTTAGTTTCCTTTCCCCACAGTGTACTGAAGACTTGAAGAAGAATTACAGTAAGAATGGTACTACCATTTCCTGTATAAGATGAATGCTAATGTATTCTGCCCGCAGGAGCATTGTTCAAAACAAGGTCCAAGAAGAGCTATCAACCCATTTTAAAAACAGCTTGAAATATGCTCTGAATATATTTCTGCAAAAATCTAAATGCAGAATCCTGTTGTTGCCAGAATCTACCAAGGGTCATCTTGCAATCCAGCATTCACACCTCCTGAACATTGAGTAGCACAGTCTTCCTGTTTTATAAGTACATTCAATCTGTTCGATGAATGCTTTTTCTGCATCAGCCTTTGTGTATGGACTAAGGGATATCATGAAGGATTAAAACTTGCTCCCACTGTGAAGTTTGCTTATCTAGGAAGAAGAAGGAATGATATAGTTGGAAAATTATTTTAAAATGTTGTTGCTTACTGGGATGAATGCAAATTTTTGAAGTCATTATAGTAATATGGGAGTGCTTAGAAGATAGGTTACCTGTACATTTGAATCAGAGATTGCTTTCATGAATGCTTTAGCTTGATCATGGGAGACACTTCATATTATAATGGGAAAAAAAGAGAAAAAATTTCCACAAATAAAAACAGATGTATCTTTCTTGAGTTGTATTTAATGCCCTCAGTTTTTTCCTGTACCACATAATGGTGTTAATCTTCAAGGATTCATACCTAATCAATTATGGCAAATGGACATTATTCATATTTCTGCTTTTGAAAAATTAAAATATGTACATGTGACTATTGACACCTTCTCAGGCTTTCTTGTTGCAACTTCTTTAACAAGAGGATCAACGTAATGTGTAATTAGTGGTTGCCTATGCTGTTTCTCTATGCTGTGTGTTCCAAATCAGATTAAAACAGATAATGGAACTGGAAAAAAAAAACAGAAAAAAGAAATGCCGCATGGAAGGGCATGAACTCTGTGGCTATACCGACAGCATCATGTTGAACACGACATTCTTGTTTCCTTTACTACATCTTCCATTTCCAGAGAAGTCGTTGTATTATTTCATTTACAATCCTTCATCAGCTTGCCTTTCTCTTCATATTCCCCCCCACAGAAATCTCTTCAAATTCACAACTTAATTTTTTTGTTTCCTATGGAAAATGATGAACCAAGAATGGCTACTCCCTCACCTGTCACACTTATTTAGACTATAATTAATCACCTGTGCATTAATAGTCTATGATACCGTATAATACAGTTCTGACTTCTGTTTAAAGTACATTCTGATAATGGCTCAAGGATTTCTGTAAGTGTCTCCCCCTCTGCCTCCCATACAGCACATTTTTTTCACATTTTATATTCCTATATATATTGTACTATTATTGTACTATTGTACATTTTATGTCACTATCAAAGCACAAACATCATTTACCCATCAGATAAATAAATGTTAAATGTTATTTTTTTCTCATTTTAAATTAAACCTCACAAAAGGATTTTATGCATATATCACCTGCTACTTATCTATTCTATACATAAATAATCCTAAAGAAATGTATGAAACATTCTCAAATTTCTTTTTCTTGTCTCTCTTGATTTCAGTGTTTGAATTTTCACACCCACCACTCCACAAAAACTGCACTTTTCCGTGTCACTAAAGCCCGTTACTAAAAATCTTAGTTATTTCTCCTTTAATTTTAAATGTGGGAAGCACCAACATTAACAAATGTCTCCCTTCCCATTCATTCATCTGACTCCTCACACTTTTATCTACTCTCTCTGTGTCTTTAGCTGGTTCCCCAATGTTTGTCCAAATTTTCAATAATGGAGGCACGTTGAAATTGCTTAGACATGTGCCATCAGTTGGTTATAAGCACAATATACAGGAGTATCAAGAGGTTAGTGACCAAAGTAAATAAAATATTTCAAAAAATTTAAGTGAAAAAAGTTCATGCAACAGCTATGGCAATATGAAATTATAAATGAATAGAAAATCAATGTATTTAATTACTTACCCCGAGGCAGCTTTAAGCAAGTTGTAATATCACTTGAATACTATTTTCCATATATTTTTACTAATTATAAAATTGTATGTATTCTTATAGTTTAAAAAGTCATCAGAATTTATAATAGTTACAATTCCAAGTCCAGCCTGGCAATTTTCCTGATGCCAGGAAATACTGTGGTATACCCAACATTCCATTTGTAAATTGAATGCAAGCAAAATTAGAAAGTGACAGCACACAATATCATGGTATGAGTCACTTATTGTACCTTAAAATGTTTTATTACTTATGATATTATCTGAATGCATTCATTTCAGGATGGGTTATGAGCTAGACTTTAATTTGAAATGGAGGAAATATGAAACACAGATGCCCAGCATCTGAGCTTGAATGGGAATGTCATGAATTCTGTCTAAAGTCAACTGTATTCTCTTTTCTCTATTTTAGTGCAGACATCATGGCCTCTTTTAGTCCCTGTTGCTGTATTCCAGATATTACTGTCTTTCTGTTTCGTTTTATTTTTTGTTTTTGTTGTTGTTGTTGCTGTTTTTTTGCTATGCTTCATTTTTCTTGTCCAACTTCTTGGTTTAATCTTGTTTTCTCAAACATGATATATTTTTACATTTTTTGGATTTTAGTATTTCCATTGAACAATACATTTACTCTTAGAGATAATTCTATACTATTTTTAACCTGGAACTCCTATATGTTAAACAGAATGCTTAGTTATTTTCAAAACATTATAATATTATATTTAAAATTAAATTTTTTTCTTCTTGAATACTTTATGAGTTGGGTTAATCTGAATCTATTTTCTTATACCTGCCTAAGACTCTTCATAGGCCATGATTGTGATAACATTTTATTTCTCATCTTTCCAGAACTGTTGGAGAGCATGTCAGGTAACACTGGGTTACTATCTCCAAAGAGGTATGCTCCTACGCTCCTTTGCTTTCTCTGAAGAGTCTTATCCTTCTTTTAATTATTATAATTTCTTATGCAAAATCTAAGTTCTTTGAATTGGAAAAGTATCTTTGTGCTACGGGTCTCCATAAAATAATGTTTTGAAATAAATTGTTGGTAATGTGCATTTAAATAGAGTGTTCATTGTAAAGGACACACTAAAAAATTTGTGGTAATAATTGAGTTTTGAGCATAACCATTAAGTAAAGAAAAGCAATGTAGGATAAAATTAGTTGATGCTATCTCATTGCATTGCAAAATTGTACATCCAGTTTAACTCATTGTCTCCTCTCTGTCTTCTAATAAAGAATGAAAAAATAGAATTTAAAAGATTTTATACCTCACAATACTTCATACATTTTGTGAAAATTTTGCAAATTAATTAAATCTCTAAACAGAACTCTTAGTAGGTCTTGGTTAAAAGAAATAACAGCAAAAACAAAATCTAGACAATAAATTGACAATGAATAATGTTTTTAATGAGGAAAAATAAATAACTTATTATTTAATGAGAAAAAATATTGACCTTGATAAAGTAATTATGAATATTGATGAATATTGATGATAAATCTCTGTAATAAGTCTGAATATAAATATCAATCTAGAGGTGAAAATAGTAAGTGCTTTTTGCCATATGGTTATAATTACGATGGGTTATTCTATTTTCAAATGGATAATGAAACTAAAGTACACCGAATAGAAGCTGTTTTCATACAATATTAAGATTAATTAGTCAAAATTCTATTTGATATTATAACATTGTCATTCTCTGTACCAATATCATGTAACAAATGCTCCAGAGAGGTGTAAGAAGAAGAATTCTGTACCAGTTTATGATAAGCAAGTGGTCTTTATAAAGAATTTTCTAAAATGTTTATAAAAAAAAGATATTAATCATCTAGAACTTCTTTCCATAATATTTGATGTATTAGCTTGACAATGTAATATTTTAAAATGTTTATTCTTTAATGTTTTTTTATAGATATATCAGTGCACATTATTCATACCTATGCCCAGTCTTTCCTTGTAACTCTTCATATCATGTCTCCCGAATATGGCTTCCAAGAAACCTTTAGTCATGTTTATTAATTATAAACCACTAAGGTCAAACATTGCTATCCATTTGTGCATCATCATATGCTAATTACCCAGACCGTGGGGAACCTGCTGCCCTAAAGAAGAGTGATTCTTCCTGCCTCATCAACCATTAACCAATGACTCCTTAGTGCTGAATGAAAGAAGAGGACTTTCAGCTATAAATGGAATCTATAACAGATTTTGTGTAAGTCTTCTGCAGGTAACCATTGTTGCTCTCAAAATATTTAAAACTCTACCTGTCTTTTAGGAAATGTCCTTGCTTAGTCTCTGATTGTTTTATGCTTTGCCTGTTAAGCAGCTTTGATCCTATCAATTTAAATTTCATGTATAGTTCTAATATGTAAATGTTCACATTTTAGTTTAACTTTCTATCACTTTGCCATGAATCATGTGTCTCTTAAAAAAATTTACTCAACTGCACCTTTCTTTACTTGAAATCCATATCCGATTGTCATCTCTTCCCATCTTTAGCCATGTTTTTTGATGAGTTCTAATAACATCTTTTGTTTATATCTTCCTATCACTTTGCCATGAATCATGTGTCTCTTAAAGAAATTTACTCAACTGCACCTTTCTTTACTTGAAATCCATATCCACTTGTCATCTCTTCCCATCTTTAGCCATGATTTTTTGATGAGTTCTAATAACATCTTTTGTTTATATCTTTTATGTGCATGTGTTCACTATATCTAAATTATGCCATTTTCCATATAAAATAATCACTTCTTTTCACCTTCATATGATAGTTTTCACCATCATGTGATAGTATGTATGTACTTGGTATACAATCTTCATGACATTTTTACATCCAACCTTTGTATATTAAAGCACATATATGCAATCTTATATTATCATATAGAGAGTAATAATGAATGGGTATTTTATTTTTTATTGCTTTTCTTATTCTTTCTTTATCATTAATGGGAAAGCTTAATGAATGTGTAGCAATCTTTCATTTTGCTTTCATTGGTATCAATCTGAGCAGTTATTGCTACCTGATTATATTCTGGGACTGGATAGTTGGCTTAGATTATGTTTGGGGCTGGATAGATGGCTTAGATTTAAGACAATATACACCTGCTGAACAGGACCAGAATTTGTTTCCCAGCAGGCACCTTGAATGATTAACTAGTACCTCTAGCTAGAGCTCTAGAGAATCTGACTATCTCTACTGCTATCAATGGGCATCTACACTTAAGTCACATAACTACTTAAAGCCACGAGATATAGACATAATGAAAACTACAGTAACAAATCCTGTTATAAAAGAAATATGTGCATACAGTCATGAAAAGGGCAGAAAAATTTGTGATTATTTTGATTAGTAATAAAATATAAATTTCTAAGAGTTCATACCTAATTCGGTGAACACCATTTTAATAGTGTTTCTGAAATTTTTTAAGAAAGAAGATTAGAGATTTTTTATACACAAAACCACAGATTGACAAATATTCAAGATAAATATATTTGCTCAGTTGTATCAATAAGTATATATATATATATATATATATATATATATATAATATTATAGTGTATTCCTAAATTATAAAATTTTTATTTATGAAACATATATTTTTCTAATTTCTGTCTAAAATGACTCTTAAAGAATAATATTTACATAACAGTTTCCTAATTGCTGGTATTTCTTAGAGATATTCTAGGTACTTTAATGACGTGTCCAAATTGAAAAAATCAAAGCACTAAGTGGCAAGTTTTTATGGTTGCATCCTTGAAGTTCTCTCTCAGTCTCCGGTTTTCTGAACACATGGCATGTCTATGTGACATATAGAAGTTTGGATATATTTCAATAAGCTATTCTTGGTTTCTCTTCAGAGTCAAAATTCAGCTCACTTTCCAAAATATCATAATACATTTGCAATTTCTCAGTGAATAAGTATGCAAGTCTCTTTCTTTTTAGTTATCTGCTGTTGTCAAACTTGATTTTCTTGAGTTTAATATTACTCAAGATTAAACACACACACACACACACACACACACACACACACACACACACTCACAGACACACACACACACACACACCACTCTGTCACTCCGGATTCTTCCAATCTGCTTTTTATGACTGGATTGACTTGATGTAACCATAGTCTCCTATAGCAATGATTCCTAACCATCCTATTACTACAAAATGTAACAGTCTCTGATGTTGTGGTCATCCCCAACCATAAAATTGTGTTGCTAACCAATAACTATCATTTTGTTGCTCTTATAAATCATAGTGTACATATGTAATATATGACCCCTGTGAAAGGGTCATTTAACTACAAAAAAAGTCGTGATCCATATGTGGAAAAAAATGTTCTATTTGTTCTCTACATGTACTGGTCCTCTGTACTTCCATCACCATGATGTACTGAACCTTAATTTTTATTATCTATCTATCTATCTATCTATCTATCTATCTATCTATCTATCTATCTATATTTTTATAATTTTCCTGATTCATTTTCTTCTATGCCCATGTTTTTTTTTTAAATTATAACCAAGTATCTGGCAATAAGACAAGAAAGGGAAAAGGTATTGAATCCCATGCAGTCAAAAAGTCTCTGCACTTATCCAGTGCCAAACAGAAAGCACTGAAAATAAATTCAAGTAACATTATATGGACTTAATGGATCATATGTAAATACCAATACATACATGAGTGAAAGTTTACCCAGGAGAGGTATATGGACAGTTTTGTAGTGAGAAAAACTAAGGGATACATTTTGTAATTAAATTATATCTCAAGCATTTAATATAAGAGAACTAAAAATAAAGTTTCAGAGCATCATAGTGACAGATGCGCAAAAGAGCAGTCCAATGCATCGTGAAGGGAACTTATGGAAGAATATTTTTACATAAAAACACACCAGGAAAAAAAGCAGAATGACTTGATGTAGGGCCCCAAATTTCTTCCAAGGCCAATCCCTAGTGACATACTTTTCCATATAAGTCATTTCTCATATTCATGTCAAATCTTCTCACAATATCATTATGAGCTAAGAAACAAATGATGATGCCATTGGGTGTGTCAGATTCAAACTATAACAGCCTCCTTTTACCATAAATGGTAGCTTAATTTTACATTTCTTCCATTGCCTGAGGACAGACTGCTTTAAATGATATTATCATATTTATGCATTTCTATGATTAGTCTACAATGATTAGATTTTCCATTTTTCAAGTCTTCATATTGGGCAGTCACGGCATCTTTCAGAAATGCAAACCTGAATGTATTAGAATTCTGTTTAAAAATAAATGTTGTTATTCTTCCATATACAGTGTTGTCCCCTTTCCTCGAGTATTTCTTGAGCATCCATTTAAAAATATGCAATTATATGCATATATACATGCATAACTTATATCTCATCTCTGACAGCTTCTAACTCTTCAAGGGCACAAACCTTGTCTTTTTAATAGCCGTTTCCCCAGCAACCAACATGTACCAAGTTCTCAACAAATAGTATTGCACAGCTATGACGGATGAATTATTTTTAAGCTCCATTACCAGCAAAGTTTCAGCACACAGTTTCCTACAACTTTAAGTAAATAAAAGTAGTTTGTTTCTGGGGTAGAGTTGTCAGTACATTCAGGGCATTCAAAGTCAACTAAGTGGCTTCCATTACATCATCATTCTCCCACACTCAATTCAACTCTAAAATGAAAAATACGAGGCCACAATAATGTCTGCTGATTTTCTAGGACTAGGGTAGTGTCCTTTACCCTAGTGTTTTGGGTCATCTAGTAGGATAGGATGGCTCATCTAATAGAAGGTATTAGTATAAGCAAAAGACAAA
Source organism: Rhabdomys pumilio (assembly GCA_030674055.1). Lineage (NCBI taxonomy): Eukaryota > Metazoa > Chordata > Mammalia > Rodentia > Muridae > Rhabdomys > Rhabdomys pumilio. Next base: position 98,542,693 of record JANHMN010000001.1, read on the forward strand.
TGAAATGAAACAAACCCTTCAAACAATTCTATCTCAAAACTTCAAAACTTTCTGTGAATAATAAAGGTTATTTATTTTTTAAACTAAAACTTTACTGTAAAGAGCTCACAAACTAATAGTAATAGTAGTAGCAGCAGTGGCAGTAGCAGCAGCAGTATTAGTAGTAGCAGTAGTAGTAGTAGCAGTACTAGTAGTATTAAATAACAATAATGAAAACACTAACCAAATTCCAATGCTGGTAAGGGATATTTGAGTTATGAAAGAGGGCTTTTTTTCCTAGTTTTATCTCTGCCAAGGTATTTCTCATTTACTCTGGTTTTAAACACGCAAATGTATGAAGATAAACATTATATATATATATATATATATATATATATATATATATATATATATTTGCAATCAATAGTGGCTATGGACAATAGTTGATTTTACTTTTTGTGAATCAATGATATCTGAATTTAACACATTTAATAAGACACTTTTAATCATTCATAAAAATCAGCCCAATAACAACCGTTTATTTCAAATGTAAGACTTTTTTAGTAATACATGTTCATTGATCTTAAAATAAAGGTTTTAAATATTCCAAAAATCACATTGAGGATCCATGTTCTGTGACAATAAATTTGGGTTATACATCACACAGAGATATTGCAATTCATCAGCAAAGCAAGCAAACAAACAAACAAACAAAACCCAGCAATGGTGAACACCTCCATAAGATTTGCATTAAATAAATGGGTCAGGGTGGATATAAGGTCAGGAGGGTAACAGGTGCAAAGATGTAGAGAGTTGATTGGGATTAGATGCAGGCAATGACGGGGCATCAAATGTAAATTTGATTATAGTACGTTACATAAAATACTAAAAATTAAAAGAATCTAAAACAAAATAAATCCCCTCACAAAAAAATCTAAAAATTATCTAAAGTTAACTTCATGAAATCGTTGATGCTTTTCAGTGAAAGTTTAAAATTCTTTCTTTTGAATGAAGAGTCTCTTAGCATTTGGTTTCAACATGCAGCGAGATCATTGTACTGTGAATCTTTACTTTGTGTCACTGAAAATTATTCTGAATAAAATTGGCTCAATAGGCAACGTTAGCTTCCGTGAGATGGTGATTAGAATCTTGTGTGCAGTGCTATATTATAGTTTTGTGTCTCTGAATTGGGAAAGGATACAATTTGGGAAATGAGGGTCACTCATCAATCATGTATTCCATTGTACCATATCATGTCCCTAATGGATAAATCATAGTAACAACTAGACACTGATGTTTAGAACTCGTTGGCCCTTCAGTTACATGGTCTTTTCTCATAGCTGTATACTTTACAGCAAATTAGTCTCTATACTTAGGAAACTGCCCAGTTAATGAAAACCCTGTACAGTTATTACTACCTTTGAAAATGGCATCATTCTGCACATATTTCTAATTTCTCTTTATAAGTTAGGGATGCTGATATCTACTAAGAGAGATCTGAAGTTTAGATGGCATTTCGAATCAAACAACATTAAAAATTTACTTTCTATATGCTAATGTATAACCATGAAATTAGTTTCAGGGGGATCTCACTCTGATTCTCTCTATGGCCTTGAACTCAGAGAAATCCTCCTGTGTCAGCCTACCAAGTGCTATAATTGGTCCAAAGTCATCATCTCTGGTGTATTGATTAACTGTATGGTTCATTTGTTGAAGGTAAAGCTTTTTTGAGACATGAATATAAAGGTTACTTAATCTTACATTAAATCTGCCTTTGGTCTTAATTATTTTTTCTATTAATATCTATATATTTAATACAACACCTCAGTTTTAGGTTCTAGATAAGCTGTCTAGTTATGCATCACAACTTTTGTGTTTGTATCATCCCTTTCTTCAAATAAGATTGCATTTTCATTTTCTATTCTTATAGGTAACAGCACTGCATACATATAATAGTGCTTCCTACACACAAGCTGCCTTTGGCTGGCGTTGTCAGATGTCATTGTGTCCATTTTCACTTTCTCATACATATTTTAAACTATGCCATTTTAAATTGTAACAACAGTAAGAAAAAAATTTAATTATCTCAACATAGATGGAGAAATGTAGATTTTTAAAAGTACAATTTGGATTTTTTCTATGTGACAAGGAAAAGAACCAAAGAAAAGTCATACATAAAGCTAAAACAAATTAGTTCTTACTTGCACTAGGCTTTTAAACATTGGAAATGAGTAAGAGAGAATCATTGTGTTCAAGTTTGGCCTCAACATATTCCTCTGTAATTAGCACGTTATACATAAAAATAACTAATGATGGTGTTATTTATTTATTTATAAATGACTGTCATATTGCACCAGCATATTTTATTTAAATGACATAATTTTAAGGCAACAAAGTACGTCTCAAAAAGATTCATAAATTATACTTATAAAAAAAATTCAGCTAACTAAAAGGCAAACCTCTCATTTTCACTCGCTTAATATGCTCTAAAATTTGGCAAACTAGGTTGAATATTTAGATAGATATCCAAGTTCATAGGAGAATACTTTAATAACTCTGTTTAATAAAGCAAAGTTTTAAATGATGATCACTTTTTATTTTTTCCTTTTCTCTGTGTCTGTTCATTGCTGTAGTGTGTGTGTGAGAGAGAGAGAGAGACAGACAGGGACAGAGAGAGAGAGAGAGAGAGAGAGAGAGAGAGAGAGAGAGAGAGAGAATATCTTCTCACATATGGTAGTGTCTCTGTCTCTCTCTCTGTGTGTGTGTGTGTGTGTGTGTGTGTGTGTGTGTGCATCTATGCCTGCTCCACAGATGTCCAAATGCCAATGCTATTTCTGTTCTTTTATTGCATTCCATCTTATTTTTAACAAAGGGTCACTCATCTTGAAGCTCACTGTATTTTCTAGAGCAAGTAGCCCAGGAACGCTCATTTATCTGTTCGCATCCACTTACAGGATGTAGTTATTGAGAGAAGCAGATATTTGTGCTAGGGTTCAGTTCACATTTTTTTCCAGTAATTTCTCTCCCCACAGAGATACCTCCCTAGTCCAGGAAAATATTATTTTAACTATGAAAATATGAGTAGTTTTCACTACTCATCAAGAAAACTTATTTTGCAACAGATAATGACTTCTACAAAAAAGTACAATCAATCAAAATTCAGATTTGTAGAGCCTAGTCCCAGTGAATACACACTATCAAACATTCCCTCAGATAAGTTTCAAGGAATATTGAAGAAGAGGGGTAGAACAGGGAGTTTTCTGTGAGGTAGAATCTCCTAGAAATCTTAGAAACTACACTCAAAGTCTCAGCAACATGACTAAGCAAACATGAGTTGAATAACGATGACACCAATGTAGATGCAAACATGGACGGGGAAAAGCCCATGAGGCCTCAACTCTGCACAAAGTAGGCTATAGAAAAGAGCTGAGAGCAAGAGAGCTGGCCTTTCCCAGGAAGGAGCACAGCAATTGATAATCCAGAGCTAAACAGCCCTGAAAGCAAACATACGGCTAGATGAGACATACTGAATAGATTACATTTAGGAATACATACATAAATATGTATATATATATATATATATGTGTGTGTGTGTGTGTGTGTGTGTGTGTATGTATACACATATGTGTGTGTGTGTGTGTGTGTGTGTGTGTGTGTGTGTGTGTGCATTCAGTAATATTTATTAAAGGAAAACAGCCCATGAATTTGAAGAAGAGAAGTTAAGGTAAGGGAGAAATAGGGAGAGGATATGTTATAAAATAAAAAAGTACAAACTGGGGTAACATACAGGGTGACTACATGTCACTTTAATGATTTTAGGGGGAAATAAAATAAATCATTTCAAGAGTCATTGGTCATCTTTAAGTATTAGTGTTGTTTTTCAGATATTCAAAATCATGTCTCATAAATGCAAATGAAAAAAAGTTACATCACAATTTCTGAGATCCGATTCTCCCAGAGAAAGGCCAGAGGTCTGGACTATGTGAAAGCTTAATCAGAACATTTGATGGTCAGCCACAGGCACATCACTTCACTGTATAATGAATAGATTCAGCACCTAGAACATCTGGAAGAAGGCATACACACTGTTCTAACGGCACATGTCCCTGTGTGCAATAAAACAAACATTGGAATAAAAAAATTTTACATTGTCTTAGGATTTTATTATTTTTTTATTTTTAATATTCTTTCATACATTATATTCTGACCTCAGTTTCTCCTCCTTCCACTCCTCCCAGGGCCTCCTTCTAACTCTGCTTTCACCTAAATCAATTTCTTAATTTAGGTCCTACAATATATTTTAAGATTGGCTACAAGACTTCATGTCAAGACTAGATCAGACAACTTAATAGGCAGCGTCCTAAGTGCAGCCAAAATCAGTGACAGCCCTCACTCTCACTGTTAGGATTCCCACAAAACACCAAGCTACACAGCCACAAGGTATATGCGCAGGCCTTACATCCAGAAAGGGTCCATGCTAGTCACTTTTATCTCTGTGACCCTCTATGAGCCCTGACTAATTGATTCTGTGAGTCTTGTGCTCACAGTGTCCTCTATGTCCTAATCCCAGGGAGATCCTTGGTTCTCTCATTGAACCCTTCTTGTTATTAAGCCTCCCTGAGTCTGTGGATAGTAATATGGCTGTCCTTTACTTAACATCTGTTGTCCACTTCTCAGTGAGTATACACCATGTTTGTCTTTCTCGGTCTGAGTTACCTCACTCAGGATGATCTCTTCTAGTTCTATTCATTTGCCAAAAAATGATGTCATTGTTTTTAATAGCTGAGTAACACTCCACTGTGAAAATGTACAAAATTTTCTTTATTCCTTTTCAACAGTTCAAGTTTGTTAGTCTAATGAGCGTGGAGTTTCACCTTCACTAATTTTCAAGAACTTCTTGTGGATTTTATTCTTATGATTCTCTTAGCTCAGAATCCTGAAAGAGATGAGTTGAATGCATGACATGTAGCCTCATGGGCATGCAGTTTTGTGTTTTCAGTCTGCCGTCTTCTGTAAAATAAATGTATGAAAAACTCAACCGTGGGTTCTCAGAAAATGTAAAATGTAAGAAAAATAAAGTACAGTTTTATTTCTCATGTTCTTGGAATTCTGTAAAAGCTGGAAATTTATTCTGATTCACATGTACGATTTCATAAGATTAAGACTGTGTGATGTTAATATTTATTTTAGATTTTTTTCAATATCAGAACAAATATAATGGTTAAAATGCACAACATTTACCAATATGTCAACATTTCCCAGTACTACTAATAAAAATTGATGTAATTTAGGAATTTGCATAAATTTTCAGGACTCACTTAAAACATTTCCATTTAGAATATCACGACTAAATTATACACTCATTAGTCACTCAGTATTACAGAGTGTCCTTCTAGGAGAACTTGCACTCTTTTCTGGGGTTTTATAGGAGGACTTTGAAAGATATTAACACACCCCTCTTTTAACCAAATGGAGCAGCACCAAATCTGTTAAACTACCAGATCAAGGCCTTCTCAGCTCAACATCACTCTCTTTCACTCTGTTCATAGAGCCCTGTCTTTGTTATCTGGGTTGTTTGTGTAATGTCCACAGTAGGAAAGGAAACTAGCTCTAATAATGTGTGACTCTTTCTTTTATTACCCGCTTCTTCCCAAATGTAAAATCTCTTCAGATTTTACGTCACTAGGAGGCTAGGGGAAAGGGTACAACAAGTACACTTTTACGTGAGTGCAGCTACTTTACAGGAGTCATGTGATATGTCAGCAGGAGGAGTGGTCATATTATTTCCCATGCCGTAAACTATGCTATAAAAGGCCAGAGAAGAGGCACGATGCTAAATGTACTACTTCCATGCTTCCATTGCAGAGTCATAGAAGACAGAAAGAGATCCCACTAACTTGCATTGTTCCACAATATCAAGTCAAACACAATTCCTAGGACAATAAAAAAAAATGTTATTGAGTTAGAGATAGCTCTAAATTTAAAAGTATGTACTGTTGCAGAGGATATGGGGTGAGTTCCCAAAGCCTGTGTCAGGTAGTTCACAAACATCTGTAACTCCGATTACAGGAGGGGAAACTGTACTTCCAATTTCTTCCAGTCTTGTGCACAAACACACACAACTAACACACACACACGGACATATGCAAATATGATTGAAAATATAACAGATCTAGAGAAAGATTTATTGTTATATTGTCTATCTCAATAAAATAGACTTGACTTGGCATACAGAGAAATGAGAGACATGCACAAACAGACAAATAAATCTGAAGAGAATTTTTATTCATTCTTAACTGAAATGGAAAATGGGTAATGGTTACATTTCAAATCCTACTCAATTATTTGAATGAATAATTTTAATTAGCTTATATTGAATATACAGATTTGTCGGTTAATAATATATTCACTCTTCGAAATGTGTACTTTGATCCTATTCTCGCCATGTACTTTACCCTCAGGAATATTTTCAAGATACCAAATGATTTACTTTCATCATTTTTATTGGTTACTCTTCAATGCATGACTGTGGAGTTCTTGACCTGATGACTCCAGGAACCCTAGCAATTTATCTTTAAATTAGAAGCTTCCCAATATAAACTTATTTGCATAAATTTGTATTAAGAACCCAAAATTATCTATTTTTTTTATCTCTCCTTTTATCATGGCATATACTTAAAAAAATACTGGTTCAAATAAAATGTTCAGAAGTTTAAAATGACAATGACATCATACGTGAATTTTTACAAAATAAGTAGGAAGTAGAAAACTAGGAAGTTTAAGTTGTCTATTTTTATACTATTTCAATGGCACATTTCATTACTTCTCAACAAATCCTAAAGTTTCATTAAAGTTTAGGCATTAAAATCATATATCACTTAACTGACTTGTTTTATGAATGCTAAATATAATAATTACATAATTATTACATTGATTATGTAATATAATACATATTATTAATATTTACATTAGGACTAGGTAAATAACACAGTTTTCTCCTAAGTCAAACCAACATATATTTAAATCCTTTGCATTATCATATAAGATGTTGTTTTTAAAATAGTTTCAAATGTTTCAGTCTTTTAAAGAATTAACACAAATATACTTTTCCACACAAAATCAAAATCAGAAGTATAACAAAATTACCTGGTATGTCTTGGAAGAAAACACTACATGGAATAAAGCTAAGCAATTATTCATTTCTAAATATTATTACTCTGCTTTTGATACGTTGTCTACTTGTTGGATTTTTTATCAGCTGTGTTAATGTTCAGTTATATATTAAGTGACAATCTTTATATCTTTTTGGATATTTTTACTTGCTAATACAAAGTAAACAATAGTATAGCTATTTTTGTTAGAATTAATATACTTTATATTTTAGGTTGCAGTATCATTTTCCTTCTATTTTATTGTTAAAATTGTGTCTTTTCTGGTGAGTAAATTTTCTTCTTTTCTTATTAATCACTTTATTCATTTACATTTCAAAGGACATCCCCTTTCACGATTTCCCCTCCACACCCTCCCCATTCCATCCTCCAGCCCCTTTGCCTCTATTAGGGTGCTCCTCCACCCACTCACCCTCTCCTGCCTCACTGCTCTAATATCCCTGTACACTAGGTCATCAAGCCTCCATAGGACTAAGCGTCTTCCTCCCCATTGATGCCAAATAAGGCCATCTTCTGCTCCGTATGTACCTGGAGCCATGGATCCCTCCGTATATACTCTTTGGGGAGTGGTTTAGTCCCTGGGAGCTCTGGGTGTCTGGGTTAGTCGTTATTGTTCTTCCTATGGGGTTGCAATCTTGTTTAGCTCCTTCATTCCCTAACCTAGCTCTTCCATTGTTTTAACCTAGAGTTGTTCCTGTCTAAATGAAAGATGGGCCCCCCCCAAAAAAAATGGATTCGAGACTAAAGGAAAGGCCATCCAGACACTGCCCCACCTAGGGATCCATCCCATCTGCAGACACCAAACCTGACACTTTTGCTGATGCCAAGAAGCACTTGGTGACAGGAACCTGGTATGCCTGTCTCTTGAGAGATCATGCCAGCACTTGACTAATACAGATGCAGATAGTCAGAACCAACCATCTGACTGAGCCCAGGGGACGCCAGCCAATGTAAGAGTAAATTTTCTTGCAGGCATCAAATTGCAGGATATTGTTTTAAGGCAATTTATCCAGTCTGTCATTTAACATGAATGTTTAGAGAATTTTTATCTAATTCAATATAGTGCTTTTCCATTTTACTAATAAATAATTTTTGAGGTCAGGCATGGTGGCTTACGTAGAAACAATCCTGAGTCTTAGTCGAGCTACATACAAGTGATTATTTGCTCTCTCACTAGTTTTGATTATTCCCATGTGTACATTTTGCTATATTTTCTCCTAATATGTTTTGTGTAATGTGGTTACTTCATCATGGATTCATGGTTTCTCTCTCTCTCTCTCTCTCTCTCTCTCTCTCTCTCTCTCTCTCTCTTTCTCTCTCTGTGTGTATGTGTATGTGTGTGGGGGGTTGTGTGTGTTTATTATATAGGTGTATTTGTTTGTGTTTGTGTACATGTTGAGGCTAGAATTGAATGTCAGGTTCCTTCATCTATTGCTCCTTGCCTTGCTCCCTTGAGACAGGATCTCTCACTAAACCTAAATACCAAACTCTTGGTTAGGTTGTAGGCCTAGTCAGTTTCTACAATCAACCTGTCTCTACTTCCTAATGCTGAGTGTCACAGAAAGGTGTATTTATGTCTGGATTTTAAATAAGTGCTTGCTATTCAAAACTATGTCATACATTACAAGGCAAAATTCCAACCCTTGCTTAGTCCCTTGACTTCTTAAATACATCCCTTAAACTAAAAATGCTATGGTTATAGTTGTTTATTATATCTTTGTTTTATGTATAACACTCTCTGGTGATCTTTCTTCACTGTCTCCTCCCATTCCTTGGAGATAAAGTAAACAGATCCTAGTTGAACACACTACTCCCTTATCTCTCATGAACTGCTTTCTAACCTACTCTAATTATCAATGTCAGCTTTCAATATCTAGAAAGATATTTGATGTTGAACTCCCAGTAATCAAAAATCTTAGGTTCAAAGAAAATTTTCTAACAGGTAATACATAAACATTCTACTTTCTCAGACCTAGAGTGAAAACAGAAATCAAGGAACTAAATACCCACCCAAGAAAGACAAATTCTGAAATCACACCTAGATCTTTAATCATCCTAATCTCAGATGTCTTGACACAAGTGTCAAAAGCAAATAATAACAGGATAGCACTGAATAGTTTGACATAGCAGAAGTACAAGAAAAAGACCTTAAAACAACCTATATGAAGATTATAGAATTCCTTAAAGAAATTTGACAACAGAATACAAGATATGGGAGAGAGAATCTCATGCAGTCACGATACAATAGAAAAAAATGTTAAATCTAAATATCCTCTGTCAAAACACCTATGAAATCTGGGACACTGCAAAAACTTCAAACTTAAGAAAAATAAAAATAGAAGAACCTGAAAAACTCATATAAAAGGCCAAGAAAATAATTTTAACAAAATAATAGATGAAAATATTTGTAATCTAAAAGAAATACCAATATAAAGGTGTAAGTAGTATATAGAACACTATATACTTAGGATCAGAGAAGGAGTCCTTCTGATACACAATAATCAAAACACTAAACATAGAGAACAAAAAAAGAATGTTAAAATCTGCAAGGGAAAATATACCTAGTATTTAAAGGCAGATCTGCTAGAACTATACCTTTCTTCTAAAAGGTAGAAAATCCTTAGACAAATGTGCTGCAGACTCTATGGGACAAAATGCCAATCAAGACTACAAAACCTATAAACACTTTTCATCATGCTAGATGATGTGGAAAATAAGATATCTCATAATAAAGCCAACTTTACACAATATCTATTTGCAAATTTAGTCTTACAAAAATTACTAGATGGAAAATTCCGATCTATAAAGGTAACACTGATGAAAACATAGGATATAATAATTTCACACAGTGTAATCAAAAGAATGGACACACACAGCACCACCACAGCAGCAGCAGCAGCAACAACAACAACAACCACAACATCAACAACAAAACAACAAGAATCAATTATCATTGATCATTCATATCATTCAATATAAGTGGTTGAATTCTCCAAGAACGTGGAGCATAGACTAACAGAATAGATGTGAAAACAGGGTCTGTCCTTCTTCTGCATCCAAGAAACAAACCTCAACATCAAAAGTAGAGTTTGTCTCAGTGTAAAGGATTGGGAGAATTATTCTAAGCAAAGGTGCCTAAGAAGCAAACTGGGTCAGTCATTCTAATATCTAGCAAAAAAGACTCAGAACATAACTACTAAAAAGACATGGGAAATGACACAACACACTCAAATAAAAATATCCAGCAACATAACATTTCTATACTTAACATCTATACCCCAAACAGTAGGGTACCCACTTTTGCAAAAGAAACACTACTACAGGTTAAATTACACATAGATCCTGGCACACTCATAGTGAAAACTTCAATACACCATTCTTAACAATGGAAAAGTCTGTAAAATATCAACTAAACTATCTCTAGTGATAACATACAGTATCAAACAAATGGTCCTAACAGATATTCACAGAATCTTTCATCCATACAAAAAAGAATATACCTTTTGTGCAACTCAGGAACTTTCTGCAAAATTTATCATATACTCAGATACAAGGCACATCCTATATGGTCAACACAATTTTAAACAGGATATCACAGCTGAAATAACAGAGAGTCTTCATAGTCATGGACACTGAGTAATTCACTGCTTCATAAAAATAGGTCAAGACAAAAATAACAAAACGACTTTATTGTATTCAATGAAAATGATATTATAGCATACCTTAACTTAAGACAATGAAGCAGTTCTAAGAGGTTGGTTCATAGCTTAAAGTGCCTACAACAAAAATAAGAATGAGTGAAAATCTCATACTAGCAATTTTACAGCATATCTGATATTTCTGATTTGACTTAAGCATAAGTCCAAGAGACTGAACCCATACACAACACTGCTTGGGTGACCAATAAACTGGAACTTGGTACCCCAGAATCCTAAAACCTAACACTACTAGTTTACAAAAATCAAAGCAAAACAAACAAGCAAACAAACAGAGAAAAATTTTAATAAAATTACTCAGAAAGAAAGAAAAAAACAAAAGAAAGAAAGAAAAAAGAAACAAAGAAGACTACATTTTCCTATTCAACGTAAACTGTAATTAAGTTTAAAGCTGTTATATGATAGCAGAAAGATTAATAAAAGGAGTGTTAATGCTACTGAATCATTGCTTGATTCTTTAATTGGTGCTTTATATTTTATTGCTTAACTGTTAAATATGAAATGAAATATTAGAGACAGTGAATGCACATTGAAGACAGTAATACTGGTGATAAGGAGTCAAGTCGTCATCAGGACAGCCAGATGCTCCACCAGCTCCATATTTCAGGCCTTCACCTATTTCCTCATCTCATTTCACTGGCTATTTCCATACACCTGCAACCCTTTATTAAGCAACTGTGGAGGGCATCTAAGATCCAGGTGCTATTGCTTGGCTGTCTGCCAATTCAGGGGTTACCTTCCCATCACAGAAGAAAACCATCATGCTGTTGCCTATTTGTGTCTTTTTTTTTTTTTTTGAACAGACTGCTGTTTTCCATTCCTTGTTTCACTAAGAAGCTAAAGCTTTACAAAAATAACTCCAGGTATCTACTATCATCTGAGTTTTTGATCTTAGCCATTCTGACTGGTGTGAGGTGGTATCTCAGGGTTGTTTTGAATTGCATTTGCCTGATGACTAAGGATGTTGAGCATTTCTTAAGGTCCTTCTCGGCTATTCAAATTTCCTCAGTTGAGAATTCTTTGTTTAGCTCTGTACCCCAATTTTAAATAGGGTTATTTGGTTGTCTGGAGTATAATTTCTTGAGTTCTTTGTATATATTGAATATTATCCCTCTATCGAATGCAGGATTGGTAATCATCTTTTCCCAATATGTTGGTTGCTGTTTTGTCTTATTGACAGTGTCCCTTGCCTTACAGAAGCTTTGAAATTTTATGAGATCCCATTTGTCAGTTCTTGATTTTAGAGCATAAGCCATTGTTGTTCTGTTCAGGAACATATCCCCTGTGCCTAGGTATTCGAGGGTCTTCCCCACCTTCTCTTCTATTAGTTTCAGTGTATCTAGTTTAATGTGAAGGTCTTTTGTCCACTTGGACTTGAGCTTTGTACAAGGGGATAAGAATGGATTGATTTGCATTCTTCTACATGCTGACCTCCAGTTGAGCCAGCACCATTTGATGAAAATGCTGTCCTTTTTTCAAAACTGGATGGTTTTAGCTCCTTTGTTAAAGATCAAGTGATCATAGGTGTGTGGGTTCATTTCTGGATCTTCAATTCTATTCTGTTGGTGATGCTTGTGTCTATGACTCCTGATACAACCACTTTGGAAAGCAGTCTGGTGGTTCCTCAGAAAATTGAACATAGCATTATCTGAGGACCCAGCTACACCACTCTTGGGTATATTCCCAGAAGATCTCCAACATATAATAAGGACACATGCTCCATTATGTTCATAGCAGCCTTATTTATAATAGCCAGAAGCTGGAAAGAATCCAAATGTCCTTCAATAGAGGAATGAATACAGAAAATGTGGTACATTTACACAATGGAGTATTAATTAGCTATTAAAAACAATGACTTCATGAAATTCTTAGGTAAATAGATGAAACTAGAAAATATCATTCTGAATGAGGTAACTCAATCACAAAAGAACACACATGGTATGCACTCACTAATAAGTGGATATTAGCCCATAAGCTCACAATACCTAAGATACAACACATAGACCACATGAAACTCAATAAGAAGGAAGACCAAGGTGTGGGTGCTTTGGTCCTTCTTACGAGTATCAAAACACTCAACCAGAGTTCCCAGGGTCTAAACCTCCAGTTTGAGAACATAAAGGGAGGGACTCATGGCTCCACCTGTATAGGTAGTTGAGGGTGGCCTTGTCAGGCATCAATAGAATTGGAGGGCCTTGGTCCCTGAAAGTTTGGATTCCCTAGTGTTGAGGAATTAGAGAGCAGGGAGGCAGGAAGGGGAGGATGGTGGGAGCACACCCTCATAGAAATAGGAGGAGGGGGAATGAGATCAGGTGTTTTGGGGGAGGGGAATGGGAGAGGAGATAACATTGAAAGGTAAATAAATAAAATATCCAATAAAAAACGTAGACAGTAATACTAACTATAGATTTGAGACTCAGTCCATATAATAATCTGAGTGCATAGTAGATACCTATAAAGAAAATTCAAGAAAAATAGAGCAGAGACATATTTTAGTCATTAAGAACAATTTATTCTCTTCCAGAAGACTTGGTTTCTATTTAAAGATTCTACATAGTGCCTGACCACCAGCCATAACTCTAGTTCCAGACTGAGTGGAATCTGATGCCTACTCTTAGCCTCCATAGTCACCAACACTCAGGTGGTACACAGATATACAGAGGCAAAATATTTACACAACAAAATTGAACTGTAAAAACATTAAAAATGTCATCCAAAATAATGTTAAAGAAATAAGTGTTTCTTTTGATGTACAGTTCTAATAAATACAGTCCACCATAACAAGTCGGTATGACACCAAACAATGAACAGAAGCTGGTGACCCCTGTAGTTGAAGTAGGGAAAATCTGAAAAAAGCTGGGGAGGAGGAATCAACCCCTCAGGAAGACCAGCAGTCTCAACTAGCCTGGACCCCCAATCTCCCTCAGACACTGATCTAGCAACCAGGAAGCATATACCAGCTAATATGAGGCCCCTGACACATATACAGCAGAAGACTACCTAGTATGGACTCAGTCAGAGAAGATGCACCTAACCCTCAAGAGACCTGGGGCCCCAGAGAGTGGGGAGGTCTGATGGGATGCGGATAGGATGGAGACAAACTCTTGGAGATGGGGAGGGGGAATAGGTCTGGGATGTGGAACAGTCAAAGGGTGTACCTGGATGTGGATAAAGTCTGGACTAGAAAAAAAGTTTAAAGAATAAAAATAAAGGAAAGAATGGATTTTTTGATGTAAAGTTCTAATAGAACAGGCAACAGCTGTTCACAATGAGTCCACAATCAGAAAGGCATGAACCTGATATGATGAATACAATGGTTGCTTGCTTTCTTCTTTTTATTTAATCTAGTATTCAAACATAGAATTTTTATAATGAGTATTCTCCATCTAGATAGTCTATTATAGATAAACTTAGGGCTTGTTTCTTCATTAATTCTAATTCCTGTCACCTTGAAAATAAATTCCAAGCATCAGAGCAGACAACAGGATACAGTACCCATGATAAAGAACATGGTCACCAAAACTATCATCTTTCACAACCTGTTGTCTTCCTTGTTTCAACTTCTCAGAAAAAAAAATTTGACACTTTCCATTTCCAATAATTCTTTTCACGATCAGTTCTTATCCAGTGTGCTCAGTGCATTCCCCAGGATGCTTGAGTCTTGAGTACTTTTTGCTTCTGTTTTACACAGTAGCTCTAACACTAAATATAGACCTCCTTTTGCAATGATGCATGGCTGTGTTGTGCTGTGATTTTGGTGAGCAATACAATGTTCTTTTTCCTGCTATGTTTGACTTCTACACAGATGTCATTGTCAGGACATGTCTGTTCAGTGGATTTAAAACTAGGGACACTGGGTTTCTTCCACAATTAAGACTATTAGTTTGTTTTCTGTGCCCCTAGGAGAACCAGGATGAAGATAGAGTCTGCACATTGTTTTTCTCTATGTCGTATTATCTCTCTCTTTTATTTAAACAAAATTACTAAATGTTTCTTGAATCACTTTTTTTTAAGTCTCTATTTTCTTAATCTGACTAAGGAATAGTTATAAAGAAGGAAACTTTGCAATTTGACATATTGCTCCACAAATCAAATAAATGTATTTGTGCCAATATTCTAAGATCAGCTTAAAGCTCTACCTCTAAATTTCAACAGTTACCTACTCTGAAAAATTTATAAATCTGTGAGTGATGAAAATAGTTTTCATCTATTTAGAATCAAAATCTTTGCTTATCATCTATTGCATAACTATTTATTTCTAAATTTATACTTGAGTTAGAAGGCATTTCAAGCTCTTTCTTATTCCTCTTTTATTTTTGTGATGTAAATCAAGCTTTGCTTGAGATAAAATTTAACAAAATGATACATCATCAGTGATTAGCAATGGGTAAAATGGCATTGATATAATAAAACATTCTTAGGAATTACTTAGGTCACAACCTCCTGAAGGTATGGACAGAAACATATATATATATATATATATATATATATATATATATATATATATATATATATAGAGAGAGAGAGAGAGAGAGAGAGAGAGAGAGAGAGAGAGAGAGA
>JANHMN010000001.1:98560961-98662959 GCA_030674055.1 Rhabdomys pumilio
AATTATTAAAACTTTAAAAAATTTTTTTAAAAGAAGTCACATTATTTTCTAACCTTTGAATTTATGAAAGGTCAAAATATATTTCAAAAAACTTATCTTAGGAATTGAATTTTACTATATGTATTTTAGGTGAACACTGATGAAAAGCT
Source organism: Rhabdomys pumilio (assembly GCA_030674055.1). NCBI lineage: Eukaryota > Metazoa > Chordata > Mammalia > Rodentia > Muridae > Rhabdomys > Rhabdomys pumilio. The sequence continues at coordinate 98,561,111 of JANHMN010000001.1, forward strand.
CTATGTACAATTGCCAGTCATAGAGACATACATATATACAGTTACCTATTCAGTAATACCCTCATAATTGTCAGACTATTGTGAGTATACCAAAGAGTTAACGTCTTCAAGACTATGTTTGTGGTTATTCCTTACTTTTCTACATAAGGACCCATAAACTGTGCATTCAGATTATTTCTCATTTTATCACAAATTTTAAAGAAGAATCTTTACACTTTAAGTAATTGAAAGAATATATTTTCTTCTATTAGAGTGTAGGAAATACGATCTTCAAGAATTTACACCATGATGATTTTGATTTTACAGGATGTTATCATTTGCGATTATAACATTCGGAGTTTTGTACTTAGCAATTATTATCCGATTCCCAATAATATAAATCAAATATAAAATAACTTGCATAAGTTGCTGCCAAACACATGTGTGCATGTGCTTAACCCTTTACTAGTAATTATGTGCTGGTGAATGACAAGTGTTTTGTAGACACATTGCTTCCAAAGTTGTTACAATACAGTTCCCAGTTTCTACCTGAAGAACTAAGACTGTGTATAGATACTAAGAGAGGAGGCACAAAAAGATAAAGGAAATATTATAAATCCTCTATATCTCTCCAGCTAGCCAAGGTAGATGTTTGCAGAGATGTCCCAGTGATGTACAAAGCGGATTGCTCTTTTAGAAGATCTAGGTTTAATTTCAAGCACTCACATGGTAGCTCACAGCAGTCGTATCTCCAATTTCAAAGAATCTGATAACCTCTTTGGTCTGTGGAGGAGCTGCATGTACATAATGCACAGACATACGTGCAGGCAAAACTCTCATAGACATAGAAAATAAAATAAAAAGCCAAGTAAAACAAAAATAGTCAACACTAGAAGAACAAAATAATTGAAAATAAAATGTACTTTTACAACAAAATCCCCATTTCCTCCAAAACAAAAATCATATCATGTGATATAAAATATACATAGGAGAAATTTTGTGAAAAAGAGTAAATCATGATATTTGACATGCTCAGAGAATGCTGACTCGTGACGGGCCTAGGATTGCTCGAATCTCTATCCTTATAGAGTTTGACATCATTCATTGCTGCTGGCAATGCTGTATCATTCCTTAAGCTGCTCTCACTGGGATGCTGGAAATACTCATTCATAATAGACAGCCTCAGTCAACTACCTGTATACGTAGATGTCATTCCAAGCTCAGAAGAAGGAATGTAGTAATTTTGTGTATTTCACTGGAATTACTTACTATACATGCTACTCATTCTCATACACTGACTTCTTCCAGTGTCAACAATCACAGCTTATCATCAAAGAGAATCTAATTTTAATTACTTCCTTTTGATTTCTTTGCAACACAAGAAAAAAAATCTATATAATTTTGTACCATGAAAATTTTTAGTGTGATTTAAAAGATAAAGTTAATAAAATTAAATTTTATTCTGTACAAGGGTTTATTGGTCAGGATTCTCTAGAGTCACAGAACTTATGGAGTATCTCTATATATTAAGGGAAATTATTGAAGTGACTTATAGTCTACAGTCCAACTAACCCAACAATGTGCAGCTGCTTTGGGGAAGTTCAGTAATCTAGTAGTTTGTCAATCCCATGAGACTAGGTGTTTCAACTGGTCTTCTGCATAAAGTGAGAATCCTGAAGAAGTATGGTCTAACAGATATGCTAGCAAATAAAAGCAAGCAGATGAAGAAGGAAGCCTTTCTTCTTTCAAGGTTCTTATGTAGGACTCCACCAGAAGGTATGGCCCAGATAAAGGTATGTATCACCACAACTGGACCCAAACTGTTCTTTATTTGAAACTTGTTCTTTCCTAGCCTGGCATTGAACTCAGAAATCCACTTGCCTCTTATCTCCTGGAATTAATGTTATGTGTCACTTTGCTTGGCCTAAGCTTTTCATGGCCACTGTGCTTCAAAATCCGGATCAAAAGCCTCTGTCTTCCAGTGTCAAGATCTAGTTGATAGGTGTGTGCCCTCCATTTCAGGAATGCTTTTAATTCAAAATTTAGTCATGTTGATGATTGGGAATAGACCTCACAAATGGTAAAGAAATAAACAAATGGTCTTTAATTTATATGTAAGTAAGGTTAAGATTTATAAGTAGTCAGTAAAGAATCATTTCTTTGTGAAAACAGGAAGAAGTAAATTACTCCCATTGCATTTAGCACTTGCTCTGCACAACTCATGCTAGAAGTCATGGCCAGGGTGCCATTCATTCCCTCTCCTTATTGCTGTCATCAAGACTTAAGCAAAATTTAAATATTAAGGGTTGACATTGGTGAACTACCTGGAAACTATGAATCTATAGTGAAGTTTTATGTCTAAAACTTTAGCAGTTTCATAGTTAATTATGACAACATTTTTTTTGCAACTTCCTACAACAATAATACTATTAGAAATGAAACACTAACTCTGGACTCCTCCTAAATATCAAAGCAGATTTGCACAAAAATTATTATGGCCATAGTTTCTCTAATGAATCTAAGAAGACTAAACATAATTCACTGCAGTATCAGCAATTGTACACATGTTTAATATGAAGACGATCTTCAGGCTTTCTTTATCTTATGCCAGATACCATTTAATTAATGCCATTGTATTAAGAAGAATGAAGAATCCAATTTGTTAGTAGATAATCTAAATTTCATCTCAGAAATGAAGATAGAGATTTATTTTTAGAATTTGTCACAGTTTATGTGAACTGTTGATCTAAAATCAGTAATATACATCAATGTAGTAGCGAGTCAGGAAAATATCAACACATAATTCCTTCTCACAAATGCTGTTTTACATGTTAAGACCTTCTGTTTGCTGTAAGAGGGTAACCATGTTATGAAAGATAATCTGCTTTTAGTTAATGTCATCTGGTGGTTAATATTAATCACAAATGCTATAGTAATACCCACAGCTGTTTGAGCTTACAAGGTATAACATAGTCAGCCATCATAAAGATAAAGCTATTCACCAGTTGAAAATGTTGATATATGTGATGCTGTTTATTTTTTTGTTTGTTTAATATCCCTGAGTAGTAAGTGGGAACCTAAAAAGAAATTTTATTTTGCATACTTCTTCATCTTATTTATATAAATTTGCTCATGAATTTCTTTCATTGTTTATGTTTTTACATAATCTGTGTGTGGCACTAAATACTCTTTTCTAACACTGGAAAGTTGAGATTTCATGGTTTGTCATTACTCTTGCCACATTTATCAATATTACAATAATTTTACTACAAAGAGCCAGTTTTAGTTTTCTCTGATTTTGATTACTTTCTCAATTCTTCTGAACTCTCCTCGCAGACATTTTCTTCTTATTCCTCTTATTTTCAGCTGTGAGTCTTTTTCTATTCTCAAGCTGGCAACCATTTTTCTATTCTTAAATATAGGTACATGTACATATATGTAGGACTTGGATTTATTACTAAGCATTGCTTGCATCAAATAACGCAGATTACTGTGAGCTTGGGACATTTTGCAATCTATCTTTTGAAACATATTTTATAGATTATTTATGAATTGCCATATTGTCTATATTTGATGTTTATTCATTGATATTTCTATTACTACATACTAATCCATTGTGATTTTTAGTTTATCTATTTTCAGAATCCTTTACATTTTTGACACGTTTCTATTACCAAGAATATCTGTCTTGTTAAAGAACAGAATTAATTTGATTGTTTCACTTTTATGTTGGTTGTGTAGGGTCTATAATCTTCTTTTGCAACCTGATAATTACAGGAGTGCTTCCAGATATTGTTGTGAATTTTACTTTGTGGAATACATATGTTTTTAATTTTTCTATTATTATTCTTTCTCTTAAGTATTATTTTTATTTTATGTGTCTAGGTCATTTGCTTGCATGTAATTCTGTGTAACAAGATTGTGCTTTATGCCCAGAAAAAAAGGCTAGAAGAGGACACTGGATTCCCAAGAACTAGAGTTACAATGGTTTTAAGCCACCATGTATACACCAGATACTGAACCTGCCTCCTCAGCAATAATGTCCAGTTATCTTTAGTGTTGATCCATCCTGGCAGTGCCCTAGTGCCCTTTCCCATGATTATTCTTGAATATTCTTTTAGAAAACAATTACAATTATTTAAAATGTGATTTTTTTCCTATTATTTCTGAGCTAGAACACCTTTGTTATCTATGGTTAATAAGGTTTTGAATTATATGATATATAATTTGAATCTGAAGCTTGTCTCATATTCATCTTTTGGATTTAAAACTTTGTTTCTAATTTCCACCTATGTTTTAAAATCCAAATAAATTATGATAAAACTGTTCTGAAAATATAGTTCCTTTCTACAAGGTTGAATTGGTAACACAATTCGCCTTCATTTAGGTATCAGTCATGAATGGGAAATTGTAGATGTTTGGTCTAGTTCTTTCTAGAAGCCCATCTTTTAAGAATATGACTCTGACTCAAATATATTTACAAATACCTTGGCCATATAACTAGGCTCCTTTTTTTTTTTAAACTAGATCATAAATTAAAGCATTATTTTATCCTGCCTTCTACCACATGGCTGGTTACCTGTTCTCAGGTACCATGAGTCCATCTTGTCATATCTCCCTGGTCAAATTTACCTTGTCTCTTTTTATCCTAGAAATCTTTCTGCACCCCGGATATCCGAGCTTCTTTTCTACCCTTTCCTAAGGTTATAGGCGTTTTACTTGACAGGTAAAGTATCCATAAACTATACAAGTTATTCTTGCTACAGGAAATGTCTTTTATATACGACCAACCAACTATATATTATAGGTTCCCCTGAGATGATTCTTTGTAGTCAAGGATTTCTTTGAATGGCTCTCAACATATAGAGGAATATGATATCTACATTTAGGAGTTCATTATACATTACTCAATAGAAAATATTGGACAGAAGATATACTTAGGGCAAGAAACAACTGTTGTAGGAAAAGTACATGTCTTGGAACATGCTGCTCTGGCAGTGTTTTTATGTGTTCAGTAATCTGGGCATCATCAGATCTTATTGTTCCAGAGTGTGGGAGAACTTAATCTGCAACATTACTGCTACATGGTGTACATGTAGCAGAAAACATGGCAAGTACCGCTTGCATCCACTCCTATCTAATCACTCTTCCTTCTTGTGAGCAAATCTATCTTGAAGTGGAGTAGGAGACTGCTTTGGTTGGAGTGTTTAATGTTCTTGAGGATCTCATGTTTTGGAGTATGTGTCCCTCAGCTGATAATGTTGCTTAAAAAGGTTGTAGAAATTTTAGAGTGTGAAAATTCTTTGGGAAAATTAAGACCTTGGACTGGACCTTGCAGGGTTGGGTTTTTTTTATTTATTTTTTTAATATTTTGTTATTTAAAATATTTAAATTTAAATTACTTAGATATTATTCTTTCCCTCTCTGAATTTTATGACAGTTCTTCTCTTACTCACTATTTATCCCAATATAATAAACACCTTACTCCCCTCCAAAAAAACATGAAAACAAAATAAAAGAACATACCAAAAGAAATCACCAACTCTAACCACATAAAAGCATGCAAAAAACAATGGGCCTTGTAGTTTGACATTATTCCCAGTGCCTATGTAAAAATTTGATCTATGTGTGCCTATAATTTCTGTGTAGTAGGGGGAGATAGAGAGGGAAGATTGCCAGGGGGTTCTGACAATCCTCTCTAGTCCCAGTCCAAATAGAAAACCCTGTCTGTGGAGAACAAGTAAATAGCAATAGAGAAAAACACTCTGTGTTACACACACACTCTCTCTCTCTTTCTCTCTCTCTCTCTCTCTCTCTCTCTCTCTCTCTCTCACACACACACACACACACACACACACACAAGTCAGACCAATACCTCCTCAAAAAATGAAAGAAAGGAAAAGAAAATAATTAAAATGTCTTAGAAATTTTAAAAGCCTACATTTATGTGGAAAAGTATTGCTATATGAAATGAATTATTAAATAAAATAATTAAGCTTTTATTAATTAATGTCATTGATATGAGCCTCAGAATTGCTACAGATCCATGTTTATTGTAGTTAAAAACAAAGCAGAAGACTAGTGTAGCTATTCATGATGAAAAAAATCCCCAATGGCACAAAATGTTATTGACCTGGATTAGGAGCTACTTTGAAACTCAGGTGTGTATCAGCACTCAAACTCTGTTGCTGTTATTGAAAAATATTACAGTTGATTCCTGCAATTGCTCAAGTGGCCCAAGGTCCAAGGTTGAAATTGTCACTTGATAAGAGTCAATACAAAAATTTCTCTGTAAGTCAGATGAGACAGTGACTTCACAGCAGAGGCTGGCCCCCATTCTTTTTCCTTCCTTTTGACATTTACTCTAATCTAAAAGTTTTAAGAAACTAAATGTATTTATAGTTTTGGGGAATTTTGCATGCAGCCTATCACCAATTACCCAGGGTCATCAAATCTTTCTTAAATATCACTTATTGTCACTTCTAGAACTTTCTAATAAGCACATGATAAAACCTATGGCATTGACAATGTCTCAGGGAATCATGGCTCTTAATTTATCGGTGATTTAATTTTCAGACCTATAAATTAACAACATGCAATACAAGATAAAGACAAGTTAGTCTTTGAAATGTAAGCTTGTTTTAAGAGCAAATCTGAAAAATAGTTGTAAATACTATATCGTATTGTACTTAAGAAACTTACAATGAAATTAAACCATGTGCTTATTACTACAGTATCTTATACTGAAGTATTCTGATTTTCATTTAGGTCTACCAATATACCTTAAACATTTTAATGTTGCTAATGGTCTATTTTAGGCACCCAGCCTTGACACACAGGATTGGAGTTCTCAACTCGAAGCAGAGCTATCTGGAAGGCGCATAATAAATATACACAGACTACTTTTTTGGCTACAAGCTAACAGGCAATATTTCAAGGCTTAAAGTTTCTCTCTCTCTACTCTTTCACTCTCTGCTTTTTTTCTTGCCTCATTCACTCACAGCTTGAAGCTACATACACTCTTCATTCTCCTTCACACTCTGATTTTCTCCTGTATGTTTTTCTTTTCTTGAACTCCCACACTCCTACACACCTCTGTGCATTTGTTCCCCTTTCACTCTCACACACACTTTCCATATATATCTCTCATTTTCTTTTCACTTACTTGTCACGTGCTCTCCTCCTGTTCTTCCACCTTTTTCTTGTCTCAGTCTCTTATTGATACTCCAAAAGCAGATTGAAAAAAAGTCATTGTATAATCATTGCCAAATCAAATTCAGAAGAATAACCACATCCCACAAAGAATCAAAAATTACATTATTCCCTGAAGTTTCAATCTTCCCTATTCCCAAGCCTATAGCCAAAATAATAATAATTGCAAACTTACTATTATTTAAACTTTAACTTTAACTTATTATACTTTAGAGCTCAGAGCTCTGAGATTAGCTACTTGATTTTCTTGTGAAGCTCTAATGATAAATGACATGGACAAAGCTGCCAGGCAGTGGCCAGAAAGAATCAAATCAAGTCTTAACTTAGTAGTTCTACTAGCTTTCTACTTCTGTGTACTGCACCCAATGACTGTCCTAAGATCTCCAGCGTTTTGACTTAGTTTTACTACTATATAATTTTATGCATCATATACTTGCTTATCCAGAAACCACTCTTAAATGTTGTACAAAACTTCTTTCATAACTTCAATAGACTTTTCCTTTCTTGGGGTCCCAGCGTTGGCTCTGTTTTATTTTCTAATAATTATTTCAAACTTTCTTTGCAAGTCAAGCATTAATCTGGAGCTATCATTGGGCAGTTATTGCATTGTTTCCAAGATGTGAACACAAAGCATGTACCTGGGCCATTAGGACTGTGCTGTGCTGTGCTGTGCCCTGTTCCTCAGTTTTTAATTGTTTAAGAATCATTACATCAAGGAACATCTAGTTTCACAGAATTCACCAGAACAGAAGGAGAAAGAAGTAAGAAAGTAAGATATAATAGAATAATTATGCACAGCAAGGCCAACTGAAAAACAGTCACGCACAAATGAAATCTATACAGCCATTGTCCAGGCTAAGGTTAGGAGAAATGGGAACAACAGTTCTTTTTTGTTTGTTTGTTTGTTTGTTTGTTTTTCAAAGAGCTGCCATGGGCTATTGAGATGTCTCCATCCCAGCCTACAGCAGACAGTTCCTTATTTCAGATGGCAGGTCTGCTGGAGGAATGTATCACCTGCTTTTCAGGGTCCCAGATGCTATCCTTTTACTTTTTTTTTTACAAGGAATTGCCATGGGATTCTGAGATGTTTCCATCCCAGCCTACTACAGGCAGTCCCAGTCATTGTATGCTGTCCCCAGCAGTCTATAGATTAACCAAGGGGTTAGCAGGGTCTCTGGTCATAGGATGTTGACAAAAGCTGGGTACCTTTAACAGCTCTGGCTGATAATAGCAACACCATGGTCATTTTAATGGGAACAGGCTGGTCATATTGAGCTGACTTCCCTAGAGAAGAATCCTTAGATATGTAGGAGAAGTAGCTCTGGCCATTCTGACCTCATCGTGGAGTCTGCCAATCACTTATGATGTTCTAATGTTATAAAACTCACTGGGACAACAAAACAGAAGTTTTGAAAAAGGATTGGGAAAGGCCATCATAGAGAAAAATGTTAGGGGTTGAAATTAATTGTATGCCCATTTTTGTTATGCTATCCAGATAATTTTATACTTACTATAAGAATATGATAGTAACAATTCTTTATTTCATATAGTTTCAGATATTGAGCTCTGTGAAAAGCTTGTATACTAGGGAGTTATCTTTTAGACATGCCATGCTATAGATTTATGTATTAAGTGTTAAGTACAGTAGAACAAAAGTTAATAAGGTCATTTGGGGTTAGTTCTTCTGAAAAAAATATAAATACATGGCAAAGACTAGTGATACATTATCTATAGCAATTTATAACCAACAATTTAAATCCATTTATATTAATAATAGCTAACTTATCTTGTATTTATTTAATTCATTATATCTTCTAGGTTTGAAATCATAGTTCCTCTGAGATCTATGGATGGTCTCAAACCATTAGCTCACTGCACTGGGGCATTTTTCTATTGAAATACAAAAAGCTTCCATTGTCAAAGAGTTGATAGAGGGAATATTAAAGTCTATTTATGGATCATCTGCTGGGATTGTCTCCTAATAAGGAAACACTTTTGGAAGCTTGCCTAATGAGAAATATATTAAGAACATGAAATACGTGAACCACCCTCTATCATCTCTGAAGCGATTAAATCCTAAGTGATTTAGAATAAATTCAAGCATAATGGGAAACTGTGTCAAAAGACAAAAGACCAGGAGAGCGGGTCTTTGCTTGTCATGCTATGAATGAATCTTTTCTTGACACTGCTCTAATGCCAAGGTTATCACATACTAAGTCTTGTGAAGAAATCTTTAGTGAAAAGATAATCCTGTACAGAAATAAAAGATCTAGCCAGTGTTACCCATAGTTCTTCATTCTAGGTTATAATCCTGCTTAGAATTTAACGCACACAAGTTTACTAGTTCTCATAAACCCTGTTCATCAAATGTCTATAACTGTTTTCCAAAGTAGATCAAAGCATCAGCTTCTCCACATTTTTGTTTTTAACTAGCATTTGCTTAAATACTTGTGTCTATCCAACTTTCCAAAAAACTTATTAGTAACTCTCAATACCACCTTCCTCTCTTTCTCTTAAAACATTCTTCCGTGATCCAACTTTCTACTTCTACTGCTTTTTGCTTCTTACTTATAATGTTAACCTTTGCCTTTATCAGTTTAAACCAAGTAAACGATAGACCAAATATGTGTAGTTGAAAGTGTATACAATAAAGTTTCTTGCACAGCCATTTTAATAACAGAATTGTATTAAAGAAGTATCTTGAAACACAATAAAATATGAAAGATATTATAAATAGTTATATTTATATTTTGTCTTTACACTTGTTGGTTTGTAAGGTTGGAAACTATTGTATATTATTTCATCCCTTATCTTCTTGTGAAACTTAGTTGGTCTATATATCCTAAATATTCCATTGGTATGCATCTCTAAATTACATGTGAAGGAGAAAAATAAAACACTTCATATTAATACTTGATTCTGTACATAGAAAGATTTCAACAAATAGTGGCGAGATAAGACAACAACATTTAAATCATAAGTAGTGTCTTGTGTTAAGTTTATCTGGAATCAGATTCTGAGACATTACTATTTATATTTTAAGTTATATTTTCTGCTCAATATCTATGTAGGGAAAGTAGAAGATATGACCAATCAGCAGAAGTTATGTAATGCTGTGTTGAGAGCAGCCACAAGTAACTTAGCAGACCTTACCAAGCTGCTGTTTCTCTTCAAAGTATTTGCAACTGTGGCAGGTGTGAAATCATTAGGACCATGCTCATGTCCTCATGTTCTACACAAAAAAGCATCCATCAATGAATTGAACTTTCACCAGACATGAACATAAACTTAGACTGTCTATTTCTTTTCACTTGTGACAAAGTCCAAAGAAATATGATAGTTGCAATTTGTCTCCTGACAGCAATGAGAACCTAGATAAATGATTCATTCATACTTAAGTGAGTATCTGTGAACCTAACTCAGAATATAACAAGACAAGCACTGGTTAGTAGAGCAACAGAGGCTCTGGTTGGGCACAGTCTAAGACACAGGCAAGAAGCTCAGAGAAATATAAATTTCAATCACCTAAGGCAATAGCTAGAGTGCCTTTAAAGAGAATATTGAAATATAAGTAAAAATGAGATTTATGCATGCTGAACAATCTGCAACAAAGAAGTCCATATATGAGAAATAAATGGTAAAAATAATAAAATAAGTTTTGTTCAACTAGAGTTTGCAAGCCTTGACAGTGTTTGACCTAGAGATGGACCCACCTGAGCAGAAAAATGAAGACTGCTTGTGCAAGCACACTTTATGTAGAAATAAGTTATTCAGAACTATGCTTTTGAGATGAAAAATAACACTAGATGTGATTCAACATCAGCAAAATACAATAGTGGCTTTAGTCTAGTCATACAATGAGTAATTGATACAAACATTACTTTTCTTAGATTTCTTTAAAATTCTTTTTTTATGTTTATGTTAATTGTAAAATAAAAAAATTCATTATGGCTTTCCTATGCATGCATTTAACACATGTTGATTATGGTTACACCTTTTTGTATTTCTTGGGATAAATAAAAATGATTATGGCCCCTTGAAAACATGTCTGTTACAATACAAGAATCACCAATAAAAACTTTATAATATGTATTGACTTTCATAAAAAGCATAAATTTACATGGTTACTATTAATCCATAAAAGAAGACATGATCATGACCAAAAATTAAGTCATTTGTAAAATATGATTTAAAAGTAATAGGTACTTGAGCTTTGTACAAGGAGATAAGAATGGATCAGTTTGCATTCTTTGACATGCTGACCACCACTTGAGCAAGCACCATTTTTTGAATATGCTGTCTTTTGTCCACTGGATGGTTTTGGCTTCCTAGTTGAAGATCAAGTGATTCTAGGTCTTTGGATTTAATTCTGGGTCTTCTATTCTATTCTATTGATTTACCTGTCTGTCATTGTACTGATACTATGCATATTTTATCACTATTACTCTATGGTACAGCTTGAGGTCAGGGATGGTGATTCTCCCAGAACATGTCCAAATAAAACCAGATACACTGAATCTAATAGAAGAGAAAATGGGAAAGAGCCTCAAACACATCAACACCGGGGAAAATTTCCTGAACAGAACACCAGTGGCTCAGGCTCTAAGATCAACTATAGACAGGGATCTCATAAAATTGAAAATGTTCTGTAAGGCAAAGGATACTTCTTGAAAAGGTTCAAGAAGATAAAATGACAACATACAGATTGGGAAAAGATCTTTATCAACCTTATATCCAGTATAGGCCTAATATCCAATATATGCAAAGAACTAAATAGGTAGACTCCATAGAACCAAATAACCCTATTTAAAAGTGAAATACAGAGCTAAACAAAGAATTCTCAACTGAGGAATCTTGAATGGCCAAGAATCACCTAAGGAAATGTTCAGCATCCTTAGTCATTGGGGAAATGCAAATCAAAATGATGCTGAGATTCTACCTTAGACCAGTGAGAATGGCTAAGATAAAAAACTCAGGTTGACAGCAGACACTGGCAAAAATGTGAAGAAAGAACACTCCTCCATTGCTGGGGAGATTGCAACCTGGTTCAAGCACTCTGGAAATCAGTGGGGCAGTTCCTGAGAACATTTGACATAGTACTATCTGAGACACAGCTATACCACTCCTGGGCATATACCCAAAAGATACTCCAACATATCACAAGAACACGTGCTCCACTATGCTCATAGTACCTCATTTATAGTAGCCAGAAGTTAGAAACAACCCAGATGTTCCTCAACAGAAGAATGGATACAGAAAATGTGGTACATTTACACAATGGAGTACTACTCAGCTATTAAGAATAATGACTTCATAAAATTAGCCAGTAAATGGATGAAACTAGACAATATTATTCTGACTTAGGTAGCCAAAAAAAACACGTGATATGCACTCACTCATGAGTGAATATTAGGCAAAACTTCAGAATATCCAAAATACAACACATATACCATATGAAGCATAAAAAGAAGACAACAGTGTAGATGTTTCAGTTCTATGTAGAAGGGAGAATAAAGTAATCACAGGAGGTAGAGGGATGGAGGAACCTAGGAAGGAGTGAGGAGAGGGAGAGAAAAGGGGACAGGATCAGGTGTGGGGAGAGACAGGGGAGAAGTACAGAGGGTCAGAAAATTGAAAGGAGGTCTGTAGCAGTGGGGGATGGGGAACTGGAAGTAGCTACTAGAAAGTCCCAGAGACAAGGAAAACAAGAAGCTCCCAGGACCCAATGGGGATGACATTAGCTGAAAGACCAAAGTAGAGATAGAACCTGTAGAGACCATATCCAGAGGTTAGGCACAGTCCCTGGTTGAGGGGATGGGGCAACCCACCCATCTCAAAAATATTAACCCAGAATTGCTCCTGTCTAAAGGAAATGCATGGAAAAACTGTAGAGCAAATACTGAAGGAAAGGTCATTTAGTGACCACCCTACCTAGAGATCCATCCCATTTGCTGGCACCAAACCCAGACACCATTGCTAATGCCAAGAAGTGCTTACTGACAGAACATGGTATAGCTTTCTCTTGAGAGGCTCTGCCAGAGCCTGTCCAATATAGATGAGGATCCCCAGAGCTAAATAAACAAGGGAACCTCAATAGAGGACTTAGGGGAAGAACTGAAGGAAGAGAAAGGAATGTAACCCCATAGGAAGACCAACAATATCAACAAACCAGAGTGCCCCAGATGCCCAGGGACTAAACCCTGACCAAAGAGTACACATGGAGGGACCCATGGCTCCAGCTGCATGTGTAGCAGAGAATTGTTTTATCTGGCATCAGTTGAGAGGAGGTCGTTGGTCCTGTGGAAGCTTGATGCCCCAGTGAAGGGGAATGCTAGGACAGTGAAGCAGAATTTGGTGGGTGGGTGGTGATACATCCTCACAGAAGTAGGTGGGAGGGAGATAGGATAGGGTATTGGAGGGGAAATCAGGAAGAGGGCTAACATTAGAAATCTAAATAAATAAAATAACAAATAAAAACAAATAGTAGATACTAACAGTTTATGTTCTGTAATTCAAAATGATGTGATATTTTTCTCAATTAAAATGCCACAAAGAAGGATCAATATTAATTTATATTTTTGCACATATAATATAAAAATATTTAAATGTACTACCTTTGATTAAGCAACTTAGAGAAAATTTTACCAAGCATTTTTAGAAGAATATGAAATTCTTCTTAAATATGAAAATATGACTCATCTAAATGTATTCAAATATAAATTAAAGAACATTTTATTATTTACAAATAGCAGAAGGTACTATTATTCAATTTTTATGTAACTGGGAATAAACTATCTCCCTAGAAGAAGGTCAAGTTAATTTTATGTTTAAAAAATATTTGTAGCAGTGTTTGGGCATGTGTAACCCAACATCAGATTCTCTGTACATTTTCAATAGCTAATCTTTTAATTAACAACTTTAAGAATTACCAGGCAATTTTTGCAGTAATCTTCCTACTCAACTGATAATATAGAAAATTTTACAAGACATAAGTCAGGACATGGTTATGTCTATAATATACTTTAATAAGAAATAAACTATTTCTCACACTTCATTATGGAATAGAAGAAATTTCTCTACTGATAACAGATAATTATATCACTTCATAATTCTCTTTGCCCCTGGCTATATCTGGCTTCTTTCCTTTCTTTCAGACATTGTGCAAAAATATCAAACAATTGTTAAAATGGGAAGATAAATGGAATTGGATGCAATTTTATAGTTAGTTCATCGTAAGAATAAAATTTATTGAAAATAGGTTATTTTATTTTAAATAATAATTCTAATTATATTTTTTGATATGTGAAGACCAGATTTTTAAAAGTTGATATATAAGTATATGTGAATTTGTAACTAGTAACATATTTGGAGGAATAAGGAGAAAGTATACATCATTTTTGTTGTTTTTTACATGAATAAAATAACCATTTTTTATTAGCATAAATAGATATAACCTATCTTTTCACTTTTAAAAATTAAGTGGTGAAGTAAGTGTAATTTGTTCTTGTTTTCAATGTTTTATGAAGTTATATTGTCTTTTATACTTGGGTTATTGGGAAAAATAGGCAGTAAGAATTCACAAAGTTTTGTCCATAAAGTTAAACTCTTGTGTTCAGACATTTCTACACATAGAATGACATTAAATTCTAGAAAATTTGACATTCAGATGTGATTGGATCAGAGCTTCCACTGTTTAGCTTTAAGTACTGAAAAGCTCGAATATTTTCACTAACACAAAACTCTGTATACAATTTTATTATAAGAAAGTAGAGTGTGTGCAAAACCCTATTTGGGCTCAGTGAGCTACTAATTTTATCTAACAGCAAACTACAATAATAAATGGAGCTTGAGGTTAGGAGGGAGGCATGCAGGAATGCCCAGGAATAGTTTGAGGGGACAGAGATAATGGTTTGACATACTCTGCATGAATTCAACATATATATATATATATATATATATATATATATATATATATATATATGTGTGTGTGTGTGTGTGTGTGTGTGTGTGTGTGTGTGTGTGTGTGTATATATATTCAGCATATATATGTATATATGAAATTTTCAAATAGGAAATATTTAAAGGAAAACACTAAGGAAAAAATGTTCTAATGTTTGGAGAAAATACATAATGATATAAGTAATATTAATTTAAGAACCAAATCAATTCATTAAGAGGTACAAGATACAATAATTTTCAGAATTGTTCCCTTTGATAATTTTAGACCATGATCAGTATCAGAGGATGAGGCTTATGCTTTCTCCTTAGAAATCATAGCTAGGGGAAACTGCATTCTGAGACATCCCAAAGAGGCCAGTGTCCTCAAAGAGGCAGGTAAGATCAGTGGCGCACTGCCCTATGCCACAGAGCCACAGATGGAGCAGAAAGCTCGCAGGACCCCCTCACACACCCAAACCCTGCCCCTGCAGAATTCCATTCCCCTTCTGCCCATCTCTGGATTCAGGTGGTGGGAGCAGACACTCAGAGGGTCTGCACCCTTGTGGAAACCATATCCTGAAACATCCCAGAAAGGCCAGTGTCCTCGGAGAGGCAGACACCCAGCGGGTTGGCATTCTTGTTGGAAACCATATCCTAAGACATCCTAGGGAGGCCACCAGCCTCAGAGCAGGGGACACCATACCCAGAGACATCAGAGAGGAGCCACAGAACCCAGAGCAGCAGACACCATAACCTGAGACAATCTAGAGGAACCACTACACTCAGAGCAACGAACACCTAGCTGGTCTGCACTCACGAAGACACCTTACCCTGAGACATCCCAGAGGAGACACTGCACTCAGAGCAGCTGGAACACAGGATCACAGGATCACAGAGACATCTGGACCCTGAGGAGTTCTGACACAGGCAAGATAACTGGAAAGACAGTCTCCAGTCAGAACCAGTAAGTGAGGGTACCACTAGAGTTAACCAAATGGTGAAAGGCAAAAGCAAGAATGTAAACAAAGTTACTTGGCATCACCAGAACCCTGTTCTCCCACCATAGCAAGTCCTGAACCCCACATCACACCAGAAAAGCAGGATACAGAATTAAAATCACTTCTCATGATGATGTTAGAGTATTTTAAGAAGGCCATGACTAACACTCTCAAAGAATTTGAGGAAAACATATGTAAACAGATAGAAACCCTTAAAGAGGAAACACAAAAATCCCTTAAAGAATTGCAAGAAAACACAACCAAACAGGTGAAGGATTTAAACAAATCCATCCAGGATCTAAAAATGGAAGGAGAAACAATAAAGAAATATCAAAGATAGACTACCCTGGAGATAGAAAACCTAAAAAAAAAAAAGACCAGGAGTCATAGATACAGGCATCACCAACAGAATACAAGAGATAGAAGAAAGAATCTCATGTGCAGAAGATACCATGGAAAACATTGACATAACTGTCAAAGAAAATGTGAAATGCAAAAAGCTTCTAACCCAAAACATTCAGGAAATCCAGGACACAATGAGAAGGCCAAACCTAAGGATAATAGGTATAGATGAGGGTGAAGACTCCCAAGTTAAATGACCAGTAAATATCTTCAACAAAATTATAGAGAAAAACTTCCCTAACCTAAAGAAAGAGATGTCTTTAAATATACAAGAAGTCTACGGAATTCCAAATAGACTAGACCAGAAAAGAAATACCTCCCATCACATAATAATCAAAACATCAAATATACAAAACAAAGAAAAAATACTAAAAGCAGTAAGGGAAAAAGGTAAAGTAACATATAAAGGCAGACCTATAAGAATTACACCAGCCATCTCACCAGAGACTATAAAAGCCAGAAGATCCTGGACTGATATCATACAGACCCTAAGAGAACACAAATACCAGCCCTGACTACTATACCCAGCAAAACTCTCAATCAATATTGATGGAGAAACAAAGATATTCCATGACAAAACCAAATTTGCACAATATCTTCTCACAAATCCAGCCCTTCAAAGGATAATGGATGGAAAACTCCAACACAAGGAGGGAAATTACAATGTAGAAAAAACAAGAAAGTAGTCTCCCATCAACTCCAAAAGAAGATAGTTACACAAACATAATTCCATCTTCAATAACAAAATGACAGGAAGCAACAATCATTTTTCCATAATATCTCTTAATATCAATGGACTCAATTCTCCAATAAAAAGACATAGGCTAGCAGACTGGATACATAAACAAGACCCAGAATTTTGCTGCGTACAGGAAACACACCTCTGTGACAAAGACAGACATTACCTTAGAGTGAAAGGATGGAAAACAATCTTCCAAACAAATGGTCCCAAGATACAAGCTGGAGTAGCAATTCTAATATCAAATAAAATTGATTTTCAACCAAATGTAATCAAAAAAGATAAGGAAGAACACTTTATATTCATCAAAGGAAAAATGTACCAAAATGTACTCTCAATTCTGAACATCTATGCCCCAAATGCAAGGGCACTCACATACATAAAAGAAACTTTGCTAAAGCTCAAAGCATACATCATACCTCACACAATAATAGTGAACGATTTCAACTCTCATCAATGGACAAATCATAGAAACAGAAACTAAACAGAGAAAAGTGAAACTAACAGAAGTTATGAACCAAATGGATTTAACATATATATATATATATATATATATATATATATATATATATATATGGAACATTTCACCCTAAAACAAAGGAATATAACTTTTACTCAGCACCTCATTGTACCTTCTCCAAAATAGACTATATAATTGGTCACAAAACAGGTCTCAACAGATACAAAAAGATTGAAATAATTCTTGTTGCACATATGAACTCACAGTGGTTGTGAAAGTTTGTAGAAGACCTGTAAAAACATATACCAGATGAAATCCCAGCATGGAAAGAGGAGGTTACCAAAAGATCTACTCTGCTTAAGGAGCTATTGGTAAACTGCCATTGCTGGTAGAGGGAAATGCACTGTTCTTAAAGAATGTAGCAACTTACAAATCGCCACCCCATGCCATTGAATGACCACTGAATACGTAAGAGTATATCAGCAATGCAAAATGTACTTGATGTATTTTAAGAAAACCAAAAGAACACAAATTTGAGTGGATACATCTGGGAGAAGTCAAGTGTTTACCAATACTGCATGCAATTCTGAAAAACAAAAAGAAATAAATCTAATGACAAAGGAGGAAACAAGTCTATTTCTTTCATCTAATTTCATCAGTTACATTTTCCATATAAAGTATACTAAGAATGAGAATCTCCATTAGAGGAAGGAAAACATCACTGCATGTCCATAAGATGAGTCATAGATTAGCATCTCAGTCAACAAGATAATAAAGGACAGAGACCATATGCCTCTGCTGTGTTTACTCTATCATTGCTATGAAGTAGACACTTTAATTCATATATAATGATAAGGCTAGTTTCATCACAATGCTTGACAGCTGCCACCACAAAGGAATTATCTTTCCTAGAGCAAAACATTGAAATTTCTTGTTTTTTAGTTCTATAACAGATGAAAGGGCCTGGGGACCTGGACTTTCTAAAGAAAAAATAATTACTTTCCTGAATCAGTTCCAAATTACACTCTACTTCTCAGACAGCCACTCATTCATACACACCTTCTTTCCCTAGGAAATTCTCACATTTTTTTTTACAGAAAAAAATACAATATTGTGATCTTATAACAGCAGGTTGTATCTTTGCAAAGTTATTTGTATTTACTGTCCCTTCAGGCTGAGGAGTGGCTATGTTTCCAACAGTTTCCATTGATGTAATACAATAATGTAAACAACTATATTGGCAGATACTGTTCAAAATCCCTGTATCAATTTTTCTATTAGTTGGCTTTACTTTAATGAAATAGCCAAAAGTACACCTAAATAGAGTAAATATATGGACTGCATCAGAGTTTCAGTTACAGTGGGTTTGAGTTTGACCCTTTGTTTCTGATCCTACCTCAAAACAGAATACTGTGCTACCAGCACATAGTCTAGCAAGCCTACTGACTTAGCATTACTGGTGCTGTGATGTAACACCATGGTCGAAGCAACTTGGGGAAGTAAGAATATATTCATTTGTTTGGCTTATGGTTCCATCCACATAATAGTTCATCAAAATAAATAATCAAATAACATAAAACAGGACTCAAACAAGGCAGGAATCTGGAGCCAGCAGATGGTTTGCTCCACCTGATTTCTTATAGAACCCAGCACAAAGAGAAGCTGTTTCCCTTCAAACATATGAAGTCGGCTGAATCCAGAACACAAATTCAGTTTCTCTCTGGTCCTCTTCAGAATAGAAACAAGACGCTCCACAAAGTCTACAAACCCAGTGCCGTCACTATTATGTATTTCATGTACCAACTAGAAATACCTATCAGTATAAAATTCTGACCCTCTAGACTTTGATATGACTATCTTGAATTTGTAGCAGAGTTTTAATCCAGCATCATGGTCACACTGACAAGGAATCACATCCAAAGACCTTGGTCTGTGTGATCTGGCTAGAATACAGAGATGCCCTTAGTATATATCTTTAATCCCTCCAGCTGTATTATAGACACATATTTAGTTCACACCTTTAATCCTAAACAATGACATCAAATTGAAGGCAGACACAGTGATGAATCAAAAAGATTTGACAGAAAGAGTCAGAGACAGAAAATTCCCAACTCCCAGGTGAACAGAAAGGAAAGAGAGGCTACTTAAGAACAGCACAGCACAAGAGTTGAGTGGATTTCAGTTGAATACAATTGAGCTGAGTTCAGTGCAGTATAGCCAAACTGAGTTCAGGAAGCTTCATTAAGTTCCTTTCTGTTCATGTAGTCACCAAGTCATGGCAGTCCAATTCAAGGAGTTCAGAGCAGTCTTTCGAAGCAGAACAATTCAGTCAGAAGACAAAAGAAAACAATTTTAATCAGTCAACTTAGAGAGGCATTTAAGCCTTATCAGCTGAGTTGAACAGCCAGAATTCAGAAAGAGCTAGAAAGTGTGAGATTATTTTTCAGTAAGTCTTAGAGGATGAAGCAATCTAGGCCTGGGTTAGCAGACAGAGTCTGAAATCTGAAGCCTTCAAGGTCTGGCTTGTAGAAGATTAGATTTTTCAGAGGCTAGAATCTTACATGAGTAGGCTTAGGGATAAATAGAAAAGACTCTGGGCTGAGCTCAAGGCATATATTTGTTAAAGTTTGGGTTTGACTCTCGTCTTACCCCTTCATCTATGGAATTACCGAATTCCAGGAAAATCCAGTTCTGACTAGATAGTAACATTCTGACTGAAATGATATGTCTAGCCATTCTTATTTTTGGTTCACATGATTCCAAGTGTAGAGACAGTAACGTTTCTACTATGTTGAAGTTTTAGCTATGTGAAAGAGTGTAACATTGACCCTGTCAGTTATTGTCTATTTTAAGAAATATGATTTAAAAAAAAAAAAAAAGATACACCACTATATTTTCATTGAAACTCATTGCAGAGGTGCTATTTTCAAGAATAAAAAAAAGACTCACATATTAAGTTCTTCAATAAATTCTCCATGGAATATTCAATAACACCAGGAATTTCTCAAGTCATATCACTTTCTTAAAAATTACATCTCACCAATTGGTATTAACATCATTTTTGGCTATTTTTGTAGCTTAATTTGTGTACAGATTTTGATATAAATACTGGAATAATTTTTGAATAGTTACTCCATCATCATAATAATTTTCTAGATAAAATTCAATTTTTATGAGTATATACAGATATATACAACAAAAAAAGACAATTTAAGTTGCTAGGACTGTGTAATTAGTAAATGGTAAAAATCTATTTTGAATGCCATATAAAATAAATATATATGTTCTTTTATAAGATAACCTACAAATATTATTGATTTGTTGTTGTATTAAAAAATAAAAACCAATAAACACTTATGAATTTTATACATGGTCAAAATTTATTCAGATGTAATCACTATTGGTTCTCAGTGAAATCCTAGTGGGTGCCTGTGAAGCATACACATTCTATATAAATCACTTAGCAATGAGCAATGTCTGTAGCAGCCAAACTCACTTCCTTGCCTGAAATAATTCATTGAGTTACTCTAAAGCAACTAAATCACAAACGACATATGACATTGTTTTAAAATATTGATTTCTATCATTAATCAGATGCAAATGGGAAAATCTCTCCTTCTGAAGCTAGCAAATTACTTACAAAAGCAGCAAGCTGAACAGAGGACTCTGTCTTTATGACTCTAAATTCCATATTCCAGAGATGAAGTTGGTCACACATGCAGTAGTCAGTTTTGTTTTAAAGTTGAAAGAGTTTAAGAAAATTATCTTTTTGATATTTCTAAAATTTTTTACTTAAATTGATTACTTTCTCATACAATATGTCCATACCACAGGTTTCCAATTCCTATTCCTTCATTCCTTCCAGGTCGATACAACTTCCCCTCTCTCCAAGTGCAACACGCTCCTTCCATTTGCTTTTCAGATAAAAGCAGGACTCTAAGAGGACAAAGTAAGATACAACAGGAAACTTCTTATTTCTAGAAAACCAAGGTAACATTTTTAACACCCAACTGAAGCTCTACGTCCTCTTCTCTCTTCTTCTCTTTCCTAACTTTCCTCTACCCCCTTCCAGACACTCCATCACCTCAATTTCCTCTAAGAGCAGGACTCTCATGGATGCTTACCAAATATGATATACCAAGTTGCAGTAAGACTAGTCACCTTATATCAGAGTGAAGCTGGACAGAACAACCCAGTTTGAAAAAAGGTGTCCCCCAAACAGGCAGAGAACCAGAAACAGTCTTCATTCAGACTGATAAAAGTCTCACAAGAGGACCAAACTATATAGCTGTAACATATATGCAAAGGGCTTTGATCATTGCATGCATGCAAGCTTCCTGATTGTCAGTTCAGTCTTTGTAGACAACTATGAGTCCAGCTTAAATAATTTTGTCAGTTTTTTTTTATGGTGTGCTTGACCCCTCTGGCTTCTATAATCTATCCTCCCACTCTTTAGCAGGGATCCCTGAACTCCACCTATTTTTGCCTGTGGGTATCTTCATCATTTCCACCAGTTGTTAGATGAAGACTTCAATGACAATTGAGCTAAGTACCAATCTGTGTGTATAGCAGAATATGATTAGTAATTATATTATTGAACTTTAATATGCAGTGTCAGGATTGTATTTCATCTTTTTTATGGGTCTCAACCTGGACAATTTAACAATTTCTTTGCCACTTTGTCATCGTAATCCTAGCACATCTTGTAGGCAGGGTAAACTGTATGTTGAAGCTTTTGTTGGTTTCCTGACCTTTCTACTGGAAGTTTTGTCTGGTTACAGAAGATAGTTAGTTCATGTTCTGTATCTCCCATTGTGAGGAGTACTAATGAGTCACCCTCATAAATTCTTTGAAGTTTCCATTGCACTAGATTTTTGGCTCATCCCAAAGATGTCCTCTAGTTTGAGTTGTCTCTCCCAGTACTCCTTTTTTCTATCCTTCACACATGTCATTCCCCTTGTTCCCAACCCCCAGCCAACGTTCAGGCCTGTCCATCAGCAATGTCTATTGTATTTCCCCTTTCCAGGGGCATTTGGGTTTGCCCCCTTGATCCTTCCTTGTTACTTAGCTTCTTGTGTTCTATGGATTGTAACATCATTATCTTTTTCTTTACAGCTTATATCCACTTATAAGTGAGTACATACCATATTTGTCATTTTGGGTTACCTCACTCAATATATATTTTTTTCTAGTTCCATCCATTTGCCTGCAAATTTAATGGTGATATTTTTTTTTAACAGCTGGACAATTCTTCACTGAGTGCATATGCCCTGTGTTCTTTAGTCATTCTTCTGTTGAGGAATATTTATATTGCTTCTAATTCCTTGCTATTATGAGTAAAGCTGCTATGGCCATAGTTGATCAAGTATCCTTTTGGTTGGATGGAGCTTCCTTTGTGTATATGGCCTGGAGTAGTATTGCTGGGTCTTGAGGTAAATTGATTCTCAGTTTTCTGAGAAATGTCTGAATTGATTTACCAAATAGTTGTACAAGTTTGCACTCTCCATCAATGGAGGATTGTTTCTTTTGCCCCAAATCTTCACAATAATATTCTGTCACTTGTGTTATTGATCTTAGCCATTGTGTCATGTGTAATATGAAAGACTTACATTTTGTAATATGCATTATGTAATATATTCTGACTTGCATTTTGCTGATGGTTAAGGATGTTGAACATTTCTTTAAGTGCTTCTCTACCATTAGAATATCAACTGTTGAGAATTCTCTACTTAGATCTGTACCCCATTTTTTAAAATTGGATTGACTGGTTTGTGGATGTATAGATTCGTGAGTTCTTTATATATTTTGGATATCAGCCTTGTGTCATATGTGGGTTTGTGAAGATCTTTCCCCATCTGTAACCTATCATTTCGGCCTTTGTAGGCTGGCTCTTGACTTATAGAAGTTTTTGAGTTTTATGATATTTCATTTGTTAATTGATGATCTTAGTGGCTGTGCTACTGGTGTTCTGTTCAGGAACCTGTCTCCTTGTCATTGTGTTTAATTCCCCACGTTCTCTTCTATCAGGTCCAGTGTAGCTGGTTTCATGTTGAGGTTTTTGATCAACTTCAACTTCAGTTTTCTTCAGGGTTATGTATGTGGATCTACTTTCATTCTTCTACCTACAGACATCGAGTTAGACCAACA
The DNA here is from genome assembly GCA_030674055.1 of Rhabdomys pumilio. Classification (NCBI taxonomy): domain Eukaryota; kingdom Metazoa; phylum Chordata; class Mammalia; order Rodentia; family Muridae; genus Rhabdomys; species Rhabdomys pumilio. The sequence continues at coordinate 98,584,986 of JANHMN010000001.1, forward strand.
CCATTTTTTAAAATATTTTTTCATCGTACAATGTGGCTTATTTATCAAATATCAGGAGTCCAGAGTTGTGTGGTATCTTCTGTTCAATTCCATTGATCTCCCTGTCTGATTGATTCTAATACCATGGGGTTTTATTACTAAGCTTTACAGTAGAGCTTGAAATCATTGACAGTGATACCTCCAGATATTATTTTACTGTTCAGAACCATTTTAGCTTTCCTGGGATTTTATGTTTTTCCATATGAGATTGAGTATTATAATCCTCAAATTATTCCACAAAAGAGAAACAGAAGGAACATTGCCAAAGTCATTCTCTGAAGCTACAGTCACTCTGATACCAAAACAATGACTCAAGGAATGCAAAAAAATTACAGATCAATTTCCCTCGTAAACATTGTTGTAAAAATACTTAATAAAATACTTATATACATATTCCAAGAACACACCAAAGAGATAATCCACCATGATCAAGTAGACTTCATTCCAGAGATGCAGGAATCATATAACATACAAAAATCCATATAAGTAGTTCACAATATAAACTAACTGAAAGAAAATAACAAATGCTCATCTCATTAGATGCTGCAAAAACCCTTTTTCAAAAATTCAACACCGCTTGATCATAAGTCTTGGAGAGATTAGGCATATAGGAGACATATAAAAACATAATAAAAGCAATTTACAGAAAAAGAATAATCAACATCAGTTTAAATGGAGAGAAACTCAAAGCCTATCTGCTAAGATCAGGACAAAGACAAGGGTCTCCAAGGCATTTCATATCTATTTAATATGGTATTTGAAGTTCTAGCTAAAGCAATAAGACAGCCAAAAAAAGATCAAAGAATACAAATTGGAAAGGAAGAAATCAAAGTATCACTATTGGCAGATAATATTCTAGTGTACAAAAACAACTCTAAAAATTTTACCAGGGAACTTCTACAGCTGATAAACACCTTCATTGTATTGTCTAAATACAAAATTATCTTAAAAATTAATCAATAATTATCCTATGTACAGAAATCAAACTGGCTGAGAAAAACATCAAAGAAACAACACCCTCCATAATAGCCACTAATGATATAAAATATTTTGTGGTAACACTAACCATGCAAGTGAAAAACCTAAATGACAAGAACTTCACATTTTTTAATGAAGAAACTGAAGAAGACATCAGAAGATGGAAAAATCTCCCATGCTATTAGATCAGTGGAGTTAGCATAGTGAAAATAGTCATCTTACCAACAGCAATCTACAGATTCAATGCAATTCCCATCAAAATTCCAACACAGTTTTTTTTTTTTTTTTTTTACCTACCTTAAAGAAGCAATATACAGCTCCATTTGAAAAACAGGGTAACTTTTGAGTATTACATTTTCTGCCATAGCCTCACATTAGAAAAATGTTCATAATATCTAGTGCCCCTGCCTAGGTATTATGCATTAATGTCTTTGTACCTACCCAGTTCAATCATTTCTAGTTGTATATAACTGTAGATAGACAGACAAGTGATATTTAAACAGGGATAAATCCAATAAAACATATAACAATGAAATTTACAAGCCTGAGAATATGTGTCCTATAAAAATGAAAAAATAAATAAGTAAGAGACAATGCTAGAAAACCAGCTATCATATTTCAGATGACTCTCCATAATTTCAGCTTTTCATAAAGCTACTAGACCCTGATGTCATGAGGTTTTTATAGTGATATATGTTAATATGAGTATGTTAGGCAGAGATATGAGTTAGATAACCATACATGTCTTTAAAACAATATTTATTTTATATACATGAATACACTGTAGCTGTCTTCAGACATACCAAAAAAGGAGGATCGTATCCCATTACAAATCATTGTGAGCCACCATGTGGTTGCTATGAATTGAACTCAGGACTTCTGGCTTAGCAACCAGTGCTCTTAACCACTGAGCCATCATTCCAGCCTATTAAAAATATTAGTATAAAATGTCCTCAGTCACATGGTTTTATCAACATTTAACAGCATTTAATTGGTATTCACATATTGAACTTTGATTACATTTGTGAAAAAATTATACTAAGTTTCCCTCTGGGTTAAAATCTCAGGTCTTTTCCCCCTCTACCCATCACAGTTAGTATACTTTTCACATTATTGTAAAGGTCAGCAGAAACCACAGAGTGAAGGGGAAATTAATGGATTTTGAATGAGGAAATAAAGAAAAAAGTGAACTTTACTCAGAATTCTATAGTGGCCCTTTGCAATAGAGTCTCAGGGAAGAAGCTGAAGGTGGAATTTGCAGAAGGACTTATGTAAATAAGGTAAAGTGCTTTTATGAAGTGGGTTTTAAAAACAACTTTTACTTCTTTCTCCTTCAGTGTATTGAGATAATAGCTGTTCACTATCTCTTCCTCCCTCCCTCAGAATAGTCTTTCCTTCATTCATTCATTAATATAAACCTACAGATCCCACACACACCATCCTTTTAGATCTGATGTATACATTGTATCTTGTAAATGACTATTTTTGTTTGCATGGTTATGCTTTTCTTAATAAATATGACAGATTTTTATTTATGAAAGTCTTTTTTGGTAAAGTGTGTCCAAGTTTTATTTTTGAGTTTTGGTGATATCAATTAGAGAATTGAGATATCCTTTCTGATTGTCTTGTTTGGATTTATCCACTATAATTCTCTTACAATATTGTTATGTAAATTTGTTGTAATTTGATTCACTTTTCCCACACTTTTTATTTATGTATTTATATAATTATGTACTTATTTGTTGATTTATGATGTTTATCAAAATTCAAGCTATACACACTATTGACTTTCTGTACTATATATTTTTTGGTTTTGTATCATAAAAACATTTAATATTTGTGTGTATAGTGGGACACATTTAAATCTCCAACCCAAATATGACCAGTCAATGAAAACCCAACCAAGTATTTATGAATAAATTCTGTAAGCCTAGATTGGTCAGATACCCCTACACTACTCTGTTCCCCAGCTATGAGACCCTTATAATTTGAGGATTTTCCAGACCCTGCATCTGTCCTACTACCTCCTGCTTTCTAGTTGTCCTCTCCTTCGTCGTCTTCCTCCTCCATTGTCTTACTCCAGTCCTCCCTCTGCTCTCTTCCACCAACCGTTATTTCTCCACCTCCCCTTCTTCTGCCCAATCACTGGCTCCAGCCTTTATTTTACCAATTAAGATGGGCAGAAGCTTTACTAGAATTCATCTGTGTAATGATTCACACCTTCTATGCAGCCCTTCACAGGAAAGGGGAATTAGTATTAAAATACAAGGCCATGGCTATCCACAACGTGTGGGTGTGTGTGTGTGTGTGTGTGTGTGTGTGTGTGTGTGTGTGAGCGTCTGTGTCTGTGTGTGTGTGTAACCTTTTGAGTCTTGTTTCTCCTGCCACTCTGGGAACCAAACTCAGATCTTTGGATGTGCACTGAAATCATGTTTACACTCGGAATTATTTTACTGGCCACCAGAAGATAAATGTGGTGACAGGTCATCCAGTTGGGCATGGTAGTGTCGTCCTTCAAATAATCACTAAATCTTCAGACTAATAAAATTTCATCTGAATTGTACAATGGAATGAATGGCAGAGTATATGGAGTTAGAAGCTGTAGTGATAATTATTAAGAAAGAGGCGTCCTGCTTGGCTGCCAGCTCAACAATAAGTTCAACACAAGCCGGTGTTCTCAGTGACACCTGCCCAAGTCTGCCCACTGCCAACCTTGGCCTCCACTGTGCTAGGCCTGGCCCCATGCAATAACAGTCATACTCATGGTTACATATCACAATACCCAGTAACCCAGTAAAATCAAAATTCTTAGTGTTTACAGCTAACCAATCAGATTTATATATCAACAAGTACTCAAATCCCACGATGCCCACACAACCACTTCAAAGCCAATTGAATAATGGTAAGATTAAAAACACAGAATAAACAATTTATCCAAATTATCTCAACCTTTTCATATCATCTCTGTATATGAATAAATAAAGCTACACTGATTTTATGTCTGCTTCCATATTCATTCTCTCAATTTCCCTCTGTGTCTTTTTCTCTGCCACCCTTTTCCCTCTCCAATCACAGGCCTCCCACTGCAAATAAATTGGACAGGGAAGTTTCTTCCACAATAAACTTTTGCTAAGTGTAAACTAATCCACATTTCAGATCAGGGTCAGATGGTTTCCTTTATTGTTCAATATTGGTCTCAGTACATGTATGGCTACAACTTGCCATTTCTGTTGTTAAAAAGGATAAGATCTTTCAGTGAACACATAGGTACACCTCAGACAAAATAACTTTATTTTATTGGATATTTTATTTGCATTTCAGATGCCATCCCCTTTCCCCATTTCCCCTCCCTAGAAAACCCTTATCCCATGCCCCCTTTTCCTTTTTGCTTTTATACAATTTTTTAAATGTTAATCAAAGGCTTTATAAGTTTGGTAATGCTCAATCAGAAGTGTAACCCAATACCCAACCTAGATATATCAACTATCTTTGACTGATGGAGAGACGTGAACATCTGCCTCTATGTCCCCCCTCTTTCTCTCTCTTTCTCTCTCTCATCACCTAGTTTCTCCTCTCCTTCTTCTCCTCCTCTCCTTACTCCTTCTCTTCCTCTCCGTACTCCTCTCACCTTAGCTCCTCCTACATATCACCCTTCCTGTTAAAATAAAACTTTTCTCTCAAAGTACAATTTGAGCATATTTATGCCAATTTGTACCAGTGAGGTACAAGATAGTCCTAATACCCACTCCATCATTTTGTTTACTAACCAGAACCTCTGTCATCTCTCCTAACTAAAATACTTAGTTCTGAAACTGGCTTTTTTCTTGGCTTTAGAATGAATGTCAGCTGAAAACCACCCACTCAAATCTTTTCTCTCAAAGTAAATAGCCAGAGGATGAGGCATGGGTGTTAATTTAACTCTCGTTTGTATTTATTAATACAAAGGACACTGCAAGTATTTTGCCTATTTCAAAACTATCTTGCTTCAACATCTTTTACTAGTTTGAATTTCACCTATTTTGTTTTGTTTTTTCCTCCATTATGCCTGCCTTTGTATAGTGTAAAGTTTTATTCCTTTTTTTCTTCTCTTATACATTACATTTTAACCACAGTTTCTTTTTCGGATCTTCCCAATCCCTCTCCCTAGCTCTACTCTCTACATGATCCAAGCTTCCTCCTTTTCCCTTTAACATAAAAGGAGCAGGCTCTTCAGGGATGTCAAGTAAACATAGCCTAACAAGCTACTACAAGGCTAGCCATAAACCCTCATATCAAGGCTGGATGACACAACTCAACAGGAGAAGATGGGTCTCAAACATAAACTTTAAATATCATAAATTCATAATACCTGAATGAAATAATATAAATTTGTTAGTGATAGCTAATATTAAAACGTTTTAAATACCTTTAAGTTCCAGAGACATTTACATTTTAAATCAGATCTTTATTTATCTTGCAGACAATTTCTCAATAAACACAGTCTTTCAACAGAACACTCAGTATTAGGTGTAGCATTTCACTGATTTACTGTGAGTTAATAATATGTGTTGACAGACTCACAAATCCTATATGAAAAATTCCAAAAATGGATGAGAAAATAATATAATTTAATTTTCAACTTATAAGCACCTAACCTTATATGCTTATTTGTTAATTTAATAATGTATTCACACTTGCAAGCTTACTTTACTTGCATCCTATACAAGGGTTGAATAATGATCATAAACAAAATAAGTTATTCACTCATAAAAAATTATAAATCTTTAAATCACACTATTATTATCTAAAATGTCATGAGTTACACTGGACTCATATAATTAATTTTTCATCAATATTTGAAGGTTTTTGAATAAATTATCCTAGTAAGTAAAAATTACAAACTAAGACAAAATGTGGAAATTATCTACTAAAATCCAACTAAGAAGAGTAATAGTGGAAAAATAAAGAGTAGTATTAACCAGAAAATAAAATACAAATATTAGAAAGGAAGGAGGCATGTATGTGGATACTCCACAAACTGTTGTCTGCCCAGAGGCCATGGCCTACACAGATCAGCTTCACTGTAGAAGAGATACAAGAAGGATCTCAAACATGGGTGTTCTTACCAGTGAAACAATGCCATTTTTTTTCATTAATTGATGTATTTGCTCATTTTAAATCCTAAAATCAATCTCCCTCTCCTTCCACTCTGTGTCCTCAGACAGATCCTTTTCCATCCCCTCCTTCCTTTTCTCCTCTAGGAAGGGAGATAAGCCCCATGTATTGCAACACTCTCCTAGCTCATCAAGTCACTAAAAAGCTAGGTTCATACTCTCTTATCTAAGACAGACAATGTGGCCCCATTAGGAAAACGGGATCCACAGGCTGGCAACAAATTCACTGACAACACCTTCTCCAGTTGGAGGGGAACCAGCAGGAAAACCAAGCTACACCTCTGCCAAACATATGTCGGGGCCTAGATCCAGTCTATCTATTCTTTTTCTCTGGTTGGTGGTTCAGTCTCTAAAAGCCCCCAAAGGTCCAGGTTACTTAACTGTCTGGGTTTTCCTGTAGAATTTCTGTCCTCTTCTGGTTCCTCAACCCTTCCCCCAACTCTTCCATAAGACACCCTGAGCTTCATCTAATTTTTGCCTGAGGGTCTCTGCATTTATTTCCATTGGCTACCTGGTGGAGCCTCTAAGAAGACAGTTACACTAGGCATGTATTTGCAAGCAGATCAGAGTATCATTAACAGTGTCAAAGATTGGTTCTTGCTCATGAAATAGGTCTAATTTGGACCAGTTATTAATTGGGTATTCCATCCCTCTCTGCTTTGTCTATATCCCTGAAAATATTGTAGGCATGACAAATTTTGGGCCAAAGATTTTTTTTTTGACAGGATTTCTCTGTGTAGTCCTGGCTGCCCTGGAACCCACGCTGTAGACCAGGCTGGCCTCAAACTCAGAAATCCGCCTGCCTCTGCCTCCCAAGTGCTGGAATTAAAGGCGTGCGCCACCACTGCAGGTAGGTCAAAGATTTTTGTTCGTGTGTTTCTATCCTTGTCCCTCTACTTGGAGTCTTGCTCCAAGTAGGGAGTGACTACTTCAAAATCCATATTGCCCACTGCTGGAAGTCTCAGATAGAGTCACTTCCATAGACAACCTGGGGCTTCCCCACCATCCCACCTATACCTCTGGTTCCCATTCTTTCTCCTCTGCTCTCTCTTCACCAGACGCCCTAAGCCAGATCTCCTCCCCATACACTCTCATCAAGTTTCCTCCCTCCATCCACCTCTGATTTCTATTTTATTTCTTCTTCTGTGAAAAATCAACCATCTTATCTTGGGCCATCCTTGTTATTTGGGTTCTCTGGGTCTGTGGATTATAGACAGTTATCCTGTACTTTATGGTTAATATCCATTTATAAGTGAGTACGAACAAGGCATTTACTTTTGTGTCTGAGTTATCTTGATATTTTCTAGTTTCAACCATTTGCCTGCAAAATTGATGATTTCTTTGTTTTTAATAGCTGAGTACTTTTCCATTGTGTAAATGAACCACATTCTTTATCTATTCTTCACTTGAGGGACATATAGGATGTTTCTAATTTCTGGTTATTACAAATAAAGCTGCTATGAACATAGTTGAGCAAGTATCCTTGTGGGATGGTGAAACAGTTTTTTGGGTATGTGTTCAGTTGTGGTATAGCTGGGTCTTGAGTTACAATGGTTCCCTTTAGAACCATTTCTGAGAAACCACCAAATAAATTTCCAAAGTGATTGTACAAGTTTGTTCTCCCACCAGCAATGTAGGAATGTTCCTCTAACTCTATATCCTATGTGCTATCCCTCGAGATTTTGATCTTAGCTATTTTGATGTGTTTAAAGTGGAATCTCAGAGTTGTTTTGCTCTGAATTTCCATAATGACTAAGAATATTGAACATTTCTTTTTTAAAATGTTATTTAGTATTTTTATAGTCCAGACTGTATCCTTCTACTGGTCCACCCTCTGACTGAACCACATCCCATACCTCCTCCCTCCATCTCTACAAGGATGTCCTCAACCCCCAACCCCCACCTCACTATATCTTCCCAGTGCCTTTATTTAAATTTTCAAGTGCTGAAAAATTTTGTTCATTTCTTTCACTTGCTTGATTGTGTTTTCCTATATTTCTTTTTTAAATCTTTTATTTATTTATTTATTTATTTATTTATTCATTTTTCACTCCAGGTTTTATTCACCTCCCAGTCCACCCACTGACCATTCCACATCTTATATCTCCTCCCTGCACCCTGTCTCTGTGTGGGTGTCCTTCTATATTTCTTTATATTTATTTATTTACACTTTAAGGCCCTCTGCTTCTTTAATTGTATTTTCCTGTATTTCTTTAAGGGATTTATTCATTTCTTCTTTAAAGAACTTTATCATCATCATAATTGACTTTATCATCATCATAGATTTAAGGTACATTTCTTGTGATTCTTATATGTTAGGATATTCAGAGCTTGCTATATAAATAGCAAAATAAAAATCAAAATAGCTAAGATCAAAATCTTGAGGGATAGCACATAGGATATGGAGTTAGAGGAACATTTCTAAATTGCTAGTGGGAGCATAAACTTGTACAATCACTTTGGAAATTTATTTGGTGGTTTCTCAGAAACCGTTTTAAAAGAAATTGTTCTAACTCAAGACACAGCTATACCACTCCTGAACATATACTCAAAAAATGTTTCACCATCCCACAAGGATACTTGCTCAGCTAACTTAAATGTTCTACAGCAGAGAACATAAGCATGCAGAAGGATAAAAGGCTTATAAAAACTCAAGTCAGAAACAATATATTATGGATCCAAGAAGCCATTTTATTTACATTAATAAAATATAGAATTTAATATCTATGTGTCCACAATTTAATTTATACATAAAATGACAATAGCAAGCTGTAATGTTCATCAACCAATTAAAAATTCTTTAATGAAATATATAGATGCCTACTTACTTTGCAATAAAAATTCTTCAGAAATAAGTAGAACCAGAATTATTTTAGGCAAAATGTCACACTAAAAGTAAAAGTATAAAGAGTACTCTTAAGGCAAAAGAACTCATCTCTGGCTAGAGATTTATGGATATAGAAAGTAATACACCTTTGTGAAGAAGTCGAATACTAAGTATATCTATCTTAATATAAAATATATTCTGAGTTTAAAATAAATACTGAATAAAATTCCATTAGCATAGCATTGTGAAAACAAGAGAAGAGTAAATGAGTATAAATTAAAATAAAATTATAGATCGATAATTTAAAGGATGATAAATTAACATTTTACTAACTATTTAAATAGTAGACTGACAATTTTGTTTATCAATTTAGTACAAAACAAAAAATAAAGAAACATAATTAAAATGAGATAAAACAAAGAGTAAACCATAGTCTCATATTAAGGCAATGCTTGCAAAAATTTTATACACCAAGTTAATTAAATATAAGTTGATTACGTATTTACGAGAATCCAAATCTTACCAGTAGAATGCATACATGAGTCAGGACTATTAGAAATATAAATTAGAGCCCAACTTCTCAAACAATGCAGGATAATTCTTGTGGATTATCCTGATGCTGTTTGTATTTTAATACGATTTCTGCTTTCTCTGAAGGGGCTGTCCATACAAGGAATGGATCACACACTCAGGTGATTCCATGTGAACCTTCTCCCCATTTTAACTGGTCAATAAAGATGGCAGGAGCTAATCCCTGGGTGAAGGATAAGGTGGAATTTCTGGGTCCCAGAAGGAAGAGGAGGGGAGAGAGATTTAGACCACGCTGTGGAGCAGATAGGAAGTAGCAGATATGTAACTCTCAGGGACCAATAGTTTGTAGCCTCTGTAGGTAGCTGTGGCAACTAAGGAGGATGGGGCAAGATATAGCCCAGCCACTAAATTATCTGGTTAGTTTTAAAATAAAAGGCTGCCTGTTGTTTTCCACAGACAGGGCGTTTGTAAGAGGCTTGGAGAAACTAGCCATGGGAGCTGGGTAAGATAGCTGTTGCTGTCACTTGGCAAGGAGGAAGCATGCATTTTAAAATTACACTCAACAGATAGTGCCAGTTATTTAAAAATAGTACAAAACTAAAATTACTTAAGATTTAAATGATGAGATAGGTCAAAATTATAGAAACCAGATATTGGAACAGGTAAATTTATAAGGAAGAAGTGAAAGAACAGCAGAGGGAATATTTCATGGAGATATTATTATTTTGTTTCATGATTCCCCTGGGATCACCCTGTATTTCCTTTTCATAAGGCAGAAAATGTATGAGAACTTTGTGAAATAAATTTAAGTCCTTGGTGTCTTATTTAATCGTGCACATAAAGAGCCTAATGGAATTTCGCAGAAGTCAGTGCATTTTGAGAAAACTTGGAAAAGTAGCTTATGTCATGCATCTAAATTCAGATTGGGGAACACAGACAGTATAATGCGAAGATAGTGTAATTCTGAGGCTCAAACTAAAACACAATAAAGGTTCTAAGACTGTGGATTTCTGTCATTTAATATGATCCTCTATCCTGGTACGTTCTGTTTGTCTAGCCTACCCCACCTAATACAAGTCTCTCTGAAATATCAAAGACAGCACCATAGTGTTCCTGAGATAAGTGTGAAAATAAGAAATTTTTCACTGGATGATTGGCATCGTCCATTTTACCTTAGAGAATGAATGCCAGTAGGGATTTATTCTTTTATGAATTCTAAGGAAACTGTTTAATAAACCATTCAATCTATTAAGTGGAAATACAGGGTATTAGAGAGAGAAAAATGTACACCGTGGGTTTTTATAACAAGGAAAATTACAACCATCGCCACATCACACAACAGTGAAAATGTCAGCAGTACGAATCACAACATTTTCTGATTTCTTGAACACTCTCTTCCTGTCTGACAAAAGCAAAACTTAGGCAATATGCCATTTCTATTGACTTTATCATGGAATCTCTTTTTCATTCATATGTGACAAATACTAGTTTTTCTGATTTTATAGACACTTATTTTGAACAACCTAGAAAACGCTGGTTTAAAGATATTGCCAAAGCAAAATATGAACAGTTACTTATTGAAATGTCCATGTATAATATTTTTCTTTATTAGTATTGTTCAACATAATAAACAAGAACCAGGAAATTACATAAGTAAAATCATATGTATATTAAGATTAATTGGACGAAGTGTGGGAAGGATAAGTAAAAATATATCAGATCAGACACCTGTGGGAATTTGGAGTACGGCTTCTTCCAGGGATGAAAACTGAGAATTTGAACATGATATGTAAAGAAAATGGGATTAAAAATTAAACCGAAATCAGACAATTACATTAACAGATAGTAGTAGCCAGGAATAAGAACACTGTATTTTTCCATAAGATGTTTGGCAAGAGTTCTATCTTCAGTGAACTGTATTTTTGTTGAAAATATTTATCTGATCATTATTTTCACACATCATTTCTCTGACTAGTGTGACCAAAGAAGTGAGACCTTAAATGTCAACAGTGTAAGTGATAGACTGAACGGCAAAAGATTGGAATTAGATACCTTAAATCCAAGTAAAATACAGGCGTGAAATAATATGGAAAACAGTTTGATCAGACTGACTGATTTAATCTTAATGGAACTGCCAGAGTCCACTTTCCTCATACTGGTTAAGACAGAGCAATTAGGAAATGCAAAAAAATGTTCAATAAGTTAGATAAGTAAATGGCAGCTTAGATCTATAATAAGGACAAGAAGAGAAGCTTTGAAAGTTAAGAACCCTAAAACGGTCAAATTTGTTCCATGACATTTTTTTAAATTTATTTATTTACATTACATCTCACTCACTGCCTCCCACTAATGTCACCTCCTCCTTCAGGTTTCCACCCTTACACCTCCCCTTCTCCTCTGAGAGGTAGGGGCATCCCTGGGTATCACCCCACCTTGACATATCAAGTCTCTAGGGGTGTATGCTCATCCTCTTCCACTGAGGCCAGACAAGGCAGTCCATCTAGAAGAAGAAAACCCACCAACAGGCAAAGGCTTTTGGAACAGACCTTATTCCATTTGGATCCACATGAGACTAATCTGCAAGTCTTCTATGTAAGTGCAGGGATGCCTAATTCCAGTCTTGTGTGCTCTTTTGAAGGTGGTTTAGTCTCTAACAGCCCCACGAGTCCAGATCAGTTAAATCTGTTGGTCTTCCTGTGGAGTTCTTATCCCCTTCGGGGTCTTCAATCCTTCCTGCTACTCTTCCACAGGCTCCATCCTCCATTTGGCTGTGAGTGTCTGCATGGAGCTAAGTCAAATGCTAGGTATAGCCCCTCAGAGAGACAGACATACTTGGCTCCTGTCTGCCAATATTACAGAGTATCATTAATAGTGTCAGAAATTGGTGCTTCTCCATGGGATGGGTCTCAAAATGTGCTGGTTGTTGGTTGGTAATTCCTTGAGTCTCTGCTTCATCGCCCATCCATCCCTGTGTTTCTTGTAAACAGGATAAAACTTGGGTTGAAAGTTTTGTGGGTGGTTTGCTGTCCCTATCTCTCCACTATGGTTCCTGCCTGGCTACAGGAGATGGCATTTTTTGGTTCTGTATCTCCAATGCTGTGGGTCACAGCTAAGATCATCACCATTAATTCTTGGGCATTTCTCTTATGCCAGATCTCTGTCATGTCCTGAAGATTCCCCCACTTCCCCACCCCTGTCAATAGCAGATTTTCTGTCATGAGGTAATCAGGTGATTTTTTTTTAGTTCATTTATATGGTGGATTACATTGATGGATTCTCATATATTGAACTATCCCTGCATTCGTGAGACAAAGCCGATTGATGATGGTGAATGATGTTTTTTATGTGTTCCTGGACCATTTTGTGAGTATATTTATTGAGTATTTTTGCATCAATGTTCATAAAATAAATCTGTTTGCAGTTCCCTTTCTTTGTTGAGTCTTTGTGTTGTTTAGGTATCAGGGTGACTGTGGCCTCATAGAATAAGGTTGGCAGTGTTGCGTCTGTTTCCATTTTGTGGAATAGTTTGAGTTGTATTGATGTTAGCTCTTCTTTGAAAGTCTGGTGGAATTCTGCAATAAAATCATCTGGCCCTGAATTTTTTTTTATTGAGAGTCTTTTAATGACTGTTTGTATTTTGTTCGGGGTTATAGAGATGTATAAATGGATATGTTTCAGCTGACATTACTCTGCGAATCAGTTCAACTCCATGAAATCAGTGAACCACCAGAAGTTTTTGGTAGGTTTCACTCTATGGAGTCCTCAAGAATGTAGCTTAACTACGCAGTGTAAGGCAGACCAGTATATGCACATCATTAGGGAAGACTCCTTCATCATGTGTCCTTTTACATCCTTGCTTTAGTTGAACATCTATTCTCCTGTGTCTGTTTCAGTTAATTGTTCCTTCAAGATTCTGCCTTAGCCTTTCAGATGTGTGTTCATTTCAGGAAAACATTCCATCATGGTTTTGTCCCAGCAAAACACCATCCAACACCAAATACTTTCCAAAGTACTGTTAACTTTACAATTCAATTGTGTTTTGGTGAAATATTCCATAGATGTCTGATAGGTTCATTTGATTCATAATGTCTGTCAGTTTCACTATTTCTTGTATTCTGTCTTGATGACCTGTCAGTTGGTGAAAGTGTGGTGTTGAAGTCTCCCACTGTTAATGTGTGGTGTTTGGTGTGCAATTTAATCTTCAGCAATGTTTCTTTGACAAGTGTGGTTGTTCTTGTGTTTCAGACATAAATTTTAAGAATTGAGGTATCATCTTGGTATATTTTTCTTTTAATGAGTATGAAGTGTATGCTCCTGTCTCTTTTGATGAATTTTGATTGGATGTCTATTTTATTAGTTATTAGAATGGCTTCTCCAGCTTGCTTCTTGGATTGATTTGCTTGGAAAACTTTTTTTCAGCCCTTTATTCTGAGATAATATCTATCTTTATTGCTGAGGTGTGCTTCTTTTCTTGTAGGCAGCATAATGGTGGATCCTGCTTTTATATCATTCTGCTAGTCTGTGTCTTTTTATTGGAGAATTGAGTCCATTGATGTTGAGAGATATTAATGACCAGTGCTTGCTTGTTAATTCATTTTGTTATTTGTGGTGTTGGTGTGCGTGTGTGTGTGTGTGTGTGTGTGTGTGTGTGTATGTGTGTGTGTCTGTGTGTCTGTGTATGTCTATGTGTGTGTTTGTGTTACTTGTTTCTGCTGGTGTGGGATTACTTACTTCCTATGTTTTCTTGGATGTAGTAATCCTCTATGACTTGGAGATTTCCTTGTAGTATTTTGTATAGGCCTAGATTTGTGGATAGATATTATTCAAATTTGGATTTTGTGGAAAGCCATGGCAAGGCCTTACTCTTGGCAAACCCTCATCCTTGGCTCTCCTATCTACTATTCTTCTTTCTGCTTACCTTCCATGATTCACTTGTCAATTCTCAGAACTTCAAACAAGGCCTCATAGCAACCCACCTTAGTAACCCTTCCTTCTGATCTTTAGATTTAGCCAACATCCTGATAGATAGATAGATGTTTTTAGGACCCCTGGTAATGGCAAAGCTTTGTGATAACAACAGGTATGACTTAGTTAGACCCCACAGCTGCAGCTAGCTTCCTCCACCTGCAAAGCCCTCTTTCCTTTCCTACTCTCCCTCCATATCCTGTTTTCAGAGTATATAACCTGTGCGAACAATAAAATCTTTGCCAGCTCTTGGTCAGACTTCTTGACTTGCCATGCCTTTTTATTTTCTTGCGCATCTCAGTCCTCTCCACAGGATCTAGGGGTTCCACTTGATTGTCCAGCTGACCTGGACAGGATTTGTCTTAAAATGTCTTGTTTTTCTGTATATGGTTATTGATAGTTTTGTTGTGTATAATAGTCTGTGTTGGCACCTATAGGCTTTTCGTAGTTGCAAGATATCTTTCCAGGTCCTTCTAGGATTTTGAGTTCCTGTTGAGAAATCAGGTGCAATACTGATAGGTGCAAAAATGCCTTTGTATGATACATGGCCTTTTGCCCTTGCAACTTTTAATATTCTTTCTTCAATCTGCAGATTTTTTGGTTTGATTATTAAGTGTCAGGAGTATTTTCTGTTTACTTTAATTGGTTTGCTAAAAGTTTTTGTATGTCGATAAGCACCTCTCTATTTACATTAGGAAAGTTTTCTTTTAAGATTTTGTTGAAAATATTTTTCTGAGCTTTGTAACTGGGACTCTTCACCTTCTTCTATTCCTATTATTCTATGGTTAGATATTTTCATGGTATCCTACATGAACTGAATGTTTTATGTCAGAAATGCTTTAGAATTAAATTTTTTGACTAGCGGATCCATTTCTTCTACTGTATCTTCACCACCTGAGCTGCTATCTTCCATCTCTTGAATTCTGTTGGTGATGCTTGTATTTGTTGCTCCTATTTTCTTCCATAGATTTTCTATCTCCAGGATTTCCTTTGTTCACGTTATGTCTACTACTTCTATTTCTACTTTTAGGTCTTGCACAGTTTTATTTGTCTCTGTCGCCTGTTCAGTTGTATTTTCCTTCTGTCTTTAAGGGATTTCATTCCTTTTTAAAGACCTCTACTTGTCTGATTCTATCCTCCTGTATTTGTTTAAGAGATTTATTAATTTCTTCTTTAATGGTCTCTATCAATTTTTATAAGATTGGATTTAAAGTCATTTTCTTATGCTTTGATTGTGTTAGGCTATCCAGGGATTGCAGCAGGAGGGTAGTTATAAAAGTATCTTTTTTTTTTGACTTTTAATTATTGTATTTTTTTTTCAAGAGCCTTTTGCTATCTGAATGGCTTTGGTCCCAGTTGGTTCAACTATTGTAGGTATTCAGAGGGAGTTAACCTCTATGGTACTTAGTGGCCGGCCTCTGGTTGGTATCCTTGGACTGTCTGATTCTAGATCAGCAGGTCTGTATGGTTCAGAATTCACAGGTCCTATGAAGGTGGCAGCAATGTGCTAGGAGATTCATGTCTGCAAGAAACAACAGACTGCTCATTGCAACTTAGTGTGCTCCAGATAACTAAAGCAGCAGAAGAGATGGGTAGGGGTAGGGAAGTTAACTTGTCTGGTTCAGGCTTACAAAGTCTGGTGAAGGTGAGCTGAAAGGTATGGGAAGAATGGAGGTTCAGAGAGGACAGCAAACTGCTTAGGGCAGCTTGGCATGCCCCAGATGACTCAGTGACCAGGGAAGATTCTTTGAACTATTACCATAAGCTTTCACTGCCAATGTGTTTCTCTAGGCAGTGAAGATGTAACGTCTAAGGATTTATCATGTTGTTCCCTATGGTTTTATTTCCCTGTGGAAGGGGACACAGTGTCAAAATTAGTTTGCTTTTCTCAACCTGCATTATGGAGGCATATGGATACATTGTGTAGAATGAAAGTTGTAACACAAAGCCACCAATATTATTTTCATATAAATTAAATTTGATGGCAGCTTCTTACATTGAGATGAGCATGGTTGCAGTTGGCATTCAAAGAAATAGATACAGGAAGAAAAACATTAACACGCTGAATGTAAGAATCTGATAGAAAGATTTATGATTACTACTAGACTGTTAATTGCATGGAACGTTTCATTTTCTAAAATATATGAAATGAACAATTTGCATTTATATATTGAGATATTATCATTTTGTAAATAAGCATCAATTTAATAAGATATCACACTAATAATGCAATATCTTACTTAGATTTAGTATATATGAAGTATATAATTTATTGAAATTATACGTAATATTAATGAATTTTGTATTTAAAGTAATTTGATGTAAACATTAATATACATTATGATTTTTACATTAGTGTATAATCTTTTCTACGGAATGCAAAAGTAATAATAGATTTACATTATTCTTTGACATTAGGATGTGAACATAAAAATTATTTGCAGTATATTTATAGCAGAACTTACCCTTCAAAATTTGGTCAACACTCACTTAAATTCTAAGCAAGTCTATGACTAGTACACAAAGATTTTTAGATACAATTATTTAGAATATATATATTTTGACATATAAATTATTTGAATTGTTTATTTAACAAAAATCAATGAATCATTGTTTTCTGTTGTAGAAAACAAGCTGGCAAGATTTATCAATTTTGAAGGTAGAGTAAGCTAAATGTTATTTAGAAGAACAATTTACTTTTGTTTATTTACTTTCCTTTGCACATTTTATATTAACTATTATTTACCTTAATATTCAGATGGAAAAGAGGTATTTTTTTGTATTTACAGAAATGTTGTGATTGTTAATTACAATGAACCTGGATATAACTGAAATTGCTATATAAATACTGAAATTAAAAAGCATTCCCCTAGCAGTAGGATGCTATTTTTTGTTTCTATTTTTACTGAAAGAGAGAGAGGGGGGAAGAGAATAGATATTACCATAGTTTTCCTCCCTCCAACTCTCACCAGGATCTTCATACTCTCATTTCTACCCAACTGCATGTCCTTTCTTTCAGTATCTTTTTGCAAACAAACAGGCAAACAGCCAATAAGAACAAAAACAAACATATAAACAAACCAAAAAAAAAAAAAACAGAATCAATGAAAATAGAAAAAAAGAAGAAACACACACATACAAACCAAAATCAGAAACTATGATATTCTAGTAAAAGATCAGTAAAAGACACTCTCCCCCAAAAAGCAATATAAGGCAGAAAGTAGACAAAAATGGAATTGAGTTCATTTTGTATTGGCTATTTACTGTTGAGTATGAGTCCTTTGTTAATTAGGTTTGCATGCCCTTTGAGACTACTTTGGAGAAAACTGTCTTGGTTAGAGATAGTGTCTCTTGGTTGTTGACTGTGCCCATATCTCTTTTTAATGGCGAGATCCCATCTGTACCAGTTCCTCTAAAATTACATTATAGCTTTCAGTTTAGAGTTTTTATGGGATTTCTGAGTGTGTTAACAAGTGAGTTCTTTTTGACATTTTTCTTTCTGTTTGTTTGTTTTATCCAATTCTAATGGCTGTGTGCCTTT
Organism: Rhabdomys pumilio; assembly: GCA_030674055.1. Taxonomy (NCBI): domain Eukaryota; kingdom Metazoa; phylum Chordata; class Mammalia; order Rodentia; family Muridae; genus Rhabdomys; species Rhabdomys pumilio. Next base: position 98,603,020 of record JANHMN010000001.1, read on the forward strand.
ATCTTATTGTATCATATTGTTATATTATTATTTTGTTTTACTGTATTTATATCATATTATCTACCCTTTAAGCCTATTCATATTCTAATTAGCAACAGAACAGGAATGGAAGCAAAACTGAGTGGAGGAAGAGAAAGAAATAGAAGGAAAATTATAATAAAGATAAATTATGTAATAAAAATTAATTTTCAATAAAAAACCCTATGATGACCTGTGTATATTAACATGGTATCTGTGAATTTATATGTTCATCTATCTCCTGTTCAGCATAGATCCCTCAACCATGAGGGGAAGTGTTTTATGACATCCTATTTTGAACTGAATATAGAATATGGTTTTCTTTTTTCTTTCTGTCTTTTTGTTTGTTTGTTTGTTTGTTTGTTTGTTTTTTCATTCTTTTTTGTTTTGTTTTGTTTTAGTGTTTTTTTGGTTGTTGTTGTGTTTGTTTGTTTGTTTGTTTGTTTTTTCATATTACTACTTACCTGAGACAATACCCAATTCTAAGCTGGTCATCTTACTCAGTGTCTTGCTTAGAAAAATGTTTCTTTCTCCTTCATAAGCCAGAGTTGAGCTCCATTGCTTCTAGATGATTCTGTTAATTATACCTGACTAATACTTTACTCTGTATTTTTTTGTTGTTGTTCTTTTAGTTTTTTTTTCACTTCAGATTTTATTCCCTCCACCCCTGTCTACCCTCCACCTGTTCCATATCTGATTCCTCCTCCCCACCTGCCCATCTCCATGAGGATGTCCACCCCAACCCCCCTACCCAATTACCAACTACACCTCTAAATTCCCTGGGGCCTCCTCCAGTCTCTTGAGGGATAGGGCATCTCCTCCGACTGAACCCAGACCCGGCAGTCCTCTGCTTTATATGTGTTGGGGGCCTCATATTCAGCTAGTATATGCTGTCAGGTTGGTGGTCCAGTGTCTGAAAGATCTCGAGGGTCCAGGTTAATTGAAACTGCTGGTTCTCCTACAGGAATGCCCTCCTCCTCAGCTTCTTCCAGCCTTTCCCTAATGCAACCACAGAGGTCATCAGCTTCTGTCGATTGGTAGGGTACAAATATCTGCATCTGACTCTTTCAGCTGCTTGTTAGGGCTTCTGGAGTGCGATCATTCTAGGTCCCTTTTTGCGAGTGCTCCATAGTCTCAGTAATAATGTCAGGCCTTGGGACCTCCCCCTTGAGCTTGATCCCACTTTGGACCTGTTACAGGACCTTTTTTCCCTCAGGCTCCTCTCCATTTTCATCCCTGCAATTCAGTCAGACAGGAACAACTATGGGTCAGAGTTTTGACTGTAGGATGGCAACACCTCCCTCATATGATGCCCTGTCTTTCTGCTGGAAGTGGGCTCTATAAGTTCCGTCTCTCTACTGTGGGGCATTTCATTTAAGGTCCCTTCTTTTGAGTCTTAAGATTATCTCACCTCTCAGGTTTCTGGTGCATTCTGGAAGGTCCCACTAACTTCCTACCTTCCTATGTTGCCTGTTTCTATTCTTTCTGCTGGCCCTCAGGGCTTCAATTCTTTTCCCTCACCCAATAACAGATCAGGTTCCCCTCTCTGTCACACCACATCCACTTTCCCTCCCAGGTTTCTTCCTCCCTCCCCACTTGTGATTGCTTTCTTCTCTTACCATTTGTGTTTTTCCTCATTTGTTTATATATTATTTGTGTTCTGGATGTGCAATGTCACCACATTTGTATGCATTTCACGTGACTACTTTTGGGAGTAAAAGTAATGAGTACATTCCTTCTCAAATGTGAGTCCCTGGAATAAGCTTCAGATCATCAGGCTGAATGGCAAGATCCATAATCTACTGTACCCTCTCTGAAATCTATACTGTGATACTTCCCATCTGTTTTTTACACTATCATTTTGATACCATGTAACTAGATCAAACTTAGCACAATTTTTAGCATATGTATAATCCTACCTCACAGTTTTCTTTAAATGGGAGCACAGCTATTGGGATAACATTATCACTGTTGTGTCTCAAAACACTTAACTAAACATTCAAAATAGACAAAGGACAAAATATATTGTGAAAGATACTGGGGCTCATACAGCAATAATGTTCTAAAACCATTCAGCAAATAATACATTTCAGAGGTCAAGAACTAGAAAGAGATAGTTGATTCTTTGTCTAAAGCAAGAGAGTCCATCACCGTAAGAATAAGATGTAAAAGAAACCACAAAATTTAGATGTCACTGAGATTGTCATGAGCTCAGCAACAATAATGAAAGTAAGGTCTCTCACCCCTGTTTTCAGCATTTCTACTTTGGTCAAATATCATCAGGCCGAGAATTAAACCTTTTGACCCACAGTGTTTGGGTAGAGATTTGAGATTTAACAATAGCAACATAATGCCATGATTTTATAACTGATTCATTATTGAAACTTCATAAGTTCAAGTCGTGTATTTCGGTAAGTAATGACTTCATAAAACAAATTGTTAGTACTATTTTTCACACCTCTGTGACAAGACTTATCTGCAGTCAATCAAATTTATAATGCATGGTATGGTGAATTATATAACTCATGTATCATCTAGAGAAATTACAGTTTAATCTTGGGATAGCCTGTTCTAATTACAGATGCCAGAAGAAGCAATTATTGAAGCAGAGCCTGGGAATGTAAGAGACTTAATGAGGTTACATGTGCTAACCATCACTGACATACTTTTGTAGATTTTTGAGACAATAACCTCAAGATGGATATTTACATAATAGATTCTATGTCTTATTTTGTATAGTGACTATTTCCTTCTTTTATTAATCAAGATAAAACATAATGAAGAATATGTCATATTGTATGTCGGATAGTATTCCTTGAAAACAAATGCAGTTTGTACCAAGAAAATGGTGCTCTAAATAATTGGTCTAGATTTTCAAATATAACTTTTTCCAAATAAAAATTAAGAGAGTCATGGATGATATTTTGTGCTTGTTTCTATTCTAGCTGATATGTGATGATATCTCATAATGGTTTTCATTATCTTGTTCTTGCTGACTGGCAAGGCCAGCGTAGTTTCAAAAATCTGTTGGTCTATTACATATATTCTTTTGAAGTAAGTGTGCGCATGTGTGTTATTTCTCTTACTTGTCTTAGTGCTAAGGATTGATCATAGGGTTTCATGTATATTAGTAAGCACTGTACCAATTGTCAAAATTCCAGGTTTGTTCTGTTTTTGTTTTTTTATCTTTTATTTTGAAACACGATCTTATTAGTTGCCCATGTTTGCCTTGAACTTGAGATCCTCCAGACTCAGTTCTCTAAGGAGCTGGGATTATAATATTGCATTTCTAGACCAAATTCTTATTGGTATTTTGTATGTCTGTTGTATATTTTAAATACCAATCTGTTATCAAGTGTATAGTGTAAAAATGGTTTGTCCATTTCAATATATGGTTTAATCTTGGAATAGCTTGTTCTATTTACAGATGACAGAGGCAATAATTAATAAAACTTTGTGTGAGTATGTAAGAGATTTACATTCCTTTTTTTTAGTGATGATTTCTTTCAATTTTATGCCACTTCATGTTGGTGTAATCCAATTTTTTTTCCTTTATTGTGTGTTCTTTTCAGGATATTTCACAACACAAAACATAGCTTTGGAGCCCAAACTCACAGAAGTCTTTGATGCTTTTACATAGTGGTTTTAGATTTCCAACTCTTAGATTCTAATATCCAGTTCATTTATTACAGCTATTATTAAAAAACAATGAAAAGAAATCATGTGCTGTTGAACATGTAGAGAAAGGGGAACACTTGCATATTCCTGTCTGGTTTATAAATGTGGAAAGGACAATTGTGATTTCTCAGAGAATTCAAAACTGAACAAACACACGATTCACTAATTTCTGTTCACTAATATTAACATAATATAATAAATTAATAATTAATATTAATTCCACTAATATTAGCCATCTTTCTGATGGAAACTATATTCATATATCAGAGGTAAATGTGAACTATCATGCTCAGAGAGCCAATAATAACTATAAGTAGATATGAAACCAACTTAGACATTCATCAATGACTGAATGAAAACAAATATTGGTATGGCTGTGTGAGTGTGTGTGTGTGTATCTGTTTGTAGTTGTATATAGCAAGTGCTTTGTGATAAATTAGGTAAACTTTAGAGACAGTTTGGAAAATAAAATAAGTAGCCTCTAAAGACAAAATATAGCTTTACATCAATGTAAATCCAGATATCAATACCCATAGTAATAAAATAGTGTGATGGTCACTACAGCTTGGAATGAGGTAACTGCAGTTATGTTCTTCAATGCATACAAAAACTCAGTTACAACGTAAGATTTAGTTCAAGAAAATATTATATGTAGTGATGAGATTGGTTAATAATAACACTGCATATTTGAACATTACTGACATTAATTTCTTTCATCTTACAAATCAAACAGTAAATCTGCTGGGCAATATATATGTTGACTTATTTATTTGATTATTCTATTGTGCTGACATATATATAACATCATATGGTAAATCATAGAAATTATAATACAATTCAGAGTAACATTTTGACCAATAATATGTGGCAAATAGATAGAGCTGTGGTCACATGGGATTGCATAAATAATACCATCGCTAATGTAGTTTCTGTAAGTGGTACTTATAATTTGCTTAATGATACATTTCATGAACACTATTCTCATCATTAAGAAATATATGAAAATATAAATTATTTTATATAATATTTAAAGTATACTGCTAATTCAGGTCCTCATTTTGTTTCATGGTAAAATAATTTTGCATATTGTCATTTATTGAATGAGTAAACTGTAATAATTTGAGTATCACATCTGTATACTACAAGGTATTAAGAATCTTGAGTGAAAAATCATTTCCTTATATTTGGATACAAATGAATGTCTTGGTGAACCTAAGTATAATGATCACAGAAAATCTAATGCTTCACTAAGCCTTGATATAATATATGCAGCACATTGGACTGTGATATTTTTAAATTGCTTTAAAATGTAAATTAATTTTTTAGTTCTTGATGTATTTCTTTCAGATCTTGAGTATCTGGTCAATGCAATATTCTGTTCAAAGTAAGAGGCTTTCAAAACCCAGCACTATCTCTCTGACAAGAAAGATAACCTTTCTCTCCTCTTAAACAGTTATTCACAATTATTTGATATCATTTATCTGCTTTCCACAGTGTTCCGACAGCTCTGGCATTTTGCCATGTTCGCTGCACTTTTCTCTAAGATGATATGTTAGGGGAAAACTTAGAGTCGGCTTCCTCTAGCTCTGATTCTTAATGGATACTGAAAACTATTACATCCAATGAAATATGTCAGAATAGACTTTGAATTACATTTTAATGGTATATTTACACTGACAGAATGAAGGATTCCAAAAGATGAACACTATACTATTTAAAATTAAATAAATATATGTTATTTTGTTATAATGCTATTATAATTTATCAACACAAATATGTTTGGAAATAAAATTAATATACTTTTTATATAAATTTAAAAATGTCAATTAAGGCTAAATTATAGTGAGATAATCTTACTTATTTCATTTACATGTATTTTATAGGCTATTTAAAATTAAACTCTAAGATTTACATTTTTTATATACATATAATAGTGTGAAAATCTATTTCAATGTATAAAAATACATTTAAATATTTTCTTTGACTTGTACATTGTTTATAAAAAAGTCTATAATTTCTTCTCCCCAATTAACTTCATAATATGTCTGATTTTCATTTTTGTAGTTTATAGAAATTTGTAATTTTTAAAATTTATTTCATAAAATCTTAAGTTATCTTGTTTGCTTATAAAAGAAATTCCTTTCCTAAACCCTTCATTCTGAATCTCTCATGTGAGTGGTGCCACATACATGAAGCTTTCCTTTGATTATATTAATACTATAACCAGAGCTATCATAAGAGAAATAAGATTAGAAAAGTAAGACTTTGGCAAAGTTACTATGGTCTGCAATCTAATGTTGAGCCTCTATTATTTTTTTATTTTACTTTTTTTATTAATCATTGAATTTGTTTACATCTCAAATGATATCCCACTTCTCAGTTACCTGTCCAGCAATCCCTCATTCCACATTAGCTCCTCCCCCAACCCTTTGCGTGTATGATGGTGCTCCCCCCACCCACACTCTTCTATCCCACTGCTCCAGCATCCCCTTATGTTGTGCCTTCAAACCTCCCTGGGACCAAGGGCCTCCCCTCCCATTGTGTCAGACATGGCCATCCTCTGCTACATATATTTCTGGATCCATCCCTGTACACTGCTTGGTTGGTGATCAAGTTTCTGGGAGAACTGGGTGGTCATGCCAACCTATGTTGTTCTTCCATTGAGGTTGCAATCCCCCTTTGTTCCTCCAGATGTGGCGATCCAGGGTTAACCCCTTCTTCAGTCTCTGGGTTTGTTTTTTTTTTTTTTTTTTTTTTTTGTCCCTGTTTTTCGTTTGGATAGGAACAATTCTTTAATATCTTATTATTAAAACAAGGCAAATATATTTTGCCTCTCCAAACCTCACAGACTATCACAAAACAAAAGATTGTAAAAAAAAAATAAGAGCCAGTTATCCAGTGTTTTGTAAATGTATCAGGACCATCTACTATTAAACTCATAGCTGTTGTGATTGGTTGTAAGAAAAAGTTTCACTAAATCAAATTAAACAATATTCAAGTATGGCTCATGGATGAGCTCACAAGTCCCTAGCCCTGACTGAGGGGGTATTGACACTTGATGGCTTCAGAGGATGTAGCTTACATTAAGAGTTTGACTGCTGCAAGGTCAACATCAGTCTTATAGAGGAACCTGATTCTAAGAGTATATGATCAGCACAAATTGGACTCCATGAATTATTACAAAGAAAGATCAGAACTTGGGATAGACTGTAGGTGTAAAACGTGTTTCTGATAAGAGCTGGAGAGGAGTAGCCTATTAATATAATCAAAGCACATTCTATAAAATTCTAAACAAAGTAGTAATATATCATAAAAAGATACTAACAAAAAATCTGTAATACTCACATAATATAGTTATAATAAATACCTCAGCTTATTTTGAGACAATGTGCTAATGAATCACCTGAAACACCATGACTTTGATAGCTTCATCTCTTGCAGTGTGATCCTTAGATGCAGATCAGAAGTTGACATTTTCAAAAAATTTGAATTAGCTGCTTTACATTTTATTGTTAGCAGTTTGTAAATATTTAAAACACAGGAATTAAGTTTACTATTATTCAAACATTGAAATATGTTCAAAGAAATATACTTTACCTTTTTCCCTCACAGGTTCATATTAATGTTCATGTTTACTGCATACTAGCCTTGGCTCTTAGACTTAACACCTAGATAAGCTTGTATAGAATGTATACTGTTTTATACTTGTATAGAATGAAACACTGTTTTACTCATGGATATAGACATACATATGTATAGAATTAGAAAAATGAAGTAACTATGGGAAGGAGAACTTTTCAATACTATTGTGATTTTATGGAACAAGTCTCTGATATGTGATTCACCATTGGCTAAAACTTACATACTATTACTACTCACATACGCTTACATACACAAATATTTATTTATTTGCTTTTATGTGTATATATATTTCTGTGTGTTTCAATGTCTCTCTCTGTCTCTGTCTGTCTCTCTCTCTCTGTTTCTGTCTCTCTCTCTCTCTCTCTCTCTCTCTGTGTGTGTGTGTGTGTGTGTGTGTGTGTGTGTGTGCGTGTGCTTGCAAGTATGTGTGTACATGCCGTATGTTTTAATTCAAGTAAATATGCAAGGAAAAACGCTAAAATGGCATTTGTTCCCCATGGACACAGCTGAAAATCTTGAGTAACTGCAAGATGTGTGGATAATTACTCAGTTTTCCTTGTTCAGTGGCTTCATGTTATAAACTATCTTTTGGAATACAAGATACTTTTAGCTAAATGATTGATTTTAAAGCATGTAGGTATTATAAAAGAATTAAAAAGCATTGTATTATTTATAGTGTTTAGTTTCAAAACTCATAAATATTAATAACATTTAACTTTATACTAATGAGGTAAAAACTAAAATTGTAATGAATACATAATATTCATATAATTTCTACTAAAATTTAAATATAATAAAAATTAAAAGATATCCATGTAACTTCTCTGAAATCTATGTAGTGGTTATTCATATAATTTCTATAAAATTTATTTGGTGATTATGTGATTAAACTATTACAAAAGCCATGTCAAATTTCTTTACAAATATATATATATTTGTTGGCTATACCCTCAGAATGTCAAAGGAAATACTTTCATTAACAAATTTTTCTTATCTAAGTTATGCTAGATTCAAAAAACACTATAAATTTATATATGTTTAGTACACACATATATAAAAATAAACAGATGAAGCACTTGATAAAGTTTTCTGTTTAAAATTTCTTTTTTGAGAAATGTTGTCTGGTTCCCTAACTAGATAATGCTAGTCTGACAGTTTCCTATGCTTCTTTCTCATGCCTTTCACATTATACAGAACCATTCAGTTGCTTTTACTAGCAAGATTGATGAGATTATAGTTCCAAATTTGTTGAAAGTTTTAAGATGCAAAATAGATGGAGTAGAGAAATCTACCCATTCTATTACCTTACTACATTATTTTGTATAGGTTGAAGTCATTCCATTTTCCTAGAGACTAGTCCCTTTTATGGACAGTGATCTAGCAAGGTACAGAATTTCCTGATATGGTAGACTTCCTGTTTCAGGAGTACAGGTGAATTTTAATAGAGTGTTATTCTCTTTATTGCTGTAAATAATAACAAGTAATTTTAAACATGATTTCATTTTAATATCTGATGGCTTACTTTCAGAGATGATAGCTAACATTTTGCATATTTATAAGTATGTATGTGTGCATGCAAATACAACATTATAGACATTGGATAAACTTTATTGTTCCTAGATACAAGATTTCTGAGGTGCTTATTTTTCCTCTATTGTCCTACGTTCAAGATAGATTTTTGGCTCCAGCTATATGTGTAGCAGAAAATTCACTTATCCAGAATCAGTGGGAGTGGAGGGGAGGAGAGAGCCTTGGTCCTGTGGAGGAATGATGCCCCAGCCTAAGAGGATGTTAGAGTGGTGAGGCAGGAGTGGGTAGGTGGGTGGGGGAGCAACTGCTTAGAGGTGAAGGGGAGCTTAATGGGATGGGGGTTTTCAGAGGGAAGACTGGGGAAAAGAACAACATTTGAAGTGTTTGAATTTCCAGCACACACCCAAAACAACAGCTTTGTCAGAACATGTCTATCACACAAGCACTGGGAGGTGGAGACAAGCAGATGACAGGAGATCACTGGCCAGCTTGTTTAACTGAAATACAAGCTTCCAACTACAAAGGACTTTTTCTTGGGGCGATATGGATGAAAGGTTTGAAGAAGTACACTCTGTCTTATGTCTATGTTTGCCTGGAAGCACACATACACATCAACTAGACTACATACACATAGGCACACAGACACACACTACATTTTTTTATGAAGCTCATCATAATCACAAAGGAAATGTTACTTTTATTATCATTATTTGATCAGGAAATCTTGTTTCTCATGAGACTTTTATATGTGTCCATGGACAACATTTCTGTATTTTAGCAGGCTCTCCTGTGTGTCTTGCAAATCCTGAAAGTTGCTTTCCAAATGAACATCATTGATGATACTTCAGGATCTAGGATTTGTCAGTGAAATTGGTCTGTGAAGATGCAGCATGCTTGCATTAACACATTAACAGAATGCATTAGCAGGGTTTTTTAATGAATGATGAAGTAACACTATGTGTACTTCATCAATTATAATTATTGAGATCCATTTTATACACAATTTGCCACTAAAATCATGTGTCATTAATGTAATATAGAATTGTTTATTGCTTTAGGTTTTCTCCTATTTCCTACAATCCTCTTCCAACTGACGTGAATTCTGAGATCATGACTATTACAGTCACTGTTTTATGCATATATACGATATATATGTGTTTGGTATGTGTATGTGAACATCTAAATTATTGGCATAAACAAGGTAGCATGTTTCTTTATTCCTTCACTACAAAATGGTTAAGCAATTTTCACCTAAATGATGCAAGAGATTGTTCATGATATACCCTGCTGTTTTTCTACATTTGAAATTGATATCTATTCCAATTTTTACCTTGAAATTTATGTGAACATCCTGCAATGTGTCAGAAAGTTTCTCCTTCATGGCAGGAGAAGTTTTCTAAGACAGATGTTATAAAAGAACTTAGTTTAAAAAGGTATTCCAAGGCTGGGGAAGGAGTTTTATCTTATATTGCTTGTCCAGATTGTATTGGTCCTGATTTTAAGCCTTAGAAATGCAAAAAGTTTCCAAAAAAACTTTAATTGTTGATATTATTTTTATAAATTTAAAAGGATATTGATGTATGAAAAATGCTTTTTAAATGTTTTATATTGTATAACAATTTGGTCATGCTCTAAAATATTGTAGCAACACATTTAAAATTACATGCTTGTTTATACATATTTGAAATCTTATAAAGCACATACTTTAGTGGAAGTATAAAAATAGATATAATAAAATTAATCATCTAAATTCAGATGTGATGTAATAGTAAAAGACAACTTATTGTCTCTTTTATAAAATAGAATGAAGTAATTCTAATATGGTTTTTATTGTTTCAAACTTTATAGAAATAACTTTGAAAGCTAATAGGGTCAGTCAGATAAGGAATAGTAGATTCTGAAAGTTCATATTTGTCTTGTGGAAAGTTTGAGGCCACACAGTGCACAAGCACAGACAGCACATAAACCCAGTACAATGTGTTTGGAGACATGCATGTGTGCACGCACACTCTTGCACACTTGCACACACACACAAACACACACACATTAGTTCAAAGCAATGAATCGATGACTTCAATTTCAGCTATCACACACATTTCCACATCTTTCTATCTTATACGTGAAGAGATACAAATTACATTTTGAAGCAATACTATTATTTGCTTTGTGAATCCAGTTCAATGTTTTCTCTTGGTTATTAAGCATTATTCGTAGACAAATGAATGGTTTGAGATAATCTGGCAAATAATGAAGATGTGTTAAATCTTGGTGAACAATTGCTTGTGTTTCTAAGTTAAAATGTAATAAATAAATTTGTGTATAATTTGTTCATTTGTGGTTTAAAAGAAAAAAGAAAAGTGTTTTAATTGAGATGGTCAATGAAATCAAAAAGGAATAACTGACATGGTTGTGTGAATAGCCCCACCTTAGAGAGGCTCTGATGTCTGTCTCTCTGTCTTTCAGAATATTAATTGCTCATAAATGTTCATGGGTGTATGTGTCACATTAATGGGCTGGCTTAAATCCACACAAGTTACTGATTATTCAACTGCCAGTAACTACACTGCAGGCTTTTCCTTCTGTACTTCTGCATACTATGTAAACTAGCCAATTTGGTGCCTCATCACTGATTTAGAATTCAGCTTTGAATATAAGAGGGATAGTTGCTATGATAATTATAATTCAGAATTCACTTATTTTCTAAAACAAGAAGTGTGAGAGATATATTGGAATATTTAAATGCAGCCAGCGATATGCATGAATATTTATTGGTTTCCCTGTTTGTATAAAATTGTCCAAAATTTGTATTCTTATTCATCGAAGAGTGTTTGTTTAATTCTTATGTTTAAAGGGTACGTGCAAAACTTCCATTGTTTTACATTCTGTATATAAAAAAACTTGTACTTTTAATTAGGATATTTGTTGCAATGTGTTTTCATCCTGTATATAACAAAATTTTTTCAAAACTATTTTTGTTTCTTAAATGTATATGTATCACTTACTCTTTTTACAAAAGTAGCTTTGGTATGAATAAAGTTAGTGTATTGATATTAAAATCTCGTATATATTTTATTACTACATAAGTTTAATTTATGTGTGGCTAGGCACGCCTGTGGTATTATTTTAAAACAGTTGCCATTGATAAGGCATAGATTATCCAAGCTTTTCTTGTCTGCTTGTTTAATGTTTTATGGCGGAATATGGTTTTTGTTTTTATTTTTATATTTTTGTTTCTTTTTTATAACCTTATATTTTGAAGTTGTTCATTTTACCCACAGTCACCGTCTCATTTCTCTTTATGGAATCCTTACTCCTTAATTCTTCTATCCTTTTCCTATCTTTATGTGTGTGACCCACTGTGATTGATTTGATTTTCTTGATAGAGATAATGGGTAGAAGTTTATGCATTACAGCAAGGGTAACTTACGTATTATACAGAAGGGTGCCCAATTTAAAAAAAAATAGTTGAACATTTCATTCATGTGTACAATGTACTTTCTTCAAAATCACCACCACTATGTATCTCCAAATGTCAGCCCTGAATTGCTACCTGAGAAGCTGTGGGGCTTTGATGGTTCTGTGGAAAGAAAGTCATTTGGGGGTTTGAGGGTACCTCACATGTTCTTCATGTCTCAGTGGATAAGCCCACATTGAATGGCATATCTTGGATTCAGAGAGCTAAAAATGTTTTAATTGAATAGCTAATAATTATAATGCATTTTAAGTCACTCTTCAGAAAATCAAATTTTAAGAACACATAAACATAAAACCAAGGTAGAAAATAATATCTGATGATCTCGAGTTATAAGAATCATTACTAACATAATCATATGAGATCATTATTTTAGAGCCTTGAGAAAGTGGGCATTCTTTCTGTATACCTCAGAATATTGGGAGCTCCTAATATATTGTTCAGGAATGTATTTGTTGTTCATTTGTCTTGTTATTTTTTCCTCTTTTTGTCTCTTTAGATTTGTATACATTTCTGTACCTCCTGGCAAAAGCTAAAGAATCTTTGTACCATGATTACAGGTAGCATTCAATTAGAAGTAAAGGCATATCATCAAGGAAATTTTCTAATTTGGTTTTCTATATTTTCCTTCTAAGTAAATAAGTGATATTTTAATTATTTAGTTGAACAAATAAGTTATGAGATTTGCGTGAAATTTTGATCTAGATTACGCAAGCTCTGACCTGCTTAGCAAAGAAATTTTAGTAAAGATTGTTCTCATAGCTGTCATATGAATCCAGCTACTGTACAGGAAGTACCTTTATAAAGTTCTAATATTTACTCCAGTATGTATTAATTACTTAAGCATGTATAACAATTGAATATTACTTATTTGAAATAAGTACAATCAAAAATGATTTTTATTTCAACCAGATAAGGTATCAGAATGTTTATGTACTTATGATAAGATATGAATTTTATAGTGGCTGACAGAAAGACTAATAACTTAAGTTTCTTAACATATGTGAGGACTCAGCAGGAGATTCCATTTTAGTAAGTCTCTTCTTCAATACCACACTATCTTTGCTGAAATCTTAAATTAGGACTTTTTATCAGTTACAAATATGAGAATAACTTTTATAGTTACATATATGTGGTATTTTGTATTTTGTTATATCAAGAACATTCCAATTTATTCTCTTAAATCACACATATAGTATAGTTTCACATAACCTCAGCATCATGATATTTGTAGTCAAGTTATGTTGTATAGAGGCTATTGTGAATAGAAATGCAACTTAAAAGCACCTGAGCAGTATCAGGTCCTCAGTGACAATTTATATCTATTTTCTAACTCTATGTCACTCAATTTAGATAATCTACATTTGTTGAGCATATTATCTGCTACAACTAATTAAAAAAAAAACAGAATTGTCAGTTTATTGTTGCTCAATTAAAGATACAATTAAAGGACAACTAAATGACTACTATTGATGCAACCATATTTAGGAGTCAGATGGCACAAATTTTCATCATACATATAGAATTCCATTATCTACTCTGACTTTCTTACTGAGAAAATGTTAATTACTATGTAATCAATATCTAATAATCTCAATAAATGATATGACTATTTTATTCAGTGTGATTATCTGATTTGTGGCTACAATTACTTTGACAACTGACTTGAGAAAATCTGAATATTGGTATGTATATTTCTAGACAGATTAAAATTGCGCCTTTAATGAGTTGCAATTTGCACTGAAACATATTGATAAGCTATGGCTCCTTTTATATTGATTTTTGTTGAAAACTCTGTTATGATATCTATCTATCTATCTATCTATCTATTCTATTCTATTGGATATTTTATTTATTTACATTTCAGATATTATTCCCTTCCCCTGTCCCCCATCAACCCTCTATCCCATCCCTCTTCCTCCTTTTTGCTTTTGTATCATTTAAATTACATGCAAGTATTAAGGACAGTTCTAGGTTGAGGAACTAGCAGTTCAATAGATGCAAATAGTCAAGAAACAAGCAAGACAATAAACCCAGATAGTCAAACAATAAGCAGGTCAATAAACAGATCCTGATCACTCCTATGATCATTAATTTCTAAGGGCTTATCAGGATGGTCTAAATATCTGAGCCTATTTCCCTCTCCTAGTCCAAAGTCATTTTCACGTCTGAAGCCTACTTCCTACTGGGAGCAAGTAAGAAGACAAAGTGTGAGCCGGGCAGTGGTGGCGCACACCTTTAATCCCAGAACTTGGGAGGCAGAGGGAAGTGGATTTTTGAGTCCCAGGCCAGCCTGGTCTACAAAGTGAGTTCCAGGACAGCCAGGACTACACAGAGAAACCCTGTCTTGAAAACCAAAAACCAAAAACCAAAAACCAAAAACCAAAAACCAAAAACCAAAAACCAAAAACCAAAAAACAAAAACCAAAAACCAAAAACCAAAAAACAAAAACCAAAAAACAAACAAACAAACAAACAGAAGAAAAAGTATGGAGCACAGTCTGGAGGCAGGACTGTCTGCAAATGGTCCCACATGGGGATCCATTCCATGTGCAGTCAGTAAATGCAGACACTGTCCTGGATGCCAGGAAGTACATACTGACAAGAGCCTAAATACCTGTCTCCTGAGAGGCTCTCCAAGTGCCTGACATAAACAGAAACAGATACTTGCAGCTACCATTGAACTGATCACAGGGTCCCTAATGAAGGAGTTAGAATGAAGACTGAAGGGGCTGAAGGGGCTGAAGGGGCTGACATCTCCATGGGGAGAGTGACAATACCAATAACCAGAGCTCCCAGGGTCTGAACCTCCCACCTGGGAACACAAAGGAAGGGACCCATGGCTCCACCTGTATAGGTAATTGAGGCTGGGCTTGTCGGGCGACAGTGGGAGAGGAGGGCCTTGGTTCCTAGAAGACTGGATTCCCTAGTGTTGGGGGTATATTTTTAGTCCTAATATATCTCAGAAGATTTATCATTTCATCAACATAGTAATAAAATCTCTGCTTCACCTTGCTCTGTAATAGGAATGAATCAATTTCATTCATGTGTATTCACCTCTACAGATTTCTCTACTATATTTAAATTCTGTTACTCTTAATAAACAAAGAACTCACCTCCTTATTGCTACCACTGAGCACATTTCCTTCATTCAAAAGATATGTAGCAAAAACCGACTAAATACCGTATATCACATATGTGTTAGAGTGCAATAGAGTAAGTTGCATTCCTTGTGTTTTAAATACAAGACTTCTTCAAATCACTGAGCCATTAGAATACATTGTCTCCAGCTGACCATGCTCTTTGGAAATGTTTAGAACCTTTAGTTTGTTTTACCCTCATGGAGGAAAATAGTCACCAAGCACAGCCCTTAAGATTGCATATGTGGAACACAAGTCCTACTTACTGTCTACTTCATGATTAGAAATGCCATGTGAACTGTAGTCTTTGGTTCCTGTTGCCATGGCTTCTTTGTCTGATATTTAATCTTCCTTGTTATAGTGGACTATGCCCTTTTAGAACTCTGGGTCAAAATAAATCCTTTCTTCTTTAAGTTTCACTAGTCAGGGCAGTAAGGAATTAACTAAAATTATAGCTTGGGGTTTTTTGTAGTTGTTTCATTTTATTTTTTTCACATTATTTGAAGGTTTGATTGTGAGATGGCTAAGTAATAGAGATATTTTACAAATCTATGTTTCTGTAACTCAGTATAGCATTCTTTACCTAAGTTCAACGAGGTATTTTACTTCTATTGCAACAACTATTATCAAATATTGAGTTGGGATCTGTCATGGTTTATATATGTTTGACCCAGGGAGTGGCAGAATTAGAAGATGTGACCTTGTTGAAGTAGATGTGTCATAGTGGGGGTGGGCTTTGATGTCTCATATGCTCAAGTTATACCCCACTGTGGCTCACAGTTTCTTCAACTGCCTGTGGATCAAGATGTAGAACTCTGACCTCCTTCTTCACCACCCTGTCTGCATAGATGCTGCCCTGTTTTGACCTAGACAATAATGGGCTGAACCTCTGAACCTATAAGCCAGCCCTAATTAAATGTTGTCTTTTATAAGATTTGCTTTGGTAATGGTATCTGTTCATAGCAATTAAATCCTAAGGCATGATGTTTTACACAAAATGATACATATTTAATTACAATTCAAGGTTCTCAGTCAAATATACTAACATAGATTTTGGTTGATTAACATTAGTCTTTGTGTAGTAACAAATAAATGCAAAGTCTATGGAGTGCAAAAAAATATCTGTACTTAAAGAATTCCATACATCAAGATATTCTGCATTTTTTTAACCAAGTGTTCTTTTTTCCAGGTATTTGCATGTTGATCCTCAGAGAACAGGTTCTGTCCAGATTTTCTGGAGTAACAAATGATTTGGCAAAAGCAAAATCTATTACACAATTGTTTTACAAATATCCATAAAATATATGTGGGGTGGTAGGCTGTGAGAGCCAGTTGGGTACCTGGTCGAGCACAGGCCTCGAACTCTGGATGATAACCTAATGGGATGGTAGGTGTTCAGCCTTGCTCCTGGGCCCTGGTTTCTTTCACTTATCCATAGCCCCTCCCAAAGAAAGGTTTGTGGCCTTAGGTCACAGAGCACAGGTAGCACAGGTAGAGGGCATGACTATAAGCTGAAGAGCCTCAAGAGATCTCCATATTAATGAGATACCTAAAGGTCAGTGAATGTAGCCAATTAAGCATTCCTTCCCAGACCCTCCTCTTTGCAAAAGGTATTTAACCTCAGGCCTGCCCTGAGGACATGGGAAACAGCTTTATCCACTTTCCACCATGACAATAAACCTTTTAAAACTATGGAGAACTATAGAGGAGGCCTTCAACTAATGAGCCACCCCCTAATCTTCTGCTGCAAGACCTCTCTATGGTCTAACTATGGAGGCCTGCCAACTCAAGCAAGCTAGCCAAGCTAGCCATGACCCAGAAAAGCGAGTTGCCACTACCAAGAGCCTCTACCCTGTGGGGTGATCCCCCTAGTCTTCTCTGCTTTGGGCTGGTCCAGCCCATACACCACAAGTCTCAACTCTTCTGTGGCTCCCTGCAGCACCTGGGAGCCCAGGCATCTGAGACCAGTCGATCCCCTAGTGCCTTCTTGCCCTGGAGATTTTCACCAAAGAGCTCTGCCCCACAGGACCTCAGACTGTGATCGCCCCATATCCTTAGCAGAGTTCTGTGACTTCTCACAGCCCAACATCTGCCTGGTACCGCATGGAGTGAACTCAGTCAAATTCTCATGCTTCTGCCCTCTGAGCCAGTGTTCCTGCTGCCTGGGGAACCACAACTCAGCCCAAGAACCCATGCCCATGCACAAGCTACAGACCCACAAATATATGTGAATTTTTTTTTATTCATTTGAAAGTCAAAATGTGCAATTACAACAACTTTTAAAAATCTGTGTCTATTTTTATGGACTAATTGTCTTGTGGAATTATGTTTCTATGTTATTTTTTTCATGTTTATCTACAGTATATAAAATATAAAAACAAAAACAGCAGTTTCTGGCTTCTGTCATATTTTTCTCATTATGCGTTCCACACTGCAGTCTTCTCTAGACTCTGACATATACTTTGCTTTAGTCCTGAAGTATGACACATTCCAATACAGTTTAAAATAGTTATCTTCCAGTTAGAATGCAGGCAGTGATGGATGCAAGTTGCTTCCCTAGGGACCTTGTTAGAGAACATCACTCATATGTTCAGGGAGCGTTTGAACAAATGGACCTGCTGTTCTACCTAATGTTGTTATAATTCTTTGATACATGGTCACTGCAAGTGACAATTGAGACTGTCACTTTGAACATAAGCACATTTCTAAGCTTGTTATAAAGGCTTCATATTAATTCTTTTCAGAGAAGTTATTATAAAGAGTAAATACTTGCAACTTGACAGTCACTAAGTTTAAAAATTACATAGTATATACAGTTACAGATACTGAGATGATATTTTACATATAAAATCATAAACATTTCTTTTAAAAGGCATTAGGAAAAACTCTACTTAAGAAAAATTGCACATTATACATTTAGTATAAGTATACATAAAATACCAATGCATAAACATGCAAAATATATAGAATACCAATGCATTTATTGTTGTTCTACTAAATGGCTATTTACTATAGGTAAAACTGTAAATATAAAAAAAAAATCAAATTTCATCTTGTTACAAAAGTCCCTAGGATAATTTTAATTTGATCTTCATATGTTAAAAATAAACAATTTGTCTCAAAAAAACAAAACAAAATAAAAAACCAAATAGAATAAAGATCCTTTTTTATTGATTTGCATATGCATGTCCTGCTTTCTCAGCATCTTTTCCCCTCTTTCTTTTTTGTTTGTGTTGAGGATCTTTCACCCTCACCATAGCTATAGACATTTTGATCCATGCCTGCAAGCTATTTCATTTTGTTTCTCTAATATGTCTGCCAGTCAGGGATATACACAAAAAAAATTTGACTCAGAGCAGGGTCATGCTGACCGCATAGCCTGTTATGTTCTATATGTTATGAGGTCTGTTACTCTTAAGAAATTCTACAACCTAAAGATTCACATAGGATTGATCAAATTAAAGGTCATTATAAATTCTTATGTTAAAAATAACTTGAATCAGGGCTGACCACCAAGCAACACTCCCAGTACCTGCATATGTGCTGACTGTGATTTTTGCAGTTTCAGCCTTTATTTTTTTTAAGATCAAAGTGCAAAATACACACGTATTAAAGTGCCATAAGTAAACTCATCAATTTGCACAACGAATATAAGCTACTAACAGTTATGACAAATAAGATTATAAAGCTAATCGTAAGACAATAACTTATTAGTGAAAAGATACTCAAATGTAATCAATAAAATATGATACAGAAGTAGATATGATTACATTCTAAAATGCTTCAATGGATTTTATACTTTTCAAAATGGATGGTCCTGTTGGATACTTCAAGATGGAGGAACCTTGAGGAAGGTAATTGTGACATGATAGTCACAAATACTGTAGGATTCAACTTTACATGAGCCATTTAAGAAGTTGCTGAACTCAAAGGAGAAATAGCAGTTGCTACTGTGTGGGGGAGGGGGAAATGGGTACTGATAGTGAATCAATGAACAATATTATTTACAGTTAGTATTATATTACAGACAATATATATCAAACAATAAGCAGATATAATGTGGCTTTTTCTATTTAAACCACTATTAGAAAAAACAAAGCCTATTAGTAATGTTTACTTTAAACTGAAATTTTTAGCTGAAAAAAAAAATGAACAATTTGGTTGCTTTCTAGAAAGAAATGGATAAAAGGCTTAGAAAACTATTTTCATGCTGACAATGATTATTTGTGTGTTTAATACAAATGTGTAAAACAAACAAACAAAAAATGCTCAACATATTTATAACAAGAAACAGTTCATGTAAACCGACCCAAATAGCAATTAACTTGATTTAAAGACAATTCCCATCTGACAAAAACAATATATTAGGAAAAAAATTTAAGAAAATTAAAAACACATTTTGCATCCAGGAAAAAGAATCAGAACTGAACAGCACTGCTACTCTTGAAGACCTGTGTACAACAACTGCACCCTGTACTAGTACCTCCACTTACAGCTCTTACAATGGTCTCTTCTGGCCCCCTGACAAATTAGACTAAAGTACATACTCACATTCAGCATAAAAATTCATAGAACTTTGCTAATAAAATAGGTGACTTATATTTTAAAAAGTAAATAATTTTATATATCTTATTAGTAAGGCTATAGGATTAATGTTCTGAAAGTTCCGGAAGATGAGAGCAAATGAAAAATTTTGGTAGACAGTAGATATATCAGTAAGAGAAGACTATCAACATGATAAATGGCTTAAGGAAAAAGTCAAAGGAGCCAGTAAAAGTGCCACTGAAGAAAGGAGGCCTAGATGTTCACAAGAAAGTCAGAGTTAAAGCATATGATTTAGAGATTTTAATTAGTCATATAATATATAGAAAAATTAGACAATAAACTTTTAAACTGTCTAACAAACTATTTTTGGAAGGCAAATTTCAAAAATGGCTATGTAAGAGTCCTGCCTTTTTTTGTTTTCCTTTTTTGGCTTTAAGATTTTTACAGTTCAGTTGTTACCAATCTCCCAGTCTGCCTTCCCACAGTTCTTCATATCATTCCTCCATTCCTCTTCCCTAACTCCCCCATCTCCAAAAAGATGCCCTCTGACATCTGCTATGCCTCGCCACACACAGAGGACTTAAGTCTCTGGAGAGTTAGACTAATCTTCTTCCACTGAGGCCAAACCAGTCAGTTCACTGCTGATCTGGCCTCAGACTAGATCATATATGCTACCTGATTGGTGGCTCGGTGTCTAAGAGATCTGAGAGGTCTGAGTTAGTGGAGACTGACGATCTTCCTATGTGGTCACCCTCCTCCTCAACTTCTTCCAGTCTTTCCCTAATTCAACCAAAGGGGTCTTACTTCAGTCCAATGGTTGAGTGTAAGTATATGCATCCATCTCAGTCAGCTGCTTGTTGAGATCTCAGAGAACAACCATGATAGGCTCATGAATGTAAACCCACCATAGCATCAGTAATAATGTCAAGCTTTTGAGCCCTTTCCTTAATATGGATCCCAAGGACTGCTTTTCCCTCAGTCTTTTCTCTATTTTTGTCTCTGCTGATACTGCTTTTTAAGTCTCCTATGCCCCAATTTTTAACAAAGAAAAACTGTTTTAAATGAGTATAAGGTATGTGATCCTTTTAAATGTAATTACCCTTTAACATTTCCTCTAGACCACTAAAGAGAGGAATTCTTGCAGATGGTCCTATGTACTAATATATGTTGTAGTGGCATATGAAACAGTGCCTTCCATGCTGTCATTCGTCATTCCAGTGGCTCGTGGAATGATATGTTGGTATTTCAGAAGGATTTATGAAAGTACATTATTAGCCTTCTTAATAAGGTAAGAGTAAAATTTTAATAGCAATATTTTGGGAAACAGGAGGACTATGTTATTTGAAGAATTCCTAATGCTATTAACAATGACTATGTAACAACGACATTCTACAAATATTTGCAATTTGCCGCCAAATTATTTTAAATATGCCCATCATTTATATACACACACTTCTTTGTTGGTTTGAAGTTGTAGTGTTATAGAATATCTACAAATAAATTATGTTTGTGAACATAACCAATGACTTTACACAATGACCACACACACATTTTTGTAAACTCTGAAGACGTGTATGACAGCATAGGAGGTCATTTTCACTAGGTATTTCTTATCTCAAAGTATCTTAGAATCAAATTGACTAACAACTGCTATTCACACTTGTTGTACAAATAACTTTGGAGGATCTGGTGAATGTCCTTTAATGGCACAAGAAGTACATCTTTTAAATATTATTTAATGAATATACTATGTTCTTGTTAGTCAGACATTAGGAAGGCATGCATCTGATTCACAATGAAAATCTACAACACAGTCAAGACTGATTATATAATAAAGGATAAAATATTATTGCATTTGAATGAAAACAGGTTATTTAAATTTTTGTTTCAGATAATACTTAATTACTATTTGTGTTGTATCTGATTCTTGTCTTAAAATCAACATTGTCTTCTGAATTGGTTACTATAGAAACTTCAAAAAAATCTTAAGATATATTATTCTAATATGGGACAACTCTCTATTGGAATATGCTCTTAAAACTCCCAGGCCAGAAGATAGGACACAAATGAGATCATAGCACTTTCTAGTCTCAGGCAGGAGGAATTCAAGTTCAAAGATGGCCTAGGCTACAAATTAAGATTTTGTTTAAAACTCAAAACAAATAAAGTTTAAAAATTGAAGGATGAAAATATAAATTAAAGTAGAGAAAGTATTATTTTTTTCTATGCTTCCCCTAGAAATGAAAAAATGACGATAGTTTGTAGAACTTCTGTACTGATCTGTTCTTACCAGTGACAGTGTCATGTAGTACACACAATCTTTTCTAATTTGTTCTTTACTTAGTTTTCTGCACCTTTCAATAAAATTAAAGTTATAGATTCCATTTATGTAATTTTTAATTATAAAATTATATAAAGAAAATAAACCCTTTCCTGAAGTGTAAGCATACTGTATTAAAGTTTGGATGCATACATAAACTATTTGGTAATGTAGGAGAATTTTAATCCAGCAACATGTCTGATCTGGGATAGTGTCACATACAAAGTGCTTCTAAATTTATGTAATCCAGATAAAATATAGACATGTCTTTAATTCCAGGAGACAGAGTCAAGCAGACCTCAGATTTCAAGGTCAGCCTAGTGTAAGCAAATGTCTAGTAAAGAAAGCTTAGGTCCAAGCATGGTGGCATATGTTTCAATCCCAGTACACAGGAGACAGAGACATGCAGATCTCTTGAGTCCTGGTTAGGAAGTTCAGTTGAGTGAGTAAGTTGAGAGTGAGGCAGTGAAGTTGAGTTTGTGACAGTTTATGTGGTGCCAGTTCAGTTCATGGAGTTCACAGGGTAGTTTTTATTAGGACATTTTTACAGACGGGGTGCAGAGAGAACAGGCAGAATATAGGTGAAGATAGAGCAAGCAAAAGAATGAGATGGAGCCAGTAGATTAGAAAAGATGGCCAGTGTTAGTTGGAGGCCAAGCAGAGAAGTTTAGTCGTAAGCTGAGATTAGCCAGTTTGAGTCAGTTATCTTGGAAAGGAGTAGAAGCCAAATTAGCAAGAATAAGGAAAGAACTAGAAAAGGCTAGCTTGTTGAGCAATAACCATTCAAAATAAAAATTACATCGGGTTAATGAAAGATACTTTTACAGATAAAATGCATAACAGGGGTTGATGTGGTCAAGCACATTACACTTATATAGTAAATATAAATTTGTTTTTATACAAACTTAAGAAAGAATTTCACAATATGATGATTATTATATCTTTATATTTGTATCTTCATTGTTGTACACGTTAAAATTAGTGGCAGGTTAACGCTTTCTCTTTCTGTTACTAAAATTTTTATAAGCAGGACAATTACTGGATTAAAAGATGAACAGCTGTGACAGGCTTCTGATAAACATTGTTGAGTTGTTTGCATGAAAGTTTATTAATTTACAATGCCTCAAATATTTTGGAGGCATTTATTTTAGTGCACACAATTGTTATAAAAAAATCATCCAAGTACATAAATAAAAATGCTTCTCTGTGTCTTAAATTGCATTCCTTTTATTATCAGTGAGCTTTCTGTATTACAAATACATATTAGGGATTTACATATTTTTATGTAAATTGTTTAGTTCATTGTAGTAGTTTACAGTTTAATTGTGTAGTCACATAGAGGTGTTATACAGGTATTTGTTAATGATGTGTCCTTAGAAACTTTCCTTAGTTTTCATTAACTTTACCTCTGTAATGAGAAATATAAAGGAATGAAGCTGGGGTTTATTGTAATAGTTATTTCACATAATGAATATTTATTATATTCACAGAGGGAACTGCTTCTGTTATAATGACTAAAAAGCTTATAATTATTTCTACAGTTTCTAACCTTAACAAGCTGCTAGAAGCTGAGTCAAGACTCCCCTGGATGATAGAACCATGAGAAAGGAGGGAACAAGGCTGGGAAAACTACTTTTTTCATGAAACTCTAGTGAAAAAGAGGAAAAATCAAAAGTAAAAAAAAAAACATGAGCTTTAAGAAAAATTTACACCTGACACTGGAGGACAGTTCCATCTTATCTTACCTTCTCTTAGAATCTAAATGTAGTGTGTATTAAGATGGGCAGGAAGTGGTTTCTCACTCCAAACTGTACTGTTTAATGATTAAAACTGATATGTCATTGTTTTATGGCATTGGAGAATGTTGTACTTGTAGTAACTCATACATGATGCCAAACATGACAGTACTCACTACCAAGGTGTGAGTCCAATCATCTAGTCCAATCATTGCTATTAGATACTACATCAACCCACTGACTTGGGACAGATTTAATGCATAGGATTCTCTGTGGGTTGTATGGTTTATAGAAGGATGGTGGAGTGTCAGCCAAATTACCCACAAAATTTCTATATAAATAAAGAAGACCTTAAGAATTGTTGCTTCTGCTTCAATCTCCTAAATGTCAAGATTGCAGATAATTACCACCATTCCTTATTATTGTGGTGACGGTGATTAAACTCAGCTTGTGATACATCTGAATCAAGAACTCTACTAAATTAACTACATTACTGGTCCTATACTCAATATTCCAAGTAATGGTGTTACTTATTAAATGTTTGTCCACTTCAAGTCCATAGGATTGTGTGCTTTTCTAAAGTTTCCATCTTTAAAGACTATATTTCAATGGAAATTGTGAGATCTTGACATTCATAGTTCTCTGTTATCCCTTCCCCTCACCAACCCTATGTGACCTTTACAATCCCTGGGGCCTCCAGTCTCTTGGGGGGTTAAGTGCATCATCTCTGATTGAACACAGATCCAACAGTCCTTTGCTGTATATGTGTTGGGTGCCTCATATCAGCTGCTGTATACTGCCTTTGTGGTGGTCCTGTGTTTGAGAGATCTCTGGGTTCAGATTCTGTTTGAGACTGCTGTTCTTCCTACAGGATGGCCCTCCTCCTAGGCTTCTTTCAACATACCCTTAATTCAACCACAGGGGTCATCAGCTTCTGTCCATTGGTTGGGTGCAAATATCTGCATTTGACTCTTTCAGGTCCTTATTGGGTCTTTCAGAGGGCAGTCATGATAGGTCCCTTTTTGAGAGAACTCCATAGCCACAGTAATATTGTCAGGCCAGGGACCTCCCCTTGAGCTGGAGCCTACTTTGGGTTTGTCGCTGGATCTACTTTTTCTCAGGCTCCTTTCTATTTCCATTCCTGTAGTTCTTTTAAACAGAAACAATTATGGGTTAGAGATTTGACTGTGAGGTGGCAATGCCCTCCCTCATTTGAGGCCCTGTATTCCTGCTGGAGGTGGGCTCTGTAAGTTCCCTCTCCCTGCTGTTGGGTACTTCATCTAAGGTTCCTCTGCTTTGATTCCTGACTCACCTCTCAGGTCTCTGGTTTATTCTGCAGGGTCCCCCCAACCTCCTACCTCCCTAGGTTGCCTGTTTCCATTTTTTCTGCTGTCTCTGAGGGCTTTAGTCTTTTTCCCTCACCAAATACCTGAGCAGGTTCCCCTCTCCTTCCAACCCCTGTCTACTCCCCCATCTCCCCTTCCCTCCTCACTTGCAGTTGCTTTCTTCTCCCTCCCTAGTGAGGTGTCCTCACTTGAGCCCTTAAGCTTGTTCATCTTTTTGTAATTCTGTGTACTGTATCTTGGGTATTCTAATTTTTTTTTTTTGCTACTATCCACTTATTAGTGAGTACATACCATGCATGGCTTTTTGCATCAGTTACCTCACTCAGGATATTTTGTACTTCAATATATTTGCCTCCAAAACTCAGGATGTCCTCATTCCTAATAGCTGAGTAGTATTCCATTGTGTAAATGAACCACATTTTCTGTATCCATTCTTCTTTCTTAGGACATCTGGGTTGTTTCTAGCTTCTGGCTATCAGAAATAAGGCCTCTGTGAACATAGTGGAACACATGCCCCCGTGGCATGGTGGGGCATCTTTTGAGTATATTTCTAAGAGTGGTATTTCTAGGATTTCAGGTAGATCTGTTTCTCATTTTCCAAAAATCCCCCAGATTGATTTCCAGAGTGGTTGTACCAGTTTGTAATCCCATCTGCAGTGGAGGACTGTTCCTTGTTCTCCACCTCCTCGCCAACATGTGTTGTCACCTGAGATTTTGATCTTAGCCATTCTGATTGGTGTAAGGTACAATCTCAGGGTTGTTTTGATTTGTATTTCTCTGATCACTAAGGACTTTGAACATTTCTTCCAGTGCTTCTCAGCTATTCGAGATTCCTCTGTTGTGAATCCCAAAAATCAAATTTCATGAGGTCCCATTTATCAATTCTTGGTCTTAGAGCATGAGCCATTGGAGGTCTGTTTAGGAAGTTTCACCCTGTGCCAAAGAGTTTAAGTCTCTTTCCCACTTTCTCTTCAATTAGATTCAGTATATCTGGTTTTATGTTGAGGTTCTTGATCCACTTGAACTTGAGCTTTGCAAAAGGTAACTAATATGGGTTTAGTGTAGGAGGGGCTAAGGTGGGAGTAGTAAGGAGAAAAAGAAGAGGAGTGAGGAGAAGGAAGAGGAGGAACTAGGAGAGGAATGAGAGGGGGGAACATGGAGGCAGATGTTCGAGTGTCTCTAGCAGACAAAGGTAGTTGGTATACCTAGGTTTGGTATTGGGTTACACCTCTGATTGTGTGGGCATCTTGTTATTGAGCATTACCACACTTACAAAGCCTTTGATTAACATTTAAGCCTTAGAGATTTGATTAACATTAAGCATTAAGAATGGCAGATCCATCTTCCATGCTGGCATCTTGTGGGTGACAGGACTGGTGTTTCTGGCTGGCTGATTTTAGCTGTGGTACTCACATGGCCTCTGGCCACAGAACATAGTGGCTGTGCTAGGCAGAGCCACTGCAGCTTACATAGTCAGCTTGACTAGCGGCCTTTTTAAGTAATTACTACAACAATTTAGTTTCATTTTTCTACATACAGACAACCAGTTACCATTTGTTGAAGATGCTTTTTTTTTTTTTTTTCCATTTTATTTGTTTGGTTTCTTCATCAGAGATCAAGTGCCCATGAGTGTGTGGTTTTATTTCTGGGTAATCAATTTTATTCCATTGATCACTGTGTCTGTCTCTGTATCAATATCATGCAGTTTTTTCACCATTAACCTGTAGTAAAGTTTGAAGTCAGGGATGATGATTCCCCCAGCCATTCCTTTACTTTTAAGTATTGTTTTGGTACTGTTTTTTTCCCTTCCAGATGAATTGGAGAATTGTTGTTTCCATGTCTTTAAGAATTGTGTTGGACTGAGCAGATCCCAGGTGGCAGCTCTGCCCCCAATCTCACAGAAACCAGAGGAAGTGGGCCTCCCAGGGGCTCTAACCCAGGCAGTATTTTAGGTAAGGAGACAGCAACACTCACCCCAAAGCACACTCTCATAGGAACTCCCAGAATTATTTTGATTAGATATGACAGAGGCAGGCTGCCAGAAGACTGGATTCCAGAATTCAAACAAAAAATCATCTTGATGTTAAAATTTGTTTTGAGAATTGTATGTTGCAGAATACACAGCCTTGGTGTATCTACTCATCAAGCAAGCTGAGCAGACTAGCTTGAACCTCTGATGTCCTGGAATTTTAGCTGGATGCAGTGAAGACATAGCATCAGAGGTTTATCAATTTACTCTTCTCCCTGCCCCTCTTCTAATATCTCATTGCCCATAATCAACTTGAAGAAGTTAATGAAGAGTCAGCGCCCCTGTTCACTGGGCTTAGGGAATGAGGTGGTTAATATTGGGCTGTCTGTCTAGAAAAAAGTAGTGGTTTTGTTGGAACAGGGAGGATTAGCTAGGATTTATTGCACAGCCATAACCTATTGGTAGAAATCTGTAGAATTGTTATTAAGATGAAGTTATAATTTCTTAAATGGTACAAAATTTACTTTGATTTCAAATTTAAGGTTTTCATTGGTATGAGCTTCATATTGATATAAAAGTGAGATTAATATTGTTAATCATATAGGCATTATGCCTATAAAACACATTTAGGAATACAAGGCTTAGACCCAGTCCTTTTACTTTTGTAACTGATTTGAGGTGGTTAGCCTGTGAGTTAAGGGCCTATAGCAAATTCATGGCTCTGAATTTATTGTTAGGGTGTTTTCTATATTTTATTTAGAAATAGCTGAGAGGAGTTAACAGACAACAGTCCAGATTGCCTTACATGGATAGTTGGTTTTCAAAACATCAGAAGTCCACAGAATTGATGTTACAAACATTTCTGTATTAATTTTCATTTTGATCAGACAACTTCCTGTCTTGGATTCTAAGAAGAAATTGAGCATCTTTGGAGTTACTTCAGTTGTGGTGAGACAGCCACTAGGCAAGAATTGCCTCTTTTCATCTACAGACAATTACTGTCCAGAAAAGGACACATTTGCAGAATAGTCGACTGAATATATCTGCCAAGACAGAGTAATCAGCCCTTAATAATTCTGCATCACTAGGCCTGTCAGATGATCCTGAGCCAGAAGGCTGAAGATCAGATGCTCCAACGTTTTGTAGTATTGGGATTGTCCAGGTGTTCAGCTGTCTCTATAAATTGGCTAAGATTTAGAAACTATACTTTGTGCATCCCATAATTTCAGTTAACTGAGTCATTCAGGATTTCTGACAAGTTGAAGACTTATAGTTTCATAGTCATTCCAGGCTATTTACTTTGAGAGAAAAAGTTTGAGACGATGGTTTTCAGCTGACATTCATTATAAAACCCAGAAAAATCTAGGTTCAGAACTAAGTGTTTTAGTTAGGAGAGATGACAGAGGTTCTGGTTAGTCAACAAAATGATGGACTGGGTATTAGGTCTATCTTGCACCTTACTGACACGAATTGGTATAGTTATGTTCTAACTGTATTTTGAGAAAAAAGTTTTATTTTAACAGGAAGGGTGCTATGTAGGAGGAGCTAAGGTAGAAGGAGTAAGGAGAGGAGGAGGAGGAGAGGAGGAGGAGATAGATGACAAGAGGTGGGGAGAACATGTAGGCGGATGTTCGCATGTCTCTGCCAGTCAGATAGTTGATATATCTAGGGTGGGTATTGGGTTACACTTCTGATTGTATGACCATCTTGTTATTGAGCATTACCAAACTTATAAAGCATTTGATTAACATAAAAAAAATGGTATAAAAGCAAAAAGGAGAAGGGGGATGTATAGGAGTTTTTTTTTTTTTTTTTTTTTGGTTTTTTCGAGACAGGGTTTTTCTATATATCCCTTGCTGTCCTGGAACTCACTTGGTAGACCAGGCTGGCCTTTTTTTTTTTTTTTAGTATCAAGAAAAAAAATTTTTTTTTTCTAGAGGGCTGACATTTTTTTTTAAAGATGTTGGTTCTAACAACTTTTTCCCCCTTTTATGTAGTTGGTTATAATATTTACATTTCAAGTTTTACCCTCTTATCCCATTTCCCCCACCACCCAGGAACCCCTTATCCCATCCCCCCTCCTTATATCCCTTCTATGAGGCTGTGCCCGCACCTACACCCCACCCCAATTACTCCCTCCTCACCCTCACATTCCCCCCCATTTTGTGTTCGTTTTTCATGGGACCAAGAATCTCCTCTCCCACCTATGCCCAACAAGGCCGTCCTCCCCTACGTATACCACTAGAGTCATAGGTCCCTCCCTATGTGCTCCCAGGCTGGTGGTTTAGACCCTGGGGGGCTCTGGTTGTTTGGTATTGTTGCTTTCCTCTTGGGGTCACAAACCCTTCCTGCTCCTCCAGTCTTCTAAATTCTCCATTGGGAAACCTTTGATCTTATCAGTGGTTAGCTGTGAGCATCATCCTCTGAATGTGTCAGTCTCTGGCAGATCTCTACGGAAACAGCTATATCATATTCTTGACAACATGCATTTCTAGCCATCCACATCAATGTCTAGCTTAGGTGACAGTACATGGGATGGATGCCTATGTGGAATGATCTCCTGATGGCTCCTCCTTCAATTTCTGTCCCATGTTTTGTTTCCATAATTGCTCTCTTGAGTATTTTTGTTACTGGTTCTAAGTAGAACTGAGGCGTCTCCTCTTGGTCTTTCTTCCTCATGAGCTTCATGTGGTCTGTGGGTTAAGTCTTCACTATTCTAAGGTTTTGGGCTAACATCCGCTTAATAAAATCAGAAATGAAAAGGAGACTTAACAACAGAAATTGAGGAAATTCAAAAAAACATCAGGTCCTACTACAAAAACCTATACTCACCAAAACTGGAAAATCTAGATGCAATGGATGATTTTCTAGACAGATACCACATGCAAAAGTTAAATCAAGAGCAGGTAAACTATCTAAAGGATCTTATATTCCTTAAAGAAATAGAAGTCATTAAAAACATCAGAACAACAACAATAAAATATAACAAAATATAACAAAACAAGAAAACAAAAACAAAACAAAAACCCAGGGGCCAGATGGCTTCTGCACAGAATTCAAAGAGCTAATCCCAACACTCCTCTAACTATTACATAAAACAGAAAGAGAAGGACCACAACCTAACTCAGTCTATGAACCCACAATTGCTTTGATACCTAAATACACAAAGACACAACAAAGAATGAGAACTTCAGACCAATTTCCTTATGAATATCAATGCAAAAATACTCAATAAAATTCTAGGAAACCAAATTCAGGAACACATTAAAACAAGCATTCGCCATGACCAAGTAGGCTTTATCCCAGGGATGTAATGTTGGTTCAATAAATAAAAATCCATTAACATAATCTACTATGTAAACAAACTCAAAAGAAAAAAATTACATGATCTTCTTATTAGATGCTGAAGAAGGATTTAACAAAATACAACAACACTTCATGTTATAGGTATTGCAGAGATCAAGAATTCAAAGCTAATACCTAATCACAGTAAAAGCAATATACATCAAACCAACAGCCAGTATCAAATTAAATACTTGAAGCAGTCCTACTAAAATCAAGGACAAGACAAGGATACCCACTCTACTTACATCTATTCAATATAATGTTTGAAGTTCTAGTTGGAGTAAGAAGACAACAAAAAGAGATCAAGGGGATACAAATTGACAAAGAATTCAAGATATCACTATTTGCAAATGATATAATAGTATACATAAGCTACCCCAAAAATTTTACCAGAGAAATTCTATAGCTGATAAACTTTGCTGAAGCAAAGTGACTGGACATAAAATTCACTGAAACAAATCAGTAGTCTTTCTCTATATAATTGATAAACAGCCTGAGGAAAAATTAGGGGAGCAATAGCCTTCACAATATTCACAAATAACATAAAATATCTTGATGTAATTCTGTATGACAAGAACTTCAAGTCTCCCACAAGTTTAAAAACAGATACACAGCAAGTACATAACAAACAATGTCTCCATGATCACTGTTACCTGTCAATATTTCCCCATTCTTAAATCTATTTCAGGAGATAGCATCACTATGTTTTACAACTCAAGAACGTAGAAATTTGGGGATCAACTTCGAGTGTACTTTCCCAAGTTCAGGGATATTTGTTGTTTGCTTTGTTTCTTCCTTTTTGCAAAATGATAGTCCTACAAAAGTACCCATCCATCAAACCACTTTATCTATATGTATTATAAATGAATTTTTTTTAAGGATTTTGAGATAAGACAATTATTTGGGACTTTCTGAAAAATTCCAATGTAATGAAAAATGTAATCCAGCACCTTTGAAGAGAACGAAGTTAATATGTTTATATTATAATGAAATATAAAATATTTGACATTTTGTTTTAGCAGAAGTCAAAAATCTAATAAAAGTTTTGAATCTGTAAATAGGTTGTCACTGCAAATAAAAACATCTACTTATATGGAAATATATATGGAATTGGCAACAAGAAGAAGGCAAACAATTTTTTGACAGCATGACAAAAAACCCTAAGAAATGTTTAATAGGCTTTGTAAATGTAAATCTTAATGGCTATGCTATGAAGAACTCAGAACTGAGAATTATTATAATAAATAGATTCTATCAACACATTAATGGTGAGAAATAGACTCGTGGTGACATATGACTGCTAAGTAAGGCAGTGAGATAACTGGGGTACATGTTTATAGGAAGAGGGGATTTCAGATTAAATGTAAAATGGCCCAGATGACAAATGTCCTATAGTTTTGTAAAAATCCAATTTGATAAATGATGTAGATGTAAGGATAGTAGTAGAACATGGGGTAAATATGTAATATATTAAATTAATTTTTAAGAAGTGACATGTCAACAAAAACCAATAAAACAGTTTAATTGGTCAACAGAAATATATAAAAACATGTTTATTTTCCAAGAGACATACCTTTAATTTAGTGGCATAAATTAGGGGAAAACAATTAGAAAATAAGAATAAGTCAAAATAGCTGTAATAATCTCAGGGAAAAAGGAGAATTTATAAAAAATAAAAAATATAAAAATGATATTATGAAAAATAGAAACAAATTTTAAAAATTACCTGATTATTCAGTAGACTAGTCAAACTGACACATACACATACACATACACACACACACACACACACACACACACACACACACACTTTTCTCCCTGCACTGCTGTTAGTAGACTCTCTTTTCTGTTCTGTTCTCTTGTGAGTTGGACATTTTCAAACTTTGACTCATTTTGTCAAATATTTCTCATTCATCACTTTGTCTACCCCTCAATTAGATGTCATTTTCAACTATGACTGCTTTTTTTCTATGAACTATCTTTACCTTCTTTGTTTTGGATTAAATGTGTGTGCTAAGGTCTTTTCTGTATTCCAAACAGATAATAATGTAATCCAGAGCATGTTTGCAATCTGTCCAGATCACACAGACCTAGAAGTTCTTTGGATGTGATTCCTTGCTAGAGCAGTCATGTTGCTGTATAAAAATTTCTCTTCAATTTTTATTTATATAAAGTAAAATACTTAGAAATCATTTACTTTCCAAAAGCAAAGGCTTATTTGGCTTTAATGTTAAGAGTTTTCATTATATCATTTGTACAAAGACATTTAGTGGGCAAGTAAGACAGCATTGACTGCATAAATCAGTGGCTTCTTATGCAGACACCAGAACCTATAAAGACTCTATTGAATTTGTCCTTGTAGATATTGTTGTTACAGAAATTGTGTATTCCCTTGTACATAGACTTAGTTCACACTTCTTTTAGAAGTTGAAAACTTTTAATAAATATATAGCATAAATATCATTTTACTAATCAGTCCGTCTTACAAAGAAAAATATCCTTGTCTATATCAATGACTAACACTTCAAAACATGTTTATAAAACACTACCATTCCTAAGAGTAGAGAAAATTTATGAAGGATATTTTCAGTAGCAAGCACACAGGCATTCGTAATATGGTGGTGTCATAACAGATACATGTTGTACTGAAAGATTTAGCAAAATAATGTTTCCTACAGTGAATCAAAAAGCCTGAAGTATTTGAAGATCATTCACATTGAGAAACGTGCATCTTGACTTTATGTACATTTCCTCTCTGGTAATAATATCTATAATGTTGTGCATCCAAACTGGAGTGAACTTTATAAATAATGATGATCTACATTGAATTAAAGGCTTCTGTCAGATATAAAGGCAAAGGAATTTTGTTATATGTTTTCATTATAAATTACCTGTGGACTTTTAAAAATGATTTTTGAAAGAAAGAAAGAAAAAGAGAAAGAAACAAACAAACAAGCAGAGAAAAATCTTTGGTTTAGCATGTGCAAGAAGGGAAAATACTGAGTGTAATTATACAGATATGTCCTAACATATGTTCACATTTAACAACCAAGGAAAAGTTCATAAAGTAAGATTTTGAAAACATAAACTATGGTCAGTACATAAAGCTACTTGTGATAAGGTAATGATCTTAAGTGATCAAGAACTACTGCTTTTCTTTATATGGAGAATAAGTCGAAGGTAATGTCATTAGCAATCTGCAATGTTCTTCCTACCTAATTAATTGTTACATGTCATATATCTTGCTTATTGAGATTTTTAGAGTTTTCCACATCAGCAGAATGTGAAAAAAGTTGTGCTTCACTGAACTACTTAATGTTATGTGCCCAGAACTATGAAAAGATGGTTAGTATATTCTTTTATAATGTTATTTGATGGAATCAGAAGTGCTGTGAAATCGGTCCCAAAAAGGGACATGTCACAGTTTGATGGCATTAATATGCAAACAAATGTGAGCCAGAATGTTCCTGAAGCTGACTGAAGCGCTCCTCTCCTCACAGATGGCAGCTACATCAGCACTTGCAGCTCTGGAAGACATGTTCCTTGGAGCTTTTCCTTTTGTCATCAATAAAATGAATGATGAAGGATATACAAAGGTCTGTGATGTCCCAGAACAAAGTGACCTTTGTATGATAGTTAATGCCAAATACACACATACACACACGCACACGCACATGCACACACACACAAACCTTCATAAAATCATATTTGCAAACAAACACAAACATACACATACACATAAACATACATAGGAAGAAGTCATATTTCACTTGTCAGAGTTAGTTTATGCAAAATATTTTGGCCAATGCTACTTTTTTAGAAATAAATAAAATCAAATTCATGCTAATTCCATAAAGGTATGTTGAGGTTCTGTCTTTTGCTGTGTATTATAATGCTAAACACTAGCCCACAAGGTCTGGCTTTTCCATGGGTGAGAGAATTCCCAAATTCCTAAGTAGGCCCATATGTAGACTTATGGAATCTTGTGGCTGCCTACCCCCTCGCCCAAGTTATCTCTGACTGGTATAGAAAGATGCTTGTAACCTATAGCTGGGCAGAAGAAAGAGAGTTAGAGTTTTTGTTCCCAAACTTGGGCTCAGAGGCTGGAGACCATGAGAGAAAAGGAAAGAAAGAAGGAAGAAAGAGGAGAGATGCCACGAAGTAGGTAAATTATGAAAACATGTCCATGACAGTTGTCCAATTGAAGTTAAGAGCACCCCAGATGGAATAAAGCAAGTTATAACTTGGGCTTATTTATAGGTACATAGACACAATAGGATAGTGGGTAGATGTCTGCTCTGCTTTAGTGCTAAGTCTTATTATAAATATAAAAGTTGTGTGTCTTAGATCTGGGAACTGAATGATAAAACACAGGGCAGAAAATTGATATTGAACATTTTTTTACACCAAAGGTGGACCATTAAATTTTTAAGAAATTTTAATCTATATAAAGCAGAATAACTTCCATTGAAATATAAGAAATTCTTAAAGATTTAAAACTTCTTTTCCAAAATTTTAGTAATTTGTAGGTTTTTTTAAAAAAGGTATACACTTATTAAGCATATATGCCTATTTAAAAATTTATTTAATATATGAATTAAGAACAATGTCTTCACATTTAGTTACCTGTGCTACAGGTCTTAAATATATGTCTTCCAGTTTTCTGTTTTATGGGATTTAGTTGTAGACAACTGTGTATGTTAAAGCATACTCCCCCAGCATAACTGTAGCCATTTTGCTTTATGCCTGCCAGCTATTTAAGATTGTTACTAACACAGAAAAATAGCTTGACTTAGAGCATGGCCAAGCTGACTGCACACCCTGTTATGCTCTGAGGTTTGTTGATCCTAAGAAATTCCACAACCATAAGCTCCACTTAGGACCAATCAGATTAAAAGTCAGTTAGAACACTCTAGCTAGCCAAATTAGTTTGAGTCAGAGTTGATCAAAAGGCAGTGCTTCCTACTTCTGCACGTGAGTTCATTGTGGTTTTTGCCTTTATAAACTGGCCCTGAGAAGCTTTTGTGGTAACGGTTAGCTTCTGAGTCTTTTCTGCCAGAACGACAGGATTGATCAGTCCTGGGGTGAATGCTCAACAAACTCTCCCTGTCTGACTAAGATTGATGTACATGTGGTTTGTGAGGCAACCTCAGACCCCAACAGTGAATCTCTATACCTATGCATATTTGCTGTGCTTTTTCTTTGGCTCTTGTCTTTCTATTTGTTTTGTCCTATTTTGAATTTTAAATTATTTTTTATTTGTTTTACTGTTATTCCTTAGAAATCTGTTTGGTTTCTAAGGAGAAGTAGAAAGGATATAGATGATAACAGAAGGAATAAAAGAAAATAACCTGGGAGAATTCAAGAGATAAGAGAGGCCCACCAGTTTAACAGCTACTTTCTTGCTGGACACTTCAAAAGCAAGAAGAGTTTAGGATGTTGTATGTTGTATTTCATGTTTTGATAGTACTCAGAAAGCAGTCATTAGTGTTTTACCCAGCAAAATATCTTCCATCCATAAGTAAATGGAGAGAGAGAGAGAGAGAGAGAGGGAGAGAGAGAGAGAGAGAGAGAGAATATGATAAGAGCTATCTATCTACTCATTGCATTCACAAAGTACAATAATTAGGGAAAATAAAACAAGATACATGTTTTTTTACTTTGAAAATATTATTCTTACAGATGAATCAAGAATCTATAATTAAATTAATTTGATTTGTATCTTTAATTTTTTTTTCAAATTCTACTTTTAATAAGTGTTCTTAAGCACTTTAACTTCCTTTGTAAACCAACACACCCACCAGAAGTAGTGGAAAATAAAGGAAGCAGGGTGTTAGGGGTGGGGAGCATGGGGGAAGTGGACCTGTTTAGAAAAGTTCTTTGGAGCAACTCCCTCTGTGTTGTCTGGAAATCAGAAGTTCAGTTCACAGGTTAGCAGGTAGCATCAGCTTGATCCACTCGCAAACAGATCACAGATAAACCAGCA
This sequence comes from Rhabdomys pumilio, assembly GCA_030674055.1. Classification (NCBI taxonomy): domain Eukaryota; kingdom Metazoa; phylum Chordata; class Mammalia; order Rodentia; family Muridae; genus Rhabdomys; species Rhabdomys pumilio. Next base: position 98,639,747 of record JANHMN010000001.1, read on the forward strand.
GTCAAATTCAGTAGAGTTGGGTTAGTGACAGGGATGCCATGACCTAGCAGAGACAGGCAGGTCTGAGCCTAGGATGAGTCAGCGGGAGGGATCAACAGGAATACCAGGAGAATTGTTTGTTTTTTCTCCTTCAAGGAAGCTAAGTTCAGCAAAGATGGGAGACCCACAAGCATTGCATAGCTAGGTATATCAGCAGGCCAAGCTCTTCCTCTGTCACTTTGTGGAGTCCTAGCTTCACATGACTTGCCTCAACATGGATCCTACACCTGCATGTGCATTCAATTAGCCCAAGTCCAAGCAAGAAAGTGGCAAGAAATAGCAGCACACCACCAGATCTTTTTGTTTGGTGCATTTCTCTCTATGGAGTCCTGATAAATGCAGCCCAACTTCACAATGTAAGGCAGACTAATACATCTAATACATATGTGTTGGTAGCAGAGAATCCATCAACAGGTGTCCATTCACTTGTTTGCTTTAGCAGAACATCATCTCTCCTGCATATGCTTCAGTGAAATGTCCCTTCATGAATCTGCCTTAGCCTTTCACACCTGTGCCAGCTTTAACAAAATGTTCATTAGCATGTTTGCCCCAGCACAACATCCAACTGACTTTTCAAAGAGTGCTTAAGTTTCCATTTTATTAATCAATAGCTATTTACCATGAGTATTTTTATATGGCATTTCTGTCTAAAACTACTAACAGCAAATAAATGGAAAAAGTCACCATGTAACAATAACAAGGGCACTATAACACACTTTGTTCCATCATTCATCCATATAGATAACTGGACAATTCTGTGTGTGTGTGTGTGTGTGTGTGTGATCCTTACATCTATTTATCCTTTGTGTTCTTATATATTGATTAGTTATTAGAAATAAAATAATTCTGTATACATGCAAAATATTCATTATCTTCAAATCCAAAATCTTATGATGACTGTGGAATCTTCATTTCAGGGAGAAAAAATAAATCACACCCCTACATGCTCATATAATATCTTAAAGCCAAAAGTTCTTTTATAGCACATTACATAACAGAGTAGGTGTGAAATTAGTTTTATGGGGAATGAATATCCAGAAGGTTGTCAAATTTTTTTATACTGGTTTTGTACATGAATGCATCCCTTTACAGATTAAATTAATGTCTTTAAATTAATGATGAGCTCTGAACAGGCACGCAATACTTTATCTGTACTTCAATATTTACTTGACTATTTTGTCTCACTAACGTAAAGTGTTTTCTCTGGATTTTGACCCTACTCAACTAAAGGACTGAAGTAAAAATAGGAGAGAGTACTTTTCCAATTGAAGGACATTTAGGAGAATGCATTAGTGTCAGAAGTAGGGAGTTTGCATGATCTACCCTTGATTTACATCAGCCCTATAAAAGCTGGGAAGGTGTACTTGTAGTCCCTGCATTGGGAAAGAAGAAACAGCAAATCTTTGGGTTCACTATCAGCCAGTCCAGACTATTCCTAATCATACAAACAAATTTTCATAAACATACACATACACACAAGAAAGTAAACTAACACCTGTAAAATATGGAATTACAAATACTGTATGGTTTGAGCAGTTGAATTCTCAAAACATTCAAAATTTTATATTCTCTATGACTAATTCTAAAGTAGGAAGAATGAAAAATTAAACTAATACCTTTATTCAATTTGATAGCAATGGATTTAAAGCTAAATATGTTTCTGGTTTCTTAAAATTGAACTTTTATTGTAATAAATTAAAAAAACAAACTTGGGTTCAACACATCTTTGATTATTCACAGTGTTTTGCATCTAACAAATTTTATGCTTTTTATTTAGTTTCTCTTTCAAATATGATACAGTAACTTTAAAATATAAGGTTTTTTTTTACTTTTCTAATTCCATTCACCTCAAAAATTAATTTTTCTAAAAATTATGACAACTGAATTGTTTTTATGGGTTTTCTAAAGATTAGCTGATAAATGTATGTATATGACATTTACTTTCAATTCAGTAATGGCTTTATCTTGTATCAAGTAATATGATATACTGCTGAATTTCAAATGTTTTATTTAAAAGGAAGTGGGGCACAAGGGAAAGTTTATTACTGGACTTAAAGGAAATCTCAGGGCAGGCTTGGTGTCAGTAGTTGTTGAGAGGACTAGAAGGAAAAAGAGAAGGACAACAGGTATGATGCTGGAGACAGGCATAGAAGGAGTGGACAGCAGTCACATGGCAGACAAAGAGAGTCATCTGAAGGGGAAGAATGCTTTAGAGAGAGAGTCAAACATTTTGCAGCATTGAGGGAAAGGCCTCAATTCTTGTCTGAGTAGGAAAACTTATGACCCAGCATGTTGTCTCCATAGAGTTCCTGTGCTGGGTACTGGGATCCTGCGAAAGAAAGTCCAGTAGCTCATTAAGAAAGTGAATATTTCACCCTGTCTTAATATGAGTATACCTTCCTTAGGGTTATCTTTTTACTACAGTGTTTGAACCAGCACAACTAGAATGAAAAGTCTCTCTACCCAAGCTAGAAATTCTGTTCTCTTGATAATATGTTTATATTTGTGTATGTGTGTGTATGTGTGTCTGTATTTTGTTTGTTTGTTTGTTTGTTTGTTAGATAGAATGCTTTTAAGATGCCCTACAAAAAAGAGGTGATTATAAAATAATTTAGGATTCACTTAAAATTGGTAAGTTGTATTGTAAGTTTCTGTATTTATGACTTCTGGAAAGAATATGTTCATTCTTTTAGAATCCTTTTTTCTTTCTTTCTTTCTTTCTTTCTTTCTTTCTTTCTTTCTTTATTTATCATGTGTATCTCTGTATGTGTACATGCATACGTGTGTGCTTGTGTTGTGTGTGTTTGTGGATCTGGAGTGGTTTGACAACAACTTAAAGTACTTTGGACTGTCCTTTACACCTTGTAGATTCTGGAATCTTCAGGCTTGAAATAAATTTTTTACTTGCTGAGTGATCTCATAAGCCCCACTCCCCTTTTAAAGTAAGAAAGGGATTCCTAGTGGAATAACTGATTGGTGTTGCATTATGAGTTACTGTACTGTATGTAAACACAATTCATGTTCTTCTTGGATTACTTCTAAAAGTTTTATTTTAAATATTCACACATATGATTGGGGAAACTTACCTCAAGCACGTTTCCCAATGGGTTTTATATTTACTACATTTTCATTTACCTTAGGAATATATATATATATATATATATATATATATATATATATACCCACACACATCTGGAGAGGACCTTATACATTCTTCTGGCTTCTATTGACATCAGGCATGAAAGAATGCAAAAACATATACATAGATAAAAGACACATGCAAATAATGGGAAAAAGAATAACTTTTGCTTTTATATTTTAAAGGCACTGAGGCACTGTAGACAATAACAGCTAAAAAAGGAGATATATATATATATATATATATATATATATATATATATATATATATTTAAAGATTTAAAGTTTGGAGGACATTTTTGTACAAAACTACACATACACACATACACAGACACGCACACACATTTACTACTTCAGATAACTAAATCATTAACCTCAGTTACTTTCAAATACTTATTTTCACTCATTTATAAACATATTTATTATATATAAGCTGTCCTCTGTAAATGATACAGATCAGGTCCACCAAGTTATAGTTTGCAGTAGCTGCTAAGAATACAAACACATTAGGTTGTGTGTTTAACTTGTACAAAATTAAAAATAAGTGTTATACTTTTTTATTTAATAAATGAAAAGAACTCGTAGACTTTAGCAAGATTAAACAGCTTACCCAACAGAATGCATTGAATATCTGTTGCATTATGGCAGACAGTCTCATATCAATATGAGGACAAATGGAAACTGTGAAGGTCAAAAGAATAGCAAAGAGTGAGAAATAAGAAAAGATCTTGCTGAAGGTAAAATTTTCTTTGAAATTTTAGCTTTATTTCAACACAAATGACATGTAAGTTGCTTTACAGTTAAAAAGAAATAAAAGCAACATTCATAAATCATCAAACTGTATCTTAGAATCTATATGTGTGACCGAGAATTATAGCTCATCTGTTAAGAGTAATGATTGTTCTTCCCGAGGACTAAGGTTTTGCTTATGAAATCATTTGGCAGATCACAGCACACTGGAGAGGACCTTATACACTCTTCTGGCCTCCACTGACATGAGGCATGAAAGAATGCAAAAACATACACACAGAAAAACACACATACACATAAAGGGAAAAGAAATGCCTTTTGCTTTTACATTTTGAAGGGATTGTCGATAATAACAACTAAAAAAGTAAATGCAGTTATTTTCATCTCTTTATGTTTGTATATGCAATAGTTACAAAAGAAATAACCCATAATATTAAGATTCTCATGAAATGCTTTAGCATGACATCCCTTTGGTTAGTTGAATTCATGTTCGAAGTAATAATATATGAATATCAATGCAAAATGCTTTAAGTATACTTTGGCAACTTTCAATTGCACCTGTTAGAAATAAAATTAGAAACAGAAAAAAAAGAGCATAAGAATTTTAAATATACTTTTTTGAGTACTCTCATGCAAATTATCAATTGATTGAGTTAACTTCCTGCCTGGGGCTTAGGGGCAAAGCAACATTCCTTGAATCCTTGACAGGCTTAAGGAGAAATGCCGAGGAAACAACTCATGCAAACAACAGGCTGTAGCAGATGTCCACTCGTCCAGACAGCAAGAAGTTACAGATTTCTATGCCAAGAATCTCTAATTGAATCACTGTTCCCCAGGGAGATGAAAATAGGAAAGCATTTCACCAAACTGGACAGAATTGTGAAGGATTAGTGTAAGTCATTCATGTATGCAAGTAATTAATGAATCAACTATTTCATAGGCAATTTTAAATACAATTTTTCTACTTGAAACTATTAGTTAGCTGAGTAGGCATTTATCACTATATAATTGAAGAGTTGGTGAGATAACTTTTAAATGAGTAGGTGTGAGGAATCTAAGAACGTCTTATCAATTAATGTAATAAATAATCACACTTAACACATACATACAGAAAACCCTATGTTATATTTTTTTTTCAGTGAAATTGAAGAATATACCATTTCTAGTGAAAATCTATCCAGGAACATGCTGTCCACTGAATTGATCACCAAAGCCCTAAAGTTTAGTTTCTATGCAGATGACAATTTCCTCATACTCAAAACAATTTGGAAACATGGATTTTTACATGTTTTATTTTTTATCTATGGATCTATGTTGGAAGCACAGCAGTTTTTCTTGCTGTGTCTTATCTTTACGCATGAGTTCCACAGCCCTATACTCAATTAACTGCAAAACGAAAAATGTTGAAAAAATAATTTCAGTCTGTACTTAGCATAGTGTATTAACTAAGTTTCTTTCTTACAACTCTCTAAACAATGAATTTCAAATACTGTTGACATGTTCTTTGCATACAATATAGAGCATGAGCAATCTCTACATGATGAAAGGTACTTAGGACACAGGAATGCGTAGTGTGTATACCACAGCATTACATTGGTCACTTCAGCAGCTGGCATTTTGACATCTGGGAGGGTTTCAGAATCCATACAACATAAATATCCAGGAACTTCTGTAATAAATTAATTTACTTACTATGCAGAGAGAATGTGTAAAAATTGTGAATTATATTGTAACATATATGTAAAGATCAGCATTAAGTTGTAAGTTTCATTTAAGCAACACAGTATCATAAATATGAAATTAGTATAGCACTATAAAAAAAATCAGTAGTGGTTTTCATATATATAACCATCAAACATATTCTAGGTTATACAATGTGAATTAATACAAATTAGATAACTGAAAAATATTTGACTTAAATTAGTTATTTTAAAAATTGTTTTAGAGGCCCAGATAAGAAGACAAATAAGTTTTAAATTATACATGATTCATAGTAAAGAGTTAACAAGATCACTGGTGTTTATCAGAGACATTTTTGGCATTTAATTATTGTTCACTTATTTGTATGTGCCTGTGTAGTTGGCTCATACACGCAGGTGCAGACATGTCAAGGTCAGAGGAGAGTTTGTGGAAGGCAGTTGTCTCCTTTCGTGATGTGAGTAGGAGGATTTGAGCTGAGGTCATTGTTTTTGACAGCAAGTCCCTTTCCTAGTCAGCCATTTCAGTGATGTTGCACAGGAAGTATAAAGTAGAGTACACTTCAGGAATATAGAAACAATAAATACTCATGAGAAAAATCATCATCTTTAGCTAGAAGTGTTACAATCCATGTGGTATAGTATTTGGTTTCTTTATCAATCATATGCCATTTATACGAAGAGAAATCCCACATCGTTCATTCCATGGGTAACCATATATTTTATTTTCACAAGTAAAATGACTGAGAAAATGTAAAGATTTGAGGTAGAAAAAGTAAAAAACTAAATAACTAATTATTTATGACCTTGAGAATAGCTATTTGATAACTGCAGTAACTCAGCTTCATTTACCCGACAAATGAACAAAGTTACAAATACGTTTTATCTAAATGATTGAAATTCTCCCTGCAGTTAACGGAAACTTCCATTATGACTGTTGGCTGAGAAACCTTCAATAACTTATGACACACTTTTCTGACTCATTTTATAGTATGGCGAATACGATTTAGCTTTTTCTTTTTTGCTTCAATCAATCATTTTGAATGATACTCATTTATCCATCAAACATTTGCTAAATGCTCACTCTTCCACAATCCACAAAGAACTGAGATCATACAGATGAACCTCGAATTCTAATTGTCAGCTGATGGCCATGTGGGCCACAGATTGATTAGCAGTCTTGTTTCCTGTCATGAGTGATCCTCTTACAATAGACTGGAGGTTATTGCCAATGAGTTCTTCAAAGGTCTAGCAAAGCTCAGCATTGAAATGCAGACTTCTGAGTACACGCCTTTTTCTTGAGTGGAGGTGCTGCCCTGCTCCTGTACCTAGGAGCCCTTTTGTTTTCCTTGGCTACTTTGACTATGAAAAAAAAAGTTTTGTAAGTTGTCAGAAATAAGAATATTAAAAATTAATGTGATTTAATGTCCATTTCCTCATAATTTTTTCCATTAATTTTGAATTTGGGTATTTAATTTTTTAAAAGAAATTTTCTCCTATGTGAATTACAGTCATTATGCTTTATAGCCCGTCAAGTCAAAATGATAAGAAGGGCCTCAGAATTCTCGTACATGTATTCTTAAACTTTTGAACAAGAGAAAATCTAAAATAGTCCATGGCACCCTACCTGGAAATAAGTACTTAAAAATGCAGGCAGTGTCTCAGAAAAAACATTGTTCAGAGGCAGTTTCTTTGACTTCCACAATTGTATGTTTAAAAATAAATTATCTACAAGAGGTCACATCTTTAGCTGAGATGCTATTGATATTTGATAGCTGTGAACACAGACATACTTGGTATTCTTTAAAGAGATAGGCCCTGGTATCTCATGCAAATTTAAGTAGGTAGCACTACATCCTTGAGAATATGGATACGGAAAAATGTTCTAGGCTTCTTATTTGATAAAAGAAACATGAATTTATGGGCTTTGGGGCTTTGAGGATAGATCTGTAGAGAGTTAGACATAAAGAGTGTGTGCCAGACAATGTGATCATGAGTATTTAACTTTTTGGGTAAAATAATTTTAAGTTTCTGTTGTTCAATTTCTGTTTTAGAATGACAGATCACTTAAATAACACACAATATGGATAAAGTATGCTCTAGAGGGAAGTAATTATTTTTGTAGGCCTAGTAAATTCACTGTTATATATTTATTATGTTATGCTTATATTACTTATGTGCTGTATTAGACTATAAGTAGATAAAACAACTAGAATTAAACATTTGGTTCTAAATCAGTATGTACTGAGAGTAAAAGGAAGCCTGGTGGTTTAAGAGGCACTTAGATGATGCTTCTGATAAAAACAAAGCAAAACAAAAAACCTTGACATTTCACTTGAGTTCATAAGAGAAATAAACCTTTAATCTCGGCTTTCCATTTTTGTTTCCCTTTTACTTTGGGTCACACTACTCCTGATACACATATGTTTGTTTGTAGTATATATGTGAGTGGTACTTTCTTATGCATATGCACTCACACACACTTGCTTCTGTGGAAGCTGGAACTGAATGTCCAGGCCCTTTGTCTATCATTCTCAAGTTTGTTTGTATGATTTTTAGGTACAGTCTTTTATTGAACCTGAAGTTTGTGAATTTGTTTAGACTTGAACAGCAGCAAGCCTCATGGATTTGTCTCCTCCTCCCAGGACAGGGGCTGAAGATGCATATCAACACACTGTGATTTTATATGGATGTTAGGAATTCAAACCCGTTCTCTCACAGCTATGTAACTAGAACTTTAAGCATTGAGACAACTTATCATTCTTAGTGGCTATTACTTTACATGGCATAGAGACATAACAATCATTAATATATCTCTGTCAACCTAAATTATCTAATATATTTCTGGCTGAATATAAAGATAGTCACTGCTCTGAACCTGTGGTCACCTTAGATTCCAGAAGGAGGAATTTCTATTGGATAGGATATCATCATAATGAGATCAGTTATCTATGGTAGAGAGGCTCTTTTTCAAAGTAGGCCATCTCATAGAAATTACATTGACTCATCTTATTACTAATAAACTACAAACTTATTGGGCCACCTTATAGAAAGTATTCAATAAAATGATGAGTAGAAAAGTAGAAAAATGCCTTAAGAAAAGTTATAAGCTAACCATGATCACTACATCAATTCTTTATTTAAACCTATAGCTTAGATAAGTAACCAGAAGACAATTAAAGAAGTAATTACCTTTTTAATTCTTTTTTCACCTTCTCAGTGCATGATGTAACTTTTTTGCTCTGTTTGGTCAATACTAGTTTCTTTTTTCTTTTTCTTTCTTTCTTTTTTTTTTTTTAGTGTAGGGGAAATCTTTATTTTTTTTATTGGATATTTTATTTACATTTCAGATGCCATCCCCTTTCCCCATTTCCCCTCACTAGAAAACCCCTATCCCTTTCCCCCTTTTCCATTTTGCTTTTATACAATGTTTTTTTAATATTAATCAAAGGCTTTATAAGTATGGTAATGCTCAATCAGAAGTGTAACCCAATACCCAACCTAGCTATGTAAACTATCTTTGACTGGTGGAGACAAATGAAGTTCTGCTTCTATGCCCCCCCCCTCTCTCTCTTTCTCTCTCTCATCACCTAGCTTCTCCTCTACTTCATCTTCTCCTCTCCTTACTCAATCTTTTCCTCTCCGTGCTCCTTCCCCCTTAGCTCCTCCTACATATCACCCTTCCTGTTAAAATAAAACTTTTCTCTCAAAATACAATTAGAGCATAATTATTCCTATTTGTACCAGTGAGGTACAAGATAGTCTTAATACCCAGTCCCTCCTTTTGTTGACTAACCAGAACCTCTGTCGTCTCTCTTGACTAAAACACTTAGTTTTGAACCTGTCTTTTTTCTTGGCTTTAGAATGAATGTCAGCTGAAAACCATCCACTCAGATCTTTTCTCTCAAAGTAAATAGCCAGGATTGGCTATGAGACTATAGGTCTTCAACCCTGTCAGAAATCCAGAATGACTGAGTTAACTGAAGTTACGGGAAGCACTAAGCATAGCTTCTAAATCTTGGCCAATTTATAGAGACCGCTGAACATCTGGACAGCCCCTATACTACCGATGGCTCAGCCGCTAAAGGCTAGGCTCACACCCAAAAATACTAGTTTCTTATTCAGAATGAGGAAGCAATGATCATGAATAGATTTTTGAGATTCAGAAGGCTGAGATTTCTACTGAAATCTCTAGTCACCAAGTGAAACATGAATTATGTGAAGCAAAGAAATGAACCTTTAAGTACATTTCAGCAGGTATTTCAATAAGGGGATCCATTTCTGTCATTTCTCCATGACTGTAATCTATGACCTAGTGATGGCAAAGGAGAAAAAGTTTGACTTAAAAGCATCAAGAACAACAAACTGGGACAGTACATCAGGTAGGACACAAATGAATAACAACAACAAATGTTATTCCGATAAAAGCTGATGTTGTAAGTTCAAATCAACTGGAGCAATGTTGAAAAGTCTACAAATGTCTCTTTTCTTTGTAAAGAAATAAACTAATTTACTTCCAGTTGAAAGCTGAGTGAACTGACATCATGTCAGTTCCAGGATACTTTTGTATCTGGCAGCAGGGATGAGAATTGTGACCCTCCAAGAAGATGATATTCCTTACAAGAAAGACTTTCAATGAGAAGAAACTTGTAACTGTCCATTAAAATGGACTTGCTTGAAAGTTAGTGAAAGAGAAATGCTTGTGTAGTGATGAAAAATGCTAAGTTATTTTATGAGAAGTCATACAGATGACCTTATGGAGAAATAAAGTACCTGGACGACATCCATTTATCTTTGGCTCTATCTTGAAACTTTTGGGCTTATTTATTTATTTACTTATTTATTTTTTTTAAATTTTAATGAATTGCTCTACAACCTGATCATAGTGTGCCCTCCCTTCTATTCTTCCAATCCTATATTCTTACCTCCCCTCCTCTTTAGAGAAGGGAAGGCATCCCACAGATATCAATCACCTTGGCATGTCAGTTTACAATGGGACTTGAGACTTCTATTGAGGCTAAATAAGGCATCCCAGTTCAGGGAAAGGGATCCAAATGGAATAATTCATGCTTAATTGCAAACTTGGGATTACTAACAGACTAGGTTTTTTTAATATATACTTTTACTTTCTTTAGAGAAAAATTTAAATGATTAGAAACCATGTGTTTAAGTAGCCTAAGACATTTGTTCCTATACATTGTCCTTTCGTGTGATAAAAACAAAACAAAACAAAACAAAAAAACAAACAAAAAAAAAAACCAAAAAAAAAACCCCTCAACAAACACCTTTCAATATAAAAGTAAAATATATGGTTGGTATGAAAATACAAAAAATTAGAGGAATTCTTATCCATTTCAGTCCTTGATTTCACATCCATTTGCACATTTTAGCATCTGCTAACTGAAGTTTAATATAAATGTCTTCAGTTAATAAGTTTATATTTCAATATTTTCATCAAAGGATTTTTTTCTTGTCATTTCGTCTCTCACTAAACTTTCACTTAAATAATGTAAATGTGCAAGTATGATGTTCAAATCTTTCCTGAGGGAGTAATATCTAATCCAGAACTCTCAACTCTGGGTTTTTACTAACTCTAAGCTTCTGCTGTTACTTTTTCAAGTATCATTTTACAGGGGCAGAACCAGGTTTAAAAATCAGAAAATAATACTGGACATGGATGCCTAAAATAAAAGCATAGAGTTTAATTCAACTCACAGATTAGAGATGAGGACAAAGCCATTAAAGTAATGTGAGCCTGTTATTAAAAGTCTGTGAATCTGGTCCCATCCATGAGCTTATCTTCTCAAATGTTTTACTGTAATTGGTCATAGTGAATGAGAAGAAGCTGTGCTGCGGTGGAAATACAAATTAGAATCAAAGCAGAAGACCCAAGTCTGAATCTCAACTCTAGAAGAATATAAAGAGATGATAGATAGATGATAGATAGATAGATAGATAGATAGATAAGTAGATAAATGAAGATAAAGTTAAAAGGAGGCACATTGTTGTGCAGTGAAAATGAACATTTCTGCTTTATTCAGTTACATATTAGGATGCTAAGTAGCCCAGAGCTGATTTTATCTAAGCTCTGTGTCTTGTGCACAAAGTAAATGTTCATGCTTGTGCCTTTTCTAGACAGTAAAGCAGTTTAGAAGGTTTATCCTTTAAAGCAGAAATCAAATGTTACCATTGTACAATGGTCAAGATAACAGAAGAAACCAGAAGATACAGAGCAATGATCAAGATGGGGATACAGTAAATTATACTCAGTCGTCATACTCTTTTCATCTTTCTTCCTCCCTTCTTTCCTTCCTTCCTTCCTTCCTTCCTTCCTTCCTTCCTTTCTTCTTTCTTTCCTTCCTTCCTTCCTTCCTTCCTTCCTTCCTTCCTTTCTTCCTTCCTTCCTTCCTCCCTCTCTCCCTCCCTCCTCCCCTCCCTTTTTTTTTCTTTCTTTCTTTCTTTCTTTCTTTCTTTCTTTCTTTCTTTCTTTCTTTCTTTCTTCCATCCTTCATTCCTTTTGTCCTTTCTTGTGTAGCTTTTCTACCTAGACTCTATTCCCAGAATAACAACTCTGAGACTTAATTATATGTGAATAAATGCATAAGCTTTGACTTGTTTCGTGACTAGCTTATAGCTTACATAATCTGTTTATTCTCACCTGAGTTCAGTCACACAGCTATTTACCTCTCCCCAGTTTTATGCATCAGATTCCTCCAAGTCTAGGGTAAAAATCTCTGACTCTTGACTCTTTCCCAGAATTCTTTCTCTCTCTGCTGGATGTCCCATTTTCTATTTCCTGCCTCAGCTCACTGGCCAATCAATTTTTATTGACAGGTGATACTTTCACACAGTGCACAAAGATTCTTTATACACTCTCTCTTCTCTTTCTTTTTCTGTGCATTGTTAGAAATAAAACTCACTGCTTGCTCCATGCTAAGCAACTGTGCTATTACTAGAAATATCATTCCTATCTCTACGTTTTATTTTCTCCTATAGATTATAAGTTTTAAGATTCTTTTGGAAACATTTAAGTGTCAATTAGATTCAATGTACTAAAAAAATATTTCAAATCCAACACTACTATTTATGAAAACTCTACATATAAAGAATAAAAGTTATGATATTAACATGCAAATTTTGGTCAATAGTAGTAAAGTTTATTTATTGTACATTACACACAAATACACACACACACACACACACACACACACACACACACACAATGGTTTTTCAGGTAAAGAGTAAAGTCAACTAAAAAATTTGGTGGTTATTCATTTATTTTCAATGCAAATAACTTAAGTATACCTTACGTAGATTTGTTCCACTCCCAGAGTACTGTAGTACCTGGGCAAAAGACATATCAAGCCTAATGTCATAAGCAGAGGTGTTAGTCTAGCTTTGAGGCAATAGATTTATATTTCAATATCTACTTAAAACCCGTAGTTCAGAGGTACCTTTGATCATCAATTTATTGTAATACAGATAACAAGGTAGTAATCCCAGGTTAAGCTGGAAGACACTTAGCTTGCTAGGCATTAGAAATTAAAACTGCTTTGAGATCTCATCCCTAATGATTATCATCAATAATAAGAATGAAAATAAATGCTAATGCTGAGTTGAGTAAAGAAGACTTTTTCAGTGCTAAACTGCACAGCCTTTGTGGTAATTAATATGAAGATTTCTGAGAAGCTGTAACCAGAACTGTTAAGGTCCAAGAATAGCTGAAGAATGATTCCCCAAACCAAAATAGTGTGGAAAAGCAAACAGAGAGAGCTGAATTTCCTGCATGCTGGGATCTCCCCATTTGGGAAAGAAGACACATGGTAGAATCACAGGCCAAGTTTTATTGTCAGGGCAATTCCAGAAAGGAATTAAGTGTCCTTTTACTATGATTGGTTAGCTTTACCTTTAAGATTGTTGATTCTATAATTGGATATGCTTTGGAGACTTCCAAGTAGGTTGCTTATTCATTTTAGGTACTAATTCTTACTTCAGGCCAGATGACAAGGTATCCTCAGCGTGGCTGTGTGCAACTGTGGTTGGCTGACCATGGGCTCCTGGACATTAGTTTTTATTTCTGGGAAACAGAATCTTAGGTCTAGTCTTCTAAACTACCAGTTTGTAATCTATCATGGAGTGTGCCTGGCTCTGACTCAGTTCTTTCAGACCTACCATAGGACTTAGTTCCACCACTATTGATAGAAAAACAAATGATTTTGTGTTATCATAAGAAGGGATAGTCATACAACTGTTTATTACAGCACAGAGTCCAGAATCTACCACAGATTACACATGTCTGTGGACACTGGGACATTATTTACTTGGGAACTACATGTAATAAAAACATTTTTAGAAAAATTGATGGAACAGAAAAGCAACTAATGTAAGCCAGAGTGGAGAACACAAACTCTAAATTTTCTCTTTATATGTGGGTCATAGACTTGTACATGTGAGTATGCTTTTACATGTATGTATTATGTATGTGTATGTACATGAGTGTTCGCATATATGTATCTATCTATGTATGTATACATGAGGGGAATAATAGATCTAAATGAAGGGTAAAGAGAGCATCTTATAATACAATGAATAACCAAGCAAAAAATGTACTATTTTTGAAAGAAACTGAAGCAGCCAGAAGGGTGCAAGTGAGAGCTCTGAGAGAGGGCAGTGGAATTCCTCAGGCAAAAGTTGAAGACAAAATGAATATGACCATGCCACAAAGAATCAGTGGTACTATAAACATGAGTGAATTACTATTTCATGTTTTAAAAATCTATGTTATTTCATAATTTTGTTTAGAGATTGTAAATGGAGTCAGATATTAGAAATTTGAATACAAATACACATTGGATCATTTCTTCATACATATTAATGTTACCATTTTATTGTTGTTTAATTAAGCTAAGCAACAATTTCTTTCAGCCATTCAAAGATGTCTGTCAAATACTTATTGATCTGAAATACAAATAACTAAGTGGACTGTGTAACCACTTTATACTTTATGCCTTTTAAATGCTAAAGAATGGAAAATCCAACCATCTTATATATATTTATTTTAGTTTACATATATTCTTATGTGTAACACATTTTCTGAGGTAAATGTATTGCTTAATAAACATTATGTGTTGCCTACAGAAGTTCAGTCTTTGTTGACAACTACTTTAATGTATATGTGTGCATTTACCTGATACTAATCACATAACCTTCTACAATAAGTATCATCTCTCTCCCGCTTGCTTTGAGGAACTGATAGTTTAACAAAAACAGCAAATAAATAAACAGGAAATTTTATGTAAAGATGATAAATGCTACAAGGAAAGGAAACAAAAAATATTTGAAAGGTTATAAGCTGGAAAAGATGAAATAGAGCAATAGTAGCTGTGTTGAACAGTCAAGGACAAGGAGTCAGGCAAATGGTAAATGAGATACAGAAGCTGCGAGAAGCTCTTAGAAGGAAGGGATGTAAAGAAGATGGCAAACAGCAGCTGCTGTAAAGAAAAAGAACGGGTAAAAGCATTTGTTACATACTATTAATCTATAAATTACCTATAATTTTATTTTGTATTTAAATTCACAATGTGTATGGGTGTGTATGTCTTTCTCTATCTCTAGATATAGATAGATGGTAGATAGGTTGATAGATAGATAGATAGATAGATAGATAGATAGATAGATAGATAGATAGACCAGTAATTGATATGGACATGGACATGCCATATACTTAATGTCATTGTTCACCATATCATTTCAGGTTTTACAGTTGTGTTTTGGATTTGATACATCACTACTCATAGTTTTAATTTTTTTCTTTCACATCCAAGCAAATAATAACCAGAATTCTGCTGCTGTGGAGTTAAGTTTTGCTAATACTATATTATCTTTTGAATTGATCTTGAGTCATTGATACAGTTTAGTATTCATTGTTTCATCCCATATGAGGATTGACTACTTTTTATAATTTTTGTTTCACTTCTCTCTTCGCACATAATTAGAAGGATTTTTTTAAACTTCACTTTTAGGATGACTTATTCCTATTTAAGCTATACCACGTACTGTAAATTAAACTACATGTGGACACATTCTAAGTCTAAGCGATTCTCCCTCCTCATTTACCAGGAACTTAAACTATTAAGGAAAGGATTAGTTATATGATAATAAAACATTATTAACTTCACATTCCAATTGCTTAAAGTGGAGTTTATTTTTATTTCTATAAAGGGTGCTCTGAACCGAGAAGGATTAGAATAAGAAGTCATTATCTATTAAAAAGAACATGATAAAGTGAAGTTGATGGGTTTATTTGACCTTCAGAGAATGTGTTCTCTGCACGCCATCATTTGAATCTCAGAACCGCTACTGCTCTCCATGGTGCCCTTGAACAGTGCTTATAGTTAGTGATGCTAAACTTCATATATAGGATGAAAATATAAAAAAAAGATGCTGAATTAAATTTCTATGAAGTTTAAATACAGTATTGTGATAAAAAACAATATCTATCATCATTACATATTGAGGGGCTTCTATTATAACAACGTTATTTTCTTTCAGCTTTAAATATGAAACTGACAAGTATGGGTCCAGTACACTTGTAAATTATGTGAGATAATTTTCTTTATATTTTCTCAACATCTTCACCTATGAATTCAATAAATTCAATGAAATAAAATTCTGTGCTTCATTAGTTTTGAAAACTGCCTGGATTGTTTTCTAGTTGCACTGCACTATAACTTTGCTTTTGAATGTCAAGGTCAAATACATTTTTATTTTCTGTTTATCAAATTATATGAGTACTTTTCTAATGCATTCCAATTGATTACAACTGCCCACAGATCTTTCTCATGGGTTACCATTATGTACTGTAGAATCCTTTGCGGAAGTAGTGAAATACAAGCCATTTTTTTAAGTAAAATAAAAATTTGAAACATTTGTTCTTTGCAAAACATATTCATTTTCCTTTGAAGAACATGGGGAAGAGTCTTATTTCTCTTCACATTATATTGTGAATAAGTCATTTTGTACTGATACTTAGCTTAAGAGAAAATTCTTCCAACAAAAGCAGTATATATGTAACTATTCAGATTTAGAGATCTATCATATAAGAAATTAACTGGGACTATATTTTGCTTTCTACCAAAATTTAAAGAATATCTTAGAACATAATTATCCTATGCTCAATACAAATGTATCAGAACTATTTGCTACTAATCATCTTTGCATGTGTTAGTCTATTCTTCTAAAACAAAAGTTGTATTTCCTAAAATACAAAATTTCTCAGGCATATCTTGAATGGATGTACAAAATCATATTAGGGAAGAAGTAAAGATTTTTAACTTTCAGTATTAGTAATTAGCATGTGACAAAGGATACATATCACCATCATCAACAACAAGAACAACAATGACAACAGCAACAATGTCAGCAGGAGAGCTAAAGGAAAATCTTAGGTATTTAACATAAAAATGCAGACGTGATACTTTTTCTAGCATTCAGTACATACTGTTTCTTTGTAACAGTGATTATAACGGTTTTATGTTTTGCTTTGATTTGCTTTTAAGAAAGGGCTCTACACATTAATTTTCACTGTGTCCAGAAAGTAATACAGGTTTCTGTGCTTGGATAATAAACATATCACAAAGAACAATAAAATGAATGCCTTAAACAAACGGGACCCTTCTAAAACCCACTCTTTTTATTTACTCCTTGTTTTAACAGAATTTACTTACCATAAAGTAATATGTGGGATCATTTTATTAAGAGTCTGGTTCCAATCCTCATCTTCTGTTCCCTGCATTCTCCCACCCCTCTACTCACATTGGGCTAAAAGTCACCTTGCTGGTGACACTTTCCTTATCACAATCAGTAACAGTCCTTTCTCATGCTTGATGCATGACATGGTAGCCAAACCCGTCTTATGGCTATGATGCATAAAAATTAAATCAAATCAAATCAAATCCAGGAAGCACACTGCAGGAGTAAAAAGAGAGACAGAGACCTACTTACCACCATACCATCCACAGACCTGCCCTCCAACACATGGCACAGGTGGGCCATAGACATCCATAACTGCCACACCACGCAGCACAGATGGAGAATGTCACCCAGGGCCCTGCCAGCCATGCAGCCAGCCTGAATGAAGCAGTAGCCACCTCAATGTAAGAATATGTTACGGCTTGATAGCAGAGAAAAAGAAGTGGAGTATCTTGAGTATTATAAAGAAGGATGCAACCGGAAACTCTCCTTGCCTCCTGGATCCATGGTGAGGTCCCATCCTAAGCTGCTGCTGAGTGTAATGTCTGGGTCCATGGCTATGCAGCAGAAGAGACTGCTGTTGATGTCAGTGCCTCACATTACCACTATGGGACATGGGGAAATTTCTTGGGAGATAGCTTCTGGACCAACTCAGATATTCAGGGGTTGTACACAAGTTGCCACCACTCACTGGAGGCAGTACTCTGATAAGCTGGCCTCACGGGCAGCATTTGGTAAAGCAGTCCCTATACCTAGCCATAGCAGCACAGTGGAGCTGACTCTGGTGGCAAGGAGTGGGTGATCTAGCCTCCAGGACATGAGTGTGAGAAAGCTGAGGGCATAGAAGTGATGGCAGACCCCATTCAACTCAACTCCTCCAGCAGTCAGAAAAGCACTCAACAGAGTAACCCTGGACTTCCCTGTAGAGTACAGCAGAACTGAGCCTGGTGGCAGAGATACAGGAGAGCTAGGTCCAAGGGTGCTGGGGTGATGTCCTCCCCCTCATCTGCCTCCACGTTATCAGCTTAGAAAGCTGGCCCTGGGACATGAGAGTGTGAAAACTGGCCCTGCCCTCTCCTCAGTTGCTATAGCACCTATGAGAGTGGGCCCTGCACCTTGCCTGGGAAACATGGTGGAGCTGGCTCTAGAAAGGTGGGTGTTAGTGCACTGGTCCCATGGGCATGAGAGAAAGAGAACTGACCCTGCCTCCCCCTGATGGTGGCACTGAGTGGCCTAGCCAGAGCAGTGTGGAGGGCTCATCCTGGTGATGCCAATAGCTGACCAGCTTCCATGTAGGACCAGATCCAGGGCTCTGAATTGGCCCAGTCCAAAATCTATACAATCTGAAAATGTTTGGAATACGTAAAAGGGCTAGGCCTGCTGTCTCAAAGCTGCAGGATCTCCATGACACAGGGTACCAACAGTATAACCAGAGAATTCCCTGTAAGGATTCAATATTGATGGTGTCACAAAAGCTAGAGATCTTGAAGCCCAATGATTCATTGCAATGGACATTTGCAAGTGGACAAAGAGATATATTGTGAGACATACTGTGACACACTGCAGCTTTGTTTTCCTTATGGTAGTTTGTGTGGTGTGTGTGTGTGTGTGTGTGTGTGTGTGTGTGTGTGTGTGTGTGTTTTATTTGAGAGAGAGGTTGCAAGGGTGAAGGGCAGATATGAGAATTGAGGAGATGAGTGGGCCTGGAGTGCATGATATGAAACAATGAATCAATAAAAAGATTTTTAAAAGACTCAGATCCATGTAAAATTTTCATAAAACACACAATATGCTAGGGTAGAAAGCCACTGAGAGTAGTTTTAAATCTTCATTTCCTTCCACTTAGATGTGACCGGATCTCAATACAAATTTTATTTAATAAGAAATATTTGTTCAAAGCACATGTAGACTTATACATATTTTCCATCAGCTATTAGATTCTTGAATGCTGAAATTATTAACTTAGGTCTCAAAGTACCCTGGTATTCTGGGACTGTGCTTTGAGAAGTCGTTCTGTTTTAATTGAGTGCTCCTTCCCAGTGTGTTTTAATTCCCAAAGTCATGAGTTGAGTACTTTGTGCTTGTGAAAAGTCAGATTGGCCTTACATGTATAGTCAAGAATACAGCTCCTAACTATGAATATTTTACAGATGTCTGATAGATGAAGTGGGATCACTTAAACATTATCTTTTTTTCAATGGAAACAATTTCAGATACAGATTAAATTAGCCTCAAAGACTCTGGGTGGGCATTAGCCAAAGCATTTCCTTTTTGGTTTTGCTTAGTTGCTAGTACTTGCTGCCAGGTGTCTTTTCCAATATACATTCCTTTATACTTCTGGGTATTTAAAGGAAATATCTTCATAACTTATTGTTATGCAAAACATTTCAGAGACTGAAAAGAAGAAAAGAAATCGCAAGGCAACACCAGGAGTTAAAAAGGTCAATGATAATTGCAGGCAACTGAAAACGAAATTACATTTTTGTTCAACACTGAACAATCTGGGTATAAAAATATTTTCCTGTCTCTATGAACATACCGCTGCTTTAATTTTTTTTATCCATGATGAAGATGAATCTAATCATGTAAACTTCTCCTTTTGTATTTAAGATCATCTGCTGAGTTAACAAAACAAGTCACATTCCTAATTATTCATATCCCTTGCACATAACCTTACTGTTTTAAGAAGTGCTACTTTTTTCTACTCCATGTAATGAAACATAAGTTTTCAAATACAATATATTCATATATTTAATCACATGAAATCAATCAAAAACTCTACTTATTTCCATTTCAGTGCTATTTTTCTGCTCAAATTTAAATTTCATCTAATACAGGTTTTAAGTAATTTTGAGAAGAAATAAATACCGAGTTAATCATGTTTGCACATTTATGTGAGAAAATAATTATGGTTAATAAGAAAGAATGAAGTGAACATAATCAATTGAAGACATTTTTATACTGTCATAAATTTATTTGAATATTTTTGCAAAAGTGAAGCAAGAAAACTGTACATAATATATCTTGTGACACATTCACAAGATAATTTGCAGCAAGGTTTTTGTGAAACCTTTAAATTTAACAAATGATTACAATTTAACATTTAAAGTATTCTGACTGAAGAAATGGCTTAGTTTGCAAAGTTCATGTGACAAAAGCGTGAAGAACAGAGTCTGAACCATCACTTCTTGTAGTAGGTAGACATGGTGCGCATAACTGTAAACAGAGCACTGCATGTGTGGGGGATGAATGAAGCAGCAAACCCAGGGGTAATTAATTGTCCAAGGAGGCTAGCTGAAACCACTAGCTCCAATTTCTCTGGGAGACCAAATCTCAAAAACAACATAAAGTAGACAGCAAAACCGGAACATACCCAGATGTCAATATTGACAATATATAAGTCTTCTACACACATGTACAAAAATATACCACACATAAATAAATAAATAAATAAATAAATAAATAAATAAATAATAAAGTAATAATTATACACACACATACATACATGCACATGCACGCACACACACATGCATGCATATATACACACACACACATATTTCAAGATTCAGGTGAACAAATTCTAAAATGATCTATGTTCACCTTTTAAGTATATTATTTACAGTAAAATTCACTTTAAAAATCAAAATTTAAATACTTGGTCACCTTAACACAGAGTTGTTATTTTTCTTTTATAAATAGCAATCATTTTTAAATATTTCTTAGTTATGTATATCTGTACTTATAAATAGTAAGACAGAAGAACTGAAATATCAATCTATATATTAAGCTTGATAGATAGATAGATAGATAGATAGATAGATAGATAGATAGATAGATAGACAGAGACAGAGAGGGACAAAGAGAGACAGACAGATCTCCAATGTTTCTGAGTGTGGACATGGGGACACGTCTATGTAGGACAGAGAATGATAGAGTGTCCTTCCTTACATTCCACCATGTTTTGACATGGTGTCTGTCTTGTTCACTGATGGATTCACCTGGCTTTTTATCTTAGAGTAACTCCAATGTCTCCTCTTCCCATCACCCAGTAGTGATGTGCTGAGACTATAAACATCTAAGTTGCCAGATCACACTGTTTAAGATATAAATTCCAGCAATACAGACATGGGTCATCAGGCTTTACCACTGCACTGCCTCCCAGCCCCAAAGGCTCCATATTCATATAAAAGACACTTCATAAATTTGTATTGGATGAGAAAGAAAATAAACAATGGCAGTGTCCGAATGCTTCTGACAAGTATTCTTCATTCCTTTCTGTCTTTTGATATAGATTTCCCATTGGAATGCAAGGTAATAGATCATTATATGTGTCAGATTTGAATCTATCAAGTAACTTGGGCTCTCAATATTAGATTAATTTACAAAGTAAAAACTTTGTGTGTGTATTTTAGTTTCTGGAGTCACAATAGTCATGTGTGGAGGATAATAACTAATATTCTGATTAATTCAGTTATGAAACACATTTTTATCAATCAGCCTATAAATTCCAGGAAATGTTCAAAAGACTTTTAAATAACTCCCCAAAATAAAAAGAACTATAAAAGAAAAGGTGTTATGTAAGCGATGAGCAGTGAGGGAGTGTTCAGTTCTTCATGAGTCCTAAAGTTTTGGCTAATTCAAGACAAAAGCTAATTATATTATATCCATTTGGTTCAATTTTTCATTTTTTTTATACCAACAATGATTTTTACTTCCTGGGCTCTAGGTATTTCCTGTTTTTAAGAGTATTTAATACTCTGTTAGCTTCCTAAAGGATACAATGGAAAATGTACTCAATTGCAATAATATACTAATAATTTACAACTTGACAGTGAAAACAATTATCTAGGAAAGTGATACCAGAAGAGCAGCAATGGGACCTGTAAAGAAATAGATACATTGGCATTATGCATGGAGCCGGAAACAGTGTATCTTTATGTGTGCCACTGAAAGGACCATATATTCAACTCTACTCTAAACTAAATATTAGGCAAATGTAATTTGTTTAAATACCACATATTATCTTCTCATTGATCATTTGATAATTTTAAGATAGCAATATTACATGCCAACCTGAGTCAAAAGTAGCATATTTTCCACGTATAATTGGAATTTTCACCAATTTATGAAGCCAGTCTTACAGTTCTTTGATGAGCAGTATAGTTGTAAATAAGTGAGATCCCATGAAAAGTGACCTTTAAAAGCTTTCAACAGCTTTAATTCAGTGGAAGTACAATTTATTTAACCTTTTAGGAAATGCTTATGTTTTGACAGATTTACTTTTTAGAGTTATAAAATGATATGCTAGAAGATGTGCTTTGTATTTATTATTCATAACTTACTTATACAGTGAAGATTTCTAACAATAAAATATTATTTAAAAGGCTGGAGTACATTTATTTCCTCTACAAACTACTCACTTATATAGTCATTTAAATCTTATTTCTTGTTATTGTGTCATATACATACAGCACATATAATTAGGTACTTCAAATATTCTAACATTTGGATCATAATGCAAAACACAAACTTTTGTTACTGAAATGTGTGTAAATGTCGTACATACAAATTTTGACAGTTACTTTGATTGGTAACAATGATTAATTGATTGACTTCTGATACATAACATTTTTCCATATTTAGTTTATTTTAAATAAAATTCAGAGATTGGAGTCTGGGATCATCTGTTGAGAGCCCTTGCTGTTCTTGCAAAACAACGACAACACCAGAAGAAGTAGAGGAGGAGGAGGAAGAGGAGGATGAATAGGAAGAGGAAGAGGAAGAGGAGGAGGAAGAAGAAGAAGAAGAAGAAGAAGAAGAAGAAGAAGAAGAAGAAGA